>VMDR010000010.1:94675-802053 GCA_007922815.1 Macrotus californicus
GGGGGGGGGGGGGGGGGGGGGGGGGGGGGGGGGGGGGGGGGGGGGGTGAATAGCAGCTCCGGGATCAGTCGGTCGCTGATGTCCCCCCCCAACAAGGCTCAGTCCCTCTAGGGCCCAGGTCACCAAGCGTAAAGCCTCCCAAACCACAGCCCCTCTGTCTCCGAGGGCCATGGGTGCTACTAAGTGTGAAGTGAGCGTGTGTAAAAACTGGGTTAGCGTTTCTGCCCTGCTATGTCTCCTGGGATCAGCAGGACCGGGGCGGCCTGCGAGGACACCAGCGGTGACCTCAGGGCTCAGCTGGCGCCTGGAGCCCGGTGGCCAGGACACCGCTGCGGTGGTGGCCCAGCTCACTTTCTGCAGCCTTTTCCTTCTCGCCCAGGCCCGGGCAGGGGGCCAAGGTCTGCAGCCCGGGACGTCCCCATGGGATCCATCTCAAGTCCTTCCGCAGCCCCACTCCCCAGGAAGGCGAGGAGATTCCCACCCCCCCAGCAGGTTTCTCCCCCCAGCTCAGCCCTGTCTGGGTGGGCAGCCTGCTGGAGGGCAGAGGCTTGGGAGACAGCCGCGTTTCTGCCCCAGGTTTTTTACCGCAGGAGGGAATCTGAGCTGCCCCTGTTTCTCTACAACAAGCCTGTCGCCTGGGGGGGTAATCTCTGTGTTTCTCAGATGACAGCTGCTGGCCTGGGTCAGAAATGTCCTCACGGCGGGGGCGCTGCCTCCCCCCAAAGGTCTGGACCAGGGCAGGCCGTGGGCTGGGCAGGCACCGTGGGCGGGAGTGTGAGGCTGTGGGTGAGTGGGCTGGGGGGGCGACACCCAGGCCTGTGAGCTCCCCTCCTTGGCCGGCCCCACGCTGGTCAGCCTTGAGCACCACGCTTGTCCTCTGCTCGTGTACGCGGGGCAAACATCTACCCTTTCCATTTTTGCACCGGCTTGAGGACTGGCGGCCCGGCACAGGGCTCGACACATCACGGCCACCTGACGCCTGCTTGTCGCCTCACACGTCCGTCCGCTTGTCCAGCGGCCAGCAGAGTCATGTTCTCGGCCCTGTTGGAATTTTCACCACGCACTTAGGACAAGCGGCTGACGTGCTGCTAGTAAAAACGTCGGCGTCCTAGGGCCGAGACTCTCGCCTTCAAGGATCGATCGGAATGGACCGAGGCTTACTACTCGGAGTGTCTCGGACCTACCCTCTGGCTCCACAGAGCCTCTGCTGGGCCGTCCCCAGCCTGACAGACAGGGTGACCTTGGGCTGCCCACTGGCAGCCTGACCTGTCTTCCCAAGGGGCGTTAGGGGCACAGGACTGACTCCCTGTCCTGGACTTCGAATGTGGGACAGTGACCAAGGATGAGGGAAACCCACCTGAGGCCAGTTCACGGTACCCCATCCCCCCGTACCCCTCAGTGGACTATGCCCAACCTGGGTGACTTGGTTTGTCCTGGGCCACAGTGAACAGCCCTCAGAGCAGCTTGCTCTGACAACACAGCAGGCTAGGGCCTCCTGGATGACTTTGTACCCCTCTAGTCAGAGGGGAGAGACTGCTGGAGGCCTGTACCCAGCCCCCCAATATGGGGGCTGCCCAGGGAGGGCTTTCCGGAGGCAGCCTTGTGTTTCCTTAGAGGATCCCCTGGAAAATGGCCAGAGACATCGGGGACGAGGGCTGAACTCACATCTGCAGCCTCTGGAAAGACTCCCTGTGCAGTTTCCAAAAGCAAGAGCCCCGGGAAGTCAGGGCACGGCAACGGCACATCAGTCCAGCACCCTGGGTGGGGTGTGTGGACGGGGGGCACTCCAGTGGTCCCCCCGCTGGGTTCCTCCTCAGATGAGAACGGGCCAGATGCCCATCGAGGTGGCCATGCTCATACACAGTGACAGCAGTCTTCACCAGAGCCCCTCGGCACACCTGGGCGCGGCCAGGGTCCCAGCTTCGAGGACACAGAGCTGGGTTTTTCCCTAGCTCTGCACTCTGACCAGCTGGGGATTCTGGGTAGGCGTGACCCCCTCAGAGCCTTCCCTTTGCCCCCTCAATGGCTCCCATGCTCTCCGCCGCCTGGTGGACACGTTCTCGAGGACGGCCGATGTGCCCCCTGCCCTGAGCGTGGCCTGCAGCAATGACCGCACAGAAGACAGAAAAGGGATCCAAGATCACTTTGGAGATTTGGTTCTAGAAAGCCAGCCCCTGACCTCCTGCCCACTCGGACCTGTGCTGCCTCTGTCTCTCTGTCTCTGTCTCAGGACCCCCACCCTGGGGAGCGAGGCTCCGTGTTACCTATGAGCTGCCATCTGCAGAGGCCCATGTGGCCTTGCTCTGAGGCAGACCAGCAGACAGAGGGCGTCCGCCCGAACGGAGTCTAGCCAGAACCCCTGACTGAGCTGGGTCCTGAGTGCAGCAGATAAGCTGCAGCCCCGGTGACCTGGGAGTCCTGGTGGAAGCCTCCACTCGGCCACACAGAGTGGGGGACAACCGGTGTTTGTTGGTTAAACCACTGTGTGGAGTAACCAGCAGGCCGCTGTGTGTCTGTCCCACCGCGGCCCCAGCCCTGCCCTGCCCTGCCCCTGACCCTCACTCCTGTCTCCTCCCAAATGCCCTCCAGCCACACCAACCTCCTTTCTAGCCTCCTCTCTGTCCAGACACCTTCTGTCCCCGAGTGTCTGCACGGCTGGCCTTCCGCCCAGCTAAATATACCCGAGTTAGTGCTGGGCCGGCTCCTCGGGTCATGCTGCCGGGACTACGAGTGTCCCCTCCCCCAGGGGCCTTCCCAGAGCCCCTGCCATGGGTCCACACTGCCATTGCTTCTTCCTTCCACAGGCTTCTGGTTTCGTGGAGTTGTCCACTTCCCCTCCAGACCGGGAGCTCCGGAGGGCAGGGAACTGGCTGGCTGTTCTCCAGCCCGGGGCAGTGTGGGAGCTCCAGGTGCAGGTGCTGAGTGCACAGCTGCGAAGGTGCATGTTAACACCGAGCAGCTCAGCTGTCAGAGCCAAACTGACTTTGGCCATTTTAAATGGACCAGATTGATAGCTATGTCCATTAGTCTCGTGATTCTAGCCTTTCGGGGTGCATTAAGCTGGATGGCCAGATAACCCCCTCCCCCAGTTTCTGTGCCATGTCACTAGGCCCGCCTCCCAGTGCCGGGCAGGTGTGCAGGTCGGAGAGACACATCCTTAAGGTGGCCACTCAGGAACCCAGAGTTCTATCATGTGCCTTCTCCATCCCTAGGATGTCATCTCCCCGTTTCCATCAGCCCGAGGGGACGGAACATGGAGAAATGCATGCTGGGGGGATTGTGTCACCCAAGTCCCCAATGGTACACATTGGTACCTGTCCTGTTCCCCTGGAAATGACAGCCACGAGGGAGGCTGGGACATGCCATCCAAGGTGACAATGGATTCGGAGGTACAGTTCAAGTTCTCTGCTACAATGAGTAGGTTGTTCAGAATTGTGAGGTTTTTCAAGTCTTTACTGAGGGTTCACAGTTCCAAGCCCTGTGCTGAGCTCCATGGAGACCCGATTGAGCAGCACCGTGGCCTGGAGAAGCTCCCGACCAGAGAAGGAGATGAGACAGGACATCCCCTGCATCCTAGGAGAAAAGGACAAAGGGACCGTGTTCTGAAGCCTGGGAATAGATTTGGGGGCTGCCTGCAGCTCATGGCAGTTGAGCCCCACTCTCAGAGATAAAGAAGGTACGGTTGGTGGAGGGGGGTGGCAGCTGGGACCCCAGAGGCAGATCACTTAGGCACAACATCTAATAAGGAATTCTATGCCACCATGAAAACCATAGACCCCAAAATATGAAAGGGCGGGGTGTGGGGTCACTCGCATTAAGTGAAAAGTGAGAACAGAAGACGACCTTATTTTTGCGATAACTCCATGTCTGGATGTCGATGAAAGCATACAAATATGTGGAGGGGTAGCTTTCCGAGTTCCTCAAATGTTTCTTGTTTCATCTGAAGGTTTCCATCAATATGCTTTGGTCTCAGGCGCTATTTTCTTCAAACGGACAGGAAGTATGGCGATGCAGACCAGCATCGCCCTCCACCCCCACTCCCCAGGCTTCCCTGACCCACCCCTGCGGGGCCAGGGGCCTCGGCCTCCTCTGCATTTCCTGTCGGGGTACCCAGGGCCTTGCCTCAGGAGCTCAGTCCACGCTCCCTGAAACAACGGACATGGGACAAGGCCTGTGTTCTCCTCGTGGGAAACGGCAGGACGGTGACTTCTACTGGAAGGCACCCCTAAACGCTGACACGCACCGAATTCATTCCCGTCTAGCAGCAAGCCTGGGAAGACGCCTCGCTTGGTCCTCGGCTTCCATTGCAGACAGAACCCTGAGCCAGGAAGCCGGCGAGCCATGTCTCCTGTGGCCGCCAGGGGGCAGTGCGGGCTGCTCACGGCAATGACATTGACCCACTTCCAAGTTCGCCTGCTCCAGAACGTGCGTGATAACCTTAAAGCAGTGATTGTCAATGTTTTTCAGCTCATACACTCATTACTAAAATTTTTCAGCCCACCAAAAAGATATTTTTTGAAGATCTGACCAAAAAAATAGGTATAATTTAGGGGGCGGGGAGAAAAACTGATATAATTTTGATTCACACTGGGCAGCTCTTCTTGGGTTGGCTGTTGTCATTTTGTTACGAGGATCTGAGGGAAAAGGGGTCCGTGCCCAGATTGTCAGGTGTTGCATGTGGCACGAATACTTACACAGCGGTTGAAAATCGCCACCTTAAAGGACTTCTTTCAGGCAGATTTATTTACTTTTCTTCATCAATTTCGCCTGACAGCGAATGAAAATCCCCTCCCTCCAACCAACAGGTATAAAATGATGCTCTGACCGCGATGTTGCTTGTGACCCAGGCAGGTACAGTGACCTGTCCACCCCCCTCCATGTCCACCTTTGTCGCTACCTCTCCCTCTCCCCCTCATCTTCCTAAAGCATCTTTTGACCTTAGATGCAATGTGTCGGAGACCTTTGTCCACCACGTTGCCCCTTCTTGGAGACAGGAGTCACCAAGTCTGTGGGCAGCAGGTGGTGTGCGTGCAAGACGGTGAAATGACCCTGAAACCCGGAGGCTTGACCACGGCGGAATCTATCCCAGTGGGAGAGCTGCCAGGCGCAGCCAAGGTCGGGTCCACACGGGCCACGGTCCCCAAAGCCCTGCGTCTGCTCTCCCCTGCGGGGATTGGCTCGGACCCTTCAAATCCCCAAATAGCACTTCAAGACTGAGAACAAAGCCCTCTGATCCGTTTTTCTTGTTATTGTCGTATTTGCTGGCTTATTCTGTTTAAAGTGCATTCTCTTGAAAACAGCAAGGCAGAGCCAGCCTAGCCCCTCTCTGAACCCGGAGTTTTATAATCCGAGTGTCCAAGGGCTGCTTCTCAAAGGGCCCACGAAGGCCGAACCCCTCCTATTACCCGTTTGGAAGGCCGACGCTCCCTTTTCTCGTCTGCTCGAGGTTGGAAAATGCCTCCTGTCCCTTCCACGGAGTCCCCGCACCTAGGCAAAGGCGGGCCTTGTTGCCTGGACGACAGAGCCATCGGCTGAGGGGCTGTGGCAGCAGCCAATGGAAGCCTGGAGGGGCGGGGCCAGCCGGGTCTCGCGCGGCCACCGCGGGGCTGGCAGGTGAGGGGCCAGGCGTGGGGGAGGGGTGCGTGATCGTGACGGCCCAGAGGGGCCCCGGGTGACCCCAGGCCGCGGGTGTGGCGGCGCTGGCTTGATTAAGTGTCAGAGTTCCCAGACTCTGTGCCCCAGGTCTCGTGGGGCCTCTGCGGACAGAGTGGGCGGTGGGCCTCGGGGCGGGGGATCAGCGGGCCTGAGCGGGGATCGGGGCTCCGGGACACCCCCTCTTTTTTCCGGTAGCCTCGAGACTGGGGAGAGGGAGGGATCGCAGCATTTGGCGCCGGGTCGAGGAGGCCCTGGAACCCAGGAGCCCAGCCCCCACCCATCCCAGGTGAGGCCACAGCCACTGGCACCGTTCGACTCCGCATCCTTTCTCAGGTGTCTGGTCTCCGGGCCCCCAGGATGACCGGCATGAAGCTCCTGTGCGTGGCGGCCGCAGTCGGCTGTTTGCTGGCACCCCCAGCCCAGGCCAACAAGGTGAGGGGGCGGGGCCTGCACCCCTGTGGACAGACCGGCACCTGCCCCTCACTCCCCTGCGGCCCTGCCTTTGAGGGTTTCCCAGGGGGCGGGATCTCCGGCCTTGGGACGAGGGCACGGGTGGGATTCCAGCCTGGGATTCTGTGTTTGGGGCCATGGCCTGAGTTGTCCACACCTTCCTGGGCTCCTGGGTCACCGCAGTGGTTCCGTAGCATCGCTCTCTCAGTGTCAGGTCCTCCACAGACGGAAGCTTCTGCATGGAGGGCCACCACCCTAGGGCTAGGACTCCTAAGGGCGCTTCCACTCTCTGGGGGGATGACCAGGACCCGGTTTTGGGTAGGTCCGTGCGGTTTGGATCACCGCAAAGCTTTGTGGGAGGCCTGAGGTGTCAGCAAGATTCAGCGGAGCACATCTGGAGATAATGGCTTTTTTTAAAAAAGCATGAATAAGAATCTACATGCTTTTTTTAAAAAAGATTTTATTTATTTTTAGAGAGGGGAAGGGAGGGAGAAAGAGAGAAACATCAGTGTATGGTTGCCTCTCCCTCGCCCCCTACTGGGGGCCTGGCCCACAGCCCAGGCCTGTGCAGGCCGGTGCTCAATCCCCTGAGCCACACACCAGCCACGGCAGATACTACCTTTTCCAAGTGATTCATGATCCAGGGGGCAGCCCACCCAGCAGCTAGTTGGGCTCCAAGGGGGTGTGCAGAACGGAAGGATTTTATAGGAAGAAGGGTAGGGAAGGGAGCTATTGACAAGAGAAGACAAGGGGTTATTTTCAGCCTGGACATCTTTTCTTCGGGGAAAGGAAAGGAATTTTATCACGTAGGCTGCCCCTTCTTTCTATGGGGGGATGGAGACCGACCATGCATCACATGACCTTCCTGGTGCTTGGCCAGAAAACCCCAGACTGGCTGATGAAGATGGAGTTTCTGGGAAAGGTGGGGCTGCAGTTTGGTCAGGTGTCCAATCCAGGTTCGGGGTCACGGGCTTTTAGCCAGAGAAACAGCATCGGGGCCTGTGGGGTTTTCTCTAACAGAGGCTTTGCATCTGCTGCCTCTGGGGTTCCCTACCTGGGTGACAGTCCTTGTCCCTTATGGCTTCAGAGGGGCAGCGTGAATGTTCCCATGGAAACGACCCACTTTTTCTCCCCTGCCCTGTGTCTTCCCCAAGCCTTACCCTAGGAAGTTGGAGGTGGGGGTGGGAGGGGAGGCCAGCCACGAAGACTCAGACAGAGGTGCACACAGCTGTGGGGGCAGGGTAGAGGACTGTCACTTTCCCTGCCACCCCTAGCCCTCCCACCCCCTGCCCTCGGCAGCTTTCTGTGACTCATTTGCCACCTGGACAGCTTGTCTGGAAGACCCTGTGATGGCACATCCTTCCTGTGAACATACTCCTTTGCTGTACTTGGGGATGGGGAAAGGTCAGGAGCCTTCACGTGGTCGCCGTAGGGAAGAGGGAGCTGAGAGCTGGAGCCTTGCTAGAAGGGGTCCCGGAGCACCGCTGATGCTCGCATTCTCCCCCAGAGCTCTGAGGACACCAGGTGCAAGTGCATCTGCCCGCCGTATAGAAACATCAGCGGGCACATCTACAACCAGAACGTGTCACAGAAGGACTGGTAAGGCCGCCCCTGCCTCATCCGTCCTGCTCCGTGTCGACTGGGTGGAGACGGGGCCGAGGGTGTCCATGTGGGTTGAGGACACGTTCCCACTCCGGGCTTCTCGGGACCTGGGGTGCCCTGTCCTACTCTGCCTGGTCCCAGAGGGAGCTGAGCACAGACAGTGGGATCTCATGGTAAGAGTTTGGACTTTTTTTGGTGGGGGGATAAGCTGACATACCACACCAGAGGCTCCCGCCGCACTCAGTTGCCCTGGCCCTGCCCGGCTGTGGCGGAGGCCTGAAGCCCATGCCCTGCCCCTCTGCCACAGCAACTGCCTGCGCGTGGTGGAGCCCATGCCGGTGGACGCGGAGGCCTACTGCCTGCTGTGCGAGTGCCAGTACGAGGAACGCAGCACCACCACCATCAAGGTGAGCGGCAGGCACCCGGCTGGCTCTGGGGCTGGCTTCCAGGCGAGCCTGTCCCGGGCACAGGGACCTACTTCCCGCCCTGGAGCCAGCCGTCCTGCAACCTCTGTCCTGCGGCTCCCCTGACACTCACCTGGACCCCGGCTTTCCCAGGGACTGAGGCCCAGCGCCCCCTGGCCCCTAACCTGGGTTCTGACGGTCCGGAGCCCGGCCCCGCTTCCTGATTTCTAACAACCCTCCAGTGTTTGCGTTTCTTCCCGCTTATCCTGCTGGGAGTCCAGAGCAAGGGACTGGGGAATGTAGCCGCCCTGGTGGGTCCTCCCTCCAGGCTCACGGGGAGGGGAGGTGACCCTCGAAAGCCTTGCGTTCTCTCCTCTCAGGCGGAAGCAGCTGCCTGTCCCCTGGGCTCCGTCCCCACCATTGTCACCATCCTCCCGCCCCGCCACCCCTCCTGCAGCCTCCTTTTCCCCATCTCTGAACTTGCTCCCAAGGCAACTAGCCACCGGAGCTGGTCAAGCTCTGAGCCAGACATTGCCTCTCCCTCTTTGGCAGGGAGGGGCTCCCTGAGGTGGGGTCCTCATCAGACACTCTTCCTAATCCCTGACATTTCCCTGCAGTTCTCTCCGACCTTCAGGCTCCGTCCCCTGCCCCGCCCCAGGACAGGAAGGAGGAGGGCCCCCTTGAGCTTGGAGTTGACTGAGCGAGCAGCAAACTGGAAAGTCCCCAGGCCCCTTTTCCTTTCATTCCTCTTCTGAGTCTGCTCAGGTGCAGGCTGGGGTCAGAGGCCAGCAACAGATGGCCAGGTGTTGGGGAGATAGAATGAGCGTCTGAGGTACGGTCCCCAAACTGGGTGCAGGTGACACCCTGCCAGTCTCTAGCCTTGGCCCTCGGTGAAGGATTTGCCCCACTGTCCTCAGTGAGGTGCCTGCTGCCTTCTGGGGGCAGGGCATGTCTCTGTGTTCCCAATCACTGAGGGAGTTATGGGTGCTGGTCCAGTGACCTCAGTGCTCAGTGCCCTGGAGGGTCCTGTCCTGAGTGCCCAAGGCACCCTCACGGAGAAACGCTGAGCACACCTCGAAGCCGTCTTTTTCTGCTCAGCGAAAACTACTCCAGCTTGGGAGGTGCTCCCTGGGTGCAGCAGATTCGAGGCTGCCGTCCTATCCCTGGCTCTCCCCTCCCTGCAGGGTGACCGTCCCTGTCCCCCTCCACCCGGTGCTGTGCCCTCAGAACTGAAGCTTCCCTCTCAGCCCCTCCCCCGGCCACCCTTCTTCACTCTGCTCCGTGGCCCCGGCTCACCACCCAGTGCAGAACTCTTCTGCCCCCGGTGGGCCTTTGTCCCCACCCTGCCCCCACCCCAGGGCATCAAAGGGCACCCTGATCCACAGGGTTCATCGTCTCTTGTCTCCCTGGTCACGGGAATCTGGTGAGCAGTGAGGGGACACGCAGAGTAGGGCCATGCCACCGTTCCGGGCATGGTGTGCCTCCGAGCCGCAGTCTGGCCTCAGGGCCCGGGTGTCTTCCCAGGTCACCATCGTCCTCTACCTGTCGGTGGTGGGGGCCCTGCTGCTCTACATGGCCTTCCTGATGCTGGTGGACCCCCTGATCCGGAAGCCCGACGCATACACTGAGCAGCTGCACGACGCAGAGGAGGATGAGGTAACCAGGCCACGGCTGGCCACAGTCCTGTACCCCTGGGTCCTGCCTCCCCCACACTCCATCCACTCCCTGCTCAGTGTCCCACACGGCCCCTAGACGCCAGCTTTTTCCTCAGCAAGGACTGCCCTGTGCGTCCCCAGATGACGCTGGGGGTGGCCCTGGGTTTCTCCAGATGTCCAGCATCCGCAGCCTTGGTGGCAGCCAGATGGCCGAGTCCCCCTGCCACACTGCTCCAGGCAGGGGGCGCGAGCCAGCCAGGCCCGTTACGAGTGCCATCCTGATTACTTGGTGGTGTCAGGCTGGTGGTGGGCTTCAGGTGGCAGGATCGTCTCCCGTGACTCCAGACACCTCTCAGTGCAGAGCATGGCCCCGCAGGCTTGAGGGAAAGTGGGCTTTCAGGCACCAACAGGGCGTCAGGCGGGTGGTGCCAGGTGGGTAGCCCAAGGAGCTGGGCATTTCAGGGCTGAGGTGGGTACGTTGGAAGTGCAGCTGGTAGCTTACAGCAGGTTATCGGAGGCCCTCAATGTCTCACTGAGGAGTCTCTGCTTTATTGGATGGGGCACCCCGACTTCAGGCAGCCTGCACCCCCTCGGGCCCTGGCACCATGGGGGCCGGCATGGTAAATGACTACTGTCACCCCCTTCCCATCCGCCCCTTGCCGAAGAGTTTCGGAAGCTTTGCAGGGGAAGTGGGGTGGGCAGAGGGAGGGTGTCAGGGGGCCATGCGTTGTAAGGACAGCATTTCCCTGGGAGTCTCAGATCTCGGCCACACCCGGGGACAGTAGGTTGAAGAAACAATATGTTTAGCTTAAAAAAACAACCAAAAAAAACCTCCTGGAGGCGCATGATCATGGCATTTAAACGTTCCTGACCAGAGCTTGGCGTCACCCTGAGCAAAGCCAGGGCAGCAGGACCCACAGCCGGGGGGGCCAGGGGTGGGGACTTAACACCCTGTGGGAAGCAGTCTTGCAGTTTGAGTGACTTCGGGGTTCAGGGTCACCAGCCCTAGGCTGAACTGCCCCAGGGAGCCCCAGGTCACAGCGTTTCCATCACAGGTTGGAGGAGGGGCAGGGCAGGAGCTCAGACCTGAGTGTGAAGCTGCCTGGTGATGGGGGGGAGGCGACGAGGGGCATGGCCCTGCTGCCGCATCCGGGACCTGCCCACCGGCGCCAGCCGCCCCCAGCCCTCTGCGCACATGTGTTGGGCCAGAGGTGGGGCAGAGAGGCTGAGCCTCGCCTGTTCGGGGGGGCTGGAGTTGGGTGGTCTGTGTTCAGGAGGAAACCCCGCTCTCCTACCTGGTTATTAATGCAAGGTAATAGCAGCTCCGGGCCGGGGGGGCATCGCTAATAAACACTCGGTGATTAGGGCAGCGCGCTAATTGCAGCCCTGGCTGGGGCGTAATTGAGAGATGCGCACTGATTACAGCTCGGGCAGCGGCGCTCTTTCCCTGGAATGCCAGGCTCCCTGCCGCCTGGACTGGGAGCTGGAGGAGGGGCAGCCCCGCCCTGCAGCCTGCGCCCCAACCCCTGGCCGCTGTGGGGCTCCCCACTTTGAGTCTAAGTCAGGGGGCTCTGGGGAGCAGAGTCCAGGCGTGATCACTGCACTTCCTGGGGCGGAGCTCGGTCAGAGTGTGGACGTCTCGGGGCAGATTCTGGCTGAGTAGGAAGGAGGGCAGTCCACAGTGTGGGGTGCTATGGCCGTGTGTCGGGGTGCCTGGGAAGCAGGGCAGGGGGTCCGGGGGAAGGGGGGTCCAGTGTCTGATGTCTGACCAGAGGGGCGCTGGTGCTGCACCAAAGTTATGGGAAGGCCCCCCCGCACCAGCTCCCAGACCCAGAACCGCACACTACTCTGCACAGCCTCGCCTCAGGGGCTCCTGGTCCTCCCTTCCTGGGGTCAGTGGCTCCTCTCCTGTGTACATGCCTCTCTCCCTCCCTCTGCCCACTGCACGGGCTCATGGACTCATGTCTGCCTCCAGGGGTGTCTGCCCAGGACAGCCCGAGCCAGGAGAGCGGGCAGGGAACATGAAGGTGTGGGCAGGATCCAGTCCAGGAGACAGACGGTTGGGGAGGAGGCTGAGGGAGGCCCTTTACTAGTCCAGGGTTGGGGGACTTACCCTTCCTTTGTGTGAGTCTGGGAGGGCTTGCTGGCAGAGGGGGCCTTCAAAGCCAGCTTGGAGGACAGTGACCACCCAACTGCTGGGGGGCACAAGGGCTGAGTGGAGCCGCAGGGTCCTGTCTGGTCCTGGGTGGTGAGGACACTCAGCTAGTCCTCCCCTCTCACGTGGAGGTGGGGGTGCTGGGGGGTGTGGGGTTGGGGCAGGCAGAGGCTGTGTCTCTGAGTCTGTTAGTGGTCTGGAAAATTCTCCCTAAGAGCACCAGGGAGGGTCCGCCCCGGGCTGGGGGTACTTCACTTCTGCCCCAAGAGGAGCAAAGTCAGAACAAGACCTCTCAGGTTCTTTGGACATTTGCCTCGGCCAGCACAGCCGAGTCTGGGACCCAGTCAGGGGTCAGATGCAGAGGTCGGTCACACCCCAGGACCAGGGGCCCTTGGCTCCATCCCCCCAACTCCTGAGCAAGGAGATCTCCTGCCTGGGGACCATGCTCTGCAGGGAGATAAAAGCCGGCATGTCCCTTTGAAGGCCTGGCAGCCTCGGTGCTGGGCGCTGGGCGCTGCCCCCCCCCCGGGATGCCAGCGGCATTAGGCCTAATCCCCGGGCTCAGACGCCCTTTGAAAGGAGGAAGTGAGCATGTTTGCGGGGACAGAAGCAGAGCTGCTCCGATGTGTGGGCTTGGTCCTCTTTGAAGAGGGGGACAGGCCTTCTCAGAGGCTCTGGGTGTCTGCCTGCTCACAGCAGGCCCCAGCAGCCCCCCCCCAGCCCCGGACAGCGCTGGGCCTTCTGGGAAGGGTGAGCAGGGAGTCGGGGAGAGATGGTGATGGCACCTGGGGACGTGAAGAGACCCTGGTGGGGAGGACTCAGAGCCACTACCACGGCCCCCTCTGCCCAGGCACAGGTGGGCAGCTCTGAGTGGGAGGCCCCTGGTCCTGGGAGCTGACAAGGGAGTTTGGAGAAGACACATTGTGAAGGGGACACTTCCCTTGTCTCCTGTGGGGACAGAACAGAACGGTGTGCAGCCAACACGTTCTGATAGAGCCACGGGGTCCAGCACCTGGTGAGGGGCGCTGACTCCGCCCTCCCCGCGCTGCCAGTCGCTGTCCGCGGTGCTGAACCCGGGGTCATTTCCTGAGCCTGGGGTCTGTGTGGGGGCTCTCACCCACCATGATGGTGCTTGGGCAGCTTCAGAAGTGCTCCCTTGTCCTTAAGAACCAGGTGGTTCGCTCAGGTCTTCACACCTACGTGGTGTTGTGATTATAGGAGGGTCGGCTGAGGGCAGCAGGTGGAGCGGCCTCGCGGAGGCAGAGGGGTGGGGCAGCCGCTGTGTCCACAAAAGGCCGCGGGGACCAGTGGAGTGGGGTGGCCAGCGGGGTGCAGTCCACCGCTCAGGCTCTGTGCCACACTCAGGCATGTGCATTGCCCACAGCTGCAGGGTGGCCAGGTGAGGCCTCAGAGCAGGGACTGGGGGCCTCGTGGGAAATGTCCGAAGTAGGAGTGGCGGGGGGGGCGTCGTCAGGTAGAGCCTGGCCATGCAGATGCGGTGGGAGCCGTTGCAGCCAGGAGGATGGGACACGTGGAGACCTGGGGGAGGCGCTGTGGCCGCCTTCTGACGGGCTGGCCCCAGGGATGTTCTCAGCTGTGCGGCCAAGTCCGTGACAGGATGGCCTGCCCAGCTCCAGGCCCAGGATCAGAGACGGGGTGGAGGAGTCTTTTCCTCATCTCCTTGTCCTCATAGAGGGGCTCACCCCTCCTCCCCGCTGTGCCCCCCAGGTCCCCGAGCCACTTGAGACAGAACCTCACAGGGCAGGGGAGGCCAGAGCCTGTCCAGCCCTCAGCTGCCACCCCGCTGCGGCACAGGCCAGGCCGAGGCCCATGCTGGCATCTCTGGGACAGACATGGGGTCTTTCACATCTTCGATCAGACTATTGGAACGGAGCCTGTCGGTGGCAGCCCCCCACCCCCCACAACCCCACCACTTAGGAGCTGCTTCTCGAGACCTTACGTGGCTAGGTGAAGCCATGGTCCTGTGCTGGGCGTGGGCATGGCCCTGGCCCCTGACCTCCCCTCTGAGCACCAAGGAGAAGCAGGCTGAGCCTTTCCCTGCCCTCCCACCACCTGCGGGGCTCCCCTGGCTCCTCACTACTCTGAGAGGGGACAGGGTTGGGACTGGGGAGGGAGAGGCCCTGTGGCCTGCAGTCCCGGTGGCTAGGTCCTGGTGGCCCAGAGCATCGTAAGTGGGCCTCAGCGCCCACCTCAGCCATCAGGCCACCAGTGCCGGGTCCAATGGTAATTCCTGCCATGCGTGGAGGGCCCGCTAAGGGCTCTGCAGGTACCGCCTCGCTTACAGAGGGGGACAGAGGTTCAGGGGATGAGGCTGCTCGGCCAGGTCGTGTGCTGGGCGGTGTCGGCACTGAGACTGAATCCGCCATGGCCCCAGCCCCGCACTGAGCTGTGGGGGGACACAGCGTGTCCCCGAGCCCCTGCTCCGTGGCAGCCCATGTGCCACATGCCTTGTTCACACAGTCCACTGAGCTGGCCGCACTCACGTGGGTCGTAAACCATGTTTCTCCACTTGTGGGTTGTGGCCACTGGGTCACGACACCGGCTTGGTGTTGGGAGCAGCATGTTTCACCCGTGAATGTGTCCTGCTGCTCTTGCGCAGCCTGTGTTCTGTGTGCGTGCGCGTGACCCCTGCTGATGCTGCATCCAGGAAAGTCTGAAAACCATGGGCTTGTGAAATTATTACAGTGAAGCCTGCAGAAATCTCTGTCCAGGGACAGCCAGCCGCCAGGTGGTCAGCCGTCCCTCCTTCCTGGTGCCCCTGCAACGGGCCCCAGGGAGTCAGAGGCAGGAGGAGAGTCCTGGCATGGGCCCTTCCTCGGCCCTGGACCTGGGCCCCTGGGGCACAGTCTGCCTCTGACTCACCCTGGGCAGTGCTCAAGACCAGTGGCCCAGCTCCACGGAGGCCGTGAGCCGCCTGCCAGCCTTACCCCTAGCCAGACCCCTCTCTGTAGCCGCCCACCCGCTTGCTATGCCCCCCCACCCCACTGTGCTACCCCCTCAGCCTGGCAGCTGCATGGCGACAGAAGCTGTGCCAGCCCCGGTGTTAGAAGCAAGGTTGCATTTATGGGGCGGCTCTGGCTTAGAGGGCTGTGCTAATCCCTTAAGAGACGGGTGGCGGGAGATGAGAGGCAGGGGGAGCTGGGAGGAAATCCCCGCGGGCGTGTGGGCTGGCCCTGGGCTCTCACTCCCCCAGAGATCAGGCTCGGGTCCTGCAGGAAATTCGCTGGCTTCACAGGCAGTGAAGTGGTAATTAGGGGCGGATGCCACCTTTGAGGACAGAGATGGCTGTCAGAGCAGAGGGGAGCAGACGGGGCAGAGGGAGGGCACCCAGCCATCCTGCTCTGTCCAGGGTGGGCCCTGTGGGGGAGTGCCGGGTCCAGCTGCAGATGCCCATCCCTGCCAACACCCTGCATGAGGCCACATTCCCCTCCAAGCAGATCCCAGGCTCCTCAGTGCAGTGGACCCTCCACCTCCTGGCTGGACTTCCTGCCACCGTGCAGGCTGTGACCCTGTGATGTCCAGAGTCCTCCTCCTGTGGGTTAGAAGGAGCCTGTGCTGTGCCTCCAGGTCCTTCCCAGGCCCCGGAGTTGGGGGCAGGGCCACCCTGCAGATCCTGCAGCCTGGGGCCTCGAGGAGGGCGGGCCTGCTGTGGGGCTCAGCGTCCCCTCTTCTCTTCCCGCTGCAGGACACTCGCTCCACGGGGGCCACCGCAGCCTCGCTTGGGGCCCCCCGAGCCGACTCGGTGCTGGGGCGCGTGGAGGGCGCGCAGCAGCGGTGGAAGCTGCAGGTGCGGGAGCAGAGGAAGACAGTCTTCGACCGGCAAAAGATGCTCAGCTAGGCGGGTGTGGGCCACGGCGCCAGCTCCTGGCTGGACAGAGCCGGGGCCACGTCCTCCCCTTGGGCCACCCTCCCAGGTCTTCCCTGTAAAGGCATGCGATGTGTCCTCTGTCTCCTCTGTAGCGGCGTCCCTGCTGATTGGCAGGCCAGTGGGGAGGGAGATGCTCGGTGCCGCCCTTCCAGCTCCAAATGTCTGGAATGTTCTTACCTCTGGAGGGCGGAGCTGGGCCATCGCCACTCCATGTGGGGGGACAGCCACCAGCAGTCAGCACACTGAGACACTGGCCCCCTCCTTCCCCACGGTCCCCCACCGAGTGGGCTGGGCCATGCCCTCGAGGACTGCTGCCTGGGCCCTCACCCCACTTCAGGACACCAGGTGGCCCCGCTGCCTGTGTCTGCGAAGCTGAGCCAGACGGTGGTGGCCCTGTGGGACACAAGAGGCTCTGCATACCACAGTGCCTATGCTCAGGTCCCCACCCGTCCCCGAGCTCCACTGTGCCAGTGCACGTGTCCTTCATAGTCTGTAATCCCGGAAGCTACCATTAAACTGTCTGTTTCTCCCACTCTCTGCATTTCAAGAGGTTCTAAGAACGAAGTGTGTCACTGGTGACCTGGTAAGTGCCATGTGGCAGAGACAGTGCCTGCGGCATCCTGCTCACCTGCGGGCCACATTGCCCTGCGGCTGGAGGCAGCTGCTCTCGGTCCCTCCTCTCCCAGGAGCACGGGGAGGGCAGCCCCTGGAGCTACCCCGAGAGCCTGTTTCCATTTCACCTTCACAGACTGTCCCCTGAGACTGGGAGTGGGCCCATGTCATCGGGGTCTCTCAGACACGGCCGGCACTTGAAACAAAACCACTCGGGTCAGGGCAGCAGGAAGCAGGAAGTGGGAGCCGAGAGCTGGTGGTCAATCCGCCCCAGCCCAGGAAGTGCCATGGGGTGTCGGGGCCCAGACAGAAGCAGGGCATCCTCTCCAGGAGCCAAGCTCCACTCCCATCTGCGAGTGTGCCTTCGTGCAGGTCCTGACCTACACATGGCCTTGGGGGCAGCATGTCCCTCCTGTCCCGAGTCAGCCCCCTGCTGTCCCTTCTCCTGGCCCTCACTGCTCACTGCCCTGTCTGGGGCTGAGGAGGGAGCAGAGCCTGAAGAAGTGGCTGAAGGACCAAGGGACAGATGTCCAGGTCTGTGCCCTGCTGACCTGGTGACTCCCAGGGGCTCCTGGAGCCGAAGGGTGGTTGGCAGGCAGTGCATCCTGAAGGCCGGGAAAGACCTGGCTTCGCGTCCCCTCGGCCCTGCGGCAACCCCGGCCACCCCTGAGCCCGTCTCCTCGTCTCTGAGGACACTGGGGCCCAAGTCTCACCTGTCGCCACTCCTCAGAGGATGGTGACCGTAGTGGGGGCCAGGCCCCAACCTCCCCTGTTTAGTGAAGCAAGTGGCCTGGTCGAGACCCGTGCAGCCTGGGTGCAGAGGCCGACTGCCACTCACCAGCAGGGCCACTGAGTCCCCCTGTGAGCCTTCCCCAGCTCAATGTCGTCACTCGGAGTGAATGCCAGCCTCCAGCCCCAGGGAGTGCTTAGGAGCAGACAGGGAAAGGACACACTCAGAGTGCCAGCTGCCATTGTCCCTCTTGCCAGTTGCAGCAGGACCCCTCAGTCCAGGCTTTGAGGGGTCACAGGGACCTCCCCACTGTGGCCAGAAAACCCAGACCGCAGCTAAACCAGCCTTGGGGAAGCTCTGCTCAGAACCTCCTGTGGTGACAGTGTGAGGGCTCACCACGCCCCGGCTGTGTCCCGGTGTGGAGTTGAGCGGGAGCCAAGGACACAGGCGGGCTGACCCTGAGGACGCTGGGCCCCTCTGGCCAGAGTGGCGGGTATGGAGGGTAGGGCTCCAGCCCCGAGGTAGGAGCCCCGGCCCCACCCTGGACTGGCAGGTCTTCTCCAGCGAGGCGAGGGCAGGGAAGCAGCTGCGCACACCCGCAAGCGTTCCCGGCGGCGCCCACACTCGAACCCTTCATTCTAGCGGTCATGTGATTGTTTTAACGAGTTTTAGGGAAAAGCTACAGCACGTCAGCTTCAGGATTCTGTGGACATGAGTGGGAAGGACAAGTGAGGGAGTGAGTGGGTGCAGAGAAAAACCAGCACAGCCCTGGGTGTCCTTGGGCTGCGGGGACTGTGGAGGGACCTGGTGCCACTGTGCTGGTTCAGATCCCTGTGGAGTGACACCTGCCGGCTGACTCCGGCTCAGGCTCCCCGTAGGTCGTGGGGGAGTGAAGAGTGCTGAGCGGGGGTCTGTGTTCTGCTGGTGCCGTGGGGCCTAGGGACTCAGGGCTCAGGCCTGAGGCCAAGTGGACCCGCACATGACAGCCTTCTGTGCCCAGTCCTGCCCAGGGGTCACCTGACAGTCCCCAACACCGGAACTCAGAGAGAGGTGTGCTCGCCGACCGTAGGGTCTCCCCCACAGGAGTCCCGGGTCTTCCTGCCCTGCATGTTCACTGCAGGCAGCCATCAGCCCTGGGCGCTCCGCAGGGCAGCACCCTGGGGGTAGAGCATCTCCACCCGCCCTCGCCTGGGCTCCTCGGCCAATCACAGCAGGCCAGGAGTGGCCCTCTCTTCCCCCTCCAGCTGATCCCCCTCCGCCTTCTCCCTCCCCTTCTGGGTGTGTCCCTGTTTGAAGCTCCATCAGGTAAAGCGTACCTGGCTGCTGGTGCTGTGGCGGGAAGCTGGGCAGAGGCTGCGAGACGCCAGGACAGGCGGGCGGCACAGAGGCCCCGCCGTCCCCCACTCAGAGGCCCACGAGCCGCAGGTCGCTGTGCTGGAGGTGCCAACCCAGGAGGTAACCTCACACAGGTGGTGGCCAGGGGACGTGAGAACAGGGCCATGCTCACTGGGGGTTTCATCTCACCCTGTTTCCCTCCCCAAAGGCAGGGATGCAGGCCACCTCCTGCTGGCTAGGGGGGCGGTTTGCTGGGCTGTGAGGGCACTTTTGTGGATCTGCCCCCCGGGCACTGGGTTTGGCCCTATGCCTGATACATCCAGAGACAAAGCAGGGCTTTCCCGGGGGGATGCCAGCTGGGAGCTTCCCCGGAAGGGAGGTTGGGGGCCTGGGAGCACTGGGCTTTGCGTGGCTGTGGGGGACAGCTTGCGAGGTGCAGGGCCATGGGTGGGGGCACAGCCTCCAGTGCCGACCTTAAGGATCAGGACCCAGCCCCGTCACTGAGCAGTTCGATGCCCTGAGGCCTCTGCTTGTCTGGGTCTCTGCTGGTCCCCTGGTACAGGGTCAGCCGCTGTAATGTCTGCCCTGGAGCCCTGTCATGGGCAGTACGGGCAGGAGCTTAGGTGAATGTCCAGACCAGAGCGAGGTCTGTGTGGGCCTTTTTGTTTTAGAAACCCCGCTGTTTTCTAGAAGCACAGTCTCACCTAAGCTCACAGAAGCTCTCTGAGCCTCAGTTTCCCCATCCATAACAGGGGGACAGAAAGTTCCCTTGAGGGGATTCAGTTCCTGTGGCAACGGCAGTCTCCTTGTAAAGGGAGCCCAGCCAGAGAGTTTGCATGGGGCCAGATAGAGCCAGGGACCTGAGGCCACTGCGTCGGCCCCAGCGGCGGTCACTGGGCACTGGTCCACCCCAGGCGCAGGCGTTTTCAGACACAGTCTCCCGATCGGCGCAATAGCTGTAGGAAGAAGGTGTGGACGCTGTCCCCACCCCAGGAGGGAAGACAGGCTTACTCACAGTCCTGGAGCTGGGCAGGGGCAAAGCCAGGGTCCGAAGTCCAGTCCATTGGCCCGAGTGCCCGGTCATCAGCTAAGTTTCAACAGGATGCAGAAAACACCTGTTCCCTCTGAAACGTGGGAGACTGCACGCACGAGAGATGGGCAGGGCAGCCTGGTGAAGACTGTCTGCCCAGGGAGTTGCCAGCACCTGAGCCACCAGGACAGGGACCTGGGATGGGGACGTGAGAAGCCAGGGCCACTGTCCCAAATGGCCACAAGTGCAGGTTCTCGTGGCCCCAGCTTCCTCCCATTGGAACGGGACTGAAGACACCCTGTGTGGGACACATCGAGAGGACTAAGCAACATTAGTTCATTTGGAGGAGGTGCCATGTCCCCGAAGCCCCGAGACAGGGGCGTTGCTTCCTACCTACAGAGCCTCTGAATCTGGGGTGGCGCGGGGGCCCAGGGAGCCTCACACTCCTGTCATCCTGTGACCCCAAGGGCTTTCTCCACGAAACACTAATCGCCTATGAGAACGGGCCTTCCAGACGAAGGAGAGAGCAACACCTGGACCGGTCTTTCTCTCTCCCCATCCCAGCTTTGCTTATGCTCAGCTGTTAAGGGAGACTTGCCCTGGAGAGGGTGGCAAGACCCAGTCGGCCCCAGGGAGTATCCCGGTTTCTCTTGAAGCCTAAGTTCACCATTCATCGGCTGTGTGACCTTGGGAAGCTTACTGCGCCTCTCTGTGCTTTCGCTTTCCTGTCTGTGGAATAAGGGGAGTGCTAGGTCCTGCTGGCAGTGAGGATCACACGGCTGTGCAGGTGTGTGAGTACGCAGGTGAGCATTTAGGATTGCGCCTGACGGAGAGGAAGCCTGGCTTGCAGGTTCCCTGTGTTCCCTGGTCCTGGAAGGCGGATTCCCAGCTCTCCGTGGCCCCCGAGCCAGCAGGTCCCTTTCTGAAGGTCAGTCTAGCTTTTCCCTCTCATGTGGATGCAGGAGCCCAAATGTCCGGAGGTGACTCTCGACTCTGTCCTGTAGCAGCTGTGTCACCCTGGGCAACTGGCTGTGCCTCTCTGAGCCTCTGTCCCCTCCTCTGTAAGCTGGGGGCTCCATCTGTGGCTGAGATGCTGAGACCAGAACCCGGCACATGGGAAAGCGCTGGGGGTGTGGTGGGTGCTGTGCCAGCCCTCTCTGCCCTCGGCCACACTGGGATAGCTCCGAGCTTGTCCCTTGGGAGCCCAGCCCCCCACTGGTCCTGAGAAAAGAAAACCGGAGCCGTGTGGGTGGGATTTTCCTCTAGACTTCCTTCAGGACACGTGTGTCTGTGAGCAGCAGCCAGACACGCACATCAGTGCCGTGCCCAGGGCTCCACAGGACGGCACACGCTGTCTGGGGTCTTTCACAGCCACGTCCAGGGCCCGCAGCGCCTCTAGGAGCCCTTTCTGAGGCTGCCCCTGCCTCGATGACCATCCCAAATATAGTAACTCCGTTCCTATTAGGTGCCGCCTGAATTTCCCCAAACACCTGGGGACTCCCACGGTCCCCGAGGGTGGGTATAACAGGGAGTGGAAACATCCACCAGCCAGAGGGCTGGCCCTGGAATTCCTCACACCTGAGGCTGCCATCACTTCTCGTGGGCACTTGATGGCTGTTTTCCACCAGTTCTGCCCAGTCCAGAGGCTGGACAGGGTCCTGCCTGGGTTCTGTGTGGGGTTTTTTTTTGGCGGGGGACCACTACTGAGTTTTTCTGAGCAGAGACGAGGGAGCTCTTTGTCAGTCTCCCAGGGGCGCAGCAGCGACGAGGGTGGTGGCAGTTACACCCAACACCGGCCAAGCATCCCTAAACGCACAGATTCCTGGAGTCTGGGAAAGGCAGGTGTCACGTGGGCTACAAGCCCTCCGTTCCACCCAGCTCTCTGGGCTCTTCAGCCAGTAGCTGCAGTGTCTCCACGTGCCCGGAGCTGGGCCCGGCTCTGGACGCAGCCTCCCCAGGGCAGACACTCCCAGGCATCACAACGAAGGAGCCCCCAGGACAGCTGGTGTGTGAGTCCACATGGGGTGCAGGGGAGCTCGTTGATGCCCCTTCACCAGGCACAGAGGGGGCCGTCAAAGTCCCAACTGCATGTCCGAAGACACATGTCCTCGTGGGGGACCAAGTGACACCCCGCGGCTGGCTGTGGGTGTCGTGGAACTGCTGTGGTCTTTGGATGGAAGGCCCTGGAAGGTGTCCATGATCAGACTTGTCCCCACTCTCAGAGGAAGTGCCATCGTTGACACTTGTCAGAAGCCAGGCCCTGGGAGTGTATTTTTTCTCCTTCGATTCTCCTGGACCATCGCCCTCCTGGGAGGTAGTTTCATTCCCTGCGTCTGAGGGCCGGGACTCAGGTGTCCAAGATGAAGGCCCACCTCTGGGCTGCAGCACTGCTCTGAGCCCTTCTTCGGCAGGCTCCCTGCCTCCCCCTCCACAGCCCACAGTCCCCTTGGAGGGCAGGGTGACACAGGGCCCCCCATTGCAGGCCTTTCCTAACTGATATGTCTGTCCACTCTCTTCTTTAGGACCATTCCCAGGACCCTCTGCAGAGCGGGTGCCGTCCTAAGGGCAGCAGTCAGTTCCTTCCCCACCCCCACCCCCGTCCCCTGAGCGGCCTGGGGTCTCCAACACTGTCAGGAACCAGGTCTCAACGCCGTGGCCCCAGCACGCGGCACTGCAGGCGTGGTGGGGGCCCATGGGCCGCGGAGGAGAGCAAGCGCCCCGGGACCGCGGCTTCAAGATGGACTGGAGCCTGTGCGCTCTGAGCCTGTGACCCGTGTCACCCTGGTCCGCAGCGATGGCACTCGTTAGGGGGACCGCGGAAGCCACCCCAGGGAGCAAAGAGCAACCCTAACCAGTCCTGGAACCCCAGAGCTGCTGCTGGCGATGTGACTCGTCCCCGCGGTGGGGACGCACAGACCCCGAGCAGGGGCGATTCGGGGAGCGCCTGGCTGTGAGTGCAGCACCCCGCGGCACCATGAACAGTCACTTCTGCCGGGCATTGATGGACCGGGGGCCCACGGCGCCCCCCGGAGGCATGCAGCTGGGGACCGTGCCCCCTCCCCGGCCAGCGCCCCTGCCCGCGGAGCCCCCGGGTGCCATGCCTTTCCTGCTGTTCCCGGGCCCCACCGCCGCCTACGCCGGCCTGTTCCCCTGCGCGCCAGGGTCCGGCGCCCTCGGGGGCTACGACTGCCCGTTCGAGCCCGCCTTCATCCACAAGCGCAACGAGCGCGAGCGGCACCGTGTGCGTTGCGTCAACGAGGGCTACGCGCGCCTCCGCGGCCACCTGCCCGGTGCGCTGGCAGAGCGGCGCTTGAGTAAAGTGGAGACGCTGCGCGCCGCCATCCGCTACATCCGGCACCTGCAGGAGCTGCTGCGCACCCCGCCTGACGGTCACCGGCCTGAGCGCCCCGGCGACGCCCCGCCGCCCGAGGGTCCCCGCTTCTCCTCCTCGCCTGGCTTGGAGTCCGAGGATTCCAGCCAGTGATCGGGGGTCACAGGGCCGCCCCACTGCCAAAGGCGCCCGTGACTGTGGGGTCACAGCAGGGCGGCGCAGCAGACACTCCGAGGGGCACGCGCTCCATGTCTGCAACCTCTCCTTCCCTGCCCCCCGGCCGGCCTCCTCCTCACCAGCTGGACCGAGGTGCAGGGCCTGAGTGCGAGGAGCCAACACGGGCCCAGGAGCCGGGTGGGCACAGCGGGGAGCGGGCCTGGGGAAGCTCCGGTGCTCGCGGTGCGGTCGGACAGGCCGCTGGAGGGCCGCCCAGGACGGTCACCAGGGGGTCTGGCTCCCATTCAGCTTCAGCCCTGTGCTGGGGAAAGCCGGAGCCCAGCTCCTGGCTGTGCACAGCCGGCCATGGTGCCCTTCGCCCTTCTCGGGGCCGCAGGCTTAGCCTTGGGTCTGCGAGTCCGCGGGGCGAGCCGCGCTTCCGTCGGGATGCGCCCTGCCGGATTGGCCACCAGATGGCC
The DNA here is from genome assembly GCA_007922815.1 of Macrotus californicus. NCBI lineage: Eukaryota > Metazoa > Chordata > Mammalia > Chiroptera > Phyllostomidae > Macrotus > Macrotus californicus. The sequence continues at coordinate 118,159 of VMDR010000010.1, forward strand.
TCAAATTCCAGCGTCCCCTTTGGAACCTGGTTTGCAATCCCGTCCTGTCCCCGCGGTGGCGCTCTGTAGCGCCTTGATGGAGGGCGATCAACCCGCCCTCCGCTCCAGGCGGGCCTTTTCCTAGCTTCCTGGCCTCTCCCCCTAGGTTGGGTGAAGACGGGTTTACCCCCAGCTGTCTGCCTCTGAGCGGTGGAACCACGTGGGTATACGGGCACTGTCTGCACCCAGGGATGAAATAAAATATGCGTTGAGCTCGTGATTCCTGGACCGTGGTCTGCCCTCATGTCCCCAGGGTCTCTTTCTCATCCCCACTCCATCCTGGCTGCGAGGTGTGTGGGGTGTGCTCCACCCCCACTTACAAAGAGCTGGGGACGTGCCCTGCAGGCTCAAGGGTGGCCAGAGTCCCAGCGAGAGAGCGCTGAAGCCTTGCGCGGCTTCGGGGAGGGGACACAAAGCTGACAGTCAGCCCTGTGTGGCAGGTGCCGAGCCAGAGGCGGGCACATCCCAGGCTGTCCTGGGAGCCTTGCACCCTGAGTGATGGGGGGGTGGGGGGTGAGGGTGGGGAGGGGTCCTGACCTGGTAGCTGCCTGTGCTGAGGTGGGAGGGCTGTGGCTCAGGGCCACCCAGCACCTTTTCTGGATGGTAGGCATCACGAGGCTGGGGGAGGCAGAACTAATCTTGGCATAAGGGAGCCAGTCTGTAGTTGGGGGTCCACATTGAGGGTCTTGCCCAGCCTTGAACCTCCCTTCCGTCTCCCTCTGCCCACCCCAGGCCCCTGTGCCTTCCACCACCCCACCCCCACACTCCCGGGGACATTTTGGGATGTCACTGCTGGGCTGGGAAGCAATGACAGCTGCCTGGCCTAAGGGGCTAATTTTACTCCCGAGGCCAGGATGGTAATCCTCAGCCCCACCCCCGCTGGCCCAGCAGGCAGCCTCAGCCCTGCAGACACCGAGGCCAGTCCCTAAGGCGAGGGCACAGGGGACTCAGGGAGCAGAGGGCTGTGGGCTGGGGAGCAGGAGGAACCAGGGCTGCCGGGAGCATGGAGCCGTCCTCTCCCCAGGATGAGGGCCTCAGGAAGAAACAGCCCAAGAAGCCTGCCCCCGAGATTCTGCCCAGGCCCCCCCGGGCCCTGTTCTGCTTGACCCTCGACAACCCACTGAGGAAGGCCTGCATCAGCATTGTGGAGTGGAAGTATCCTCTGGGCTCAGGGCGGGGCGGCACGCAGAGATGAGGCTGGTCATGGGCCACACACTCGGGCGCCGGGAGAGGGGGACTTGGAAATGGGGTGACTGTCCTGGAGGAGTCTGTGGGAAGGAAGGCCTCAGCTGAGGGGGAGGTGGGGAGGGCTTGGGGGGGTGCTTCTGAGGCCTGTGTGTGTGGCCAGGTCCTGGTGACCCCCACCCAAGATGTCCATGACTGTTGCGGCCGGGCTGGGTGTTCCAGGGCTGCTGGCAGGTGCACCTGAGTCCACACCACCGTGGGTCTCCCGGAGTGCTTTGAAGCAACAGTCTCATTTTTATATAGGAAGGGGGAGAATGCAGCAGGGCGGGGAGCAGTCTGCAAGAAAATCTTCCCCTGATGGACAGGGTGAGAGTGGAGAGAGGCAGGAGCTGGGGTGGGGTGGAGGGACCAGGCCTGAAGGAAGGGCCACGAGCCCCCTGGGTTCAGGGGCTGGAGCCCTGTTGTGTTTGCAGGTATCGGGGGTGTTTGGGGAGGGAGGGAGGCCTGGTCACGGGCTGTTAGGGAAGAGCAGGCACATCTGAAATGTCTCTGAAGAGTTCTGGGAGTGGCCTCCCGCCAGTTGTTCCCGAGGATAAGGGGTGAGGAACTGGACAAGGAAAATGTGGGACCAGGTTGGAGTAGTTTGGATCAGAGCCAGCTCTACTCCCCCATCCAGCCTCAGCTGCTGGCCGCTGGCCCTGCCTTGGTGGGGTAGGGTTTGGGGGGGGGGGCGGGACTTCCCCTAGCCTCTGCGCTCTGGACCTTCCCTCCCAGGCCTCTGTCCCTGCAGCACCTGGGCAATGGGGTTTCCAGCAAGCTCCCCACTCTCCCTCCTCTCTCTCCCTCAATACTGCCTGCCCTGGCTTGGCCTGGGTGGCCCCAGAGGATGACTGTGCTGGGGCAGGTATGTCAGGGGTCGGGGGCTGTGTGTAGCTCTGAGGGTGCTGGTCCAGCTGGTGGTCATCCGCTCCCTCCTTGGGCTCTGGGGCTCAGGAAGCCCTCTCCTTTTCCCTGGTCATGCTCTGTGGGCCCCTTGCCTGTCCCCCGTCAGCCCCATTTCCCCCAGCAAGCCCCCGCCAGTTTGTCTGAAGGCCACAGCTCCTGGGGAGAGGGCAGGTGAGGTGGGTGTGGGGCAGGTGTGGAGCCTTAAGGCTTCCTGGCCCTGGAAGCTGATGGGCCTCAGCCCGAACCAGCGCCTGGTGGCCTCAGAGCACAGGAGGGAGGGTTCCTTCTCCCCAGGGGAGCCCGAGCCTTTGTCCACCCGCTGGAGAGCGGGGTCCTCCCTCCAGGGACTTAGAGCCACAGCCCAGGCCGACCCTCGGTGCCCACCTGCCCCTCACCCTTTGAAGCCATGCCACCCACGAGGGCTCTCCTTAACCCGGGCTCCAGACCCTTCGAGACGATCATCCTCCTCACCATCTTCGCCAACTGCGTGGCCCTGGCTGTGTACCTGCCCATGCCGGAGGATGACAACAATGCTCTGAACCTCGGCCTGGTAAGGGCCCCTCCCCCGCCCACGGTCTGCGCCAGGCTGGGGAGCAGGAGGCCGCAGCTCCCAGCCCCAAGGATGCAGACGCCCCCGAGCCCCCAGCAGGGCTGGCCAGCGGCTCCTCCACTCTTCTGGGTTATGTGGTGTTGCCAGCCCATCCCCGCGAGAGCATCACCGTGCCCGGGTGCCTTCCTGGGCAAGCCCCGGAGTCCCCGGCACAGTGTCACGTGACCACTTCCCTTCCCGGACAGAACCCAGAAAACCCTGTCCCCACCAAGCTCACCTTCCTGAGAGGTCCCGTGGAGGACTGCAGGCAGAAGGCATGACCTGTGATGGAACCAGAACGGGCCAGGCCCGCCTTCTCCCCGCCTCCCTGCTTTATGGGGGAGAAAACGGAGGCTTAATTTAAAGGGCCCACCCACACCAAGCCAATAGAAGTGCTTCCCATTTGCAGGGCCCTTATTAGGTGCCAGGCTCAGCACTAAACACTTTCCTCTACGGCCTGTTTCAGTCCCTTGAGAGGGAGTGACATTATAAGACAAGGAAACAGGCTCAGAGAGTGGGGGCGCTGGGCCCAGGGCCACCCCACGTGCACCTCCTCGGGGGATGTCTCACTCGGGCCTGTGACTTCCAGCCCTGCCCTGTGACCGCTGTGTTGCCGTTGTAATGAAGGCATGAGGACTTCTAGGGGATGTCCCTGGAAACCGTGGTGCTGAGGGGATGGGGACAAGGGACACGCATCTCAACAGGCTTGTCCCTGCCCCTACCTCACCTGGGTGGAGGAGTCTGAGAGGAAGGTGTTACCTGGCCCTCCTCACGTGGGTTCCAGGGAATCGGTCCTGGGTGGGTGGGCTTCTGCATGAGCTGGGCTCTACACAGACAACTCAACTCCTTCCTGGGTTCGTGGGAGGGCGGGACAGCCGTAGGCAGAGCTACACAACCACGCTGCAGGGACGTGAGTCTTAGAGCCCTGCCCCCTCACCTTCGCTGCAGGCTCCTCTCAGGTCCTGAGTCTGGGGGCTCTGGGCCCAGCCCCTGTGTCCACCCACCCCACAGGATTGCAGATTTGGGTTCCACGTCAGCTCCCTAAGAAGCTGACTCCTTTGAAAAGGATCTGCCCTCTGGGAGGATATTCAGTCACACCTGGGCTGGGGCTCTGCTGTTTTCCATCCTGAAACAGAATGACAACCCTAAACGTTTCCTAGTGTCCCATGCCCATTGCCTTGGCCCTGGGCTGGAGTTCCCCGGCCTGGGGCGCCAGGCAGAGGGTGACAGATTCTCTGGGAGAGGAAGCTTTTTGAGGCAATGACGTCATCTTGGGCATCTGGGATGGATGGGCTGTCCGCCATTGGTGGGCCCAGAGGGCAGAGGCTGCTCTGGCCACACAAACAGCTCCAGCTGAGGGTTCAAGAGAACCCGGGGGGTGGATGGGAGGCCGGCAGGTGCAACTGGCTTCCAGAGGCCACGAACACTGCATGATGCACAGGACGCCCCACCCGCCCACAAAGAGCCGGCCAGCCTAAACATGACCGGGGTTATGGTTGAGAAACCCCGTAAGTTAGTGACGAAACAGCCCTTGGCCAGGCAGGCCAGAACACCCTCCACTGTGACACCACGGGGAGTGGTGCCTTCCTTCTGCTGGATCCCCAGGTTGTGGGTGATTTCTGGTACCCGTGGTCAAGTAGGCCTGGGCGCTGTCTGGCGGGGGCGGGCCAGCCCCTCCCTGGCTTCGCAGTGGCACCCGCCCCTCTGTCGTCAGCAGACAGGGCCAGGCCCCTGGGACATTCCTGGGGTTCAGGTTGCTGCCCAGTCCTCGGAAGGATACGGCCTGCGCCTCTGGCAGGGAGGGTGGCTGTCTTTTTATAGGGTCAGGAATGCGCTTGAGACAGCCTGCCGCGGCTCCAGCCTTGGCCACCAGAAAGCCTGGATCTGTGGGGCACAGGCAGGGAGCCTGGCCACCCAGCAAGAGCCTGGTGAAGTGACCTGAGGCCCCACCTTGATGCTGTCTGTGCCCCTGCAGGCACTCAGCCACCACCCACCCCCCCAGAGCCCTCGCTCACAGAGGGTGAACAGGAGCCCCACGGATAATCCCCAAGCCTCAGCCCAGCCGGGCTGTCACTGGGGAGGCACAGGGTTTCAAATAAGACCACCTGCCCAGAGCTGGCCCTTTGAGGGCAGCTTTCCGCCCTCCCTGAGCCCCAGCCTCCCCGTCTGCACACCAGGACAACAGAATCTCCTGTGTAGGACTGTCCCATCGATGAGTGCCTGGCCTGGTATCCCACCTGGCACTAAGGAGGGACTCAGGAAATCTTCACTCTTTCCTTTTCTGCACTTCCGGCCCCCCCCAGTCCCTAGCTGAGGTCCCACAGAGCCCAGGCCTGGGGCAGGAGGCAGGACGGACCCACCCAGACCAGCTCAGACCACACTGGTGGGATGAGAGTTCATTGGGCTAAATATAGCCACTTCCCTCACCCCGAACGGGTCATCTTCCAAACCTGGAGGCTGTGGTGGGCATGGGGACAGAGGCCGGGGCCCTGAGACCTGTGGGCCGTGTGGTTCACCCAGAGTACTGCCGACTCTGTCACTTGGGTGGGCTGGGGCCTGGCAGCCTGGGTGCCCGCTGCCCCTCTGAGCCCCTGTTTCCTGTCTGGTGAGCAGGAAGCATAGCTGGCAGGTGCTGGGTCCCGAGAGACGCTGGGTGCCACCAGCACAGACAAGGACACGTGCGGACGAGTGGATCTGGGGGTGGGGGAGACTTCAGGGCGAACACGATGAGCTTGGGGTAGGACAGAGCCCCCAGACGTGGCCCCATCCACAGCCCCATGAGAACCAACGGACAGGGTGCCGGCAGGGGGTGTACGGCGCCTTTGAGGGCGCTACCAATGGTGGGCATGTCCCCGCAGGATGTGGGTGGTTTTCACCACCTCGGTTCTGCAAAGGAGTACCTGGAGGCCTGGAGTGGGGTGGGGGTGGGGGATGTAGCACTCCTGAGAGCCACCAGGCTTGGCTCGGATGGCTGTGGGGGAAGTTGGTTCAGCCAGGAGCCCCGACAGGGACCTGCTTTCCCAGTTAGAAGTAGCTCCCTCCTGGGCTGGGAGTGGGGAAGGTGACCAGGACATGGATGGGGTGACAGAGGATCAGGCTACAGGGGAGGGTCTGGGGGAGTCAGGAAAGCCCTCTGCAGGGTGGAGCTGGCTGACCCCCCGGCCCTCCCCTGCCTGATTGTGCTGGGCCTCGAGGGGGCTGCTGCAGAAGAAGAGGAATAAGAACTGAGCCGCCCCACCTGGCACAGAGTTCACATTTCAGTGGGTGAGACAGAGGATGAAGAGCATGCAGATGTGCCCAGTACTTCAGCGAGGGGTGAACACAAGCCAGGGAAGGGAGCTCGAGTGTCCACGGAGGCTGGGACCGAGCTTGGGGGCCAGCGATGGCCTCGGTGGGGGGTGCCCCGCAGGGAGTCAGGCGCCCCGGACTGGAGGCGCTGAGGGCCAGGGTGTGGGGTGTGGGGGTGAGGGTGCCCGGGAGTGGTGTGACGGCCCTGCTCCCGCAGGAGAAGCTGGAGTACCTTTTCCTTGTCGTCTTCTCGGTCGAAGCCGCCATGAAGATTATCGCCTACGGCTTCCTCTTCCACCAGGACGCCTACTTGCGCAGTGGCTGGAACGTGCTCGACTTCATCATCGTCTTCCTGGGGTGAGGCCAAGACGGTGGGGAGGTCTGAGTGGCCCTCGGGGGGCCTGCGCCTGCCACCGCCGCCGCCAGCGCACCAGGGCAGGGCAGGACCCCACTCTGTGCCAGGGCGGTGGTGGGGAGCCACCTCAGTGGGGGGCCCAAGAGGACACCCTGCCTGGCCGGTCACACCCTGCCCACCCCAGCGAGGGTGTGTGTGGCTCCACTGGTGGCTCGTTTCTCCCCGCCCCCCACACCATCTCAACATTTATGCCACCCTGTCTCCAAATACAGTCCCAGTCTGAGGTCCAGGGGCTTCAGGCTTTAACCTATAACTTCGGGGGGCACAGGTCAGCCCCTAAGATAACTTGTAGGAATGACCACGCCCTTATAATGGCAGCTGCTACCAGGCAGTCGCTACGTGCCGCGACATCCCATTCGATCACCCTGCTACTTTCTGCCTTCAAGGAAGCTGAGGCCCTGGGGAGTCCAGCGACTTGCCCAAGGCCACACTGCTCCCCAGGGGCCATGCCCAGACCCAGACCGAGGCTGTCTTGGGCCCAGAGTTGGCCACCCGCCTCCACATGGCCCTTCAGGGCAGTGCCCGCTCTGTTAACTATTTACCCGTGTCCTGGGGCTGCTGTGGGCACACCACGGAGCCGAGGAGTGCAGTGAGCCAGGCTCTGTCTGGAGGTCAAGACACAGGTGTCCAGAATGACAGCGTCAGGAGTGACCCCACACTGAGCACTGCTGTTTCGCACGTAGTGGGTCTCTGAGTTCAGTTGTCAAAAGCAGGGTTTGTGAGGAAGGGCTTGAGGTGGACTTCTGAAGGATGATGGGAGTTCGAGTCCGTTAGAGAGTGGGAGAAAGGGGGGGGCAGGAGAAGTGCAGCTCCGGTCCCCACAGATGAGGGGCTCCTGCCGACCAGCAGCCCTCCATGGGGTTACCGAGCCCCTGGGCTGCGGACTCTAGTCTTAGGTGACACGTGTGCACCAGCCCTCCCCACCCCCATGCCCTGAGGTGATGTCACAGATGGATCTGATCCTCTTTTCATGGAGCCTGACCTTGGCCTCAGGGCTTTTTGTAGTAAGACCCTTGGGCAGGTGTCCCTGAAGCAGAGCTGGCCATGGGGGAATGGTATCTGCTGTCCTTTTCCTCGGCCTTCCTGTGGGTCCCCTGAGCACAGAGAGGACATGGGGTCCTGTGGGCAGTGCTCATCTGACCGCTGGGCCCTTTGCCCTCCGCCCCACCCCCTCCCCAGGGTCTTTACAGTGATTCTGGAGCAGGTCAACGTCATCCAGAGCAACACGGCCCCGCTGAGCAGCAAAGGCGCCGGCCTGGACGTCAAGGCCCTGAGAGCCTTCCGTGTGCTCAGGCCCCTGCGGCTGGTGTCCGGGGTGCCCAGTGGGTGGCAGTGTCCCCGCAACCCTGCCCCACCCCCCAGCATGCTCCCTTGCCCAGTTCTGGGTCCTCCTCCTACCTTGTTGTCCCAGAGGCTTCCCAGGGCGGGGAGAGCTGGAGGGGACCCTGGGGCGCTGACCCTCCCCCACTCCTCCCCGCCCACCCCACTGCAGGCCTGCAGGTGGTCCTCAACTCCATCTTCAAGGCCATGCTGCCGCTGTTCCACATCGCCCTGCTGGTCCTCTTCATGGTCATCATCTACGCCATCATCGGCCTGGAGCTCTTCAAGGGCAAGATGCACAAGACCTGCTACTTCATTGGGACCGGTGAGTCCCGGGGCTGGGTGGCGGCAGAGGCCCCAACAACTCTGGGGGGCCACCCTGCCGTGGAGCCGCCGCACCCTGGGTCACTGCCGACCACAGCTGCTGGCCTTGGGAAAGGCTCCAGCAAGGCTCCTCCCGCTGTGCTCACTGTCTGCTGCTGTCTGGCCCTCCTGCCTGCAGACGTCGTGGCCACCGCAGACAACGAGAAGCCGTCACCCTGCGCCAGGACCGGCTCAGGCCGCCCGTGCACCATCAATGGCAGCGAGTGCCGAGGCGGCTGGCCGGGGCCTAACCACGGCATCACGCACTTTGACAACTTCGGCTTCTCCATGCTCACAGTGTACCAGTGCATCACCATGGAAGGCTGGACGGAGGTCCTGTACTGGGTGGGTTGGCTGTGCCCACCTGAGCGCCTCCTCTCCTCTGGGCTGGGGGGAGGAGAGTGGCCCTGCACCTTCTCATTCTTCCCCAGGAAACCTGCACAGGGGCATGGCCCCCTCTAGTCCCCAGGTGTGTGTCCCAGCACCCTTGGGATGCCCCCAGGGTGGAGTCTGTCCATGCAGCACTGGGGAGGAGCAGAAGAACGGAAGCCAGGAGCTGCGGGTCTGGCTCTGGTCACCCGTCCTAACATGTCCCTAAGCCTGGCTGGTGTGACTCACTCCTTAGGGCCCAGAGTCTCAGATTTCTTAGGGGATAACGGGCCCTTTGAGTCCTTCTTCTGGCCACTGGGCAGGACTGCTGTCCTGTACAATAGACACTGGACATGAGTTTCCTTGTCTGTGGAGAGGACGTGGGCAGCGCTGACAGGGAGTGGGAGGGTTCACTTCATCACGACTGCCTGCAGCAGGTGCTGTGGAAACCTTCGCGTGGTGTCTGCTCTTTATTTGGTGTTACTGAGAGCTAGGCTGCATTTCCTACCTAATCGCCCGCAATGGGAGGCATTGTCCCCATTTCACAGATGGGGAAACTGAGGCTCAGAGAGATTCACTAACTTGCCCATGGTAACAGAAATAAGAATGGTAGTCTTCTGGCTCCCATGCTGAGACTCAGCTGCAGCAGCAGAGCTGCTGGTGGGGGAAACATTGTAGCGGTGGGGGAAACACTGTAGCAGTGGGGAAACACTGTAGCAGTGGGGGAAACACTGTAGCGGTGGGGGAAACACTGTAGCGGTGGGGGAAACACTGTAGCGGTGGGGGAAACATTGTAGCGGTGGGGAAAACACTGTAGCAGTAGGGAAACACTGTGACATGTCAAATGCTCTGGGAATGTGGAGGATTAGTATGAACAGTTCTTGTGAGCTTCTCCCATGGAAGCAAATCACTCACCCCTAGAAAGGGCGGTCTCCTGTGTGGCCTCTGCTACCGGGACCCAGGACGCACCACTGCCCCCCAGAGGCTGATGTAATGATGCTCAGATGTGTCGGGTGGCTTGTCTCGGGTCCTGGACACCGGTCTGGAGGCAGATGGCCAAGCTCAGGCTGAGACTCCTCCCTGTTTCTTCTACTTTGAAAACCTTGGACTGTAAAGAAACCAAACGGAGGTGGACTCCATGAGAGAGTCTGGCCAGGGGGGTGGCCGGCTGGTGGGAGAAATCGTCGGCATCACCTGGGCCAAGTAGATAGTCAGCCAGCCACCCCCAGCCCCGCCTTGGAAGGTCCTAGGTTTTCAGGATAGAAAAAGTCCCCTCCCATGGCCCAGGCAGCCTCTCTCCTTGTCCCCCAGGGTTGGTGGAGCAGGCAACTCAGTCAGGGGGCCAGAATCACACCTCTGTCCTTCCAGGTCAACGATGCCATCGGGAACGAGTGGCCCTGGATCTACTTTGTCACCCTCATTCTGCTGGGGTCCTTCTTCATCCTCAACCTGGTGCTGGGTGTCCTGAGCGGGTAAGGAGGCCCAAAGGCAGCTGGAAGGAGAGAGAAGAAGAAGAACAGGACAGGGAGATGTGACTTAGAAGCTCCACACACTCCTGCATCCCCTGCACTATCCCCTTCTCCTCCCTCCTGTCTTCCCTGCCCCGCCACAGGGAGTTCACCAAAGAGCGGGAGAAGGCCAAGTCCAGGGGAACCTTCCAGAAGCTCCGGGAGAAGCAGCAGCTGGAGGAGGACCTCCGGGGCTACATGAGCTGGATCACGCAGGGCGAGGTCATGGACGTGGAGGACTTGAGGGAAGGTTCGAGCCCTGGTCTGCCCCAGCTCCCCTCCCCGTGGGCACCCCCTCCCTAAAGCCCCTGCAAGCCCGGGCAGCCCACGGAGCAGGTACAGCATTGCACTGTGCAGGTGAGGAAACCCAGGCCCTGAGAGGTGCGTGGCTGACCCAAGGCCATGCTGCTCCAAACAGTGGCCTCTGGTGGGCTCAGCACTCTTCCTGCAGCGCAAGGCCCCACCTGCCTGCCCATCGCCTGCCCATCTGTGCTCTTCCTGTGCTCCTGGCAACCTGGTCCCAGGAAGGCAGGGGCATCCAGGCCCCCCCAGGGCCTGCCATCCCAGGGGCCCCCAATTCGTGGCCCTTTCTGGGTGCGTGCTGCCATGAGGGGCCCGGAGGGCCAGCTTACCGTGTTTCTCTTGTCCCCAGGGAAGCTGTCGCTGGATGAAGGTGGCTCGGATACAGAGAGCCTGTATGAGATCGAGGGCCTGAACAAGCTCATTCAGTTTGTGTAAGTGTCTACCTGCCGCCAGGTCCCCGAGACACATGTCAGAGCCCCGCCACCTCCCTCCAAGTGCTTAAGGGCCACTGCCCCAGTCCCTTAGCCCACCCGGAGGGAAGGCACGGGCAGATGCCCCATTTAGAGTGGTGTGGGTGGGGCAGTCAGCCCTGGAGCCTCTGCTGGGGAGGCACAGGTGTGCACCCTGGAGAGGGAGGCGGCCGGGGAGCTTTGGGAGGCAGACGGAGGCTGGCCCCATGGCGCCTTCGTCCCAAGAGGACGTGTGTTGGTTTGGGTGACTGCTGTCTCTTACTAATTCTAACATCACCAAAATGGGGAAAGATTGAACAACAGAGAAGCACATCAAACGGAAGACGAAGGCCCCACTCCCTGCACAGAAGTAACCATGGTAACAGAGCAGCATCCTCGAGGTCTTTCCATGTTTTCCTCTCTCGCTGTCTGACACACACACACAAACGCACACAGAGCAGGTTTCCCGGATTTTGTATCAGCTTCTTCCACGGCGGGTTATTTACATAGTTACTGTCACTTCAGAGCCAAGGGCAGGGCCTGGCACCTGGGAGGTGCTGCCAGGTGTTTGGGAACAGATGCGTGCCAGGCACTCATTACCTACTAGCTGACATTTGTGACTTAAAATGAGCTCTGGAGGCCGACTTCACACAAATGTCTCTTTTTGTTGTTGTTGTTAAGACTGTTTTTTTAAGAGCAGTTTTATGTTACAGCAAAATTGAGCAGAAGGTACAGAGTTGTTATATCCCTCATGCCCCCCCAGGCACAGCCCCCGTTATCAGCGCCCCCATGAGACGGTGCATTTGGCACCAAAATGAACCTGTACCAATATGTCACCGTCCCCCAGTGTCCACAGCGTCCAGGAGGGTCACCCCTGGCGGTGGACACCCTCTGGGTTGGGCAATGTGGACATGACCTATGACCACCAGTGTCACAGCACTCGGAGCAGTTTCACTGCCCCACTCAGCCCCTCTGTGCTCCGCCCACTCACCCCCCACGCCCCCTCGAGGAGGGTCTGCAGCCCTCCTTCCTTGCCACCCGATCACATGGGTTTGCTAAGGAAATGCTCCCATAGTGGGCACAACGTGGTGCCCAGCGCTGGCCTCACTAAGATGGGGAGCTTGGAGCCCCGCTCTGTGCCAGGCACTGAGCCCAGCATTGCAGTGCGTCCCCTGCCATGGGTACCGCTATCACAGGCCTTTGAAGGAGGGAGGGCGCAGCCAGGAAGAGCAGAGGTCTTTGACCAGCATGGTTCCGCCTCTTGCGTGGCTGGGGGGAGGGGCGGTCAGACCCCATGTGGCTGGCCGGGGTCTGCCTGGAAGCCACGTGGGAAGCTGGGACTCAGGGACAGCGGCCCCTGGCCTTCCTCCTGCTCTGTCCCCTCCCCAGGCGCCACTGGAGGCAGTGGAATCGTGTCTTCCGCTGGAAATGCCATGACGTGATCAAGTCCAGAGCCTTCTACTGGCTGGTGATACTGATTGTGGCCCTCAACACCCTGTCCATCGCCTCGGAGCACCACCACCAGCCGCTGTGGCTGACCCACCTGCAGGGTGAGGCAGGCCAGGGAGAGGGCAGGTGTGGCCGAGGGTGAGGCCCGCCAGTAGCACCAAGGGTTTTGCAGCAGAGGCCAGGTAGATATTGACGTTGTCTTCTAGAAAGTGCAGCCTGGTGGTACCTGCCTTCTGGGCAATGACAGCAGCGCTGTGGGAGGCCTCCATGAGTGTGCTCAGGTGTCTGTGCAAACGGTCCCTGCCACCGACACCGGACATAAAGGATGCCAGTCGTGTAGGGGTCCAAGCTTCCAACACCAGCGATTTTTTACTACATCTGTATTGCTCTACGTGCGGCACAGAAAAGGGCCTCAGGGTGCAGAGAGAATGAACACACTTTCAGGGGGCTACTCAGCCTGAGGCGAAGACAGATACTGATAAATAACTGGGGAGGCAATGGGGGACCAGGGACGGCTTGGAGAGGGGGGCGGGAGTCCTAGGTGGGCGGCTCAGCCCGGCACTGTGCCCCCCAGATGCGGCCAACCGGGTGCTGCTGGCCCTCTTCACCATCGAGATGCTGATGAAGATGTACGGGCTGGGGCTGCGCCAGTACTTCATGTCCGTCTTCAACCGCTTCGACTGCTTCGTGGTGTGCAGCGGCATCCTGGAGATCCTGCTTGTGGAGTCGAACGCCATGAGCCCGCTGGGCATCTCCGTGCTGCGCTGCATCCGCCTCCTGCGCATCTTCAAGATCACCAAGTGAGCGGGACGGGCGCTGCACCGCCCGGCTGGCACACACCCGTCTCTGCGCCCGTGGTCTGGGGTCCTGCAGTTCCTGAGAAGCCACCCCTGTCTCTGCGAGAGGAATGGTGTCCCCTCTTTGGACCTTATTCCTCCCCTTTCTTCTTGCCTCTTCTCATGGTCTTGGGGCAGGAAGGAGGGGAGTGGGACAGAGAGAGGAAGCAGAGAAAGGAGAGGCTGGATGAGGGGAGAAGGAAAGGAAGAGGGGAGGAGACAGAGGGAAAGGGGCTGGGCATACAGAACAGGGACGGTGGTGAGGGGACAGGAGATGACGCGTGGACTTCCGAGGCTGACGAAGTGCCCCCTGAGCCAGGTGCCGTGTGAGGCACGGGGTCGGGCACGAGGACCGGAGTGGTCCTTCCTGTCATGCGTTTAGAGTCCCGTGGTGGAGCAGAAGTTAGACAGCTGGCCTGCCAGCGAGCATGACATGGCAGACAAGACGCAAGCTGTGAAGGAAGGAAAGAGTGGAGGGCTCCATGACCCAGGGGCCTCCCCCTCCAGGCAGCCCTCCCCCCTGCCTCCCCCCCCAACAGCTGTGGGAAGGGCCGCCCCCTCCACCTCTCACCTCCTCCTGCAGGTACTGGACGTCGCTGAGCAACCTAGTGGCATCCCTACTCAACTCCATCCGCTCCATTGCCTCGCTGCTGCTCCTGCTCTTCCTCTTCATCGTCATCTTCGCCCTGCTGGGCATGCAGCTCTTTGGCGGCAGGTACGACTTCGAGGACACCGAGGTGCGCCGCAGCAGCTTCGACAACTTCCCACAGGCCCTCATCAGCGTCTTCCAGGTGGGCTGCCCTCGTGCGCGGAGGCTGCTTCTCGTTCCTCCGCCTCAGGGTGGGCCTCGCCTCCTCCAGGAAACCTTCTCGGATCTGCGGGTTTGAGGTCAAGGTCCCTCTGCAGGCTCCCTCGTCCCCTGTGCTTCTCTCCATTGTGACAGTGGCTCATCTGCCTCCTCCACACTCCTGAGCTGGGAGCTGCGCTCAGCTCGTCCTGTGTGTCCATCCGGGTGCCCGGCAGAGGGCTGGCCCACAGTCGGGTGGCACTTCGTGAACGAATGGAGTTGGGGCGGGCTGGAAGTCCAGCCTGTCTGTCTGTTGTGTGCCGCTGCTACCTCTGAGCTCCAAGCGGACCGGGACCGGGTGGGCCTCCCTCCCCAAGGCTGTGTCTTCCCGAGAACTATGCGCCATCTCTCACAGCAGGCACACTGCAGCCGGTGCACACAGGAAGCCACCCCAGGAGTGGGACTGGGGTGCCCCGAGAGGCCCCTGGGGGAGCTGCCCTGTGCAGATCCGAGGTGCTCCCCTCTGCTGTACCGACCCTGTGAGGAACACCCCTGTGGGGACAGTGAAAGGGCCATTTGCCAGTTGGCAACCCAATGCATGGCCTCTCTGCTTCCTGATCGCCCCCTGGCTGGGCGGGCACTGCATCTTCGATGGCAGTTAACACCTCGAGCCCTTTCTGGAGGCCGGAGTGGCAGGAGGCCCGGGTGTGTGCCATGCAGTTAGGGACAGAGCACGGGGAAGCAGTATCCCTGCTCGGTGACAGTCACACTCCACGGCCCTGGAAAGCCGATGATAAGATTTCCACTCATTGCAGGGTGTGCAGGGATTAGGGCGGGACCTTTGGTCCAGGTGGGGGATAGAGGCAGGAAAGGTCTGGGGCAGGGACAGAATCGCAGTCCCTGTGTGCACCCCTACCATCCCTCCCTGTCTCCCAGGTCCTGACAGGTGAAGACTGGAACTCGGTGATGTACAACGGCATCATGGCCTACGGCGGGCCCTCCTACCCTGGCATGCTCGTGTGCATTTACTTCATCATCCTCTTCGTCTGCGGCAACTGTATCCCTGCAGGTGCAGGGAAGAGCATAGGGAGGGGGCTGGGAGAGGAGCTTAAAACGGGGTGAAGGGTGGCCCCTGGCTGGGTGCCAGGCCCTCTGGCTGGAGGGCAGCTCCCAGGCTCCTGGGGGGAGGAGGAAGACAGGACAGGGCGACCAGCAAGTGCAGGTATCACTGTGGGACGGTCCTTCCTCCAGCTGGTCAGAGAGCCAGGTGACTGGCTGCTAGGGAGGACTTCACCCCTGGGGGCTGGCGCAGGATGGTGGGAGGGCAGGGCCTGGGGGAGGAGCCATGAAGAGCCAGCCTGGGGCAAAGGCAAGGGGCAGGCAGGGGGAACTGAAGCACCAGGCAGTTCGAGCTTGGGCAGAGCGAGCAATAAAGGGGCGGATGGGAGGGCAAGGCGGGCAGGCAGAGAGGGCCATAGTGTCCAGCTGACGCCTGTACCGTAGGATTTGATATGACGTGTTGGGTCAGGGAGGGAACCACTGTCCCTTGAGCTCATATGTGCCTGGCGAGGGGCTGGGCTCAGTCCTAGGCAGGAAAGGGGTGGTGCTCAGGGCTGCAGGGGAGCCAGGCCCTCTCTGGGCACTCTTGGCAGGAGGCTTCCCGAGGATGTCCATGTCCCTGTGCCCAAGCCCTCCCGTGGGATAACTCTAGTCAGAGGGTCTCCAGTGACCCCCACCAGGGAGCAGGCAGGGAGGATCTGGGCCCCTTCCACCCGCAGCCCCGGCTCCTTAGCTGGACACCCTCAGATATTCTGCTCAACGTCTTCCTGGCCATTGCGGTGGACAACCTGGCCGAGGCCGAGAGCCTGACCTCCGCCCAGAAGGCCAAGGCCGAGGAGAGGAAGCGCAGGAAGATGTCCAGGTGAACACTGTGTCCTGGGAGCAGCCCCATCCAGCGGTGCTCGCGTCCAGCTCCAGGCAGGCGGCTCTCTGGAGCCTGACTCTCAGGGTCTTTGGTGCAGGGGGCCTCCAGCCTCAGCAGATCCTCGAGAACTTTCTAGCTCGGCCTCCATGTGGGTTTTCTTGGTCTTCCAACACAGGGGCCTCCCAGACAAGCCGGAGGAGGAAAAGTCGGTGGTGGCCAAGAAGCTGGACCAGAAGCCCAAGGGGGAGGGGATCCCCACCACCGCCAAGGTGAGCCCAGCACGGGCTGGTTTCAGAGGCAGGTCAGGGGCAGGCTCTACTCAGAAAGTCCCCTGGTCCTCCCACACCCCTGAGGGGTCGTCCTGAGAGTGCCTGAGGGTGCCAGTGGGTAGGGTGGAAGGTGGGAGAGGTGCTCAGCCAGGTGAGGGCACCTCCCCCATCCCAGTGGGGGACGGTCCACGGCTACAGCTCCTGCAGGTGATCCTTTCTACTGAGAAGTGCAGATGCCTGACTTGGGACTCAGACTTCCTCAGAGTCCCAGTGCCCCATCTGCCCAGTGACTTGGCACCCTTTTCCATAGAGAGGCCCAGACTGGCTTCCCGTTGTCCTACCCCGCCTGCCTTGTCCCAGCCTGGCCCCACTCAGCCTTCCTGGGGACAAGGCTCCCTGGGCCAGAGGACGATCCCTAAGGGGCTGGGGGTCCCTGTGGGGGAGCCTGGAGAAGTCAGCGGGGGCAGGGTGGGAGGGGCATAGTGCACCACTTGACAGGCTGGGGTCCTGGCTCCGCTCCTCAGGACCTGGGGCGGTGTCTGACTTTCTGGGCTTGGCTTGTCATCTGTAAAGGGGAATGACCATAGTGTCACCTGTCCCCAGGCCGTAGGGAAGATTCCAGGAGCGGAAGCCCACACAGGCCCTCCGGTGAAGGTCCCGTGAATGGGAACCACAGGTCTCGTTTTCATTGTCCTCTTCCTCGCTTCTCCTGCAGTTAAAAATCGACGAGTTTGAGTCCAATGTCAACGAGGTGAAGGACCCCTACCCCTCGGCTGACTTCCCAGGTGAGAGCCCTGGGCCCTCCTCCCCAGGGACCAGCGTGCGCGTGTCCCCAGCCTGTGAGCCTCTGAGCAGACAATGCAACAGTGAGGCATCCCTCCCCACAGGGGATGATGAGGAAGATGAGCCCGAGATCCCAGTGAGCCCCCGACCGCGGCCCCTGGCTGAGCTGCAGCTGAAAGAGAAGGCGGTGCCCATTCCAGAAGCCAGCTCCTTCTTCATCTTCAGCCCCACCAATAAGTGCGTGTTCCCTTGGTCGCTGTGTGTGTGACTTAGAGGCCTCTGGGAGGGGCTGTCCCCTGCTCTCCCAAGGCCCCATCTCCTAACTCTCTGCACCTGCAGTTACAGCAGGAGAACTCACTCTTTGAGCTCAGGGTCTTGTCCCTGCCCGAAACACTGCAGCTGGCCGGGCAGAAGGCTTCAGCCTCGCCCGTTACTGACACTGCGTGGGTGGGGCTGGGGCACTGGCTCCTTTCTGGGGTGGTTGTAGGCAGGGGACGCGGGCTGGGGACGCTGTCGTTCTCACTGGCTTCTCGAGTTCATGCCTTTACAAACACACACACACACTAGAGTCTTCACGGAGTTTCTCTGACTGCCTCTTTCAGTGGGGAAACCGGGGTGGTGGTGGGACACTGGGGGCCGGAGGGTGGTGGGAGGGGCCTGGCTGGGTGGGACTGAGGCTGCAGGGACAGAAGGGGCAGGGCCTGCGTGTCCAGCCGAGGCCCATCCAGGTGAGGGCTGCTCTCCACTGAGCTGGGAGGGAGGGATCACGTCCCCACAGGACAGAGGCCAGTGAGGCCCAAGCACCCAGCCACTCAGCACTCTCCTGACCCTCCCATCCCTGCAGGATTCGTGTCCTGTGTCACCGCATTGTCAATGCCACCTGGTTCACCAACTTCATACTGCTCTTCATCATGCTCAGCAGCGCCGCACTGGCCGCTGAGGACCCCATCCGGGCCGAGTCCATGAGGAACCAGGTGATGGTGGCAGACCCGCCCTCTGCGTCCCCTGTGCCTCCCCTGGCTGCAGCCCTCAGGAGCACACACCTCTCTCTGGGGCTGGCTTCAGCTGTGTCCTCTGTGTGGCTGTGGATATCAGGGCTGCTTAGAGTTCCAGTCCCTGCAGGGCTGAGGCTGCCCAGCCCACTACTTCCGAACACGTTGTCCCAGCGCAAGGCACAGCCAGGCTCTTGTTCTCTGGGATGAATGATGACAGTGGTGACGGTGAGGACGATGATGGTGGTAGTGATGAAGATGATGGTGATGATGGTGGTGATGATGATGATGCTGATGATGGAGATGATGGTAGTCACGGTGATGATGGTGATGATGATGGTGAAGATGGTGATGATGGTAGTCATGGAGATGATGATGGTGATGATGATGGTAGTCATGATAATGGTGATGATGATGGTGATGATGGAGATGATGGTAGTCACAGTGATGATGGTGATGATGATGGTGAGGATGGTGATGATGATGGTGATGATGATGGTAGTCATGGTGATGGTGATGGTGGTGAGGACGGTGATGGTGCTCCTGGGGGTCGCGTGATTTTGATGGTGACAGTGATATCGTTGCTTCACCCTTCCGCGCGCTGACCTCTCCCTCCCTGTCCCCAGATCCTCGGGTACTTTGACATCGCGTTCACCTCCGTGTTCACTGTGGAGATCATCCTGAAGGTGAGTGCAGGCCGCCAGTGGCTTCGGCGTGGGCAAGGGCGTCTCTGGGTCAGGAAACCAGCCACACAACAGCTCTAACTTCCTTGCACATCACTCACTCAGGCTGCAGGGCAGGGGTGAGGGAGAAGCGAGAAGGAGAGAGGCTGGGAAAGAGCCAGAAGCCAGGGGACCAGAAGGGGTTTCGGCTCAGAGCCGGGGTGAGGGCTGAGCCGGAGGGGACAGGCAACACTGCCGACCTGCACCCACGTGCCTCTCAGCTGCACTGCCGAGCGTGTGCGCAGCCTCAGGTGTCTTCCTCACACTGAAGGCATGGCCAGCGTGATGGTACACCCGCGGAGCTGTGACTTGTTCCCAGACCTGCATCACCAGAGGCTGAGAGGCCTCCCCTCCAGGCAGCCACAAAGTGTTACCCTGGGCAGGTTTTGAAGTTGGACAGGATTTCATTAGGAAGAGAGAGCAGGGACAGTCCAGGAGGACTGCATGGTGGCAGGGGTGTTGTGAGGAGACATTTGGGAGGGGCTCGGAGAGCAGCCCCTTGGGGTGGGGAGATGCCTGTGTCCAGGGGCAGCCAGTGAAAGGCTCAGCCCATCAGATGTGAAGGGCACAGGTGGCTGAGCAAAGGGCCTGGGAGGCTATCAAGAATTTATGAAAGAAGCTGAGAGGTGAGTGAGGGCAGGTGGCTGGGGTCCCGGGGGCTGGAAAGAGAGGGGTCAGGGGCCTGGGGACGACCTTCAAGTCCCTGAGGGCTGTCCAGCAGACTCAGCCATCCGTGGGGCCGAAGGGACTTCTGGAGAAGCTTCTGCAGCAGCGGAGTTGTGTCGTGTCCTGCAGGAGAGGGGAGGCCAGGGCTTGCTCGCTCTGTGGCCCCATGGGGACAGAGAGCAGGGCTCTCTATGTCAAGGTTTGACATGGCTGCCCCAGAACTGGAGCAGAAAACAGGAGACATGGCCCCTAGGACAGGGTGAGGAGGCGTGGGCTGACACACAGAGCCACCCTGGCCCCTCTGCCTCTTCGGAGCAGATCGAGGGGGATCCGCCCTCGAGTGGCCCCTCCTGGTCAGCCGCAGGCCTGTCCCCCACCGGCTCCAGCCAGGGCGCCGCCTGTCTCTCCGCAGATGACAACCTACGGCGCCTTCCTGCACAAGGGCTCCTTCTGCCGCAACTACTTCAACCTCCTGGACCTGCTGGTGGTGGCCGTGTCCCTGGTCTCCATGAAGCTTGAGTGAGCAGAGGCTGGCGGGGTGATGTGGGCCCCTCTGCCCCTCACCAGGGCCTGAGAATGGGTGTCATCCACTGGGGAAGGTGTCTCAGAGCCATTGACGGGGAGGCAGGTCCCTTGGGTTGTCACCAACTGGACTGAAGTCGCAATGCCCAGTGGGCAAAGCCGAGAGCTGGAGACCAGGAGGGGATCAGAGAGGAGAAGGCAGTCCCAGCAACCCTTTGGGGAACCTGTTCCCCAAACTTGGGGCTCCCAGTCTGACTGGGCAGATGAGCCTGCACCCCTTCCCCTCCCCTCCCCTCCCCTCCCTTCCTCACCCAGGAAGCCTGTTCTGTGCCTCTGACAGGTAATGAGAACTCGGCCCCTTAGCAGAAGGCAGCTTTCCCTGGGCAGCCCACACCCAGCCCCAGGTGGGTGGGGGACTGGCAGGCACAAAGGGGCCCAGGGGGAGGGGCTGGAGGAGCAAGGGCCTGGAGGAGCTGCCACAGCCCGCCCTCGGCTGCCTGCCCAGGTCCAGCTCTATCTCCGTGGTGAAGATTCTGAGGGTGCTGCGGGTGCTCCGACCCCTGAGAGCCATCAACAGAGCCAAAGGGCTGAAGGTGAGAGGCCCCGAGTGGCCCCCAGGGGCAGGAAGAGGGGGCTGCAGGGCCTGACTCTCCAGGTTCAGCTGGGCACGTCCCATCCCCCTCTGCCAGTCGTCAGGGGTGAAGGGGAGGCTGGGCAGCCATGCTCCCATGGACTTGCTGTCTACAGCCAGCTGGGGACAGGGAGGCTGATGGTCCTGGGGTCCCCATGGCCGGAATGGCAAGGCTGGGGCACCGCGACCTGGCCCCATCGCTCCTCCCCCGCAGCACGTGGTGCAGTGCGTGTTTGTGGCCATCCGCACCATCGGCAACATCGTCCTGGTCACCACACTCCTGCAGTTCATCTTTGCCTGCATTGGGGTGCAGCTCTTCAAGGTGAGCCCGCCGGCCAGGGGCCAGCCCTCGGGCCCAGGCCAGAGTGGCTCTTTCCCGCCTCTCATCAAAGGGAGCCCCACACCAGGAGAGCAGCTGTCCCCAAGGTGCCCAGCACACCTGCCGTCTCCTGGGTTTCTGTGGTTTCCCCTTCAGGATGGGGGTGCCCCCTGCACCTGCCAGGTCCTGCAATGACCACCCCCAGTCGGTCACTCTCACCCTCCCCCACCCTGCAAGGCTTGCCTAAAACACACCCCACCCAGCCCTGTAGCCCCACCTTCTCAGTCACCTGGGCTTCTGCAGCCCATGTGCTTCAGGTATGTCTCCATCATTCAGTCTCCCAGGAGCTTCTGGGGGAGGGGAGTCTGTCTTTGCTCACCTGTCTGGGAGCAGACCTGCCTGTCTCAGTTCCTCTCCAGGGACCAGCCCTGCTGGGGTGTCCCTCCTACCGAGCAGATCTCTGGACCTCCCTTGCTTTTGGATCACCTGCACTGACCTGAGCACGTCACCAGCACCCTGGCTCATCCTTCCATGACCCGGTCTTCTCCTTCTCTCCGAGTGTCCTGTTTCAAAACCGAGCATGCACTCCTGCATCCCACAGACCCGGACAGGGCTGCTTGTCTGGGCCAGGGTCATGGTGGCAGCGCCTAGGGCTTCCGAACAAGGCCCTTCGGCCCCACCTGGGGCCAGGAGCAGGCTGAGGGGTGGGCAGCCGTGGAGGACTGTTTGGGACCCGGTCCCTGGTCCGGCCACCCTCTGGGAGGAAGGCACAAGCTCCTCCTTCCAGACCGCCCACTGTCCTTCCCCCACCCACCTCTGGCACTCCTGTCTCCACAACATATCTGTCCCCTCTCTCCTTCTGGATGCAGGGCAAGTTCTTCTACTGCACTGACCTTTCCAAGATGACAGAGGAAGAATGCAGGTGTGCCATGCGGAGGCCACTGCACGGGGACATGCGTGACAGGCCATACCCCTTCTGGCTGGGGGAGCTGGGAGTGGAGCCCCTTGCCCAGGATGGGTGCTCACAGAGCTCCTTTCCTTGGGTCACTGTGGGGAGGGGGTGCCCAGTGGGTCCCCTCTGGCCCCGTCTGGACATCAGCTGCCTGCATACTTGCTGCTCGGAGCCCAGAGGACATGGTGGTGGGGACAGCCCAGCCACGTACAGTGCAGTGACCACACCTCCCATGCCCAGGGGCTATTACTACGTGTACGAGGACGGGGATCCCACGCAGATCGAGCTGCGCCCCCGCGAGTGGGCGCATAATGACTTCCACTTCGACAACGTGCTGTCCGCCATGATGTCCCTCTTCACCGTCTCCACCTTTGAGGGCTGGCCACAGTGAGTGGGGGCCGGGCCGGGGGCTGGGGTGCTCTGGAGGGCCGGTGTGCTGAGGGAGGGGTCGCTCCGAACAGAGCTGAGCAGGGCCTCCGATTGAACGCCCCCTGCCCCCCATCGGTGTGGGCCTGTCTTATTGGTGAGGCTAGAGGGAGCGCCCCACAGGAAGGTGGGCCCGTTCTGGGGTCTGTGGCAGCCTCCCCGGCATGACGCTGACCCCAGCCTCAGCACTTGCCCTTCACAAAGCCCCTCTGAGCCCGCCTGGCCCGGCCCGGCCCCCAGCCCGCCCTGTCCCCCCGCCCAGGCTCCTATACAGGGCCATCGACTCGTATGAGGAGGATAAGGGCCCTGTCTACAACAACCGCGTGGAGATGGCCATCTTCTTCATCATCTACATCATCCTCATCGCCTTCTTCATGATGAACATCTTTGTGGGCTTCGTCATCGTCACCTTCCAGGAGCAGGGAGAGACGGAGTACAAGAACTGCGAGCTCAACAAGAACCAGGTGCCTGGGGCGGGTATGGGGGGGTGATCCCAGGTCCCCCACTCGCACCCCACCCCATCTCCACCCACCTGTGGTGCACAAGCTGGTGGGTGGGGTCTTCTCGTGGGCCCATCAGAGCCAGGGCTAAACAGGAGCCACGTTCGGAAAGGCCGATGCTGACTCTAGGGAGCCCGCCTGCCTCTGGGATTCTCCCCTCTGAGGCTCGGCAGACCCCTTGGCCACAGGCTCCAGGCTTACGGGGGTCTGGGGGTGTGGAGCAGCAGGGACGGCCACCCCCTACGCAGACTGACGCACTGTTGTGCCGCGTCCCAGCGCCAGTGCGTGCAGTACGCCCTGAAGGCCCGCCCGCTGAAGTGCTACATCCCCAAGAACCCGTACCAGTACCAGGTGTGGTACGTGGTCACCTCCTCCTACTTCGAGTACCTGATGTTCGCCCTCATCATGCTCAACACCATCTGCCTGGGCATGCAGGTGAGGGCCTGGGCGCCAGGGCCAGGGGGCCAGGCTGCCTCCACCCCCGTCTGCTCTTCCTGGCACCTGCTGGGTGGTGAGGTGCTACGTGGGTTAGAGAAGTGAACTTAACCCAGGCCGTCAATTCCAGGAGGGGCCGGGGGACAGGCTGAGGACGAAGGGAGGGAGGAGAGAGCTCTCTCCCTGACTTTCTCCTGTTGCAACATCTGGGAAGTTGCGTGGGCTGCAGTTTTGGCTCCGGGCCCAAGACTCGGTACAGTG
Organism: Macrotus californicus; assembly: GCA_007922815.1. Taxonomy (NCBI): domain Eukaryota; kingdom Metazoa; phylum Chordata; class Mammalia; order Chiroptera; family Phyllostomidae; genus Macrotus; species Macrotus californicus. The sequence goes on from VMDR010000010.1 coordinate 141,406, forward strand.
TTCACAGAACAGGTGTCTCGGGAGCTGAGCGCACGGTACTGGCCACGCCTGCATTAAGCATCTGATCTCCTAAGCCCAGTGGCGACAGCGCCTCCTTCACCCAAGGACAGGACAGCCAGGTGATGAGGCTGCCCCCCGCCACCCTGTGCCTCTCCCCCACAGCACTACAACCAGTCCGAGCAGATGAACCACATCTCAGACATCCTGAACGTGGCCTTCACCCTCATCTTCACCCTGGAGATGCTGCTCAAGCTTGTGGCCTTCAAGGCCAGGGTGAGTGCCAGGTCGGCCGGGCCCCCGTGAGGCCTGGCGGGGGGCCTTCTCATGGGCCGTCCCCCCCCACCACTCCACAGCCTCATTCTACAGAAGGCCCTTCCCCTGCTCCTGAGCCACTCACCCTGGGGCCACGTTTGCCTTCTGAGCAGGAAAGGCGAGAGAGTCGGGCCGCAGAGCTGACCAAGGATGTAGTGGACGCTGCCCCTCCCAAGCTTCTGAGGACTCGCCCCAGGGCTGGGGTCCTTATGGTGGCCTCGGTTCCCGAGTCCACTACCCCATGTCCAGCCCAGCTGCCCCTGTCAGGACTGCACTGTCCTGCTGGAGGCAGGGCTTCAAGGGAGACAGGGTGAAAGTGTTCCCCATCTGCACCCCAAATCCTGAGCTCCCAACCACCCCCTCCCCACCAACCGCTTCATGCTCTGGAGGAAACAAGGGGCCAGTGGCAGAAGGTGTGGCAGTGGGGGACTCACAGGAGCTCCAGGGAAAGGGGAGCCCCCTGGGCCTGGCCCCAGTTTTGCTTTCCCGTAGCTGGCCGGGACCTCCGCCTCCTGCTGGCCTCCAGAGCTCTTCCTCGGGAGTGCTCACCCCGATCCCCATCCCTGTCCTCCCAGGGCTACTTTGGGGACCCCTGGAACGTGTTTGACTTCCTGATTGTCATCGGCAGCATCATCGACGTCATCCTGAGCGAGATCGACGTGAGTGTCAGAGAGTGGAGCCATCTCTGGGCCAGGGAAGGGCACTCACTCAATGAACAGATGTTTGTGGGGGCACACAGTGTGTATGCAGCCTGGGGGGCAGTCCTGCAGAGCAGACAGACAGCTCAGGCTCCAGGTGAACCTAAGGGTGTTCCAGGCTGGCCAAGGCCAGAGCCACCAGCGAGGGCATCATCGCTGGGTGGGTGGTCGTGGAAGGCTTCATGGTAGCGGTGACGCAGTCTGAAGTGTAGCCTGAGGGAAGGGGAGGTGGTGATGAGTGGTGTGGGTGCCATGGCAGGTCTTGGAGACCCCGGGCTCAGCAGGGAGGCAGATGGCCCCAGGAGCTGGACCCAGAGACATGGGTGGAACAGAAACAGTAGCAGAGGTGGGGGGAGGCCCCCGGCAGCTGAGCCCTCCAGGCCATGGTGGCCTCTCAAGGGTCTGAGGGACCCTGCAGGGTGGATGGAGGTGGGCACGGAGGACAGGGAAGAGGAGAGCCAGGAGTCAGAGGCTGAGCCACACCGACAGCATGGGCCAGGGCTGCGAGTGCATCCCCAGGGGAAGAGCCCCACCCTCTGAGGCCCCCGACTATGCCAGGGTGGGGGTCCACTCAAGGGCACTGATTTGGCCAGGGGAGCCCAGCAGGTGATCAGCCCCAAAGCCAGGGGCCCGCCCATGCGGAGTCTTCTCGCTGAACCACCCACGCCCAGCACCGAGTGTACGAACCCACAGTGGGCTGAGGTGGAGCCACAATGGCTCCAGCAACCCCCAACTGATGCGGGCAGGGTGCGTGAGCACCTGAGGCAGGTCTGGAGTCCGAGAGGAAGGGCCCTCGACCTGAGCCACCCGAAGGCTGAGCGAGCCCTGGCAGGGAGTGTCACCTTCTCAGGACTCAGGGGCCATGCTGGCCAACCTGGGGGGCGGGGTCCCAGCCTGGGGGTCCTGTTCACCTCACACCCAGAACAGAGAGTGACAGGCAGAACTTCCCGCTCCGATCGCAAGGGGCGGGTGGGTTCGAGAGGAAACTGGTGTGTGCATGCGTGTGCGTGCATCACACATTTCCATCTTGCTCCGTGTTTGCTGGACACAGCCCCCGCGGGCCTGGATTTGAGATTGGCCTCTCACCAGCTCAGTCAGGAGGGAACTCTGAACGAATCGCCCGGGGTCGCGGTGGCTACCTCTGATGTTTGTGGTCTGCACAGGGGACGCTGCTAAATCTGAAGTTTCTTTGGTGGTGGAGGGCCAGGGGTGTCACTGTTCTTTATTAGAAGCATCAGATGTTCTGAACCTGTCATGCTGGTTTGGCGTCACGTTCAGACCTGAGATTCAAACGCTGATTGCTATTCCTGACGCACAAGCAAGGGGACAGACGGGGGCAGCGCCGTGTCTCAGAACTTTCTGCGATGACAGGCATGCCCTGCTCTGTCCAGCACATGGGCCACCAGCCACACGTGGCTATCGGTCACTCAGAATGCGGCCAGTGCAACTGAGGAAGCAAATGTCTAATTGTATTTGATTTTCATTGTAATTCAGCTGTGTGCGCCTGTTGGCCACCGTCTGGGCAGCTCAGAAAGCTACGGTCACTCTGGCTGCCTATTAGGATCACTCGGGGTGAATTCATGCCCCAAAGCCAGGCCTCCTCCCCCTGAGGCCTGTGGGGCCCAGAAGGGTTATGTTTTTAAGTTTTCCGTGTGATTCTATTGTTGGATCAGGGTTGAAGCTGGTAGTCTAGGGCGGAGCTGCCCTAGAGAATGTCGGTGGTGGGGGATCCAGCCCACCCGTAAATACTGGGAACATAAAGCAAGGACACCCCCATCCCAGGACCCCAGAACAGGCTGCTCCTGACTTGCAGCCAAAGCAGAAGCCGAGAATAAACAGGAGCAAAGCTGCTCCCCCACCCCCACTCCGGCTTGTCAACAGCCGGGCACAGCTGGAGGCCACCAGTGCATCTGCTCTGGGGTCGCTCCCACCATCCCCAATGTCTGGGCTTCTGGGCCTTGCCCAGGGAGACAGGGGGGCTGTGAACTCACTCATGCTGGTGGGGGGGCACTCTCCAAAGTCCCTGGCATCACACAAGCCGGGAGCCGAGCCCCAGGCCCACTGCAGACGCACCTGGAGACTCAGGGGCCTGGCGGCCAGTCTGCCGCCCTCCTCTCCCTGCTCCCGCCCCCAGCCTGCAGCTGCCCCACCCCCGCTTCATCCTCACGCCCACCATGGGCAGCCACCTGGGTCCCGGTCCCTTGCCTCCCTGTCTTTTTACTCTTTAACTGATCTCCTGTCCATCCTTTCTGACACCCCCTCCCACCATGTACCCCCCTCGTCTCTTCTCTCTGCAGACCTTCCTGGCCTCCAGCGGGGGACTGTACTGTCTCGGTGGCGGCTGCGGGAATGTTGTAATTCTGGGCTGCATGAGTGCCCCTGCAGCTTGCATGCCCACCGTGCATGGGGCCCCAGCACTCAGCACTCAGCTCTCCCTTCCCCAGAGCGGTGCCCCCCAGGGTGGGGGCAGGGTGGGGGCAGGGCTCTGTGGTAGATGGTGCATGGACAGAGTGGCTTTCTGAGAGCCCCGGAAATGGGGCGAGTGGCTCTCTGTGTGCAGATGGGGACACCCAGAGAGGCCTGTGATGCTGATGGGCACAGGACCTTAGAGACGGGTCTGGGACACAAAGCCTTTGGGGACACAGGGAGCTAGGCAGGGGCCTCTCCCCCTCCCAGGGTCACCAGGAATCAAAGGCTTGAACAGGGCCTGGCAGCCTGGCTGGGGCATGGTCCTGTCACAGGGACAGAGCAGTGAGACACTCTGCACTGGGAGGACCCTGGGCGGAGGCGTGGGGCAGGGCAGCCGCCAGGGTCCTCGGCTCAGCGGGAGCTTGACGAGAAGGGAAAACGAGGCAAGAGGCCCAGATGGGCAGGCCGTGGGCCTGGTCACAGCCCGAGCCCGGCCTGAGGCCCCGTAGCCACTCCTGTGGGGGGACTCGCTGCATGTGGGTGCTCCATGCCCACCGCCCTCCTCCCAGCCAAACAAGCCCAGAGCCCTGAAGCCCTGAGCCTGGAAATGTCCAGCAAAGGGCACCGCAGGGGCCACATGCCCCTCCAGAGACACTTGCCCCTCCCGTCCTGCCTGCCCCAACCCCAATCCCTTGGAGGTGCCACCCCAGACTGACCTCTGGGGCCGCTGCCCCATAGGACCCCGACGAGAGCGCCCGCATCTCCAGCGCCTTCTTCCGACTGTTCCGGGTCATGAGGCTGATCAAGCTGCTGAGCCGGGCAGAGGGGGTGCGGACCCTGCTGTGGACGTTCATCAAGTCTTTCCAGGTGTGTGTGCCCAGCCCTTCTGGCCAGGGTGCCACTCAGGGACCCCTGGAGTCCCTGGGGAAAAGAGGGGGTCCTCACACCAGCCCCTCCCACAGGCCCTGCCCTACGTGGCCCTGCTCATCGTGATGCTGTTCTTCATCTACGCTGTCATCGGCATGCAGGTGGGCGGGGCGTCCGTGGGTCCTGGAGGGACGGACCACCCCTGCCTGGCTCCCCCTGGCAGCCCTGTGCACCCCGATGGCTGCAGGGGGAGTCAGGGGAAGCCAACCCAGGGGCCCGACTCCATCTCTAAGGCCTATTAGAGGCCCAGGGGGGCCTAGCCCACCTCCCCAGAGAGCCTTCCCCTCTTCTCAGAGCCCCAAGTCAGCTCTGTTGAGAAGGCTTGTCCACCCCCCTGCTTTTCTGGGGCTCCATGGGAAGAGCGTCACACAACCTCACAAACAGGCCGAGGTGTCCGGAAGGGAAGGGGACTTCGAGGAGCTCAGGGAAGACGGGGGTGGGGGCGGGTGGGAGACAGAGGCGTGTGGACTCCGTCCGGGGTCCCCAGGCAGCCCTGTGTGATCTGCAGATGTTCGGGAAGATCGCCCTGGTGGACGGAACCCCAATAAACCGGAACAACAACTTCCAGACCTTCCCCCAGGCTGTGCTGCTGCTCTTCAGGCACGAGGCCCCGCCCCCACCCACAGGGCCTTTGCACAGAGCAGGGCTGGCTGCCAGGGCGGCCTGCGCAGCCACACAGGGCTCTGAGCTCAGAGCCCAAGGACCCCCATCCCTGTCTTGTCCCACGGGGCCCTACGTGGGATGTAGCCGGGCCTGAATGCAGGGTGGCTGTCCCCCAGTCTCACCCTAGGAGCCAGGGACAGAGGTCAAATGTCCTCCAGGGGGACAGTGAGGCCTCCCCTCAGTCAGGCCCCTTCCCAGCGACATAAATCATGGATTGATTGGCCCCTCCGTCTGAGAAACCCCTTTTCTGTCATCCAACTCCTGCTCTGCTGCCCCAGTAGGCAGAGCAGGGGGACAGCAGCGTACAGGGGAAGCTGAGGCCCAGTTCACAGTGGACCTCCGGGCGTGGGGGGCAGCCCCTGTCAGGCTGCACCTGCAGGCACGGCAGCGGTGCCAACAGGAGTGCCCCGTTCTAGGTGTGCGACGGGGGAGGCGTGGCAGGAGGTCCTGCTGGCCAGCAGCTACGGCAAGCTGTGCGACCCGGAGTCCGAGTACGCGCCGGGCGAGGAGCACTCCTGCGGCACCACCTTCGCCTACTACTACTTCATCAGCTTCTACATGCTCTGCGCCTTCCTGGTGAGCCGCCCGGCCACCTTCCCGGCTGGCAGGGGTGCAGGTGGGGTGGGAGGGGCACAGGAGACGGCGGCTCTGCTTGGACGGTCCCCGGCTGGTTCTGGTCATCTGGGTGTGGCTGGGTTTTCTACCAGCCCTCTTGTGCCCAGAGGGGTGCGGAAAGGTTTTACGTTTCTGTGTGTTAGCGACGAGAAGAGAGGAATGAGCTTCCGCCCTCACGAGGCAGGCCCTCCCCTGTTCATGGGGCGGCGAGGTGGCAGGACCCCGGGAGCCGGTCCCACCAGAGGCCCCGATTGTGCTGGACTCTGCTGGTGTGGAGCCGGCAGCGTCCGGGGGCCCTTTGCTCCTTCGCTGTTTTCTTCCTGAAATCAGTCAGAAGGCTGTGTGAGCGCCTCCCATGGGCCAGGCCCCGGGCTCGGTGCAGGGGGTAGAGAGTCAGTCTTGGCCCCACAGGCAGGCACTCGCTGGACACCGGGCCAGCGGTCATGTGTCAACATGCCCTGCAATTCCAGGGGAGCCCCCACACCCCGTATGTGCAGAAAAGGCCAGTGCAGGATCGGGGCAGTCTTATGAGGGCGCCAAGGTGGGGACACTGTCTCCTGGGCATGGGGGCTCAGGCCGGCACCCAGCACCGGGTGGTGACGCTGTCTGGGTCCCAGCATAGAGGCCGGGCACAGCTGCTCCTGTGGGGGCTGCGGGTCACTCAGAAGGACTGTGGGCCCTGCAGCCAACAGATGCCCTAGCCCCCACCGCATCCCTCTATCCCCCGCCTTCCACCTGGGGAGATGTCCGTCCCTCCCACAGATCATCAATCTCTTTGTGGCCGTCATCATGGACAACTTTGACTACCTGACACGGGACTGGTCCATCCTGGGCCCCCACCACCTGGATGAGTTCAAGGCCATCTGGGCTGAGTACGACCCTGAGGCCACGTGAGTCCCATCTGCAGGCCGCTGCTGGGCCCTCCCCCACCCTCCCGTCAGCCTTCCATCCTGGGCTCTGTCCTGGGGTCCACCAGGGGGGGCACCGTCCAGGTCTCTGAGAATGAGCTGCGGCCCCTCCCTCCAACATCCCAGGCCCCAGCTCTGAGGACTAGAATTTCTCAGGATCGGAAGGGACCCCACTGCACCCCCAACCCCACCAGGTCAGGGACGACCTTGGCTTTATTGGGAAATGGTCACCCGGCTTCTGTGAGGACACTTGGAGGAGTGGGGACTCAGTACCCCACCCACCTACTCAGAGTGTGGTCATCTGACCCCCAGCTTCGAGCTTGATAAAAACACAGAGCTCCCCACCCCCCAGACTGACTGGGTTGGAATCTGCGTTGCTCCTGACCTAACCCTGGAGGTCCACGTGCACTGCTGCCTGGCAGTCTTTCGACACAGGCAGGAGGCTCCTAGTCCAGGCCCATTTTCCAGCCACCAGGCACCGTGCTAACCCCTGCGTGTACAATCTCATTTAATTCTGACAGCCACCAACGAGACAGGTCGGAGGCAGACTTGCATCTGCCCTGATCCCTACCCTCTACTTCTAGTAATACAGCCCGGGGACCCCCAGCCAGCTTGACTAAAACCCAGGGAGGCCCCGCTGAGGGAGGATAAGGTCCCAGTCCCAGGCCTGGAGGGGATCCCGGCCTCTACTGCCCCCAGAAGAGAGCCCATTCCCTATGGTGGGCGGCCGGGAGCCCAAATATTGTTTCTTCTTTGAGAAGGGACTGGCTTCCACCTGCCACACACGACTGGACATGGAAGGCGTTCCCCGCCACCCCTCCCCCCTTTTCCTGGCTCTCTTCCCTGGGCCATTCTCTGAGCGGGGAGGGTGGCCATTGGGGGGTTGCTGCCAGGCTCACGGCCATGTCCTCCTGCAGGGGCAGAATCAAACACCTGGATGTGGTGACCTTGCTGAGGAGGATCCAGCCCCCTCTGGGCTTCGGGAAGTTCTGCCCACACCGGGTAGCATGTAAGGTAACCAGATCTGCCAGGGAGGGGGCCGCGGGGACAGGAAGAGGCACAGGTCTAGGGCAGGGAAGCTGGTGTCACTTCAGAGCAGGCGTCTGCTGGGCCCTCACGTCCCTCTCTGAGGACCTGCAGTCTGAACAACGTCCCTCAACTCACCCTTCCACCCCTCCTCAAGGGGTCCCAGCCCCGCCTGGCCCACAGACTGGGTGAGGATGACCTGCCAGGCCTGGTCTGGTCCCCACTCAGCTGCAAGCACCCCCTCTCCCCGCACAGCGGCTCGTGGGCATGAACATGCCCCTGAACAGCGATGGCACGGTCACCTTCAACGCCACGCTCTTTGCCCTGGTCCGCACAGCCCTCAAGATCAAGACGGAAGGTGAGGGGTTCCCTGAGCCCTGGGTGGCTTTGTCAGGTGCAGCTGGCTCGGCCTGGGTGACTCTGGGGCCGGCCATCCATGCCCCGCCCCTGTGCCTAGGTAACTTCGAGCAGGCCAACGAGGAGCTGAGGGCCATCATCAAGAAAATCTGGAAGAGAACCAGCATGAAGCTGCTGGACCAGGTCATCCCGCCCATAGGAGGTGTGTGCAGCTCTGGGAGGGTAGACTCCAGAGGCAGCTGAGGAGGGGACAGGCTTCTCTGAGGAGCCCTGGGTGTGTCTGGGAATGGCCCAGATCCTCCACAAATGCCTTAGATAGACCCCAGGGCAGCCATCAGGGCATGCAGCACCTTGAGATGGAAACTGTCACTGGCCAGGTCATTGAGAGGAGGGGTGGCCTCCAGCGCCCCACCCTGGGGCTCCACCAGGCTCTCGTCAGCCTCAGGACACCCTTTGTTGGCCCCTCTGCAGATGACGAGGTGACGGTGGGCAAGTTCTACGCCACGTTCCTCATCCAGGAGCACTTCCGCAAGTTCATGAAGCGCCAGGAGGAGTATTATGGATATCGGCCCAAGAAGGACACCGTGCAGATCCAGGTAAGCCCCGCCCGAGCTCCAAGGTCTCAGGACCTCATTTCCTCTCTGTGTCCTTGAGGGCCGGTGATGGAGGCACAGAGGGGACAAGGGAGCCAGGACGGGTCAGGAAAGGCAATGAGGGGTCTCGGTGGTCCACGCCAGAAGACGGCCCAACCTCAAGAACGAGGAGCCCTTCTGTCTCTGGAAGACAGGACCCGAGGCCACAGGGCTCCCTCAGAGGAGGGGTTAGAGGTCGATCAGAGCATTGGTCTGCAAAGCAGGCCGCTGTCCAGGAGCCCTGGGGCACGCAAAGCAGGGGACAACCTTGTCAGCTTGCCTGTTCTTTACTTCTGTTTTTTGGTGTCAATTATAATGCACATGATTTTTGAATTCAAAAATAGACACACCCTTGGGTTGTGTGTTCAGAAATGTATTCCCATTGGAATTTTTAGTTTGAAACAATCTCAAACTTAGAAAGTGGCATGGACAACACGGGAACCTTTGGATACTAATCCCCGGCATGAGGTTCTATCAATCACCCCAGGGCCCCTTAAGGTTGATTTTTTGCAAACGAGGGCGTTCTCTTACCTAGTTCTCCTCCGTGCCCCAACGCCACCGCCAAAACCGGGGAATGGACACGGCGTGTTGCCAGCCCCGTGCAGGTGCCCCCGCGGGGCCCACAGTGCCCTTCACCGCAGAAGGGCCCAGCCCAGAACCACACCGCATTTGGTCCTTGTGGCTCTTTAGTCAAGTCCATCTGGAGCCACTTCTGGGTCTTTCCTTGGCCTGACCTGGACACTGTGAAGCTTGCAGGACAGGATATCCCTCCACTGGGGTCTGGGGGATATCCCCTCGTGATAGGTTTGGGACACACCTCTGGGACGGGAATGTCCCAAAAGTGACACTGTGTTCCCATTGCAAACTGTCAGGGACGCCAATCTCAGTGCATCCTGCTGCTGGTAATAGGAGCTTCGATCCGCTCAAAAAATTATATTAATGGCGTGCGCGATCGGAAGAGGTCATTTGTCTAGAAGATTGCGCTGAGCAGAGACATCACTGCAGGTCTGGGGCCGTGAAACCACCCACGGTCAAGAGGAGACTCCTCAGGGGCCGTGAGGGTTCAACCAGCCCAGAGGCTGGGCAGGGCCAGGTGGCCTCGCAGGGCCCGGGATGTGTAGGGGCCAGAGGGAAAGGGGCCCCGAGCTGAAGCCCCGGTGGCAAGGATTGGAAGGGAGGGAGGCCGTGGGCTGCAGTCTGGTCCCCGCTCCTGCACCGGAGGGTTACTGGGTCTCCCCTGCACCCCCAGGCCGGATTGCGGACCATTGAAGAAGAGGCTGCACCCGAGATCCGCCGGACCATCTCCGGAGACCTGACCGCCGAGGAGGAGCTGGAGAGAGCCATGGTGGAGGCGGCCACGGAGGAAGGAATATTCCGGGTGGGTGAGACAGGGCCTCCCACGGGCTCCAGGCACAGGGCAGCTGCATATCACAGAAGGGAGTGCCGGGAGCCCGGCCGGACAGGAGGGGACATGGAAGCAGAAGACCCTCCCACGGAGTGGCCCCAGACCCACAACTCTGGGGGCTCAGAATCAGTGGCCCGACCTCCTCAATCAAGGGGTCTAATGTGACACACCCTGCCCCACCCCAGCCAACCCTCCTGCCTCACAAGTCCTCCAATATCAGCTGGTCCTTGAGGCTCAGCTCTCTTACGTTTCTTTGACGCTGCAGAGCAGGTCTGTCCTTAAGGACCACCCAGACCACCCTTCCGGGGTTTTTTGTGATGAAATGGTGGCCCGAGGAGAGGCCCTGAGGTGTCCCATGTCCCTTAGCCAGCTAGCCCTGCCCCCAGCCCCTCCTCTCTCTTCCTCACCCCCAGAGGACCGGAGGCCTGTTTGGCCAAGTGGACAACTTCCTGGACAGACCCAACTCCCTGGCCCCAGTCATGGCCAACCAGAGACCGCTCCAGTTCTCCGAGATAGAGATGGAGGAGCTGGAGTCACCTGTGTTCTTGGAGGACTTCCCTCAGGGTCCCGGCGTCAACCCACTTGCTCGCGCCAACACCAACAACGCCAATGCCAACACCAACACCAGTCACAGCCGCCGCCACAGCAGCCGGGTGTTTGTCAGGTAGTGGAGGCACCTGCCAGCTGCGTGTGTTCACCCGGGAGCTGTCAGAGTCATGGCACCCGGGCCACTCCGTGGGCCTGGGGTGGGGCACGGTCATTAGCAGTGCCGAGAGCGGGTGGGGGCCGTGTGCAGCCAGCGCTGAGAACCGGCAGCCTGGAGGCTGATGGACGGAGGTGGGAGGGGTGGGACCCAGCATCTCCGATGGAAGATACCCGAGCACAAGCAGAGGTGCAAGGCCAGAGGGTCCGTCCTGCTCTGGGAGAGCTGGGACCACAGGCCCCAGAGTCGAGGCTGCTGCCAAGGACGGGCCGCACGCTGAGGGGGAATGTAGGGGCCACGACAGACGGCGGGAGGGCAGACGGCCCAGCCACCCCACCCCAACCCCTGCTTCACCAGTCCCCCCGGCCTTGCTTCCCTTTCAGCGTCCACTATGAAAGGGAGTCCCCTGGAGAGGCAGAGCCTCCTGCCGCTGCTGCTGCAGCCCCTGGTCAGTATCTCCTGCGCACAGATGCTGAGCCTTCAGCCACAGGCCACTGGGCCCTGGCCGCTGGGGCGCCCAGCTGGGAGCCAGGCAGGGCGGCCTGGTGTAATGGGAGCCAGCTAGGGGGCCCGAGTGGGAGAGCCAGCAGACGACAGGGTGCCATCCAGGTGGCTGAGTGAGGCGGTGGGGGGGGGGGTACACCATGAAAGGGACGCTGGTCAGCATGCCAGGAAACTCATACCCCCGAGGACAGCCCAGGACACGTTGACACCTGGGCTCTAAGTCCCACAGCAGATGGCCCGCAGTCTCCCAGCAGGCCCCACAGTGCTGTGTGTGACTGCAGGGACCCCGAGGGAGCTCCATGGAGATGTGGGAGCTCACCCTGCTCCATCATTCACACACACACTCACACATGCACACTCACTCATGAGCACACACACCTGCTTGGCCAGAGCTGCTTAGGCTATGGCCTGACGCCCTCCCACACCCACAGGGCAGAGAAGGCCCATACAGTGGGGTTTGGAGGGCGCAGCGAGACCTGCTGGCCCGGAGTGCTTGCCCACAGGGTGTGTCCACCCTCCAGGATGCCCTTTCTAGCCTGAGGGTCTGAGTGTAGCCCACTGGCCAGATGGGGGCCTGTTAACAACCACCCCGCCCTCCCCCCATCTCGCCCACAGGCCTGCACAGCAAGTCCTGTGAGGGGAAGCGGAGAGGACAGCTGACCCGGGGAGCCACACCTGGAGTCCAGGACCCTCCTGCCCACTGCCAGGTACCGCAGGGCCTGTGCTGAGGTCCCCTTGGAAGAGCTGGGGTTTTGCTGGGTCCCAATGACCCCAGCATCCTCTTGGGGTCTTTGCCTTTGGAACAGCGCTCCGGGGTGGAGTCCCCCATGCCTGAGGCGAGGAGGAGCCCCACACCAGGGTCTCTGCCGGAGGAAGTCCCCCACAGCAGTAGGACCCCAGAGAGCCCCTTTAGGTACCAGGCTCCAGCCACTGCCCAGCTGATCCAAGAGGTGAGACTGGGCCACGGGCCATATGCACGGCTGGCCCTAGGATGGCCTGGGGTAGGGGTGGGGGGCAGTGAGGGCAGGCCCCTGGGGCAGATCCCCGGAAGACCCGCCAGCCTCCTCTCCTCCCACAGGCTCTGCTCCGAGGGGGCCTGGACTCCTTGGCGGCTGACGCTGGCTTTGTCCAGGCGACAGGCCAGGCCCTGGCAGAGGCCTGCTGGATGGAGCCAGAGGAAGTGGAGTTGGCAGCCACAGTGCTGTTGCGAAGACGAGAGTCCGCCGAGGGCACGGCCAGCACCCTGGGGTCCCCGAGCCTCCAGTCCTCCCTGGGCAGCCTCGACCAGCCTCAGGGCTCCCAGGAGACCCTCATTCCCCACAGGCCGTGAGCCAGGATGGGGAGCGGGTGCTGGAGTGGAGACTACCTCCCTGTCTCCGTGGAGTGAATGGGCACAGCAGACAGCTGGGAGGGAGGAGCCGGCCGGCCCCCTGAGGCAGAAGTACGGGGAGAGCCAGTGTCTGTGGCACAAACCCGTCCCGCCTCCCGCCCCCCGCCCCCCCGCAGGACATTAAAATCTCCAGGCCTGTGATGTGGGCACCCGGCTTCTGCTTGTCACCTGTTCGTTTGGGCTTCCCCAGGAGCCCTTCAGGTGGGCCAGGGCCTGGGCAGGCCAGAGGGGCCACCTGCACTAACGTTTTGCATAAGTCCAGCAGCCCCACTTCCAGCTGTCACTGTGGCCCCCCTTCTTTGAGCTGTGGCCATGTCTCATGGGCCAGAGTTTGCTGCCAGCCCAGGCCTTGAAGCCCCAGCTGCGCCTCTTCATAGCCTCAGATATTGACAGGCTCCAAGATCCCCACGGTCAACACTGAGTCATGACAAGTCATGGTGACCACGACTGACCAAGTACCTCCCAAGCACCAGCCACGGGCGTGGCCCGGTGCCCACCCTCCCCTTTACAAAGTACCTGCCCTCACCACACCCATTCCGTGCTTCCCACAGCCTGGGGAGGTGGGGAGGCACACGGAGGTGACCTGCATGCCTGGTCACACAACTGGCAGGGAGCAGTGAGGCCCCACTTCCCGTCCCTCCCGTCCCCTGCGGCCCCTTCCCACTCTGCTGCTCCCTCCTCTGCTCCCCTCCTTCCACTGACCGCTCTGGCTGTTGCTATGGTAACTATGCTCCCCTCCCCCAGCCTCCCAGCATAGCCCCAGGGCTCTTGGCTGCCCCTAGAGCAAGCACCTGGGCAGGGGGTTCAGTGGTCTGTTGGGGCAGGCAGCCGCCCCAGTTCCAGCCACTGTCAGGGGTTCACTGTCTCTCCAGGGCACCCCACATCTGGCCTTCTGCCTTGGGGGCTGACTTCCAAGGCCTGGGCCTCCATCCAGGGTGGGGGAGGAGGGGAGAGGCTGGGCCTCACCCTCTGGCTTATTGCAACTGCCCCCCCCCCCAGTCTTTGGCATCTGCCCCCAACCTGGGAGTTAAAGAGGAAGAAGATCCCTCTGCACGCTTCTCTGTCTGCCCACAGTCCCGCTCCAGTTCTCCCAGGAAAGGCGTCTCCTCCATCCAGGACACAAGTGCCCAGAGGGCTGGCTCCGGGAGAGGACGCAGATCAGAGCTGGCCCCACCAGCGACCTCTTTGGCCTCCAGTGCCCTCCCCCGCCCCCTCCTGTTTTAAAGGGTTAAATGCTCACGTTCCCCTGCAGAGCCCAGCTGAGGCAAACGTCTCATTAAAATCCAAGGAAGGGCGCATCCTTCTGGGCGAGAAATCCTGCTGGGCAGGGTGGGCAGGTGTGCTGCCTTATCCAGAGGAAGGGACCCCTAGGGTGACACTGGGGCCGGGGGGACCCTGCTGGGGACTGCCTTGGAGGCCTCCTCCATCCCTCCTTGTCCCCAGGCCTGTGACTCCGTCCCCTTTCCCCCTTCACATCCTCCCTCCTTTTGTGTCCACTCTCCTCTGTGCTCATTCCCCACCACTGTCCCCCATCTGGGGGGCGGGGGACCCTCTAGAAGCTCGAAGGCCTTATAGGGCAGGACAGTGGGCTCAGCTGCCCTTAGGTGGCCAGGACTTCTCTTAATTGCCCCAGTGACCCCAGATGCCTCACCAGCTGCCCTGCACTTCTGCTTGAGCAAAGAAGTTGAAGCCCGATGCCTTTTTAAAACCACTTTGTTGAGTTATAATTAACGCGAAGTGAGCAGCACATGTTCAAAGCGCAGTTTGGTTATTTCTGGAAAATACCCCCCCCCCTCTGGAACCATCCCACCACCAAGATGTCTTGGTGCCTGTCGGTGCTCCCCCCTCCCCACCCCCACACTGGGCAACGCTGAGCTGCTGTCTGGTGCTCGATTGGCTTGTTTTCTAGACTTTCCTACCAATGCAACCGCACAGTTCGAGCCCTTGGGGGTCTGGCTTCCTTCGCCCGTGGAATTACCTCGAGGTTCATCCACACTGCATCCTGTGTTGACAGTTCGTTCCTGACGGTCACTGAACAGTACTCCATGGTGTGACAGGCCCATGTGGCCCTTACCCAGGGCGTGGACGTTGGGTGTGTCGCTTGGGGCCGTGAGATACCCGAGGGCAAGTCCTCATGGACCCCCAGAGCAGGCGACGTGTCAGGGCGGCCTCCGAGCCTCCTCCGCTCTGCCTGGCCAAGCCTGCCTCTAATCTTCCCCCGTGACCCAGCACGGGAGGAAACCAGGAACCAGCTCGCCTGGGTTTGAACTTGCTCTGTGGCCGCTGAGGTGTGACCTTGGCTGACCTCAGCAGCTCTGTAGAACCAAAGTCAGCTTCGTCTAGGATCTTGGAGCACCTACCCCACCTTTGTGCGGCTCCATGTCACAGAGGAGGACCTGAGTCCCAAGGGAAAGAGGGACTGGGCGAGGGCTGGTCTCCGAGTTGGGGGCTAACCCAGCTGTGTCCTCACTGCACCTCAATGACTGTTCCCTAGGCAGGTGAGGGGCAGTGGCCCTGGAATCCCTTGGCATTTTCCTAATTACTTCTCAGGGGTTCCTGACGGGCAACCCGGCACAGCTGGCCAGAAGGCTCTGAGCCCCCACAGGGTTAACAGGAAACCAGTGTGCGTAGCCAATCCCCAGGGCCCGGCCATATGGAAAGATGGCAATGCTGTAGTCAGCTCAGGGGGGTGGACACAGGTGGAGGTAGACAGCCGTCTGCCCGCCTCTACCTGCCCCGGAGGGCTCCAGGTAGCCCAGGAGATCAGAACCAAAGGGGCTTCCGTGTGTCCTTGACGGGCAGCTAGACCTGGAAGGTACTAGGGCCCCTTGGCAGCTTTACATTGGTCAAAGCCAATCACATGGCCACTGCCCACATCAGAGTGAGGACAGGCAGGCCTGCCTTGAGCCAGAAGGCAGACCCTGGAAATGTCTGGTGATCAGCACTAATGACTACTCCACCAGCCAAGTGACCTCTGAACCGGTTTCCTCCTCTGCAGCCCAGGGACAACAGCAGCAGGCGTCTCAGGGACGGTCGTGAGGGCTCAGTGAGAACCTGTGCAACTCCCTCAGCCCAGGGCAGCACACGGGGCAACTGAGACAGAATTCAGACGCCCTTGCAGATGGCCCCCTGTGAGGCTGTGACCTGGGACATTGTATCCAGCAGGGGTCAGCAGGCCCCAGCTCCTTCCTGCCTCTGCAGACACTCAGCCTGGCGCCTGGGCCAGCCCGGAGTGGTCAGCAGAGGCCCGGCCACTCCCTGTGAATCAGCCCCTCCCACTTCCCAGGATCAATGACCCCTTGGGCCAGGCAACCTCATCGTCGTCCCCTGTACCCAGCCTCATCCACACTCATCTCTGAGACTTTCTACCCACCAGGGACCTCCCTGTGACAAAGTCACCCTTCTGTCCGATAGAGGAGGGGATGGAAGGTCCATGGAACGTGAAGGAGACTCACACCTGCTCTGTGCCGGGTGCCTGACCTGGTGACCTCACTACCACCTCCTGACATCCCCATGATGACGCCAGCATGGTTAGTGTCACAGGGTCATGTGGCAGGGCAGTCACTGGAATTTGCACCTAGGTCTCTGTGACTGGCACCACCACTTCTGGGTTCGGGCTGTCCGTTGTTCTCTTGCTGACTTAGCCTTTATGCGCATGTGGGCTCTCCCCGCTCCCCCACCCAGTCTCAGGTGTTTACTTTTGGGCCCTGCTGTGCTGCTGGGGAACTGCCCAGCTCCGGGAGCCTGGGGACCCTGCTGCACTCCCTGCTCAGCCCCTAGACTACTGTGCAACTTTGGACAAGTCTTTCTACCTGCCTGGGCCTCAGGTTCTCCACCTGAAAGTGGAAGGGCCGAACTAGGAGATCGCAGGGTCTTTCCCAGCTGAGGGCTCTGTGACCCTGTCCCACATCAGAGCCACTGCAGAGAGGGCAGGTGAGGCCCAAGTTGGAGGTTACACAGAGAGCAACAAACCCTCAGTGACACTGGAGACCAAAAATAGTTGTTTTTTTAGAGACCGGCTGGGGAGTTCGTAATCCACAGCAGTTCTTTCCCCCTTGCTATTTATAACAAGTTCTGGTTTCCTCTAAGGCCAAGTCTTTCTCCTCTGTAAGAGGGGAAGTCAGCTCAGCCCGCGCTGGAGCTCAGATCTCTGAGTCTGCACCTCAACAGACCCCTTCTGGGGTCCTGCTGGTGGGCAGATCTGGGCTCTGTCTCCAGGTAGGCACTGGAGGGTGTGGCAAGCCAGCTGCGGGCAGGGTCTCCCACAGAGCCAAGAGCAGCTGTTGGGGTGGGGCTGGGTGTTGGAGCTGGAGGTCCAGAGCGCTGGACTTTCCACCCAGAATGTGAGGTCAAAGCTCAGACAGCTCCAGCAAACACTGACGCCTAGCTCCAGCCCTAGAAATGGAGGGGAACAGAGCTCACCACCAGGTCACCCCTGGAGATGTTTCTAGGGCCTAAGGGTATCTCTTGGGTGTTTTGTCACTGTAGATCTGGCTGAGAGATCTGGGCGGGATGGCTGCCCCAAGTCACTGCTGAGTATTTTAACTATGTGGCGAGGGAGTGACTTGCCCTGGAGAGCGCCTCCCCATCCCCCGCCCAGACTCCCCCAGGTTCCCAGCTGCCCAGATGCGATGGAGACCCCAGAGCCCTGTGGTAAGGGCCTCAGCTCGGGGCAAGAGGGAGGTCCAAACTCTGGTCCAGTTAGGGGCTCAAGGCCAAACACAGGGCAGTGTGTGCATGTATGTGAGTGTGCATGTGTGTGTGCAAGTGCGTGAGTATATGAGTGTATGCGTGTGCATCTTTCTGTCAGGCCGGAGGAAGGGGCTGGGGTGGGAGAGAGGTGCTCACAGGCAGCCTACCTGGAGAAACTTCAGGTTTGGCAGGGAGGGAGGACCGAAGGAAGCTGGGGGGGAACCAGATGGAGAGGAGGCGTGGCTGAGAGGCAGCTGGACAGAAACTGTGGGCCAGTTGCAGGCTCCCCCTCGCCGTGCTGACTGGAGTCTCCCAAGCTGTGTTCAAGCCCCTGACCTGCCTCTGAGCCCTCCCCCCCCCCCAACCTCTTGGCCCAGTTTCAGCTTCCCCTCGGGGCCGCAGCATCCAGGAGTCAGAGTCTGGGCCTCTAGCTGTGCTGCAAGTGCAGATCCTGGGTCTGCTGCTTCTGTGCGGGGTGAGACTCAGTTTCCCCTTCTGCAAAACCGAGAATGATAATAAAGCCTCCCTCACGAGGTTTGATGGTGAAGTGAGAATATGCCTGTGAAGCACCTTGTTCATGTAGATGGTCCCTGAACTTGGTCTCCTCCTGACCTCTCATTTTGGTGGATGAACAGGGAGAGAATGCCTGGGACCTGACTCAACGCTCTGCTGCTGCCCGCCCCCCAACCCTGACTCTGGCAGGCGGGGCCTACTAGCTCCCGAGAGGGGCCTGTAGGTTCCAAGGGCAGTAAAAGGTGCAGACCCCCAGCCTCCCCTCCTCCACCCTGCTAGTGGTACTCCGGCTTTCCCTCAGGATGGGGGGCAATGATTAGCCCCTGGAGTTATCTTTGTTTTTGGTTTATCTGGGTTGCTGGCTGCTGCAGGGGTCTGCTGGTGGGCGGGAGGGGAGGGGAGGGGAGGGGAGGGGAGGAGGGCACACCAGGGGTGTCGGTGCCCAAATTGCCGACCTGGTTGCATCATCCCAGGGTGTTGCCAGAGACTGGAGCCAGGCTCCGCGCCCTCCCCTCCCCCACAGAGCTCCCTGCACATCTGGAGCTGCAGCTGGGTTCTCTGCTTGGGCCCCTTCCAGGGAAGGGAGCCCGCTGAAGTGACGGGCCTGTGAATGGCCCCAATGTTGGGCACCGGGAGGCAGAGAGAAGATGCCCGGGTGCAGCGGGAGGGGAGACTGACTTCTCACAGCCCCGTCTCCTCCGTGGCTCTGCTCGTCCTTTGTGCCCACAGAAAGGCAGCTGTGCTCTTCCCCCGCCCTCCCACCTCGCCACCCAGGTGTCAGCTGAGTGCCCCCTTTGTTCCTTCCTGTCCCCAGGGCAGCTCAGGCCTCCCACACGGATCCCCAGCCCTCCCTCTAGGTCACAAGCGCAGTATGGGGCCCCCCTGTGGGTCACGAAGGTCTGGCAGAAGGGCAGGGCGCCTCGCCGGGGATTAACAAAAAGACGGGCTTTATGATGCCTCAGGGGTTGAGCTGGAGGGCGTCTTAAACACTGGCCCGAATCTCCTTCGGTGAAGGTCGCAGATTCACTGGAATAAAGGGGGGCTTTCCTGGGGCTTTCACGTACCAAGGGCTGGTCGCTGTGCGTGCTGGAAAGGGAAGCTCTCGGCCTGGAGACCTGGGTTCTTACCCACGTTTAGCCACTAACTCGCTGTGACCTTGGGTAGTTCCCTTCTCTGGGTCCCAGTTTCCTCATCTACGAAACCGGGGTCCCCTCCAGGCCGAGGCTCCGGCACGGTCTCCTCGGCAAGCATGATTCCTTCCCCGGGTCTGCCACTCCGCCGGCCCCCAGCACGCGGGCGGACGCGCGCCAAGAGGTCCTTTTAAAGGTTCCAGCCCCGCCCCTGCTGCCGGCGCAGGCCCTCGATTGGTCATCCAGTAAGGGGGCGTGGCTAGGGCGGGGCCTGGGCCTGCGCTCGGGGCGGGGCCTGGACCGGGCCGGCCCCCGCCCCCTTTGTCCGCACGGCTCTGCTCGCGGGTGGCAGCGAGGTGGGCGGTGCGCTCAGGAGGGAGGTGTGTGCTCCGGTACCGCGCCGTCCCCCCTGCGGTGCCCGCTCTGGCCGCCACCGCCGCCTGGGGCAGTGGCCCCGGGACCCCCGGCCCTGATCCACGCCCAGACCCTGGCGCGCGAGGGCCATGGCCGGCCAAGGGGACTGCTGCGTCAAGGTGGCCGTCAGGTAGGGGACGGCGGGCGCGAGGGTCTCGGGCTTTGTGTCGCGTGGCCACAGGGCCGCTGGGTCCGGAGCCTGCACGCCCGAAGGAAGGGCCGCGTGGACCCGCGGGCTGTTGGAAGGTGGCTTTGTTTGGGTGGTAATTTCGGGCCCCTCTTGGGAGCCCTTAATAATCAGAAAATCGAATAAACAAGGAAATCCGGTATTTCACACCCAGCCCTGGCCCAGGCTGAGAGTCTGTGTGTTTCCTCTTCGCCTCCCCACGGGGCTGCTGTCTCATACCGGGATGTTGGGGGAAAATTTCCCCTCATCTACACTATCGGGCTGGTTCTGCCTCTGGTCCTGCCCGCCTGGCAGCACAACCTCCCCCCGCCCTCCCACCCCAGAGCCTGCAGACAAAGATCAGTGCAGGGCTGGGATGGTCCCTGCCTCTGTGGGGAGGCAGAGGAGCCTGCTGGCTCTGTCCCAAGCAGACAGGGGGGCTGGGAACAGAGGAAGAGATGTCCCTGGGGTTCCACCACGAGAGGCCGGGAGGGTGTGCCCAGTGTACGCTGCTCAGGCGCTCTGATAAAAGGGACCGGGGAGGGCTGCATGGACTTATCTGGGGTTTGAAGTGATGCCCTGACCTTTGAGGTGGTGACAGGACACAGCTGGGGCTTCCACAGGGCGGGGCACACAGGTGCAGGTCAGGGAACACCGCAAAGGTGAGCTGAGCCTCCGGCACTCTTTGTTAGGTGGAGACCCTGTGCATCTCACCCCCTCTCACTGTTCTCCCTTTCGGTTTGTCTCGTGGAGAGGGGTCTGTGGTGGGAGAGGCTTGTTGGGGACAGCTCAATGAGACAGGGATGCTGGACAGGAGTATCCAGCCCTGCCCAGCCCTGTGTGATGTGTGGGGATCTGGAGTCCAGGTTTAGGGTGGGAATTTGAGGCAGGTGGTAGGTGACCCATATTCCAGGAGCCCAGGAAGGTCACCTAGACAGGGTCAGAACTGACCATGGGAAGGTGTCCCTCCTCCTGCCCCAGGGCACGTGTTCTCAGCTACCTTGCCAGCCCTCTGCAGCCCAGAGAGAAGAGGGGACAGCTCCCAGGCTCTGCAGTCCAGGGAGGGAGACGGAGGCGCCCCCAACCACGCACCAGACTGCACCCAAGCACCCCTTGAGCTCAACTTTGCTGGCTCCAACAGACAAAGGGGAACCCGCAGGTGCCTGGTGGGCTAGCAGGCGGGTGGGGCCAGGCTGCTGCAGAGCTGACTTTGCAGCAGGAAGCAGAGAGGTCAAGGGAGGGAGGTGCCTGGGTGGTTGGGGGGTAAGAGGTGCAAATGTGGCATCTGCGGGTGGGGCAGTCTGAGCATACGGAAAAAGACACCCCCCCCAAGGAACCAGGGCTGGGAAGGAGTGGGTGGGGGTGCCCCACCATGGGGGCTTTCCTTTAGACTCCACCTTGCAGGAGAGAGCCAAACAAAGCCCCCTCCCCGCGGCAGAGTCTCCAGGCTAGACTGGGGCATGGCCAGGGGTGGGAAAGCCCCTTGGGGTTGGCACTTTGTGTCAAGGAGTGAGGACTAGCTGAAGTCCCTTCCTCACCACCACCAGAAGGTCCCCAGGATGCTTTCCACAGAACGGGGGCTGGGCCTGCCCGCTGCACCCCGCTCCTCAGGGCAACAGGCCTCATCCCTGCTTCCCACTCAGATCACGCAGGGAGATCTGGATGCCCCACTCCTTCCCTGAGCTGCTGATCTGGGTGGAGGGGTGAGGAGACTTGAGCATCAGAAGAGAGAGGTCTTGGGGCTCCTGGTAGGTGAGGGGCCCACCCTCGCACCCCAGCAGCAGTGCCCAGCCCCGCACACACGCCAGACCTCAATGGGCAGCCGGCTGTGGAAGGCAGACAGCGCCTGGACGGAGGCAGTTTCTAATCAGAGCTGCGGATAGGGCTGGTGTAGGGGGCAGTCCCTCGTGCATTTAGATCCCCTTCTAGCCCCCCGTCCCCAGCCCCAGGAGCCTCTCTCGCCACTACAGGGCTGGGTGATGGGCTGGAGTACTGTGGGAAGGACCCAGGCCTTGGGATGGCTGAGAGCCTGCCAACGCCGGGTGCTGCTGTCTCTCTGACTCTGTGGAAGTCCTTTCTTGTATCTAGCTGAAGTGCTTTCTGAGTCCCCAGGAGAGTAACTGGCTGTGAGCCCTGGGTCCAGCTCTTGGGACCAGGAGGCCAGGAGTGAGACAAGGAGACAGACTTGGTCTGCCTTGGGCGGGTGTGTGGTGGGGGGCAGGGGAGCTTCTAGCTGAGCAGAGAAGTGCGGGGGTGCCCAGGCTGCTGGCCGGGAATCTCCTCAGGACAGGATCCAAGCTGGCTGTCAGCAGGTCACTGCAGGGCAGACCTGGGCTGGGGCAGGGCCAGAGGGAGACACTTTCAGGTCCTGGGTGGTGGAAAAGGGGGGAAGGTACAGGTGTGAGCCACCCCCAGATGCCCCACCCCATGCCTCCCTGCAGTCTGGTCCCTCTGCCCCTAACTGTCTGCACCAAGAGACTGCCAGGCCAGCCCAGCAGCCTGCCTGCCCTCCCCTCATCCATTAATCCCCGGGCAGGATCAGGACCTAGAACTGGCCTCCATCTTGGGGCGGGGGGGTGGGAGAGAGGTGAGCCTGAGATGCCACCAGCACCCCCCCACAGCAACACGGGGGCGACTAGTGGGTGGGTGGGGGGCGGGTGGAGGGGAAGCTGTTAGGAAATGCAAGCTGGCAGAGCTCAAATTGGGGAAGGAAGCCAGTCATACGGTGTGTTTACTGAAGACCCTTCCAAGGCCCTGGCTCTGAGGCCCCACCCTGAGGGCCGCCCTCAGTGTGGCCTGACCCTTATCTCCAGGGTTTCCTTAAGCTTCCTTCCCTGTCGGTCTGCTGGGGAGGGGCAGGTGGCAGCCCACAGCCTTCCGTGGATACCACAGGGCAGAGCAGGGACTGGAAAAGGGACAAGGGCAGTGCTAGCTGGGGACCCCAGGGACACTGTGAGAGCACAGCAGCCCTGTGCCCCTGGGGTGCTCTTGCTGCCGTATTTCCCTGGCTCCCCCACTCTGAAGTCTTCAGCGTCTGCCTGAATTTTGAATCAAGAGAATTGGTGACTTGGGGCAGAGAGGCTGAAGAAGACAGAAACAAGTGTGCAAGGGTGGGGGGTGGGGCCCCAGGCCTGTCGGTGCCACACAAGGCCACCTGTGCCCCGTGCAGGCCCCAGCAGGACCCCCGGGGACCATGTGGAGACCCAAGGCCCTGGTGGTGGCCTCCTGCTGTAGAAACAGGGTTTATGTCATCACAAGGAAGTGGACTGGAGTAACCACAGGCCCCGGAAACCACGGGCCCTCCCCCACCCGGCAGCCTGGCTGATTGGAGCTTTTCAAACCCTCTGGGAAGGTGGGGCGAGGCCAGGGAGAGGCACCCACACTCTTACAGCTCTGGGGGCAAAGGGCAGGGCTGAGCCTCAGCTTTACCCACTGCAGAATGGGGGCAGCCAGGGGACTCCTCGGGAGTCGTCAGGAGTGAAATGAACTGCTCTTGGGCAGTGTCACTGTGGCTTCAGCTGCAGTGACTGTCAGCTGAGACCCAGGACCCACACACCCCCAGTTGAGCATGGATTGATCACAGGAGGCTGCTGTGAGGGAAAGGACTCTAAACCTCAGGTGGCTAAGCACCGTTATTTCTAGAACCTTCCTCTGTGCCTGGTGTGTGCCCACGTCACCCCAGTGGAGACCCAGGAGGTACCTGAGGTTATTCCCGTTGCAAAGGGAGGAGCTGACTTTGAGTTCTGGGCACGGTCCCTTCCAGGCACACCCTCCTCACGCTGTTCTCTGCTGCGTGTCTCATGCCTCAAATGCTTCACTGTGCATGGCTGTCCGAGTGCACACGGCTGTCCAAGTGTGCACGGCTGTCCGAGTGTGCACGGCTGTCCGAGTGCACACGGCTGTCGAGTATGCACGGCTGTCCGAGTGTGCATGGCTGTCCTGAGTATCCACGGCTGTTGAGTATGCATGTAGGGCGGTGCTCAGGAGGCCGACAGTGCCATGTAGGTGTGTGGGGAGGCCCGGTGGTCCAGACTTTCCCTTTATGGAGCGGCTTCGCATGAGGCTGCTTGTCCCCACTATGGTCCCAGCTCCTAACCCCTGCTCCCTGTGTCAAGGAAGCTTCTCCTTTTCCCCTTTCCCAAGACCCTGGCCCGGGTGGGGAGAAGAGGCTTCCTGCCCCCAACAGCAGCAGCTCTCAGGCCAAGAGCCTGTTGCTCTGCATTCCTCAGCAGAGACGGTCCCCAGGGCCCAGTCCCCATGAGCTGTCCCCACCAGATGCAGATGCTGTCATGGCTCTGGGCGCTCCAGCTCAGCCTGACTCGGCAGCTCTGTCTCCCGGGAGGTCATGGGAAACCCCTGCCAGATGCCGGGGTGGGGGTGGGGCCATGGTGACGGGGATGCTGCAGCGGAGGGGAGCGGGGTCCCTGACCTGGGCTCACCTCTTCCCAGGCCCAGTCACTGAGGAGTCAGATGGGCCGCCCCTGTGGCAGGCTGGGATCTGTCCAGGTCCCTGCTGCTGACCTGTCCCTCCATTATGCTGGTCCACTTCCTCCTCTTGCCTGTTCCAGCCTTTCTGGGGGTGCCCTGTGAGACGGATGGGATCCCTGGGGGCCGTGGACCAGGCTATCCCCCAGTGTTCTCCCTGGCAGACTGCCTGTCCCTGGGCATGACTTTGGGTGAATGGAAGGAGAAAGGTCAAGGACCTCACCCGAGGGTGTGGGGTCACGGTCCTGCACCCCAGGCTCCCTGAGTCGGCACCCAAGCCTTCCTGTACCCTCGCGCCCTGGTCTTGGGATCATGTTCGACAGCAAGACTCAGGCAGAGAGGGTTGAGAGACCCCTTCCACCAGGCCTGCCAGGACCTCGTTAACCCGTGCCCTTTGATCCCCCTGGTACAAAGCCTTCTTGTTTGGGGTTCAGAGCCAGCCTGGTCCTTTCTCTGGTTGGGTGGGTGGGGAGGGTCTGAGAGGCCAAGAGAAGGACCCTCCAGCTGCCTCTCCCCACACTGCAGCCCTGTAGCTAAAGGGCCAGCACTCCATATAAGGCCTCACCTCCCATTTCAGGGGGCCTGGCCTCTGTGGAAAGATGCCTTCTCTGGGCTAAGTCCATTAAAGCCGTGGTGTCTGCGAGCCAGACTCCCCCGGGAGAGCAGGGATCCAGGGCTGGCGGGCTGCCATGTGGGGCGGGCAGCCGGAGGGGGTCACGCTCCTTGCCTCAGCGCAGCCCCCTCCCCACCAGGGAGCACATCCTTGTCTTCCTCGTCCTGGTTCCGCCCTCCCCTCCTGGCGTGGTGGCAGCTGCTGGCAGGATCAGTCCGGACATTCTCCAGCCGCCCTGCCCGACCTGGTGCAGGGTCCCTCTGTGTTGCCGCAGGTTTGCTCACAGATGGGTTGGCATTGCCTCTCCACCAGGGCGAGTTGTGTGGCTTCAGGCGTGTTAGAGCTTCAGCCAAATGGGGGTCATCTCAACACATTCCAGGGGTTCACTTGTAGAAGTGAGCTTTACACAGGTTCTCCAAACTCTCGGGGACGTCGGCGGCTATGATTCTGAGGAAGGAGCCTACAGACTGCCAGGCACCCCTTCCCGGTCAGTGGTGTATGGTCAGGAGGCTCTTTCTGCTGGCTTATCTACATCCATCCCTCTGCTGTGGCCCAGTTCCCCTTTGATCTGGCTCCTCCATGGCAGGTCGCAGCCGTGGCTTGTGACTCAGTGTGACAGGCAGCCTAGAGGTCACTGGCCTGCTCCGAGTCCCTGCCACGTGCCCACACAGACACACACAAACACTCCTGCACAGCGGGCCTTCCACAGCTCCTCTGCAGGCTGCCAGTGGGCGGGCGTGGGTTTGCTCTGGCCCTCAGTCTTCAGAGCAGCTCACCCCGAAAGGGGGTGATGGCCCTCCTCCCGGGCGGTCCCACTGGCCTCTAGGGCTCCCTTTCAGGGTTCAGACAGGCATCAGGGTCCCACAGGAGAAAAGACCAGACAGGCTCTCTCCCTTGGGGCTGTTTCCAAAGAGACAAGTTGGTTATTTGGGCCAGCCGAGGGGCAATGCCAGCTCAGGTCTCCGGTTCTTTTCCTAGCCTTTGAAAGGGGGTCTCTCCCCCCAGAAGTCCAGGAGGCACATGTTTCTCACATGTGAACAGCCTCACACGTGCGGCCCACCCAGCTCTCCTCCTGGAGCCGGCCTCAGGGCTGATGGCGGGTAAAGGCAACCGCCTGGAAGGCCTTATTTCTTAGCTATGTGGCCTTGAACTGAGTTCCTTAGTTTCTCGCTGAACCCTCATTGGTCAATTAGGGGCAAAAACTCCCGCCTTACGCCTAAATGGTTTGTGCCACGGCGACGTGCCGTGTGCAGAGCAGCCAGGCACAGCGTCCAGCAGAGAGGTAGCCTCGCTCCTGAGCGGTGTGGCTGTGACTGGGCAAGACGAAGGAGCACAGGGGTGTGGGGTCTTGGGTGCTGGCCAAGAAAGGGCCAGGAACCAAGACCACACAGCACCGTTGTCCTGGGTCATTGTTTTAATGCCACAACCTCAGGGTGAGACCTGAGACTCTCCCTGGGCTGCACCCTTAGGAGCTCAAGGTCAAGACTGGGGGGCAGGTCGATTAGAAGACCAGGGAGGGGCCCTTGCCAGCTGACTGGGTGGGACTAATTTCACCTGAGACACTGAGCAAACCCCCAGGAGCCCAAGGTCACTGGTCGAAGCCTGGGGGACTGTGACTGGCTATCTTTGTGTGTTGTCACTAAGAGTGGGGGTTGATGGGGAAGAGGGAGCTGGCCCCATCCTCACCCCCAGCCTGGGGTGGGTGTAAGGCTCTGGGCACCCTTTGCAGAAGGAGTTTTCTCCTTGGCCGTCTCTCTATGCCCCCGGCCGCCTCCCTGTCTCCTGTGTCCTCCCTTGCTGCTCTGTCCTCGAGGCTCCAGGATGCTCGAGGAATAGCTGAGCTCAGCTCTTCCCGCAGGCTCCGAGCTGGGGGGTGGGCCCTGAGTCTCGTCCCTGCAGTGTGCTCATTTCTGGGGTGGTGGGGGGTGGATCTGAGAATCGCTAACCACAGTGGCCAGCTCCTGCTCAGCCAGGAACAGAGGAAGCCCAGTGCCCGCACCCGTGCCAAATCCTGCCGCTGAAAAGCTCTGGCCCTTTCTCCGCACCCCTCCCCAGCTCCCACCGTGCTCAGGCTGCCGGTGCCAAGTAGTACATAGACCAGGCTCTGTTCCGGGAGGTTCCGGGCCTTTCTGAGCAGGGCCATCAGCCTGCCTTGCCTCGGAAGGGTGGGGCTCCAGGGAAACGCTTGAGACAAGCTTCAAGAGGTCCCGGATGAAAATGAGACCTGAGGGTTGGTCCAGGAAACGTGGTTGAGAAAAGCAGGGAGCAGACCCACGGGCCATAGTCAGCCAGTCTGAGGTTTTCAAACGCTGCATTAAGTTATAATTTACCTCTGCCATGGAGTTTCTCACACCCCCTTGAACTATGCGCTTGAGGCCGGCCAGCGCCTCACTCCTCTGTCCCCCAGTCCTGGGTCTGGTCCACAGCTCCTCGAGTCTGTCCTGGAACAACCTGCAAACTGGATCCCCCACTGGCCCCCCTAAACCTCCAGGGAGAAGCAGGGCCATGAGTGGTAAATGGGCTCTGGAGGCCCCTGCTCAGGGCAGGACAGAGAGGCCGAGGCACACGCCTGGCCAGCACCAGTGCAGGGAGCTCCCCGGAACTTCACATCTCCTTTGCCTCCACCTCCAGGTACCCACTCCAGCCCCATTCCTGGGACGGGCACTCTCTCCCTCTTCCAGGTCAGCCACCTTGGGAATCAGGGCCCCGTCTCCCAGCCAGCACCCTTTCCTCTGGGTGACGTTGCTTACCCATCTGCATCCTGCAAAGCACCCTGGTGCTTAGAATGGACCAGTGTATGGTTGGCTGGCTCTGTCTGACCGCAGAGCATCCCACAGGGGATGGCAGGGTCCCAGGGGGAATCCCCGATGGACCCCATAGCTCCCTGACCCTAACATCTCAGCGTCCCCATTCTTGTCCCCTCCCACACTGCCCTCCTGTTCCAGCCAGGCGGCAACCCCGTGGGCTGGGGGCTGCTGGTAAAGAACTGTCTGTCTCACTGACGGACAGGGCGGCTGCCCCTCCCCCTGCTCACAGTCTCCAGGGACCCTGATTTGATTTCCTCCAATCACCACCATTGCCAGCAGTCCCGGGTAATTAAATGGTCTTTGAATTGGATCCAGAACTCCCATCAAGAGCAGCCCGTGTGGTGGGGGTGGGGGGAGTGAAGGCATCCTGGGAGCTGGTGCAAAGCCACAGGGCCCCCTGGGGCTGCCTAGCCAGACCCCACTCACCTGCAGCACCCAACCACCGGGGGTGGGAGGTGTTTGGTCTGGAGTCCCAGAGACACAGGGCAGAGCCACCCCAAGGGCCAGAGCTACAGGTCCTGCCTGGGCCTGTGCTTGGTGCCACGGCCTGCTCAGGTGTCTGTGGGCTCTGTCACGGGCATGTGTACGTCAGTCCCCACAGTACACTGAGCCTGCCCCTCAGTCACATGGCAGGGCGGGGCCCCTGCAGGGCTGCAGACACAGGGGTTCCAAGCTCTGTGCCCTTGCTGTCGGGCTGCCCGGCCCCTCGATTCCTCTGGGTCGAACGGGAGTAGCAGGGCTTGTACTTTGCCTGGTGTGCACTGAGACTGCCCACCTGTGTCGGCCGCCACCGTGCACCGTGTGAGGAGGAGCCTTTGCTGGCCTTGGCGTCTGGCTGGCTGCTCAGGTGTCTAATGAGCGGAAACCACTCTGGGGAACCCTGGGAAGCTAGGTGCTAGCTTCAGCTGGCTGGGAATCAGTGGAACCTCTGGACGGGGTAGGTGGGCACACGCCCTCCTCTGGTCTCTGTCCTGTCGCCGTCCGTCTGGGTGTCCCTGACCCGAGGGGACCTCTTCTCACCCAGAGGGGAAATGCTTCTGTGAACACCCAGGCCACCTTCTGTGGGAGAGCTGGGCCTGTAGGACCTGTACCCCCATCCCTGCCCAGGGCTTCCCCCTCCCCTGTCCTCACAGCACAGGGCAGGGGCAAGCTCCGGTGAGCTGGGAGTGGCAGGCGACTCCAAGCAGGGCGGGGTGAGGGCTGGGGCAGCCTGGGGCAGGGACAGGATGGCAGAGGCCCCGGCTTTTTGGCCAGGCACCGGGCCCTGGGCGGGTTTGCTTTGTGAGCGAAGGGCTGGCTTGAGTGGGCTCAGGGGCTTTAGCGCCAGCCCATCCCCCTTTACTTTAGGCATTTGAGAGGTGCTCTCTGCCAATCCCTGCACATGCTCACTGACTCACCTCTGGTTGCCATGGCAACATCGTCATGGCAATGGCTGCTGGGAAGACCGGGGAAGCCAGGCTGGATGGAGACAGCCCTGTCCACCGCTGACGCCCCCTCAGCCCTGCTGCTGAGCTTCTTCCCTTCTCCAGGGGGGCCCTCCCCCCACCAGGATCTGCGGTGTGGGCCCCTCCTGTGGTGGCAGGCCTGTGTCTTTCTAGGGGTCCCTGCCCTTCCCAGCGAGCTTGGCCTGACCTGGTTCTGCAGGACCATGCTGGATCCTGGAGAGGAACCACAGCTGGTTCCCAAGAAGGTTCTGCCAGGCTCTGGCACGGGGGTGAGGCTTCTGAGCTGGAGAGCTCCTCCCACCCCCAACCTGGCCCCTCGCCTGGACGTCCAACACACCTGGGGTTGGCCCTGCCACGGTGCATTGGTCAACCCTGGACCAGTCACCCAGACTCTCAATCCCATTCTCTCCCCTGTACCATCCGGCAGACAACAGGCGCCTCACGGAAACACATGCGTTTGTTCACGCGAAACCCCCCTAACGCAGGTTCCACAGAAAGCTCAGTACCTGTGGGGAGCCGTGGGTGGGGCGGTGTTGATGTTACTGCTATTCCTGCTGGGTTTTTACAAAGGCCGCCTTTGCCCTCTGGGGGGCGCTCCTAAGCTTCCTCTCTTCTCTTCCAGCTGTGGGGGGTCAGCAGGGGGCCAGGGCGGAGGGTTGACCTGGGCTCCCCGTTCCCCATCTCTGGCAGGATCCGGCCACAGCTGTCAAAGGAGAAAATCGAGGGCTGTCACATCTGTACGTCTGTCACCCCAGGCGAGCCCCAGGTGCTCCTGGGGAAGGACAAGGCCTTTACCTATGACTTTGTCTTCGACCTGGACACCTGGCAGGAGCACGTCTACACGACCTGCGTGCGCAGGCTGGTGGAGGGCTGCTTCGAGGGCTACAACGCCACAGTGCTGGCCTACGGGCAGGTGAGCCCACCCACCCCCGTGGCCGCACCAGCCCTGCTGCCCCCACGATGGGCCAGAGCCCCACCTGAGAGCCTCTGAGGTGCACTGCAGGTGTGGTGTCCTCTGAGGATGCTGCAGAGGGACGGCTGCCAGCCGGAGTGACAGCTCAGGGTGTGGCTCCGAGACTCTCATGGGGTGGGGCCCGGGCTGGGAGGTCATGGTGAGGGAATGGGGGGGGCGCTGGCTAACATGTTCGCCATCTTTGCCATGCAGACTGGGGCCGGGAAGACCTACACCATGGGCACCGGCTTCGACACGGTGACGGTCGAGGAGGAGCAGGGCATCATCCCGAGGGCCATCGCCCACCTCTTTGGGGGCATTGCCGAGCGCAAGCAGCGGGCGCAGGAGCAGGGAGTGGCGGAGCCAGAGTTCAAAGTCAGCGCTCAGTTCCTGGAGGTACCGGGGCCTTGTAGGGCGGGCAGGAGGGACACTTGGGGACCACAAGGCCACAGAAGCTGGGCTGTTCTCCAAGGCAGTGGGATGAGGCCAGGGAGCCCTGGAGGCATCTGTAGGTGATGAGTTCCCCAAGGCTAGACGCATCCAAGCAAGGGCTGGAAGACCACCGGGTGGGACCCTCGAAGGGGTTTCCTGTGTCCAATGAGACCTGAGTCAATGGGGCTACGGGATCTGTTCAGACCCTGACCTTGGGCAAGTCACTTCAGGACTATGTGCAATGGGGTGACCACGCGTTTCCTTAGGGGCCATGAGAAGAGACACATGTCTGGCCTGTAGTGAGAACTAGGGTCCCCACCCATCCTTCTGGCCTCCCAGCCTCTGAGCAGCCTGCCCTGCCCTAGGCTGGCGGAGGCCCTTCCTGACCTCCTGAGTCTTCTCTGACCCCAGGAAGGAAGACCCTCCAGGAGAAGCCTGCCTCCCTTGGGGAGATGCCAGGGTGCCAGGGCAGGGACTATGGCAACTTGGGGCTTCGGGGCCTGGAGAAGGGCTTCTCAGAGGGTCTCTAGGGAGGCACTGAACCTGCCCAAGGTCCTCCTCTGGGACACCTGAGCCAGGCAGCTCTGCATCTCAGCATCTGGTAACCCAGCCCAGAGACCCTCGGCCCCGAGTGCTCGCCCCACCTGCCCTGTGCTCTGCCTGCACCCAGGTCGTCCTCTGGGGGGGAGGTGGCTCTAGGTTGCTGTGTCCCAGCCCTGCCCGCCACCCCACAGTTGTTCCCGCCCGAGCACACAGGGTGGCTGCTCTTCCCTTGGGTGGCCCCGTAGGTTTTTGTTGTGCTTGTTTTCTTGTCCTTCCGGAATTTGGGGTACAGGGACTGCCCTTGTGTGTGTGTGTGTATCTGAGTGTCTGTCTGTCTTTCCCACTGCTGTGAGTCTGTATAAGCTCACCTCTTTGTTTTCCTCCTTTCTCCATCCCATTGCCATGGAGATATCCCAAGGCCAGGCCATTTCGTAGAAAGCCCATGTCCCAGGGTGGACCCACAAGGGGTTAAATGATGCCAGATCTATCCTGACAGACAGACACCACGGCACCCGCATTGGCATCAGCCCCTTCCGTTTCCTCTTCCCCTTCCTGTGGGTATTTCTGTCCCTGTAGGGCCACCAGAGCTTCGGACGTCTGAGGACAGCAGCCCACCCCTCCCTCCGCGGGCTCTGCTCGCTGCTGCCCCAGCTGCCCAGTCCCTTTTCCCACCCCCAGCCCCAGTTCCCTGCCTGCTGAGCCTCCCAGCCCTTCCTTCCTTGGGTGACACTCCCCTGCTGGCAATTCCAAACACAGGCATGTCCGAGGCCGAGACCCTCTGAAACCGGCTGACTGGGCCTGGCCAGGCCCCAGTGGTCTCACCAGGCCCTCCCTGGGAGTCTGGGCCCCTTTCTCCCCTGGGTGCAAGGCATGCAGACTCGTTGCTCCCCCACTGTGAAGTGGTCGTCACCTAGACCCCCAGGCTCTGCTTCCCCTCCCGAAGCTGGGAGCACATCCTCGCCCCATCTTTCCCAGGCAGTCACATCATAGGATGTGCCCAAATCACAGGCATCTCTTCATCTATATGTAGGACCTGAGGCCCCTGGTCCCCTTTGGACCCCCAGTGCTCTGCCATAACTGCTGGGGGAGGGGTGGCCTTAGCACTGTCCTACCTAGGGCCCAGATGCCCCCACCCCTGTCCAAGAGAAAGGTGGCAGAGCCTGGAGCCAGAGGGGGACCAGGGCTGGCTAGTGGACCGCTCCAAGCTGCAGCTGCCACGTCTGAAGGAAGCAGGTTTACAGGCAGGAGAAGGTCCCTGGGGCCCCCCAAGTCCAGCAGCTGTCACCTCCCTACATAGCTCTACAATGAGGAGATCCTGGACCTGTTTGATGGCACCAGGGATCCTGATGCCCGCCACCGCAAGTCCAACATCAAGATCCATGAGGACGCCAACGGCAGCATCTACACCACAGGTGTCACGTCCCGCCTCATCAACTCCCAGGAAGAGGTGAGCGAGCCCGCAGGGGAGGCGAGGCCCCAGGGGTGACCTCGGGGCCAGCCGTTGGCCTGGGTCCTCACCTCCGCCCCCTGCCCAGCTGGTCCAGTGCCTGCGGCAGGGTGCCCTCTCCCGCACCACGGCCAGCACACAGATGAACGTGCAGAGCTCTCGTTCCCACGCCATCTTCACCATCCACGTCTGCCAGATGCGCGTCTGCACCCAGCCTGAGCCGGTGAGGAGCGCGGGGCCCGGGGAGGGGGCGGTGCCGGGAGCAGCAGGTGCTCAGAGCCCCGAGCCAGTCACCGCCTCCCGCTGCAGGTGACCGGGACAGTGCCTGGGCTTCCTGAGGGAGCGGCGCCCAGGAGGGAGTATGAGACGCTCACGGCCAAGTTCCACTTTGTGGACCTGGCTGGCTCAGAGCGGCTGAAGCGGACGGGGGCCACCGGCGAGCGGGCCAAGGAGGGCATCTCCATCAACTGCGGCCTGGTAGGGGCAGGCCAGGGGAGGCTTGGTGGCTTGGGGACTGTGCCGGCTCCCCCAGTGCCTCTCCAATGACAGGATCTGTCTTCGCAGTTGGCCTTGGGCAACGTGATCAGTGCCTTGGGGGACCAGAGCAAGAAGGTGGTCCACGTGCCCTACAGGGACTCCAAGCTCACTCGGCTCCTCCAGGACTCGCTCGGGGGCAACAGGTAGGGGCAGGAGGTGGGGCATCCTAGGAAAACAGGATGTGAGGGTTCCAGTGTGAAGGCCCCAGGGGCAAGGAGACGTCCCTGCTCCGGGCTGTGTGGGGCACAGGCGCCTTGAGATATCCCATGACCTTTGGCCAGTGTGGCGGGACTCAGTTTCCTCATCTGCACAACAGGCAGGACAGTCCTAAAGGCCATGAGGGGGCCCAGATGGGGCAAGAGATGGGAGATGGTAAGGAAATGTGGGGCTGGCCCTCTGGGCTGACCCGGCACCATCTCCCTGGGCTGTGGGCGGTCCGCATCCACGTCCCGAGGTCTGCCCAGGTCCTCAGGTGTCACCGCAGTGGGGGGAAGGGGTGTGGCAGGAGCTCTTCTCTGAGGCCGTGCATGCTTCCAGGGGCCAGCTGGGCCCTCACTCCACCCTCCTGTTCCCTAGCCAGACCATCATGATCGCCTGCGTGAGCCCCTCGGACCGAGACTTCATGGAGACCCTCAACACACTCAAATATGCCAACCGGGCCCGGAACATCAAGAACAAAGTGGTGGTGAACCAGGACCGAACCAGCCAGCAGATCGGTGCACTGCGCGCCGAGGTCGCGCGCCTGCAGATGGAGCTCATGGAGTACAAGGCGGTGAGCTCACCTGCCGTGGCCCTCGTGCCGGGACGGCTGCTCTGTGTGGCGGCTGCCTGTCTGCCGTGCTGACCAGAGGAGGATCCCCTAGACCTCGGTGCCAGAGGGGCAGGAGAGTGGCTGGGATCACATGGGTTGTCCGCTGTGCTGGGTGGGGCCAGGGCAGGACCGAGGAGGGAGTTGGCCCTACTTCCTCAGCTGGTCAGAGCAGGCTTCCTGGAGGAGGAGGCCTTTTACCTGGAATTTGCAGAATGGATGAGATATCAGCCAAAGCAAGTGGAGCAGGCGTTGTAGGATGAGAACGTGCCATACATGGGCAACAGAGCTAGAAAAAAAATGGGTGCCTGGGGGACGGAGGCGGGGGTCACCGATGGGCAGCCCATGGCCTGGGGTTCCCACATAAGTGGGGTTCAGTTTGACTTGCCCCTGACCTTAAAAGAATGTGACTTAGTCTCTGTTTTTGTTTGGTTTTAAATTGGGTAGTTTCTGCTTCTGTTTAAACATTTGAAGCTGCCACGACACGGGGCACGGAGCTGGCCATGGGGACACAGCGGTGGCCGCTCTCAGACCGAGTGTGGTACTCTGCTCGCTCCAATCCCCACAGCTCCCTGTCGCAGGACACCCAGACTGGCTGACTCATCTGCGCCACCTGCCCAGGGCCCTCTGGGTCCTGTCCTCGGGGCAGAGACTGTGGGGTGGGAAGGTCAAGGCGGCGTGGTGGGAGGCCTGCCAGGGCCGGTCACAAACCCGGGGTTTCCCTGTCATCGTGGGAAGCCACATAGGGTTTCTGAGCATGGGAGGCCTGGGGCTGTGTCCTAGGAACCCTGGGGCAGGGGCCACAGCATGCCGCCCCCCACTCCCTGGGGACCCAGCACCTGATTGCTCCCCGCTGCCACTCCTTGCAGGGCAAGAGGGTGATTGGGGAGAATGGCAGTGAGGGCTACAGTGACCTCTTCCGGGAGAACGCCATGCTGCAGAAGGAGAACGGGGCCCTGCGCCTGCGGGTGAAGGCCATGCAGGAGGCCATCGACGCCATCAACAGCCGCGTCACCCAGCTCATGAGCCAGGAGGCCAACCTGCTGCTGGCCAAGGCCGGTGAGTCGGTGCCCCGGGCGACTCCGAGCACCGGCGGGTGAGGGCTCCCTCTCTGCCCACAGCCAGGATAGGGCGTGCGCCGGGGCAGACCGCAGATGAGCTCCTTCCAGTCAGCTGTGGCTTCTTTGTGAACCACAAGCACACGAACAGGGGGAGGCTAACCCGCTCTCCCTGCCCTCTCCTCCAGCTCCGGCTCCGCTGCTTGGAGCCTCTGGGAGCAGCAGCTCGTCCGAGCGTGTGCTCCCAGGGTGGGTGTGCATCCTTACACACTCAAACGTGTGTGGCGACAATGCAGTCTCTCCTCTGTACCGGAGGTCAGATGTCCTATGACTTCCCCTTTTCGCCCAGCATTGTGCTCTAAAACCTATGAACGACCCAGTTTTTGTAAATGACCGTTCCCTGTCCATGGTGGTGAGGAACTGTGTGGTGACCGCCCTCTCCGGAGGGACACTCGGCTGGGTCCACTGTCTCGCTGTTACTGACCTGCTCAGGCAGACCTGTGCATAGGACAAGCCTTTCTTGGAATGCAGACCCCTCTTTGGAAAAGGCCCGTGCGTGTGGCCCTGCTGGAGGCACGGAGGCAAGGCCACCGGTTTAGAGCTGAAGGTCCTTTTGTGACTTCTCTCCCCAGGTGATGGCAATGAGGCCATCGGCGCTCTGGTCCAGAGCTACATCAGGGAGATTGAGGAGCTGCGGTGAGTGAGCCCGGCACATCCAGGACACCTGAGGGCCCTGAGCTGGGCTAGGGCGGCCCCGCTGACGCTGCCAACCCACTGTCCCCCGCAGGACAAAGCTCCTGGAGAGTGAGGCCATGAATGAGTCCCTGCGTCGCAGCCTCTCTCGGGCCTCGGCGCGGGGCCCCTACTCCCTGAGTGCTTCTCCCGCGGCTCCGGGCTTCGGTGGCAGCCCGGCCAGCTCCATGGAGGATGCCTCCGAGGTGATCCGCCGGGCCAAGCAGGACCTGGAGCGCCTCAAGAAGAAGGAAATCAGGCAGCGGAGAAAGAGGCAAGTGAGCGCCCTGGGGTGGCCCCCCAGGACGATGCTGCCCAGGGTTACCTGGAGACTCCCCTA
The DNA here is from genome assembly GCA_007922815.1 of Macrotus californicus. Taxonomy (NCBI): domain Eukaryota; kingdom Metazoa; phylum Chordata; class Mammalia; order Chiroptera; family Phyllostomidae; genus Macrotus; species Macrotus californicus. The sequence continues at coordinate 177,069 of VMDR010000010.1, forward strand.
GCAAAATGGCCTGGCCTTTTGGGCAGAGGCCCTCCATTCCTATTGCCGCCTCCCCGGGGAGAGGGAGGGTGGAGAGCCTCCAATTAGCTCTGGGTGGGCCTCTGACCCTCTGGGCAGGACTGGCCTCTCCCACCCCACCTGCCCACCACCCCGCCCCCCTTCTCAGGTAGGTATGGTCCCCTAACCTGGCCTCCCTTTGCTCCTGGGCAGCCCAGAGAAGGAGGCCTTCAAAAAGAGGGCGAAACTCCAACAGGAAAACAGCGAGGAGACTGATGAGAATGAAGACAATGAGGCGGAGGAGGTGAGCCCGCCCGCCTCTCCCCCGCTCCTGCTCACCTGTCTGCTGGGAGGGGCCCCATTGACTCCCATGCATGGAGGGGAGGGGCTTGGTCCACCTCCCGATAGGCTGCCTGATCACCACGGGGCTCCCCATGCCTCAGTGTCCCACCCCACCCCAGTGCGGGCGGGGGGCTCTTCCAGAATGGGGGTGGGCCTGAGGGCCCTGCCCAAGACCGCCTTGTCCCTCACTCTCCTGACGTGCCTGCTGTGTGGTACGCACTGGCCTCTGCTTCTGGGCCCCCTACGGCTGGACCCAGCCCCTGTGGGGGGCAGGGGGGCGCTGCCAGCCCGCCCCAGTGGCATTTGGTGTCCAGGAGGAGGAAGAGCCGGACGAGAGTGGCCGTGAGGACGAGGATGAGGATGAGGACGAGGACTCGGGCAGCGACGAGAGCCTGGTGGATTCGGACTCGGACGCCGAGGGCAAGGGTGCGTGTGCCCACGGGAGCCCACGGGGCTGCTCGGGGCGCCTCCTGGTTGGCAGAGCCTGAGCTGAGTCCTCAGGTCTCAGAGATGGTGGCTGTCTGGGGCCTCAAGCCTCGGATGTGAGAGCAGGAGAACAGTGCCCGCGACCCCAGGGGGGCCCAGCCTGCCAGGCTCCGTACCGGCCCGGCCACGTGAGCTGTTGGGCGGGCTTGGAGGGGAGGGTGCTTCTCTGTGGTGCAGTTGGTGCGGGGCTGGGCCTGGAAGGCAGGTCTGGCTGGTGCTGCGGTGCCCTCCATGGGGGACTCTGGCCCCCTCAGCTCTGCCCCGCTGCCATCTCAGATCCAGGGCCCTGCAAGGTGTGCCCCGTCCCTCTCCTGCCTCCACCCAGGCTGCCCCCCTGGGTCATCCAGACGGGAGGACAGTGGCCTCTGGGTCAGAGCAGGGAATGCCTGGACCTCCCACCTGGCCTTGCCTTTCGGGGGCTGCTCATAACTGTGTGCTCCCATCTGGCAGCACCTAACCACTGCCATTTCCTCCAGCCTCCGGGCATCGCCTGGTGGCGACTAACCATGGAAAGCCCCCTGCCCCTCACCTTGGCGCCCAGGGTCAGGCCGTTGGGTCTCCGCCCCACAGAGGTGAACTATCAGGCTGACCTGGCCGACCTGACATGTGAGATCGAGATCAAGCAGAAGCTGATCGACGAGCTGGAGAACAGCCAGCGGCGGCTGCAGACGCTCAAGCACCAGTACGAGGAGAAGCTGATTCTGCTGCAGAACAAGATCAGGGACACCCAGCTGGAGCGGGACCGCGTGCTGCAGAACCTCAGTGAGGCCCTGCCCACCGCCCACCCCTGGCCCTGCCCACCGTTCCGAGGGGGCCGCCCCTGTGCAAAGCTCCCCCCACCCCCTAGTGTCTCTGGGATTTACCTGATTTCCTGCAGGGGGGCTTCAGACCCTTGGACGATGCCAACAGTCAAAGGGTTCTTCTGTCTGACCCCAGGTCTATGGCACATTTTAAATTATTATTTTCTACTGTCATCTCCAGTATCAGAACCCTTCAGGTCCCCAGGCACATGAACATGACACTTTGTGACCTTTTCCCCTGCGCTCAGTTCCTGGGGTGTTTACACACCCGCTGCTCCCTCCCTGTCTTCCTGACGCTGCTCTCCAGCCCATTCCCTCACTTGCTCACTCACTCACTCACCTCGTCAGCAAACATCTACGTCTCATGGGGCAGGCGTTGTTCTGGGCACGGCAGATGCTGGGGTGGGCAAGGTCCCTGGGGTCCTGGAGCATGCGTTTTGGAAGCAGGACAGAGAGAAATAAGACGAATCCCAGAACCTTAGCATGTGAGGTGATGCTGAGTGTGACGGGAAGAATATGGCAAGGAAGGAGGGCGGGTTGGAGACCTAAAAGGACAGTCCCGGAAGACTTCCCTGAGCCGGTGACATTTGTGCAGAGGAGGAGGTGACACAGGGCTCGAGCAGAATGAGTACGGGGAAGGGCATTCTAGGCAGAGGGCACAGCAGGTGCCAAGCCCTGAGGCGGCGGCTGCCTGGCCGCTGGGGGAAGGCTGACGGCACCACTGGCTGAAGAGCGGTGGGAGGGGACAGTAGCAAGACAGGAGGTCAGAGAAGACTGTGGGGCCAGGTCACATCAGTCATGGTGAGGACGTGGCCTTGACTTCTGAGGGAGGTGAGAAAGGCACAGTCTTTTGCGAGAAGGGCTGGATGTCCATTTTAAAAGCATCCTGGAAAGATCCCATGGGCTGCTGGGTAGGGGCTCGAGCGTGGAAGCTTCAGACCGGCTTGCAAGCTGTGACAAGGGTCTCGGGGACAAGGCGGCTTGGGCGCGACATGGTGGGAAGTGGTCAGTTCTGGGTGTGGCTTGAAGGTGGAAACAGGCTTTGGACGGGTGGGGGCGTGGGGAGAGAGGAGGGCTGAGCGTGCCCCTGGGGTGTGAGCATCTGGGAGGGGTAGGGTGACACCTGCTCGGAGGATGTCAGGGATGGGGGTGGGCCCTGAGGCGGCTGTAACTCTCCCGGGGAGAGGACCGCAGCGGGAGGGTCGGGGTGCAGGTCAGCCTGTTCCCTTGCCTCTGGCCCACATCGCTCTTTCTCTGACTGACCCTCTGACTGGCCCGGCCCTTTCCTCCAATCCTGGGTCACAGCCAGCCAGCAAGAAGGACTTCAGGACCCTCCCAGGAAGCTGGTGGCCAGGGGCTCGGTGATCTTAACATGAAAAGTCCAAGTCCATGGCACGCTGAGTGGAAAGGCCCCTGGGTGTCTTCTAGCCTGACCCCTTCATTGTTCCAATAAAAAAGGCAGCTGCAGAGAGCGGCCCTGCAGGGGGACGTAGCCCTGACGCCACCTGTCTCACCGCCGCAGGCACCATGGAGTGTTACACCGAGGAGAAGGCTAACAAGATCAAGGCGGACTATGAGAAGAGGCTGCGCGAGATGCACCGGGACCTGCAGAAGCTGCAGGCCGCGCAGAAGGAGCACGCACGGCTGCTCAAGAACCAGTCCCGCTACGAGAGGGAGCTGAAGAAGCTGCAGGCCGAGGTGGCTGAAATGAAGAAGGCCAAGGTGGGCGCCCGGGGCCGCTTCCTGCGTTCGGCAGTCACACTGTCCCTGTCGATGGCCTGGCCTGGGCCTGGGTGCTTGTCCAGGGTCTCTGGGGGACCCCACTTCACACTGCCCCATGTGGAAGCCCCGTCACATTCAGAGCAGTGGGGGCCAGGGCCGGACATGGCCAGGCTGGAGGGAAGGTCACTGCTGCTTCAGGCGGCAGGAGATGGGGCAGCTCGGGCCCTGCGGAGGGTTGAGGGGCAGAGGCAGCCCGTCCCCTGCCCACGTCCTCACTCCCTGCAGCGTGTGGGCTGCCCCCTCCGCCCTGTCCCACCACCCCCCTGCCCATCCCAGGTGGCCCTGATGAAGCAGATGCGTGAGGAGCAGCAGCGGCGGCGGCTGGTGGAGACCAAGAGGAACCGGGAGATCGCACAGCTGAAGAAGGAGCATCGGCGACAGGAGGTGAGGACGCCCCCCAGGGTGGGCCCTGCAGGCTTCTTCTCCAGCCCCGCATTGCACAAAGTAGGGGCCGAGTCCCCCAGCAAGGGGTGGGGACTTCCCTGAGGTCACCAGCCAAGGGGCCCATGGTGGGAACGAGAGGCCAAGCTCCAGGGCATGTCGGGTCAGCAGGTGGGGCCCTGAGGCCCAGGCTTTTCCCTATGAGCCGGCCCGGCCCCTGCCACTCAGCCTGAGTGTGGACCCTCTTCTCAACCCGCAGTTTCAGATCCGAGCCCTGGAGTCCCAGAAGCGGCAGCAGGAACTGGTCCTGAGGAGGAAGACCCAGGAGGTGAGCGAGGCACCCTCCTGAGGATCCACCTCCAACTCCCCCAGCGAGCGGCAGGTGTGGCCTGGGCTGAGGCTGGAGAACAGGCTGCAGACCCTGGTCCCATTGCCTGTGCTGTTCATTCTTCTTCAAAAGAATAGAAGTCTCCCTTTTGTGTTCACTTCCTAACTCAGAGGCCCTTCCTCAGCCCCAGCGCAGGCCAGGACGGAGGGCTCCCTCCCCCTAGCTGGGCATTTTCTGGGCTTGAGGTGCTCTGTTCACTGGGCGCCACTCTCTGTGACCCCCAGGTGTCCGCACTGAGACGCCTGGCCAAGCCCATGTCTGACCGGGCGGCGGGACGCGTGGGGCTGAAGCCACCCATGCTGGACTCGGGGGCCGAGGTGTCAGCCAGTACCTCGTCTGAGGCCGAGTCAGGGGCCCGCTCCGTCTCCAGCATCGTGCGCCAGTGGAACCGCAAAATCAACCACTTCTTGGGGGACCACCCTGCGTCCAGTGGCCACAGCAGCCGCCCTGCCAGGTGAGCGGGGCCTGGGGATCTGGGGCGGGGCCTGCGGAAGGTGAGCCCTTGGGGAAGTCAGCTCCAGGTGAGGGTCCCACCCAGCCCAGCTCATCTCTGGGTCCAGGAAGAAGTTCCAGAAGAAGGGGGCCAGCCAGAGCTTCAGCAAGGCAGCGCGGCTCAAGTGGCAGTCCCTGGAGCGGAGGGTCATCGACATTGTCATGCAGCGGATGACCATTGTCAACCTGGAGGCCGACATGGAGCGGCTCATCAAGGTGGATGTGGCCCCTCCTTCCTGCCCCCACCCCCGCCGTCTGTTTCAGCTGCTCTGGCTCTTCTCACCTCTCCTGGTCCCCCGTCCCCTGCCCCTCGTGGCGGCTCTGGAGTCCAGAGCTGTGGGGGTCCCCAAGAGGCCAGGCGGTGGGGGGGCAGCCATGGGCAAGGCTGGACAGCACCTGAGGCGCCCCCTGCCCCCAGAAAAGGGAGGAGCTCCTGCTCCTGCAGGAGGCGCTACGGAAGAGGCGGGAGCGGCTGCAGGCCGAGAGCCCCGAGGACAGGGGCCTGCAGGAGCTGGCCGAGGAGATGGATGTGCTGGCGGCCAACATCGACTACGTCAATGACGGCATCTCCGACTGCCAGGCCACCGTCGTGCAGCTGGAGGAGACCAAGGTGTGCAGGGCGGGAGCTGCAGGGGTGCAGGGGGCACGGCAGGGGCGGCCGGGTGTCCAGAGCTCTCTGCCACCTGCCCCCAGGAGGAGCTGGACTCCACAGACACATCCGTGGTCATCAGTTCCTGCTCCCTGGCCGAGGCTCGCCTCCTGCTGGACAACTTCCTCAAGGCGTCCATCGACAAGGTGGGCGCCGCTCGCCCCCTGGGCGGGGCCCCCCAGCCTGGCTCCTCCGACCCATGTCGAGGACCGGCTCCGGCAGGCTAGAGAACTCAGCCAGGGACACACCTCGCCGGTGGTTTGTTCCGTGGCTTTAACGAGGTGACGCACGGGAGGAGCTTGGCTCACAGAGGGGCCTCCGTGAAAGGGGACCCTGCATGCTGGCCCAGGCCCATCCAGAGCCAGGCTGGCTGGAATCTGCTGGAGGTTGGGGGCAAGTGTGTGTGTGTGTGTGTGTGTGTGTGTGTGTGTGCGCGCGCGCTTGGGTGAGGCAGCGAAGACAGACGGAACATACTTCAGTACATAACAGGAGTGTGTCTCAGGGGACCTCCAAGAGTGTGTGACTGTGGGGGAGTTAAGGGGCCCGGGGTGCATCTCAGGTCTGTGACAGGCACAGGGTGACATCCGGGAGTCCTGGGGAGCCCTCCGGGGGTCTCAGTGGGAGTGTGACAGGCCCGGCTCCCTGTCCCCAGGGACTGCAGGTGGCCCAGAAGGAGGCCCAGATCCGGCTGCTGGAGGGACGACTGAGGCAGACAGACATTGCAGGCTCCTCCCAGAACCACCTGCTCCTGGATGCGCTGCGTGAAAAGGCGGAGGCCCACCCGGAGCTGCAGGCCCTCATCCACAATGTGCAGCAGGGTACGTGGGGTGGCGGGGGGGCACGGGCGTCCAAGTCCCTGGGGGCTTCCAGGGCTCCCAGCTCTGACCCCGGGACCGTGCCTCCCCAGAACGCCGCCAGAAGCCCGCCTGATCCCAGTGGGCAAGACAGGAGGGAGGCCTCACTTTGGGGCCTCTCATGTCCCGATCCCCCCTTTCCTTCCCTCCCCCAGAGAACGGCTACGCCAGCACAGATGAGGAGGTCTCAGAGTTCTCCGAGGGGAGGTGAGGCCCCATGTCCTGAGTGAGCACCAGCTCGGTACCCCATGGGGCTAAGGGTGCGGGGAGCCCCAGGGGCTGGGGCAGAGCCTGGGTTTGGGGGTTCTTTGGGGCCCCAGTCAAGGTCCCAGAGCACCAGGGAGCAGGCTCACAGGGTCCTGACCTCCCTCTGCTTCTTCCTTAGCTTCTCCCAGTCATTCACCATGAAAGGTTCCACCAGCCACGACGATTTCAAGTTCAAGGTGAGCCCCTCGGGAGGCAGGCGAAGTACAGAGGGCCCGGCCTCCCCAAGCCTGGTCCCCACCTCCCACGGCTCTGCCCTCACCCCTGGCCCCAACCCAGTGTTGCCTCCAGCTGGGGTGGAAGTCCGGAAAGGGTCTAGCCTGGGATTGGAGTGGGTGGGGGGGGAGAAGGTGTGTGACCCGACACAGCCCATTATTTTTGGAGGGTGTGGAAGATGGGAGAAGGGGACAGGGCCACTGCCTGGTGACGTCACTGTAGCTAAGGTCCCCACTTTCAAAGTCTCCCTCTTCTGCACCCCAGCCCTGAGTCACAGACAGACTAGGTCTCTGGTTCCTGCACACACAGGTGGTGGACCACCAGCAGGTCAGCAGTGAGGGGCTTGACGTGCCCGTGGGGGCCCAGTTAGTGAGCTTAAACTGGAAAATGGGCTCTAAAGAGAGGCCTGTGCAGAGTGCAGGGCATGCCGATCGGCTGCTGTGTGGTTGTTTCCCAGGAAGCACAGGAAACCCACGCCTGTGGCTTTGAACTGTCCAGAACCCTCGAGAGACAGGCTCAGGGCGATCTGGCACCTCCTTCCACGACCACGCCATCCCCCCTGCCTGCCCCATCACGGGCCACCCATGCGGGAAGTCGGTCCACCCTGGCACCTCCTTTCCAGGGTGAGCCCAAGCTGTCTGCCCAGATAAAGGCCGTGTCTGCCGAGTGCCTGGGGCCCCCACTGGACATCTCCACCAAGAACATCACCAAGTCACTGGCCTCACTGGTGGAAATCACAGAGGACGGCATGGGCTTCTCCATCCGGGACCCCCTCCTCCGGGACAAGGTCTCGCGCACCGTCAGCCTGCCCACCCGAGGCAGCACCTTGTAAGGAGGCCGGCCAGGCGGGGGGCCGGGGTGGGCAGGGAGCCGGGCCGCGCCTCACTGGCCCCTTCTGCTCCAGCCCCCGGCAGTCCCGAGGCACCGACACTTCCCCGCTGACCCGCAGGAAGTCGTACGACCGAGGGCAGCCTGCCAGGTGAGAGCGCGTGCCAGACCCCCATCCGGGCCTCAGCAGCGTGGTGGCCATGGTCGTGGGACGTTTCAGTCTGGGCCAGACTGAGTCACTCACCTGTCCCACAGGTGCCGCCCCCAGCCCGTCTGGAGTGGGTTCAGGACGCGTAACCTCCATGAGCACCTAGAACTGGGGCGGGGCCCACAGTCAAAATTGCGGGCGAGGCCGCGCTCAGCGTGGGTGGGCTGTCCTTGCCCGGATGCACTTCAGCCCCTTTAGGCTCTTGTACTCTGAGAGGACTGCAGACATTTATAGACGATCCACAGACACAAGGGCAGGACAGCGGGGTCTGCAGCGGGCTGGCCGCTCCCTGCTCTGGCCCACGGAGCCTCTGCAGACAGCCAGTGCCTCTGGGGTCCTCCGATCTGTCACTGAATTTTCAGAGATGTCGAGTGGCCGTCCCAGGTCACAAGCTGAGAAGTTGAAGGGCGGGTCTCAGGATGTCCCTTGCCACTGGCCTTGGAGGGAGGCAGGTGGACTTACTCCAGTGCCAGCCGCTCCGCTGCCAGTGCCTTGCAGAGGTGGGGGGTGGTGAGGGTGCTTCCCCTTGGGGCTCATGCCTGCCGCTTCCCCGTGAACTGTGAGGACAAATGGCCATCCGAGGGACTGAGGCCAAACTCGTGACAAGGCATCTGGGGTGCCGGAATGGGACCATGCGGTCAATTCTTGTCACTCACAGTGGTTCTGTCCCAAACACTAAATTCGCGACACTGAGCTGTCCTCGTTCCCGGGGCCTCTGGTCGCCACCTTTTCATTGGCCGGTCACTACGAGCCCTTGGGCCGTGGGTTTCTGCTCAAACACACTTTGTTAACGTACGTCCCTGAGACATCACCACGGGCCTCGCACTCCGGCCAGCGCACGGGCCTGTCACAGCCCCTCCCCCTCAGGAACTTGGGATGGTGCTTCGGCACTGCACTGGGGCCATGTAAACAGATCACCAACAAAAAGCAATGGAGTGCAAACAGCGTGGCACTAAGGAGACCATGGAAGGCCACGTGCCAGCAGTGTGAGCGGAAGCCATGGGCAGAGGGTGTGACCTCGCTGACCTCAGCCGGCAGCAAGGGTGGCGGGGGACCTCGATGTCTCCCTGCTGTCCTCTGGTCTGCGCTGTGGGGTTATTTCGGGACTACAGACACATTTCGGCGAGGAGGCGAATCAGGGGACCGCACGGGAGGACGAGCTGTTTAGGGAGAACTCCGGGAGCTTAGCCGGGAGTGGGCCTTGGGGCCGGGCTGCAGTCCCTCAATGACGCCGCTCTGTCCCCGCTCACCAGGTCCGCAGACATGGGGTTCACGCCTCCCTCATCCCCCCCCACTCGGCCACGCAACGACCGAAACGTCTTTTCCCGTCTCACCAGCCACCAGAGCCAGGGGTCGGCGCTGGACAAGTAAGAGCTGCTGGCTCCTCGGGGGAGGGGAGCTTGGGCTGGTCATGGCCATGGGCAGGGCCAGGGAGGCCCCTCTCCTGGCCTCTCTGCCCTTTCTGTCCTGACCGGGGACGCTTCTGTTCCCGGAACGAGCGGGGATCTCGGGAGAAAGAGCACAGAAAGCCACAGGGGTGGCAGGGATACACGGGCACCCCAGAGGCACCCCCAGAACTGCCCTTGAAGCCTCCTTGGCCGAGGCCTTGGTTCTGTGATGCCCCCTCCTCCAGCTTCACCAGCCCCCACCCACCACAAAGGCTCAGAGGGCCCATGGCTGGTCAGCTCACCCCGTGGGGCAGCCCCTGCTGGTGGGACAGGTGCTGAGAGTGGACCTCCGCGGCACCTGCTGTCACCCAGTTTCACCTGAGCCATCAGTCAGCCGTGGGGACTGTCGACCCTTCTTTATACAACAGGAAATGAGGCCCAAGGGGGCCTGAGGGGGCCGACACTGGGCGGGGGACCCGCGCTGGCTTGTGTCCGTAGCAGGGGACTTGGCCTGAGGAGGGGGGGCCTGTCCGCCAGGAGTTCCTCTTTGCACTCCCTGTTGGCCCTGCCGTGGCCTCTCCTGAGGTGAGGGGGACGGAGCTGTCCTGCGGGCTACAGAGTGCCAGTCCTCGCACTGGGCGGGGACTCACACCAGCTGTGCCCACAGAAACACCCCTTTTGCATCCACATGGGCAGGTTTCTGTTGTGGGGGACACACCAAGCCTGGCCCACGCCAACCAGGGCGCCCCCCATGCCTTCACAGTCGACGAGACCCTTCTCAGAAGCAGTGTGGGGGGGCTCTCCTCATCCCAGCCGGGTGGTCAGTCAACCAGCCCGTGGTCCTCTCCTGGGGTTCAGGTCTTGGGGCTCATGCAAGGTGCACAGCCAGCTCCTAGCACGTTCCCGTGGGCTCCCCAGGGACAGCGGGGTCTGTAGCTCAAACCCTGAGGAAGGGCTGGAAGCTGCCAGCTCCCTGGGACGGGAGGAGCCGGCAGGTCCCTGCACTGCCTGGTGGGATGAGTGCCCCCAGCTTGTGCAATGGGGCAGCTGGAGGGCTTGGGACCAGCAGACGGCCCAGGAAGGGGCTTCCCAGAGTGTGGGACCGGCGCTCTCACAGCTCCCAGGGCCCCTTTTCATTCTACCCTGGTAGCGGAGGAGTGTCCCCAGCTCCCATGCCAGCCCGTCCTCAGCTCCTGCCCTGTACCCCTCAGCGCTCTGCGGCCTCCCTCCACCTCTCTCCGCACCCCTCCGAGAGAATAACCGACCTCTGACCTCCTGCTGCTGCCTCCGCCCCTGTGTTTCCCACCCTCCCCCTAATCCAGCTAATTTTCTGCCCCCCCCAGGTCTGATGACAGCGACTCCTCTTTGTCGGAGGTCCTGAGGTACAGACGGCCGCATGCTTGTCCCCAGTGCGCCCCTCCCTCCTCTGTACTCGGCCCCTCCTGCCTGCACCCCTGCCCTCAGCATGCACCCCGCCTCCATGGCTCCTCTAGGCCCCTTCCTGCCCCTGGTTCTCCTTTCAGGGTGGCCGTCAGGCCTCTGACTGTGTCGCCGGCTGGAGCTGGGGTCTCAGGAGGGCATGCACGTACTTGTCACAGGCCCTGTCCTATCCTCCCTTGTCAGCTGGGTGGAGTGCAGAGCATGGAGCCTGGGCTGGGCTGGGCTGTGCCTAGGAGCGTCGATGGCTGTGTTCAGGGTCCCGGTGACTTGCTCCGTCTGTGCCAGTGTGTGCACATGCAGACCTGGCTCTGTCCCCCAGACTGGGAGTGCTGGGAGGGCCTCTCCCCCACCCAACCCACACAGCAGCCCCTACTTGGAGCACCTCCCAGGGCCTGCTGGGGGGCCTGAGCAAAGGGCCATGGCTGGGCCAAGAATGCCCGCCCGCTCTCCTGACGTGCCCCCCGCTAACCGCTTGCTGTGCCCCCACCCCAGGCGTGGGCCCTTCTGCCAACTCTCCTGCAGGGGCCAGGCATGCCCCCACATGCTAGCCAGCCCCCAGCCTCTCGCCGAGGAGGGCTTGCTGGTTAACGCGCTGCCTACGGCCATCTCGGCCCCTTCCCGACCGCACAGCTGGGCCCAGGGCAGGGTCAGAAGCAGGGAGCAGGTGCATGCGGGGGTTGGGGGCCATCCCCGTGGGTGGCCCTGGCTGGCCCCTGGGTCTGTCTGGTGTTGTTCTTGGGGTGGGGGGTGGGGGCGCTGACTGAGTCCCCTGAGCCCTGAGAGGCCTGCGGGTGGCACGTGGACCATCCCAGCCAGTGTCCCTGTCGGGGGCAGGGCACTCTTTGGGAAAGAGCTAGGGCGTATTTTCAGCTGGGGCTTTGTGCCCACGAGGCCCTCCCTGGAAAGCAGCCTCCGCCCCCAGCGTCTGCGGGAGGCCAGTGCGGGCACTGTGAGGCCGGGATGGGGCATGCTCTCCTGTGCCTGCCGGGGGCCCTGGACCCCCTCAACCTGGAGCTGAGCCCCGGGTCCCTGATAGGAGACTTGTGTAAATGACAGTCTCAGGTCCCACTGTGCTGGTCCATGGGGCCGTGGGTGGGGTGCATGTGTGTGGGTTCCCCTGTGGGCAAGGTGCCGACCTAAGGCAGACACTGGTAGAAGGGTGACCTGAGTGCCCACCCTGTGCGCCCCTCACCTACCTGGGCAACCTGGAGCATCGTGGGGCAGTCGTGGGAGAGCTCCCCAGCCCTGGGACCTGCTCCGGCAGGCGTCAGCGGGAGCTCCCCGTGGGCAGGGCTGTGCCTAGAGAGGGCTTGCTCCCGGAAGCCCAGAGGATGGGGGTAGACAGCTGGCTGTGCACCCGACTGCTGGCCCTGGCTGGCATCTGTGGGGTCTCCTTTGTCAGGCCCAGGCTCCCTCTGCCCTGCCCTTCCTCAGCCTGGCCCGGTATCCCTGGCTGACAGGTGCCCCCTCTCCCTCTGTCCTGGAAGGGGCATCATCTCTCCGGTCGGAGGAGCCAAGGGTGGGCGGACAGCCCCGCTGCAGTGCGTCTCCATGGCCGAGGGCCACACCAAGCCCATCCTCTGCCTAGACGCCACGGACGAGCTGCTCTTCACAGGCTCCAAAGGTGGGTGGAGCCCAGACTGGCCAGGGAGGGCCCACATCTCCCCAGGACTTGAGCATGCAGGGTTGACTTGTCTAGCGACTCCTGCCTTGGCCCCAGGCTCCCATCCCAGCCACCCCTGGGGCCTCCATCCAGCACTTCCTCCCAGACCTCCGTGGGAAACCGAAGGAAGCTCCTCGGGCACCCAGCTCACCTGCTGGTCCCAGTCCCCCTGACCCCCGGCCATGACCCCACCTGAGATTGCAAAGCAGGACTCCACAGAGCCTGCGTTACTGGTCCCAGCAGAGTCAGGAGAGCTTTAGCCGCAAACGAGAGTCTTGTGAGGCACCCAGTCTTGCTGTGATGGGGGAGTCCAGGGTTTCCCATTAGATTTGCTTGCCACGCCTTCCCTAGCAATGTCAGCTTGTAGCAGTCGGAGGAGCGGGCACCGAGATCAGCCCGGGGTGCTCTGTCACGGGGAGCCACTGCTACTGTGGCAGGGACTTGGCTCAGCCAGCCTGCTCTCCGGTTCCGATGTGCATCTCTCTGGGTTGCCCCCACTCCTGGACCTGGAGCCCAGCCCCCAGCCTCAGACCCGCTGTCCCTGGCGCTGACACCTGTCCCCTCCCCGTGGCTCTCTGTCACAGACCGCAGCTGTAAGATGTGGAACCTGGTCACGGGGCAAGAGATTGCGGCTCTGAAGGGCCACCCCAACAACGTGGTCTCCATCAAGTACTGCAGCCACTCGGGGCTCGTGTTCTCTGTGTCCACCTCGTACATCAAGGTGTGGGACATCCGGGACTCGGCCAAGTGCATTCGGACCCTCACGTGAGTGCTCCTCCGGGTGCTGGTGGCACAGCCTGACTCTGAGGGACGAGGTGACACCCCTGGGCTGGGAGCAGTATCTGGGGCAGCAGCTGGGTGGGGCCTTTGGCCTGGCTGGCCGCACCTGTGTTCCAGTCCCCCGAGCTGTGCTTGAGCGTGAGAGAGGAGCCGGGGAAACAGGGCGAGACCAGCAGGCGGCAGCCTCCTGCGTGCTGGCCACCTGCCTGCCTCATGAGTCCCATGTGGTCCCACTCCCCAGACTGGGCCTGACAGCTGGGCAGTGGACCCAGGCAGGGCCCAGGGCAGGGCTGACACAGCGAAACTGATTCTAAGCAAAGCCACGTGTCCTCCCACGCCTGCATTGTACTGTGGCCTCTCACTGCATTTGATTCTTTAAAGAGTAAGCAGAGGACTCTTACGGCAGTGGGGCTACCCTGCATGACACTGGAATGAAGGGGGCCTGTCACTGCACCTTTGTGCAAATCCACAGAGTGCACCATGCCAAGAGTGACCCTTGTGTAAGCTGTGGGCTCTTGAAGCAATGACATGTCCCCACAGGGTCACTGGCTGTGACAAATGTGCTGCCTGGTGGGGGTGTTGGCCGAGGGGGCGGGTGGTGGGGTGGCAGGGAGTGCGGATCAGGTTCGGTGCCCTCTGCTCCACGTCGCTCTGAATAAAAGCCGAGGAAGCAGGCCAGGTGTCCTTTCCACAGAGGGTCAGAGGTTCCCACACGACCCAGCCTCAAACCCAGGGTCACGACTCGGTCTGACAATCTCTGAGCCCTGGCTCAGGCAGACCGCAGGTCAGGGCAGGGGCTTGGGTCCTGCTCTCCCTTGGGTCCCTCTCGTCGGACCAGAAGCTTCTGGGAGAAACCACTGCTCCTGGCCATCAGTCAGGGAAGGCTTCCTGGAAGAAGTGGGTGACAGGCCTGTTCTGAGTGAGGCCTGATTTGTTTCCTGGCCTGTGGGATGGGCCAGCTTTATCTCTGATCTGGTTCTCTTCCTCACAAGCAGGTCCTCGGGCCAGGTGATCTCAGGGGACGCCTGCGCAGCCACGTCCACCCGCGCCATCACCAGTGCTCAGGGGGAGCACCAGATCAACCAGATCGCCCTCAGCCCCTCGGGCACTATGTTGTACGCTGCCTCGGGCAACGCCGTCCGCATCTGGGAGCTCAGCAGGTCCGGGGCTGCCTGGGAGAGGTGGGGAGGGGGCTGGGCATGGCCGAAGGAGGGCACACAGGTCTCAGAGAGGGTGAGCACCCCAGGGCCACAGGACCCCACTGTGTTCCTGTTCCCCGAATCCTCCGAGGCCCCCGGGGAACAGCAACTCGGTCCAGGGAGAAGAGGTGCACCCCTCCCAGGACGGACCCTCTGACCCTCCTGCCCCTGCTGGGCCCTCCCACAGGTTCCAGCCCATCGGCAAGCTGACCGGCCACATTGGGCCCGTGATGTGTCTGACGGTCACCCAGACGGCCAGCCAGCACGACCTGGTGGTGACCGGCTCCAAGGACCACTACGTCAAGGTACCCAAGACCCTCGGCGTTTCTCCTGCTGCCCCTCCCCCTGCTGCCCGGGAGCACTTGTGAAAAATGACACCACCTCCAGGCACGTAGTGGAGAGCTCGCCCTGAAGAGGCCAGAGCCACTGGCGGGCAGTGCCGGTCCACTGCGTCTCCTGGGACCCTGGGCCGCACCTGCAGTGGGTGACCCGTGGGCCTCCCTGCACGCCCCCACAGATGTTTGAGCTGGGGGAGAGTGTGGCTGGCACCATCGGCCCCACCCACAACTTCGAGCCTCCCCACTACGATGGCATCGAGTGCCTGGCCATCCATGGGGACATCCTCTTCAGTGGCTCCCGGGACAATGGCATCAAGAAGTGGGACCTTGAGCAGCAGGAGCTCATCCAGGTGGGAGGATAGGCGAGGGGACCGGGGGAGGCACTCCCCTGAGCCCAGGCCAGAGGCCCCCAGCCTGCCTGCCCTCCGCCCTCTCCACCCCTTGCCCCAGACTTGACCATGAAACCGGTGTTTATTCCTGCTCCTGGAGCATTCGTTTTCCCTAATCCGTCTGAGGGCTGACGGGTGTCCCTCCAGGGCAGGCTCTTAGGCTCGAGCCTGGGATGGCCGACTGACCCTCATCTGGGACCTGCCTGCCTGGGGACACTGGAGGCAAAGGGGTCCTGACCCTGCGTCACTTTCCTGTCCTCCCCCAGCAAATCCCCAACGCACACAAGGACTGGGTGTGTGCCCTGGCCTTTGTCCCGGGCCGCCCCACGCTGCTGAGCGCCTGCCGTGCGGGCTTCATCAAGGTCTGGAACGTGGACAACTTCACGCCCATTGGTGAGATCAAGGGCCACGAAAGCCCCATCAACGCCATCTGCACCAACGCCAAGCACATCTTCACCGCCTCCAGGTGGGTGCTGGGCAGGGCTGCCGGCGGGCACCTGCCTTCCCTGTGTGGGCAGCGGGTGGGAAGGCTCCCGGGGCAGGGCAGGGCAGCTGGTTGTGCTGGGCCCCGGGCCAGGCCTTGCCCACCTCACCAACACCTCGCCCAGCAGGCCCCACCCTCTCTCCTCACACCTGCCCAGGTGTCCTCAATCACAGTGCAGCCCAGCCGCCCCCAGAGCCAGCTCTGGTCCCTGTCCGGGGACGCCCAGGTGCTCTGACCCGCAGGGAGCCACTCACTGAGGTCTCTTCTTTCCCCTTCTCTTTCCTTCTTTCCTGCACTTGTCCCTCCTCTGCCTGCCCACTCCCGCCTCCCCCGCTCTCCGCCTGTCTCCCCCACAGCGACTGCAGGGTGAAGCTGTGGACTTACGTCCCCGGACTCACCCCCTGCCTCCCTCGCCGGGTCCTGGCCATAAAGGGCCGTGCCACCACCCTGCCCTGACCCCGCCTCCTCTCGCTCTCCCCTCTCTCCCTCTCTCTCCACTTCGACCTGAGCTGCTTCTCCACGGTATGAGACTATTGCTCCTCCGCGCTGCTCTGCTCCAGCACCCCTCCCCCCGAGCAGGAGCGGTGGGGCGACCCCAGGACAGGGGGCCAGGCCGCAGAGAGCAGGGTGGGCGGTCAGGGCTGGAGGAGGCCAAACAGTAGCAGGGAAGAGCCGATAGGAAAACGCAGGCCCCTCCCTCACCCAGCACCCTGCACCCTGTCCTCACCGGGGCTTGACCCTGGGCCCCAGCCACATCTGGGGCCTTGGGGGACACTGGGGTTGGCCAGCTGGGCCCAGGCTGAGAGCTGACCAGCCGCTCGCTGTCCCCCCCCAGTGACCTGACAGTGAAGCTCTGGAGTATCCGGCGGTTCCCCAGGGGCCCTCCCTAGGACTGAGGCCAGAGGACAGCCCCAGCCTTGGGCCCCCAGCAGCCTGCACCATACTGAAGGAACACCACAGCCATTGGGCTAGCTGCCCTAGGAACAGGGTGTGGGCGATGGCTGCAGCCCCCCCACTCTGCTTCCCCTCCCCGGATCTTCCCACCATGGATGCTGACCCCAGTCTTGGGGAGGCAGACGTGGGGGGAATTTAAGCTGTGACACCGAAGGGCATTTCCCCTCTTGTTTCTCTCCTGTGGCCTCTTGGCCTCCCCCAACTGGCCACATTGGTCCTGATGAGCTGGCCGAGCCATTCCTAGAGCCCTGGGCCTGGGGGTGGCCCTGCAGGGGAGGCAAGGCAGCCCCCCGCACCCCAGCCCAGCCTCTGGACCACTGCACCTGCTGCCTCTGAGCCCTAAACGTCGTCCTCAGGTAACCATGGAAACCGTGTAGGCAGCTGGGCCCTCAGCCCCTTGGCCATGAACACCACTCTCAGCTGACCCCGGCAGCTCTTGGGTCCCTTGCTGTTGGGCCAAGAAGGGGCCACTAGAAAGATTCCTTTGGGCGGAGGGTCAGACATTCTTCAGTTATTTATTTTATTTTTTGCTCTTGCCTCCTGGAAACTGCCTTGAAGTTTCTTCCACATGTCCCGTCCCTCTGCTCTTGGGGGCCAGGAATCCACCAGCCTCCGGGGCCACCCTCCCTCTGGCTGTGCAGAGGAGGGAAATGCCCCCCTTGGCCTTGCAGCCCAGGCTGTCCCCGCATCACCCCAGGGTCCCCCTCGTGCACCCGATCTCAGCCGCCTGGTGCTCCAGTGCCTTCCTCTATCCGACCCGGGCCTGGCACCCACACTGGGCAGCCCAACACCAGCCTCGCCTGAGGGATAGTGCCACCTGTGTCTTCTCATGCACGGGTCTCATGCCCCACCCCCAGCCCAGGCCCAGGGCCCCTCCCCAGAGTCCCTCATGGGCCACATGGGTAGCAGCTCGGAGGACCGTGGCCAGTAGGAAGTGGCTTGATGGTCCCCGGTCCCTCGAGTCCTCCCCTGACAGGGTGGGAAGCCCCTCACTCCTTCTCTCTGTTGTGTATTCAGGAGACTTTCTCAGGCCTTAACGCTGGCCAGGGGCTCCCCGGGGAGAGCAGTGCCCAGTTCCCCAGGCTCTTCCCCACTCGGGGCTGGGGGCTCGGCCCAGGGATGCTGATAACATGAGTCCGGGCCCCTGCTGGGCAACCTGGCATCTACAGCCCCCGCACCTCAGCCTGTCCACTGCTTTAAGGACACTTGTCCACTCCAATGCTGCCAGCCTCAGTGTGGGGCGAGAAGCCCAACTCCACTCAGAGCACGGGGACTCTGGGCCTTCCGGAGGTGGCTCTTTTCCACCCCGGCACCTCCTCTGTTTGGCCGGGGTGTGGGAGCCTCCTCGGCCTGGCCCAGGGTGAGCCGGCTCCTGAAAGGAAAAGCACCTGCTAGGGCCAGAGCCCGGTCTGTCCCCGCCTGTCCCCACCCTGCTTGGAGCCATACCCAGTCTGAGAATGCTGTTCTATGTGAGTGGCCCCGCTGGACGCACTGGTGATGTCTCCGTGAGGCTCTGTGCAGGCCAGGCGCACCTTCGAGGGCCCCTGGGACCGTCTGTCTTCCACACTGGACCCTCTCTTCTTCCAGCCGCCCAAGGGTGCCCAGCAACACCCCTGGGTCCATCCCCCGCCCTGGCCCTCTCCTGGCCTGAGCTGAAAGCTCCATCCTGTAAGGAAGACTTGTCTGCATGACTGCCAGGGCCGCAGAAACAGACAGACTGCCCCCCACCCTGTGGTGGGGCGACCATGCTGTGGCGGCTGGCGTCCTGCTCGGGGCAGCCCTTTGAGGTGCCCCCTGCCGCTGCCGATGGGCGCGCTACCTCACCGCCGGCTCTGCTGTTCCGGCGCAGCACTGACCTGCACTTGAAGTCTCTCTGAGCCGAGCCCCTGGAGCGACGGCAGCATCCCAGCCACTTCTTCGTGGGGCCCAAGGTACACAGTTGGGGGCCGGCCCCCCGGCCTCATGGCACAAGCACCCCCATGTTGGAAGCACAAACTGGTCGTGGTTCGAGCACAAGGCAGGTGGCCTGCACTTTTGGCCCAGGCAGTTCCTCCCAGTCGGCTCCATGCAAGGTGGGGCCGAGGGGGCTGTGTTGGGGGGGCTGGCCCTCCTCTGACCAGGGCTGCTCCGGGTCCATCCCGATGCTGGTCATCGTCCTCATCCTGTTCTGTGGCCCTCTGAGGGTGTGAGGCCGGGCCACTGCAGGCCAGGCCATGTGGGGAGGCCGCGGCCTGGGAGGAGCACCCTGTCTGCACCCCACACCCCAAGTCTTCCCTTGCCTGAGCCCACACTGGGTCCCTGTGAGCCTGGACCCACATCCCCCATCTCTTTCATGGGTGTGACTGGTTCTCCCGGGGCAGCACAGCAGTGGCCATTGGAGGTGGCCCAGGAAGGAGGGAAGGCCACAGGCTGGGGCTGCATGGGGGTTTCCTGTGGATCTGGGAGTGGCTGGCCCTTCATCTCTCCCATGAGGGTGGCAGGGTCGCAGGCTGAGGCTCCTGGGAAGTCGGAGTGCCCAGCTCTGCACCCAGCTGTCCCGGCCCCTCCCCTGAAGCTGGGGCTAGGTACAGGCACCTCCCCTCCAGCGTGCTCCACCCTGTCGGGGCCTGTGCCTTCACTGGGTCTGTGCCAGAGCACTGAGCCCTTTCCCAGGGGGCGACCCAAGCCTGCATCCTCTGCCCCCTTGCCATCCCAGACGGGAAGCTGCGTGCTGCTCTCCCCACTGGGCACAGCCTCCTGGTCCAGGTTTAGGAGCCAGGGCCTGGCCGATGCCCCCCCACAGGCCTCCCAGGCCGGGCCCTCTCCTGGCTCCCAGACCTTTGCTGCCCTCCTCGGTACAAGGGAAGTTCCATTTCTTCCAGGTCATCTTTGTTCTACTCCCCAGCCCCTGCCTAACCCTCACACTCCATGAGCCCCAGCCCCGCCACACCCTAGTCCAGTCCTTGGGACCCGTGTCCCGAGGGCCTTGCACAGAGCTGGAGATAGTCTTTGAAGAGCCAAGGGTCCAGGAAGACCTCTGAAGTGAGTCAGGACCCTGCCCCGCCCATCAGCCCTCTCCAGCCTCCACCTCTGCCTGGGACGCAGGGGGCACGCGCCCACGCCCCTTGCTCTGCGGCCAGCACAAGGTGCACGTGTTTGCACCTCTGCTCGTGACTGTACATGTGTATGAAAGTTATTTAAGCCTCACATACATTTCCATCCCTAGACTGGATGCGTGTGCCCTCAGAAGTTGTCCTAAATAAAACCCGAATGACCGTCGTCGCGCCGGTGTGGTCCCTGAGCCTGCCGACCGAACTGATGGCCCTTCTTGGGTGGGGGGTAGCGGTCAGCGGCTGCAGCAGGCCTCAGGGCCAGGCTGGCCTGGTGAGGATGCCCTGGGCAGGCTAGGTGGGGCTGGCTTGGTTCCACAGCGACAGGGCATGTTGCGTTTTCCCCAGAATCGTGTGCAGCCTCCTGGGATGGGCCACACCTGGGCCCCCGCCAGGCACTGTATCAGGCTTTTCGTTGGGTCGTCTGCCCTGTGATGGGGGGGGGGTCCTGGTTTTCTGAAATGAGAACTTAGAGAGGAAGTGACTAGCGAAGGGTCACAGCTAGTGAGGACAGTCAGGATCAGAACCTGGACCTGCCGTCCCCAGCACCCCTGCCCGATCAGGGGTTCAGAGGGCCCGGAGGACGCACTGCGTGTGCCCACCAAGCGCCTGCCTCCCCCAACGCTGAAGAGGAGGCAACGAAACATGAAAAGTTTGTGGAAGAAAACAGCTGCAGCCCTGGCTGGTGTGGCTCAGTGAACTGAGCACTGGCCTGCGAACCACACGGTCACAGGTTCGATTCCCAGTCAGGGCACATGCCTGGGTTCGAGCCAGATCCCCAGCTGAAGGCATGAGAGAGACAACCACACATTGACGTTTCTCTCCCTCTCTTTCTCCCTCCCTTCCCCTCTGTCTAAAAGTAAAAAAAGTTACAAAACATAAGAACATAAAAATGAAACCCAGCTCCACACTGGCCTTGGTTCCCATTTCTCGGTCAGGACTTTCCAATCTGTAAAACTCATACTCCCTTTCCCCCCTCAAATTCTCCTGCACTCCTTTACTCCCATTTTTTTGAACATGAAAATATTGTTGAGTGTGTGAGACATCAGACAGCCTGTCACACGTGCTCCGCCCCTAAGACACGGAGTGCGACTCCATGACGAAGCCACTCTGGCCCCTGTAGCGCCTTGTCACAGGCGTTCTGCAGGAGCACGTCCCCGACCACCTGGGCCTGTGCTTCAGAGCCCCCTGCTCCAGGTGTCCTCGTGGGCCCGTGGTCCTAGTTCGTCAGGACTTCCTCCTAAGAAGACTTCTACAGCCCTGTTTAGGATGAATGATTTCACTTGGCTTATTTCTGTTTTCCATTGGAGCATCTTGTGGCAAGAGATGCTGAGCACCAACTTAACGAGGAGATGAAGAGACAACAGGCAGTTTTGGGGGGCTGAGTCATGACAGGTCACTGAACCCCTAAGCCTGAGAGTCCTCACTCCTGTGGTCACCACCAGCCACCACCCCCAGTGGCCCCCGAGATGCTGGCCTACCCTCCAGGTGGACAGGCTGGAGCAGGGGACCAATTCTACCTCCATCACCAGCCAGCTGACCATGGCTGTGTTTTCCAAATATTAAACCTCATGGCTTTGACCCCCCCCCCCCCCCACAGTCCCTGCTCCTTATCTAGGCCCGATGCCGAAGCCACGGTGCAGCCAGGGCTCTGGTAGTCTGGAGGAGAAGTTGTGGGGTGGGGGGACTTCCTGTCCGCAGATGCAGGGGCCTTGGTGCACGAGAGGGGACCTGAGTCGCCTGACTGCCTACACCCCTTGGGCTGCGGGTGCAGGTGCCTCCTAGCCCGGGACGCAGGTGGACTCTGAGGATGCTGTTTCTGGCTGACGAACTGAGCCACACCTGGGCTCCCCACCTGCTCACTGTTACATGGGACCCTGCCCTACAGAACAGAGCCCACGGTCGACTGTGGGGGGTGACCTGGGGTATGAGGGTGAACCCAGAAAACAGAGGCCTAGGAGCAGCTGAACCTGTCAGGGGTGGGGAGGAGCCGACTTCAGCCAACGGGTTCCACCCTGGGACTATGTCCTACCCCTTCCCCTCCCCGCCCCACCCCCTGCCCGGCCCAAGAGTGTTTGCCAGAAAGCTGGTTTTTCCAAACTCAGGACACCCTGGCTCTTGAAGATGCCAAGGAACTTGGGGGCAGGAAGGCGAAAACACCGGGTTTAGTGGCATTGGTTCCTTATCCCTTTAATGTGGAATGCTTTTCCCCAAAAATTATAAGTAATATCTGCTTATTATAGAAAATAATACTGGGAGGGGAGCAGGCACAGGGGAAGGTCCGTGTTCCCAGGGACTTGGATGTAGGGACAGAGGCCAGGCCCTGCCAGGCAGAGCTCCGGCCTAGGTACAGCAGGTCTGGCCGTCAGGGAAACTGCATTTTAGGGCTTTGGGACACTGTCCCTGCATCCAGAGCTGGGCCCGGGGCCCAGTGACCCAGGTCCCATGCAGCTGCGCTGTGGGTGTGGGAGGGGACAGCGTCTGGCTGCCCCGAGGAACGTGGGCTTTGCCGGGCAGGCCGACTCCCGGTGAGCAGCAGCCAAACCCGCTGATCCCCTGAGAATTTTTACGAGCTTCTCCACAGCCTTTTAATAAATCCTCTCCAGCCCATGGCACAGTGTGACTCACCGCCACAGGTCCCTCCCTGAGCCGCTCCAGAGCCCTCCCCTCCCAGGACAGGGTTCAAGCAACGTGCCCTCAGCCTCACCACTGGGTGGGAGAGGGCAGAGGGGTGGCGGGAGCAACCCGCACCCCGGGAGCCTCTGCAGACCAGGCCGCTCCCCATGGGTGGCCCGCCCTGCTCACCCGGCCAGCCGGAACCGTGCAAAGACCAGGAGACCTGCTCCACAGAGGCTCCTCCCTTTATTACTGGGGTTCAGCAGGGCACCCCCACCTCCTCTCCCACACAGGGCTGCAGAGCCTGGCCTGTGTCACAGCCATCACCCAAGAGCCTGGCTCAGAAGCAGCTCTTTCAGAGCCTTCTGCCGCAGAGGCAGGAGGTCGAGGTCCTGGGTGGCAGCCTCTCCTTGGCCTCCACGATGTACAAGGTCTGTGTGGCCAGGCAGCTGACGGCGGGGTCAGGGTCCTCCCTCATGGGCTTCAGGGCTGTAACAGAAAGGCCAGGGTGCTCTGCCCAGAGGTGCCAGCTGGGCGGGGTGGAGAGGGACTCGCCAGGGTGGCTGTGCAGACAGACAGTGTGGTGGGGGTGGCAGGGTGTGGAGGGGGTGCAGAATGGAAACACAAGCTTCAGTTTCTCCTGGGGGCCACACTGCTCGATCACAAGCACAGGCTCAGGAACGCCAGGCCGGCTGCTCCCAGGCCTGTGCCCACGACCGGCCCTTGGGGTCCTCACCAAGGTCCCTGGCCAGGCTCGCAACTGTGAGTAAAGCCCTTCAACTTCAGAGCGAGCTGTGGCCTGAGGCAGCCAGCACTCAGGGACAAGTGGTGGCAGAGCTGTGGGCTGGAGTGAGGTGAGGCAAAGGGAACCCGCAGTCCACCTCCTGGGTGGGGAACCTCTTGTCCCCTCACGTGAAAGAAGGTTGAATGTCCCTCCTCTAAAGCGCTTGGGAAGGGTCCTAGCTGGTGAACGGTCTGCGGCTCAGCAAGAGGGGAGTCAATGAGTAGACATGGCGGGGACAGGAAGGCCCTGGCCAACGTCAGCCCTCCCAGTGGTGATTCCTGTGAGCCCAGCTGCCCAAGAAACCGGCAGGTGGGGCCACCGCTCACCGGTGCTCGCCTCCTCGATGCCATTGTCCACATCTGTGTCCAGGGCTTGCACGATCTGGCCTGTGGAGCACACGGCGCCTCGTGGCCCACTGAGGGCAGGGCCCCAGCTGCCCAAAGCCCCCCTCACCCTCCCTGTCTATCTTCCCCTCCCCACCACCAGCCGTGGACGCCAGCCTTGGGTCTGGACTTTTCTCGTGAGGTTGAAATGCTTCCCCTGCTCTCCGAAGGGTCCGAAGCAAATCGAGCTAGGGGAGGTTGGGGGGAAGGAAGCCCTGTGCTCCAAAGACACTTTTCCCCAGGGAGACGAGAGGCAGTCCCACAAGCTCTGAGCTTCCTGCAGGGCAGCACTCAAGGCCCTGACACCACCCTCTGGGAGCATTGGTGGCCTGGCCTCCTAAGACAAGGCCCGTTCTACAGGAGGAAGGTCACCCACCAAACCAGAAGCCTGCAGGGGACAGTGCAGCTGGAGACAGCCCTTCCATCCCCCAGTCCTCGTGTCCCCGGTCCTCCAGCTGTCTGGAGGACCCTAGGACAAGGACACGGGCTTGCAGCCATACCTACAAACCACACCGCTGCCTGGCGGATGGAGGCCTGTGGGCTCTTGAAGAGGGTCACACTCTGCTTCAGAAACCACAGGGCTTTGCCCGCCTCCTGCTTCAGCTGTAGGACAAGGTACTGGGTTAGGTCAGACCCCAAAGTGGCAGGAAAACAACTCAGATGGCTGGGTCCCCGGCCTCCCAGCCCCAGTGAGGGGGCTGCTGCTCACCAGGGCTGTGAGGATCGTCCACACGTCTCTCTCCGAAAACACGGCCTTCAATCTCCACCAGTCCAGGATGGAGGCCGCGTGGCAGAGGGCCGGCCGGCAGACCTGGGCAGACAGGTCTGGCATGAGGAGTGATGGGGGAACAGGACTGGGGGGGCAGAGGGTACACTGAAGGAGAGGGCGTGATGCCTGGCTAGGGAGGAGGTGTCCCTACTGTACCTCGGTGGCCACCAGGAGTGAGCCAGGAGCCTAAGAAACCTGGGTGCCCACCCCCTCCTGCAACTCTCCAGGGCTGGAGGCAGGTGACCCTGTCTGTGTCTCCCAGTCTCACAAAGCCCCTTTCTAAGTGCACCCCCTGCCCCCCGGGGGCATCGACACCCTGCCTCACCCCGCCCCCCCCGGGAGAACGAGGCTGGAGCCCGGCTCGGGCTGGCCCCTCACCTGGACCACGTTGACGCTCCTGTCCAACAGGTGCAGCACCAGCAGAATGAGCAGGTTGAGGATCTGGTGCTTCAGAGGGAATGCAAGGTATGTCCCTTTGACCTTGGCCAAGAGAGTGCCGTAGACCTCGAAGGCTGCCAGGCGCAGGGACTCCAACT
Organism: Macrotus californicus; assembly: GCA_007922815.1. Taxonomy (NCBI): domain Eukaryota; kingdom Metazoa; phylum Chordata; class Mammalia; order Chiroptera; family Phyllostomidae; genus Macrotus; species Macrotus californicus. The sequence continues at coordinate 201,568 of VMDR010000010.1, forward strand.
CCTGGGCAGGAAGACACCTCCCCCTCTGTCCACCCGGAGACAACTGGAGCTCACCCCACCGATCTTCCCCTCCACAAGTGTCCCCTGCCCATTTCACAGTCCTTATTCAAAAGGACAGAAGCCATCAGCACTCCCAGGGTTGCATCCGAGTCAGTCTGGCTGGGCCTCCAAGGTGGTTCCACCCGCCTCCCTCACCACACGCCGCCTGGAGCCCGGAGCCGCGCTATGGGAGGACCATACCGCTTCGAAGAAAGGCCCAAGCGTGAAGGTGAGCTGCACCAGGAAGGAAGAGGACTGTGGCCATCTGAGGCTGTCCACGAGGCCCCGCAGCACCAGGAGCGTCTCCGCCACAATGTCCTCGTCCTGGTAGTAGCAGCAGTTGAGCACGTAGGGCTGCAGGAGGTGGAGCTGCCTGGTCTGGGGAGGGACAGGGATGCGAGCTGCCAATCAAGGGACAGAGCCCGTGGTTGCTCACAAGACCACACAGGTGGCAGCCACAGAGAGCGGCCTGGGACGTCCAGGCAGGCGTGGTCTGTCCCCCATGGGAAGAGGGGCGGAAGACACAGGACACCCTTTCTTGGCTGTCCCCATGAGCTTTCCCTCCATTGCCTTTCATCCTGGGGATGAGGCCAGTCTCAGGGACGCTGGGACCCTGGGATCAGCTTGGCTGGTTCTCTAAAATGACCCTCCCCTTCCCTTTCCTGGGAGATACAGCCATCGGTGGCTGAAGCCTGGGCCTCATGAGGATTTGCTCTGATCCCAACAGTGCCTGTCCTGTCACTAATGGACCCACTGCCCCTCCACATCTCTCTTCCCTCCCTGAGTGACAATGCCCCCGGAGGCCCTGCCCCTGGACCTGCCCCACATCACCATGTTCCCGTGCTGCCTGAAGATCTCCACCACCCGCAGCAGGAGCTTCACAGTGGTGGGCTCCTCGCAATGGAACCAGCTGGCCAGCATGTGGATGGTGGCATCATCCACGGTGGCTGCCACGTCTGGGCACCGAAGCAGCTGGAGAAGGAGACCAAGAAAGATGGAAGCTGAGGACAGGGAGGGTCAGTAGGGGGACTGGTGTGGGGGCCAGCGGAGGGCAGGCTCACACCCTGTCCTTCCAGAGCCCTTTACACACACTGCAAGCTTGCCTCGGGTGTCTTGGGCACACACTGGGGCTGTGGGGTGAAAGTGAGAAGTGCACCCTAACGTGCTACGTAGGTGTGCAAGCCAGAGGTCGCAACCTGCCAGCCAGGCCTGCCTGCCCGTGACGGCTCAGCCAACAGGAGGCTGAGGCAGGATACAGGCAAGGCTGTGTGCACACCCAGAGGCCCCGGAGGATGGAGTGATGGGGTAAGCCAGGTGTACTACCCAGGAGAAGGCAAGACTGGGAAATCTCATGAAGGCCACACTGAAAAAACATGGCATGTGTAATTTTTTAGCACATGTATGACGCATGTATGTGCAATTAAATATGCGTGTGTTGTTGGAAATAAAACCTAAAAGACGAAAGCAACCTCGACACGTGTGAACGAGCTGTGCTCACGTCTGGAGGCACACGTGTGTGACAGCATCTGTGTGTTCATGTGTGTGGGCCTCGTGACAGGTGCAGGTTCACAGAACACCCAGTGGCAATTGCCGGTCTTTGACTGGCAGCCTGGGAGACCCACCTCCGTCATGAACATGAAGGCGGGTAAGTGGTTCCTGCCATCTGGGTCCCGGAGCGTCATGGCAATGAGGCCGAAGATGGGGCGGTTGTGCCAACAGTTCTTGACGACCATGGCCCTGCAGTGGGGGCGGGGCACCGGGGGTGGGTCTGGGCCACAGGGCAGGGCCCACGGGAGCGGGGGGGGGGGGGCCTGGGCTGGGGGCGCAGCGCCTGCTTACCTGGCCAGCAGAGTGACCCCCTCGTAGTGTCTTTCGGGGCTGCTGAGCAGCTCCCAGCCCCCGAGTCTCTGGACATAAGACACTTGGTCCCCGTACCCAGTGCTTTGAATTAAGGTCTTCAGAGCCTCGATGGTGGAGCTGGGGGAGGTACAGAGAGCAGACAGGGGGTCACCCTCTCACCCTGTGCTCTCTTCCTGCACCCACAACCTGCCCGGCCACCCAAACCTCCCTGAGATCGGCTGGTGGTGGGACAGCCCTCAGAGACACAGGCCGAGAGAGCCATATATCCCCTGGGGGCGGTGGGAAGCAGCGGAGGGCGAGCAGGGACCAAGCCGTGGGCTCAGGGGCCCCACCACTGTACGATCTCCCTGTACAGACCCAGAATTGCCGCCTCAGCCTGGTGAGCCTTCTGAAAACACCACTGAGATTTGTTGAAATGAGGTGTGGGGACCCGGCACCCCAGCGAGGGGGTGTGATCAGACAGGCGGGTGGCAGGAAACACCGGGGCATGTGTGCTCAGCGGGTGGGCCCCGGAAGCATGGCCACTAGCAACTACTGTGGCCGGGAGCCCAAAGGTACCTCACAGGGTCCGTCCACTTGGTGACCTGCTGCAGATCCCCGAGGGTCTCGACGCCCCCCTCCACCACGAGGAAGGAGGTCTGGGACAGCAGGGCCGTGAACAGTGGCGGGAACAGCGCCTGCACTTCCATGCGCCGGCTGGGCTGCAGCAGCAGCTCGTGGATGGCCCTGGTGGCCTGGGGGGAGGGGAGTGGGGTGTGGTTGTCCTCACAGAGTCCGTGCACGGGTCCTCGTCACCGAGAAACCTTGGCCTGCAGTTACTGTGACAGGCTGGCTCAGAAAACCCACATGGGAGGCTAAATCAGCGTGAGCCAGGAAGATGGAGGGAAACTTCTAGAATGTCATTGACTTAAAGCACCCTCATCATCATGGTGGTTGTTTATTGTCCCATCATCCTTGAGAAGGGAGGAGCAGTGGGGGGTGTTGGTCCTCCTGAGCCCGCCCAGGGAGGAACAGGAGCTATTCTGTCTCCCTACAAGGCACAGTCACCGGGGAAACCCTCCCACCTGCCCCACCCCGGACTCTGGAATGGTCAGCCAAACGCTGATAGGAAAAGGTGGAGACCCCGAGCACTCAGGATAGCACGCACAGGGCGGCAAGGAGCCCACATGGGCCCCAGACCCCCCACAGCCCTGCCATACGAGCAGTGGTGTGATGCAGGTCCTGGGGCTGGGCTCTGTGTCCCTGGGTCTCGGGTGCAGCATCAGCCTCTGCAGCAGGTGCTCCATGATCGCTTCGTAGCACTGAGGAAACGACGCCAGGATTCCCCAGGGTTTGCGGCACCCCCTGCGGAGGCAGAAACCCGCGGGCGTGGTTATCACCCACCACAGGCTCCACCGGCACCCCTGGTTTAGTGCCCGTTGAATGCAACGCAAACGGAAGGGAGCAGACCACCCAGATGAGAGCAGAACTGGGGGAATGGCAACAGAAAACCGGTGGAGGAACAAGGCTCGGCTTCCTGCAGGAGAGCGCTGGGATTCACAAACTGTGAGCCAGACGGACCAAGAGACGGAGGCGGCACAAACGCCCGACCTTGGGAATGAAGGGGGGGGGCATCGCGCCCCACGTGCAAAGGTGATAAAGGGACGCGCTCCTTTATGAGGTGGTAAAGGACCTGCTCCCTCCCCACCAGCATGACAACTTCAGCAACAAACTACAACATGTGCCGCAGAAGTAGACACAAGTACGGCCAGTGAACGCTTTAGAGAAGAGGAAGGGAGAGAGGGAAACCCCGACCGGTCCTTCCACGTCTCTACGCATTCACCGCTGACTCTCACACACGCCCCGATCAGCTGACTTTTGAGAAACTGTGAAAACAACCCAACAAAGAAAGGCTGGTCTGCTGGGCAGGCAGTGCCGGAACCATCAGGTGTCTGCCGGCAACAAGGCGGAGCTGGACCCACCTGGCAACACGGCTGGGGGGCTATTCCTCAGACCTTACAACAACTAACTAAAAAGGAACCCCTAACTACACATAAAACATACAAGTATGAGACTTCCCGAGAAAAAGCTGGCAGAAAAACCTTCCTCCGTGAGAGAGAAAAGAAGACAAATTGGACTTCCGTCCATCAAAAACGTTTGCGCTGCCGAAGACACTCTCCAGAGAATGAAAAGGGAACCCACAAAATGGGAGGAATATGCAAAAATCCTGACAGAACTCTGCATGCAGACTTTAAAAGAGCTCTCAAAACTCCGCTGTAAGGACACCAGCAACCCCGTTAAGCAGCAGGTAGAAGGTTGGGACAGGTGGCCAGGGGGAAGCCGAGATGGCAGACTAGCCCGCGGGGAGTCTCGTCCCCACCGGTTGCAGATGAACTGGGGAAAGGCAAATCAAAAGCCCAATGAGATGGCACTACACCCTTGTTAGAACTGTGGGGCTTCACTTAAAGATGGCTCAAAGCACAGGTGAGGGTAGGAACCGAGGGCTCCCGTGCAGCTGGTGGGGACACCAGGCTGCAGCCACTGTGGGAGACCCTTCAGGTTAAACACACATCCCCCAGAGAGTCGGTGTGGGGATGACACAGCCACCCACCCTTTGTACTGGTCCTGCATCTTGAACAAGGTCAGGATGACGTCATCAGCATAGGCCTGGGCCAGCAGCTGCAGGACCATGTTCACCGTCCCCTGGGCCGTGGGCTCCGGGATGCTGTTCATGTTGTGGTAAATGTACTGCACAATTTCCGGGACCTGAGGTCAGAAGAGACAGAGAGAGGGGGAGTTACTCCTGGGTGCTCAGGCCCGAGCATCAAGATACCCACGGACAGGCCCCCACGGGAGGGCAGGGCTGCACACAGTGTGGGTCTGAAACCGACATCATGTCATCCGTCAAAGGAAAATGGAGATTTCCTCAAAGTGAAACTGTTTAATTGGACGGCGAGCCAGCCCACCTCTGACCAGAGTCTGGGCGTTCCATCCTTTGTGCGTGTCTGTGTCACAGGCCCACACACGTGTGAGAGGTGTGTACACGTGTCCAGACAGTGGGCTCTCCCACCAGAGTGAAGAAGGCCCCCCCAGCCCGAATGTGAAGCACGAGGGTAACTCAGGTCACACTGATGCTAATCTACTTCTAGGACTTGGACGTGCGTCCTTGTCCCTTCCCGGGGAGACGGATGTCAGGTGGTCGCCCCTCCCACAGAAGGACCTTTCACTCAAAGAAAAAAAACCCTCCTCATCGAACCCCCTTCTCCTCTAGCTTCAAGGGCTGCAGGTCCCTAAACCCCTGCCAGCAGAGATCCGACGCAGAACAGGAGGGAAGCGCCATCCAGGCCCTCGGGTGGCTACCTTCCCAATGTTGGGCACCGAGGACCCCAGGACCACTCTCAATATCTTGGATGCCGCAGTGATGTCATTCTCGTTGGTGCCGGCCACGGCCTCCATCAACACCAGGATCACGTCCGCTCTCTCCTCGGGGCTCAGGTACTTCCTGAAGAACTGAAGAAGGAAAAGAGCTGCCTTCTCAGTCTCAGCAGCCCCTGCTCGGGTATCACCCAAAGCCTCGGAACTCCTAGCGACCGGCCACCGGGTGCCATAGAGGCGGCCTTGGCCAGCATTTGGCCAGTCCCTGGCGGGAGGCTAAGCTCCAGAGCGCCTGCCGCTCTGAGGTCCCCAGGCAGGAGCCGTGGTCCAGACACCTCAAGACGGACAGAGGGCAACACCCAAGGCGCTTCTCTGTTGGATCTGGAACTCTGGTAATCAGTGATCCCCCCGGGATGAGCCATGGCGTCCAGTGGGTGTGCAGCTCCCGAAGCAAGGCGCCCCATGCTTTACAATGGTGGTGTGCCCGGCATCTGAATCTGCACATGCCCATGACACGCCTTCGTTCTGGCAGCGCCCGCCCCGGCTCCACCTGGATCTGTTGCTGGTGGTGGGGGCGCCCACTGTCCCACCCTTGAGAAAGTCAGGGTGGGACATGCTCGCGAGGGACAAGGCAGGCACTGAAGCCAGATGTGGGCGATCAGGGAAGGCTTCCCGGAGGAGGTCCTTTCCTCTAAAGTCCTCGCCTGGTGAAAATGGGACGGAGTTCCAGGCGGAGGGAACAGACTGTGCAAAGGTGTGCAGTGGAGCAGAGCTTGGCCTGGCTGCCCGCAGGAGAGACCAGGTGAGGCCGGGGTGTGGGTAGTTCAGTAAGGTGTACCCTCAGGGGCTACCGGACTTTGGGCTTCCGTGTAAGAAAAGCCAGGAGTCAGCGTTAAGTTGGAGAGGGTACAACAGCGGGTGTTTGTAGTTTAGAAAGAATTCTCTGACTGCAGTGCAGAAAATGGCAGGACCTCAAACTTCCATCCACCAAGCACAGCAAGGGCAATGGGCCTTGACCTCTGGGACACCCCCCATTGGGAGGACTATCCCTGTGGCTCCACCCAGGTCCTCTCTCCCTCTGCCCCCCCCCCCCCGCAAACAGACACTCTGCACCGGGGTGCCTGTGTGCAGCGGGCAGCGAGGGTTACCATGGCGAGGTCCTGTATGTAGGCAAACCACGTCCCACGGAAGTGCTTCTGCAAGTCCTTCAGGATCACCTCTCTCTTCTTCAGCCCACCTGGATCCAGAGGCAGGGTTAGGGGCAGGGCCTCACCAGGGAAAAGGGACACACCTTGCCCCACTGCCCCTTGAAGGCAGAGAAGGTTGGTCCACTGAACGGGGAGCTGTCCCCACTGCCAGGCAGTGGTGCCTGGGGAGGCGGCTGGGCATACGAACTGTCCCCCCACCCCGCCCTGCTGCTCAGTAAACACCCTTGTGGGGAGTGGACCCTATGTGGGAATCAGGAGAAGCCGAGGTTTCTGAGACTCCACTGAGGGTATTTGCAAATTCCTCTGCCCCTGCCCCACCCCCTAGGCATGCGTGGCTTGGTTTTCCTGGGGCAGAGAAAGTCCAGCTCAGGATTCCCCTGTTTGCTCCCTGGAAAGGATGCTCGTTTCCTGTGCCTTCACCCCAGCAGCTGCGATGGGATAGCTGGCAGGTCCTGAGGATCCAAAGTGATCTCACAGGCAGCTTCAAGTCTAGCCGCCCCCCCCCCCCCATTTCCCCTAAGAATCTTCTAGAATCTCTTCATAGAGGGCATTGCCTCAGCAATGGGTTTGGGATTCATCCAGATAAAATAAGCCCATGCCCCACCACTGGGACCTGCCCCTTGCGGTGCCTGGCCCAGCGACAGGTGCTGGTTGGTTCTGTGGGTCAGTGGGTGCCCCCCGGATCTGCCACATAGCCCCCACCCTGAGCCACTACCACTTACTTCTGTGAAGCACCAGGAGCTTCAACAAGTAATGCAGCCCCTCCGAGGCGCCAACGCTGACCTCGTGGTCGGTGTTCATGCAGAAGATGCCCAAGATGCCCATCAGTCTCCCGGTGATGGAGAACTCATCCAGGTGCTGCAGGACAAGGAAGGCCCTGCCTCTGTGTGCTGTCCCCCCACCACGGCAACAGCCCCCCAACCTCCACTCAATCTGCCTGTAGGGGACCCCACCTCGCCAGCTCCACACAAGGAGAGCCCTTCCAAATCAGCTCCCAGGAAAACGGGCAGCCAGGCCCCTGCAGCCCATTGGCCAGTGGGAAGCTGCAGACCCAACCCAGCAAGCCTCCTGTCCGGTCCCCGACCAAGGCCAGGATGAGTCTGGCCAATTGGCGCTCACTGGGCCAAGGGCAGCGCCCCCTCAGAGCACAGCCAGTGCTCCGACCACCCCCAGTTCTGTCCAGCACGGCCACAGGCTCAGCCAGGTGCCCGTGGGCAGAGAGGTTCCCAGACCCGCTGGCGCCCCCCCCACCCCCCAGCACTCACCAACAGCTCCGGGAAGTTACAAATAAACCTCAGCAAGTGGCAGATGGTGTACACAGCCCGGGTCTGCTCCTGCTCTTTGTCCGACATCATCAACCACGGCAGGACGATCTAGGGGGGAGGGGGTCACCAAGCCCTTCTGCGGCCCCCTCCCTCCCTGTCACGAGTCCGACGGCCGAAAACACAGGCAGACCGCAGCGCCCTGAACTTGGCAGAGCAAGGGGGTGTCTGAGCTCTTCCTGCTAGAATGTTTAGAGAGCGTGCTGCCTGAATCGCAGAGCCGGGGGCCAGGAGGGGCGGAGGGGGGGCAGTGGAGAGAAGGGGTTCCCTGTGGCAGAGCCACACCCCTGCAGCCTGCTGGCCAGCCCAGGACCGAGGCATTCTCTGCACCTGAGGCGCAGAGTGGCCTGTTTCTGGAGGTTAGAGCCCAGTGACCAGCACTCTGTACAAAACTCACTTTACCAGCCCCCAGCCCTGTGGGACGGGCACTGTAATCATCCCCCAGGAGAACTGTCACAGTGGGGGAGGCGAGTGCTGGTGCAAACCTTTGGGAAGGTGTGCCCCACCCTCCTCACTGTGGGACAGGTGCCCTCGAGGGCAGCCTCTCTGCCAGAGCATTAAATCCTCTGCTGGACACGGAGGAATCTGTCCCCAGGCGACTGGGGTGAGGTTTGAGACCTTGGTCAAGGATGACGTACAGACGACCCTGGGGTTCATTTCCTTCTGCTCTCCTGCTGCCCTGGGACGCCGCACGCCGGGTGGGTGCCAGGTCCCGCTGGCCTGGCTGCTCTGGCCACTCACCTCCAGCAGCTTCTGCAGCGTGACCATGTCGGGCTCTAGATGGTCCATCACGAGGGCTTGTAACATGTCGTCTAAGGCCTGGACTGTCTGGCAAGTCAGGACACGTGGGGTTTGTGGGGCCGACAGCCACAGCTCCCCCATCCCCTCGGACGCTCCTCAGGAGCAAGGACAGCAGGGGCTGTCCAGCTCTGCTGCCACACCCCCATCTTCCCGGACCTCACGGTGGGCTGGACCAGGGCCCACCCAAAGTGGGGGGCAAAGAGAGAAAGTCCGGCATTGGGGGTCCACCCAGACAAACACAGCTCCCAGGGACCCTGCCCCTTAGAGTCATTCGGTGACATCAAGGGAAACTTCCATTTCGAACAGTGGAGGACCGGGTACCCACTGCTCCGTTATTACCCAGACTCCAGTTTTCTCTTTAGACTGTCTGCTCCTGAGACGGAGACAGGGGGCACGCAGCAACCAGACAGGGGCAGCCGGACAGGGGGAGCCTCCGGAGCAGGGCTCCTCCCCCGCGGTGGCCTCCAGGCGGGGGCAGGCACCGCTGGGCTCACCTGCAGGTAGAGGCTGGCGCTCTCCTTGCGGTCCAGGCTGGGCGCAATGGGCGGCAGAGGGAACAAGCAGGAGATGGCCGCGTTCACCAGGTCAAGTTTCTGGGCTAAGTGGAAGGGTGGGTCCACGTGGCTGGGGAGAGGGCAGGGAGAACAGAGGGCTCTGAGGGACATTTTGGGAAGCTGGGGGACATGTCCAGGACCCTGGGGGAGAACCTGGCCTGTTGCTCTCCCTCAGGCACAGGGCATGTCCAGGGCCTGAGTCCTTGTGAGGGACGGTAGCCCTGGCTCCCTGGAGAGCCTCCCACACCCCTGTCCTAACAGGTCCAGTGGTGAAGCTGGGGACCCCTGCCACCCGGATGCTGGTGGTTGAGGTGGCAGTCATGGGGACCCTCCACCCACAGCCCGAAAATCAAGTCCCTAAACCTTGGACTTCCTCCCAACCCAAATGTCTCAGCATTAAGACCCTGGGACTCAGAGGAGGGGACAGCAGGGGCCAACCTCAGGGTCACCACAGAGAGCATGGCTTGTTGGCACACGTTGCTGGTCAGGAGCTCGCCGGCCTCTTTAAGGATCAAAGTCTGGAAGGGTCAGGAAGAAACAAGAATCCCCATCAGAGCCCTGGCTGCTGTGGCCCAGTGGACTGAGCTACAGCCTGCGAACTGAAGGGTCGCCGGTTTGATTCCCAGTCAGGGTACATGCCTGGGTTGCGGGCCAGGACCCCAGTAGGGGACGCATGAGAGGCCACCACACATTGATGTTTCTTTCCCTCTATTTCTCCCGCCCTTCTTCTAAAAGTACATAAATAAATATTGTTTAAAAAAAAGAACCCCCATCAGAGACAGATGCTGGGCTCAGGGTGGGGGAACCCGCCACCCTCCCCCGGGAGAGCTGATCTTCCTTACCTCGATGGTCTTGGCCAGAATGGTTTTGGGCACATACTCGTTCATGGAGCCGTGAGTCTGGGTGCAGATGGCGCCACACAGGGTGTCCACAGCCCTCAGGAACTCGAGCCTGTCCATCTGCTCCGGCTAGGGCAGAGCACACACACCTGCCCCCGTGCCTCCTGCGGGCCACAGCTGGGCCGCTCACGCCTGCCCACCCAGCTCTCAGAGCCCCCAGCGCAGGGCCCAGGCCCCTGGAGAGGTGACCTGGCCTCCTCTGCAGCCCTCTGGGGTCAGTGGGGTTCAGGTTCTATGAGGAACGTCCTTCACACAAACCTGCCTGGTGGCCCAGCCACCTGGGATGGGCCAGGCCAGGGGACCCACGGGCTGAATTCAGGTGCTTCCCCAGCCAGGGCTAGTATTCAAAACCCGAGGAGGTGGGAAGCGTCTTTTTTCCCTACTTTCCCGCTCGGCTCTCAAAACTTCCCCGAGAATGTCCTTACCATGTCTTCTTGTTCCAGAAATTCCAGGATGAGCCAATAGGCTTCTTTCTCTGATTGGCGCAGTCCTGCAAGGGGATGTCATTGGCTCCCTGGGGTGCATCGGGATGCACAGCCACCCTACCTGGCCAGCGCTCTGCTGGGAAGGCTCAGGAGCCAGCTGGGCCTGGTGGGGTTGGTCCCAGTCCAAGAACCAGCTTCCCCAGGCCCACGGCCCCGCGTGGACCTCAGCAGCCCCCGGGGAAAGGCGCTTACGCAGGACCTGGTTAAGTGGTTTTCTGTGTCAGGCAGGGCCAGCGAGAGAAGATTGGAAAGAGAGACATCTGGGAGTCAGCCCCTGTGGCCCCAAACCACTGGAGTTGTCCTGCATGGGCTTTGAAATTCTTGGACGTGAATGGGGTTTGAACCCCAAATCACCCTTGGAAGCCCCCCTCTGGGCAGGCTTCCCTTAGCAGGGTCTCGGGTGCCCATGGGAGGTGCACGGCTCGGGGGCGAGGCTAGGAACAGAGCCTGCCCACCCCAAGGGGCATCGGGAGGAGATGAAAGAAGGCAGTGGAGACCGTGTCAGTTGGGACCCCAAGCGACGTGGGCCACCAGCCCCTCTCACGTCCCTGCAAAGCTGCGCCCTGGGGTGGGGCTCGAAGCCACAGGTCGGCAGATAAGTGTCAAATCATCAAGGTCAAAGCTCTGGTCTTCTATTAGTCTCTCGCCCTTCAGCAAATAAGAGCCTCGCCTTCCTCTCCCTGTCTGTGAGGTGGGGGAGATGACAGACTCTCTCACCGTCGTCAGGATGAAATGAGTTAACGCACGCGAGCGGCAATCCTCAGCAGATTGCACCCCCCACCCCCGTCTCAGCTCACCCAGTCTATCTAGGGGAATGACCGCCACGTGTCTGTTACTGTCACGAGGGGTCAGCTGCTGTGTCCACACTGCAGGTGGGACCAGCAGGAGCAGCACCAGGCTGGAGGGGAGTCAGAGAAAGACAGAAGTCAGGCTGGCCTGAGAAGGGGTGGGTGGCCCTGACTCAGAGCTGGGGCGGGTTGGGGGCTGGGAGTACAGTTGGGGACGTATTAAATTTGAGACCTCGGCCCTGGCTGGCACGGCTCAGTTGGTTGGAGCATTGTCCCGTAAACCAAAAGGTCGGGAGTTGGATTCCTGGTCGAGGCACACACCTCAGATTGTGGGTTCAGTCCCCCATCGGGCACGTACAGGAGGCAACGAATCGATGTTTCTCTCCGTCTCTCCCCCTTCCCTTTCTCTAAAATCAATAAATGCACCCTTGGACAAGGGTGTTTTTTTTTAATTTTTAAAGCAAAACATAAAAACTTGTGACCTCTGCCAGGCATCCAACTGGAGACTTGCTAAGAATCTGGAATTCAGACACTGATCTGGGAGCTGGGGGGCTCTGGAGTCGGCTGGGAGGGGTCTCACTCAGACAGAGCCCAGGTGGGGTCCCAGTCCCCGCCCAGCTCTGGGCGTCTGGAGCAGCTAGGTCTGCAGGGGGACTGGCATGCAGAGCTTGAAGGGGACAGAGGAGGCTGTGCCCCCACCATCACCTCTGAGCTGCTGCTGGGACCTGAGGTGAGGCCGGGGTGGGGGCTCACCTGTCAGGTTAGGCTTCCAGGACACATGCTTGGTGGACGGCGAGAAGGTCATTTTGTTTGGTTTTGGCCTGTTGGGGTTCATCTGCACACGCGGGGTGGTGGTCTGCAGCTTCCAGTGACCATGGGAACTGGGCCAGACGAGGCGCTCCTTTCTGGGGATGCAGCTTGTCCACAGAGGGGTGAAGACGCAGGAGGCAGGCCCTGGTTCTGTCAGGGATGGGAGTGGCTGAGCAGAGGCCCGGCCTGGGTCGCAGCACCGGCTTCCCCGTGCCTCCCTGTGGGGAGGCTGGGGACCCTCTGAAGGACCCGACTCACCCTGGCTTGCCAGGAGTCCCCCATTCAGGGCCAGCATTTCAGATTTGGACATGACCTCCCAAGTCATGCGTCCGCCCCGTGCCCTGGAGTCTGGCCGCCGAGGCCCTGCGGTCTCCGAACACAGGCTGCTGCACTGTGTCCCCCGTTCAGAATCCCAGTCCCCTGGGATGGACCCAAGGTCGCCCTTCAAGGGAGGTGGCCCCCAAGGTCCCCAGGGAGACAGTTTGACCCGGCTCTCCGCACCGGGCATTTGAGGTCCCCAGATGACCATCCCTTAGAATCTCCTCACATGCAGGGTCCCACCTGACTCCCCTTGTCCCCCTCCTCTGAGCTGGTCCTGGTTTGTCCTGTGGCTGGGGAGCTGCTATCCCCAGGAGTCCTCGACACTGAGGACTGACCCCTCACAGCTGTCTTGATGCTTCACCGAGCACCGCACGTCCACGACTCGGTTAGACTCAGTGGGCTCCCCCCACAGACACCCTCCTCCCAGAACAGATGCCCAGGCCTCAGTGAGCCAGGCCCTCAGCCACAGGGGCCCCTGGTTCCCAGGGCTGAGCACCTGGCGTAAGACTGAATTACCAGCCCCCCTTTAGCTGGGAGGGGACAGGCAGGGCCCCCTACCTGACGTGCGGGCACCTCAGACTCAGGCACGAGTCCTCCTCTGGGGACCACACTCCAGGGGGCACCACAACTCCAGAGGGCACCAACACTCCAGGGGGCACCACGCCCACACCCGGGTTGGGGCGACCCCTGCAGGGCAGGCAGGGTGGTTCCCGGTGGGAGCTCCCTTCTGTCTCCCTGGTCCCTGAGACGGGGGAGGGCAGTTCAGAGCTGCCCCCCCACCGCCCTCCCTGCCCCAAAGAACTCCCACATGTCCAGCTTCAGAGACGGGGCAGCAGGGCCTGCTGCACCGGCCAGAGGAGCCGGAGACTGAGCCACACTCACCGCTGACCACAGCCCAGCCCAGCTCCAGGCCTGGGAGACCCGTTCCCATCCTTCCAGGGACGCAGGTGGCCCGAAAGGCCCCTCCCACCCCATCCAGCCCACCCACTGCCTGGGACAGGGCCACACGGCCACCAGTTGGGCACCCCGAGGGCTGGACTGCTCCGCACAAAAGAACTTTCACCCAGTCAGCTCAGCCGGTCACAGAAAACAGACTTTACTGAAGTATTCGGCACTCAAATCCACACAGGTGCAGCCCCACCACCGAGGACATGGCTGGCACCTTCCAGGACCAATAAGTTAACATAAAGGACGCTCAGGTGTGTGTGGGCAGGTGAGGTGCTCCACCGCCTCCTAGCTCCGCTCCGCCAAGGACACTGGGCAGGGAGGTGGCTGGACCAGGGGAGGGGCTCAGAGACAAACTGGGCGAGGACAACATCCAAAGGACATTCAGGCATGCAGGTGCCACCCCTCCTCCCTCGGTCCTCAGACAGCCCCCTGGGCAGCACCGCCTCTGTCCAGTGGGGCAGTGGGGCCTCTTGGGGGTCAGGCAGCAATTTCTTGGAGGCCGCAGCTGTATTTGTACCGCCGACCAAATCCAGGGACCTCAGAGAGGAAGGGTCCGCGTGCGTGAAATCGGAGGCTGGGCACGGTGCCTGCCTCCTTGAAACAAACCGCCCCCCACCCCCAACCCGGAGCACCATAGCCAGTGGCAGAGGGCCCGGACAAGCCTGGAGTGGGGACCACCTGATGCTCTCAGTCAGCTGCCCAGGCTTACTCAAGTCCCGGCAGCTGGGACAGGTTGCTAACGCCCTTCAGCGTGGGCACTCCCCGCTGCTGTTGAAAACAAGGGCAGGCCTGGGTGGTGGTGGGGAGTGGGAGGGGCCAGACCCCGCCCTCAAACACGCCCCAGAGGCGATGCCTCTCCAGTTTGCACAGGGCTGGTTTTTAGGACTTCGATGCCCCGAGCAGGGGTCACAGTGAGCTGTTCTCCAGCCAGCACCGAGGCTGGCCCCCAGCCCAGCCTCCTGATGCCCAAGGCTCAGAGGCTGGCAGATGCTGGGAGGCCATAGGGCCCTGAGAGCAGTTAGTGACGGGGACCCCACGTGGGATTTAGGGGGGTCAGGAAGACAGTCCTCCACTAGGACACAGACCGGTCACCCTCACCTGGCACGTGCATCACAGAGCACAGTGCAGGGGGAATGGGGCTCCCCAGGCCAGCACCCCTGTGGTGCCTAGAGAGCTGGGGAATGGGGCCGGGGGTGCCCGGCTGTTCTCAGGGACGCTCTCAGAACCAGAGGGCACAGCATGGGGGCACCCACTATGGCCCCGGCTGTCCCCCACATCCCGCCACTAGTGTTGCGTAAGGAGACATGCGGCCAGTCTGACAGGCAAGGGAGGCCTTGGGTCCAGCCGGCCGGTCTCTGAGGAGCAACGCATTACCATGTGACAGTGATCTTGAGAACAAATGACAATATAAATCCACAGACCAGGACTTCTGAACAAAAACTGGTTAAAAAAAAAAAAAGGAAGTCTCAGCTCCAGGCCATCGGCCTGCGATGGGGACAGGGGAGCTGCGAAAGGCACAGGAGGGGGGTCGCAGCCCCGCCGGGGAGCAGCACGTGGGGCCTGGGGTGCCCAGGCCCGGCTACACCTGGCTGATGATCTCTCCGTTCTCGGGCACGAAGACTTGCACAGGGGCCCCTTCGGGCGATCTGCGGAGCACACACACAGCAGGTACCTGTTGGGTTGGGGACAAAAGCAGGTGGGTGAGCAGACCTGGCAGGCAGCCCACATGGCATGCCCAGGGGCACCGTTCTTATCCCAAAGACTCCTGACTGGTGGCAGCCCAAGCCTCCCCAGGAGGCCACTTGTCCCTCAGGGAATCATGCTTCACCCCCTTTCCCCTCCAGCTGTTCTGGGGGCATGATGGGCACCCTGACCTCCTACCCCCCTTTCCTGAGCTCCTTCTCAGCATCCTCCCTGTCTGGCAGGTTGGGCTGGGCTGGGTCTAGGCCACAGACAGGTCCAGGCTTGCAGGGAGGGAAGGGAGGGTGCGGCACGGGATGGAGCCAGCTGTGGCCAGGCCAAAAGTGGTGGAAGGTGGGGGACACCCACGTCCACCTGGTCTTGCCGGTGACACCCGGGGTCTCGGAGAAGCAGCCTGTGGACCACTTCAGGAGCATGCCCCCTGCAGAGCCCTCGGTCCCAGGGGAAGCAGAACGCACTCGTGGGGGCTAACCCCACTTCGGAGTGAAGAAACTGGCCATAGAACCGCAGTGGCCGCCCTGACATTGCAGGCCAGGGTGCCCAACCCAGGCCAGGTCCAGCTGTCTGGTTCTTACATTGCCCCCCCAAATCCTTTTACACATAGCCACTCAGTAAACATGGTCTGGGATAAACGTGCTCCCACACGACCGAAGGTGGGAGAGGCTGTGAGGTCAGCCTCCTGCCCATCCCGTTGCTGGTAAGGGGGTGGGGCTGAGATTTGAACCCGGACGGTCTGACTTCAGAGCCGTGCGCCCGACCGACACGCCACCCTGTTCTCCAGCTTGGCAGTGGGCAGGGTGTCTGTGAGGCTGCTGACCGCCAGGCTGCTCCAGGCTCTGCCTTCGGTCGGCCCTTTTTCCCAGACACTCCGTCTGTCCTGGCCCCTCGAGCCAGGACAGGCGGGCGTTGACGTGGGCCGGACCTTCCCTGGTGAGGACTCAGCTCTCGGGGGGACCCTCTCCTGCGGTGCTTGTGGGTTTGTGCTCATGAGTGGGACACGCAGCTGGGGACTCGGGTGCCTCCCAAAGCCACAAGGGGATGGAGTGGGCCTGTCCTTCCAGCTGGCAGACTTCGGGACTGGCTACCCTCCTCTAGCTGGATGGCCCGATGACCCTCACCTGCGTCCGGGGCCCCAGGGCCCGCCCAAGGGGCAGGCTGCGCACACGGAAGGCGCCCTGGCGGTCCAGTGAGTGGGGGCGCGCACTCCGCAGGCGGGCTCGCTCGTGCCAGGACTGCAGCTCCTGGGTCACGGCCGCCCTGCAGAGGGCACGGCCGGCGGGGCTGTCCTTGAGGGAAGGTGCGCGCGCCGGGCGTCCGCGGGGACGCACGTGTTGCTGCAGCTGCTGAAGCTGCTGCAGACGCAGGGTCAGCCGCTCCTCCTCAAGGGCCACTCGGTCTACCTCGCTGGGCGGCAGGCAGCCCTCGGTCACCAGCATGTACAGCTCGGCTGGGAAGGGCCCAGGGGACAGCAGCAGCGAGGGGCGGGGGGCGTCTGGGCCCCAGGCCCCGTGGTAGCCGGGAGCCCTGGGTGGGGACAGTGGCTGCAAAGCGTAGATGTCGGGGCTGCTGCTGCCAGGCGAGGTGGCATGGGACACGCTGGAGCCGTCGGAGCCGCTGTCCTCGGAGCAGGAGTGGGGGGCATGGGGTGGCCGCAGGGGCCCGCTTGGGGGCCAGCAGGAGCTGGGCACGGTCACTGTGTAGTGGGTGGGGCGGCGGCGGGGACCTGCCCGGAAGGAGTCCATCCTGGGGAAAGATGAAGACAGACAGATTCCCTGAGTCTGAGGAGTGGGGACAGCAGCCAGGCCAGGAAGGATTCCGGCTCGGACCTCTGCAAACAGATGGATGTTGGCCTGGCCCCACCGGAAACTGGCATCCCTCACTCCACGCGCACCTCCCTGCGTTGTGTCCCCTGTGCCACCTCAGGGTCACGTGTTCTCAGCCTCTTTAGGGATCCTAGGTTCAGGGTGTTCTACCCACAGGACCTGTCCAGGCGGCCACGGTCACATAACTAAAACGAGTAAGAGCTGTCCTGTGTCACAGAGGAAAGACCACAGGAAGAGGGGACACCATCTGTGGCCTACAACCGACAACAGAGGCCTCCTAGAGGCTTCGCAAACAATTTGCCCAGGCGTTCCAGGCTGGGGCGCAGCCTCTGCTGGGCGGGGGTCCCCAAGCAGGCCCTGTCCAGCGCCTCCCCCTGGTGCCTGCCTGAATGGAGGAGCCACCATCCTGTGCTGTGAGCTCTCCAGGGTGGGTCCCCAGCCCCCTGTGCCCCTGGGGTGGCCCGTCCTTTACCTCAGCGACTGTGACTGGGCCCTCCGCCCCTGCATGTCGGGCGTGGTGGGGGCACTTGTCCGGTCCTGCCGCTGGCCTGGGACACTGCAGACAGGGACTACGTGGCAGGAGGTGGGCCAGTCCTGTGGTGTGGTGGCCGGGCTGCTGTGATAGGGTTAGAGATGGGTCAGGGTGGGATCCCACCACTCAGGGTTCACACTATATGTAGGAATGGCCCCTAGAGGCCGCAGCTCACAGCTGGGGACAGGGTGGCCCCCAGCTGACCCCCACCCCCAGCTTCCAGCCCCTCCTCCCGCCCCCCCTGACCTAGACTCGCTACTGGGGTCGGAACTCCTCCCCGGCTTCTCGTAGGGCTGGTCCAGGCTGGTCTCCTTCCAGGGGCCGTTCTGAATGGGGGCCGGGTCCAGGCCCCCTGGCTCGGGCCCTGCAGGCTGCAGCCCCTCCAGGCTCTGGGGTGGGGACGCTGGGGCAGGTTTCGGCACTCGCGCCTCCTCTGCAGAAGTAGAGAGACCTGTGGAGGCAGCGGCTGGGGAACCGGCCCGGCAGGAACCTGCCTCCCCCGCTGCCTGTCCTGCTGCGCCTGGCTGTGTCTCTGGGCCCAGAGAGTCAGAAGCAAAAACAACATCTTGTCCTTTGGGGCTTAATCCCTGCCTCACAGCCCTAGCGGGCACCTGACTCCTTCGAGAAGCCTGCCCAGGTTGACTCTCCTGGGCTCTCATTACCTCGCCCCCTAACCTTTGTTCCCGGTGCCGCATCTGCAGCGAACCATCTGTTTTCTGTGTTCTGTGCCTGCATGCCCTGTTTGCTCACTGGCCTGGGCACTCCCCTGGGCAGGACTACCCCCCTTCTCAGTCACCTTGACCCCCGGCACCCTTGGGGTTTGTAAGCAGAGATCATAACCGAGGACTTCTGCTTCCCAACACTCTCTTCTCGCTGCACACAATGGCTGCACCAGACGGCCCTTTGGCTCCGACAGGTGCACGTTGGAATAAACGCCCTGTACTGAGGCGGGGATACCTGGGACCTGGCTGGAACGGACCCTCCCTGTCCTGTCTCAGTGACTGAGCATCCTAGAAGGGAAAGCAGCCAGTGCGTCCCCACGTTCGCTGAGCATGGGCTGTGGCAGGTGGGAGGGTTGGCTGTATCCACTGGCTGCTCAAAGCCCGCTCCCCGATGGAAGTCCTCGCCCATGAACTCTGCCCCAGCAACCCAGTCCTGATAGCGGTCCCCACATGGCCCCACTCACCTTCTTCCAGGAGCAGCCCATCCGAGAGGGAGCTGTCGTCTGAGACACAGAGCTCTGGGGAGAGAAGAGACGAGGAAATGGGCATGGACGTTGGAGCTGCCAGGCCTGGCCCCGCCCTGCCCACCTCACGGATCCCCATCAGGAAGTGCCGTGTGTTAAACCCTCTACCGGGCGTGAATTGATTACTTGGAAATAGAAAACAGTCAGAAGTTAGAAGCCAGGAGTCAGAAAACCTGATTTTCCTCCTGGCTGACATTACTTTTGCAACCCTGAAGAAGCCGTTTCGATGCCTCGGTTTCCCCATCTGTCAAAAACAGCCAGGGCTTGCTGGCAGGGGAGGGAAAGTTCCAGAAGGCCCTTGGCATGGAGGGACTTTGCTAACTTCTCTGCAGTCTTCGGCTATCACAGGTGCCAGGGACCCCAAATGGGAGAACTCCTGCATCACCACCACCAAGAGCCGGCAAGCGGGGCTCTGAGCCACGGGCCTGTGGGACCGAGCCAGGTCGGGCCGGCCGGATGAGGCCAGAGTGTGGCCAGCCCAGCAACAAAGCAGAGGGACCCACGCTGGCCACGGCCTTGCAGCAAACTGTGACCTTCTGGTGGCGAGGATCTGCCTCATGTAACCCAGGCAGACCTCACTAGTATCTTCAACTAGGTTTGGGGACAAAGAGAGGAAAACAGGGCCATCGCTGGGGTTTCTGTTGTGCCAGCCACCGTGCTCTGGCTGTGTCATCTCCTGGGCTCCTCCCAGCACTCCGCTCAGGTGAGCGCTCTGAGCCCCTCCAGGCAGCCGCTGAGGAAACCCAGCCTGGAGGAGTGCCCACGTGGAGGCGGTCGGGATTCACGCCCAACAGTGACCACTGCTGGGCTCCGGGCCTGCTCTCCCGTTGGCTGGATCTAACGCCCAGGCCATCACCCAGAAAATCCTGAATCAGACATCCAACCGCCTCAAAACTCAATGTTTTTATAACAGCGACGGGCAAACGACCGACCGCTTGTAGCCACCTCCGGTTAACTGGCTGTTTTTGTAAATAAAGTTTTATGGAAATGCAGCTGTGGCTGTGCTAACAGAACACCTGGCCGCCTTGGCCAGGCGGCCAGAGCCGTGCAGCTGGGGCTCAGGCCGTGCAGACCCAGGCAGTTCTGGAGCTGAGCTCCTCAGCTGGACTGCACTGGGGCCTCACACGGGGCCTCTGTCCACCCTGCAGGACATCCGTCCTGCCCCTGGAGCCGGGCAGACCCCTTGGCCAGCCTTTGCCTTGGGTCTCCCCCTCAGGGATACCCTCTTAATGAATTCTGGCCGCCTGCCTCTGCTTTTTCAGAAGAACAAAGATTTTTTTGCACATGTCAAGTTGAAGAAATCGTGAGACTGTTGCCCTCGTGCCCGCCAGGCAGCTGGGGGCAGAGCCACAGGTTTGGTCCAGGAAGACAGACATCCGCCCCCATCCCTCCTAATCTTCACAGAGACAGGCAGGGGGCATTTCACAGGCCACACATCACTGGTGTGGAGGAGGCGGGGGTGGGGCGGGCACAGCCCAGGGTACCCACTGCACAGCCACCACCTCACAAACCCTGAGCATCCAGGGCTTCCTGCCAACCTGCAGCCACAAGCCACGTGGGGCTACTCTAATGCCAATGGAATAAAATACACTCAGTTCCTGGGTTACGGACGCACGGCCCAGGTCCCAGAGCCCACGTGGACAGCGGCCCCCGTACTGGGCGGGCAGGTGGAGACCACGGGCAGACAGGGCTGCAAGGCTGCCCGCCAGCAGACGCGCTCCGAGAACCCGTGGGACTATCGTTCCATGTGGCGGCACCTCCCACTGCTCGCCCCCCGCCTCGCACCGACTAATTACTCTCACCTGCCTCACCTGCCTCACCTGCCCTACTTGCGCTCCGGGCCGGTGTGATGGAGCCCCGGAGGGCACAGGGTGGCGACTGCTTTTCCCTTTAGGGCTGTGCTCTTTTTCATTCCCAACACCTTTCAGCTGCTGATTATCGGCCCCTCTGCACCCCCTCCACCCAGGAGGGCACAGGTGGGCCAGCAGAGCAGCCCCAGAGCAGACACCGCTGAGTAGCACTGGGTCCCCTCCCCCTGGCCCGACACTGAGTCTGATCAGACAGGGCTCGAGAGGGGAGAGGAGGCTCCTCTGATCAGCACAGGGACGGGCAGGGTTCCTCCTCCAGAGCCGCCCAAAGTGCCTACCAGAGCCCCGGGCGAGTCTCGGCCTGCTCCCTGCTCCAGACACACAGCGTCATCAGTGACACCCCCACACCCTCCACCACCCCAGCCACCGCAGACCCGTGGGCAGGAGGCTACTGAGGACCCAGTAGAGACTGAGCTGCACAAGGGGCCACCTCCCTCCCCGGCTCCTCCTGGCGAAGAGCCGGGTGTCTGCGGGGAGAGGGGTGCAGTGGTCTCTGCAGAGCTGCCAGGTGGATGCGGGGAGGACCATGCCGCCACCTCCCTCAGAGCCCCGGGGACAGCAGTGTCCTTGTGCAGGCCACAAGCCTTCAACCAGAGAGGTCCGGCCCCTGAGCCTGGGTCACTCCCCGTGTCCTGTGCTTCCTGGGTCAGCCTCCCACCGAAGCCTCTACCCCTGGCTGCCGGCTGCCAGAGCGGAGCTGGGAGGGGAGCTGGGAGGTGTCTGGTCACACCCTTTCTACCCTAAATCAGACGCCCACGTGGGACAGCCTGAGGCACGGGTCATGGGGCAGGGGACAGGAAGAGCTCCATACACGGTCCCGACTCAACAAAGAGCCAGCCCCCAACCTGAGGGGCAAGGTTGGGGCCTCAGGTGATGGGGGCCACGGACAATCAATCAACAATCGTCCCAGCCCAACGGTCCCAGCCGTGGCCACACCTGGAATCCAGTTCTGCCCCAGGCCCACCCCCCCACCCCTCCTGTAGTACCCTTGCCACTGAACCCAGGCCATGGGGCTGAGAGACGCAAATGGACAAGGGGACGGGATGCACTGTTGGCCAGGTGGTTCTAGAAGGTGAAGGGACAGTGGGGTGGGGCACTGGTGGGACTGGGTCCCACCCGGATGGCCGAGCTGCCCTGGGCCCTGACTGGAATCTGCTCAGAAACCCCTCTGGGTTCGGCAGCCTTGGGGCCCCAGGGGCCCGGGGGTGTGAAGGCAGGAAGGTGAGAGCCCTCGGAACTGGCTCCAGGTCAGCCTGGGGCGTGCCCGCTGTCCAGGAAGTCTCTTGGGGGACAGTGGGTTTTGAAAGGATGTGGAAGGGAGGAGGGGGTAGGATGCTCCCTAAGGAGCAGGGGGACAGAGGCCGGTGGAGGGCAGGCAGGCTGGTCTCAGCCAAGGCCAGGGCGGTGGCAGTGAGCACCCACCCTCCCTTGTGAGCCCGCAGGGGCTGTGGCCCAGGTCGAAGACACACCTGGGTCCAGGGGCGGCACGGCAGCAGGGAGGGAGGCACGGTGGCACCGCTGCTCACCCAGGCAGCGCTCCAGGGCCCGCAGCCTCTCCTCCTCGAGCAGCAGGGCGCGCTTCCGCTGCCGGCGGGCCTGCCGGCTCAGCTTCTCCTCCCGGCTCAGGCGCCTCGCAGCCTCGGCGATCTGCAGCTGCAGGGCCAGCTCCCGCTCCAGGCCACTCAGTGGGTCCTGCAGGGGCAGGTGGGGGTGAGCTGGGGCGCAGAGAACTGCCCCGGCCGGGTGCTCTGGATCCTGGCCCTGAGTCGCCGATCTGGGGCAGAAGGTGGAGTGCGGGGAGGTGCCCAGCAGCCAAGCCATTGGCCTGGAAAACTGGCCGGGATCCACCCGGGTGGGTGGGGATGGGAGGGCCAAAACAGGACACTTTCCCTCCTGACCCCAAAGGGTTGGGCAGGTGAGGCCAGGTGGACTGTCACAACTCACAGCTCAGGGGAGGGCCCCTAGGAGGACCTGGGCCACCACCCTGCCAAGAAGGAGGACAGTCCTGGGCCAGAGCGACCGGTCTGAATAGGTCACTGCCCCGCTGGCTGAGCTCTTCAGTGGCCCCTGCCCGCTGGGGGCCGAGGCTGTGTCCTCCCCAGAGCTGCCAGCTGTCCTGCTCCCTGGGGTGGCACACCAGCCCCATGGCTACCTGGGCCATACACTCGCAGGTGCCTCGGGCCCACGCAGAGCCAAGCCTTGCGGGTGGGCCGGGGTGGAGACCACCAAGCTTGGGAGAGGTGCACCGTGCTCAGTTGCCTTCCAGATGTGAAGTCCTGGCTTCGGACCCACCTTCGGGGACCCGGCTCCCCACTTCCTCACCTCTCTGTGCAGAGCCTGCTCATCCAGCTTGTAGGCGGCTCCGATCCTGCGACGGACTTTCGGGGCCTTTTCTCCTGCTTTGAGGGGGTACTCGGCTGGCAAGATGCCTGTCAGCTCCTGAGGAGGGGAGGCAACATCAAGCTCCAGCCAGGCCCCTCTCCGCTCGCTCGGCCAGATGGGTGACCAGGAGGGTCCTGCCCCCCCACCAACATTAGCCACCTCCACCTGCTCCGGTCCCCAGGGTGGTAGCACTGGTATTCTCGGTGTCCCCTGTCCCCCTTCCTTCAGCTTCCTCACTCTCCTCTTCCAGAGCTGTCCCCCGACCCAGGCTGCATCTCCATCCTCTCGGTCCCCCGCAGCCCTGGGCCCCTCCCCATCCCAGGCTGCCAGCACCCACACCCAGGATGCAGGGTGCCACGCTCCCCTCTCCTTTCCAGAATTCCCCTTTCTGACAGCCCCACCACCTCGATGTGGCTCCCCAGGAAACCCCAGGGTGGGGTGTGGGGCGGGCCTCACCGCCTCCCGAAGACACAGTCCCCGCAGCTCCTGCAGGCAGGCCTCCAGGCGCGCCTCCAGTGCCCGCTGCTGCTTTCGCATGGCGTGGGTCAGCTCCTTGGCCTCCTTCAGCTCCTTCAGCGGGGACACCGGGCTGTCGGGTCCTAGGGGTGCATGGCACACGCTCAGGGGAGCCCCGGGCAGGCCAGGCCACCCGCTGGGAAGCGTGTGCCTACACACACGTACAGGCGTGTGCACCTCCTCTCCCTCACCCTCCACTGGGCCAGGCGAGCCTGGGCCCGAAGCTCAGGCCCTGACCAGAGGGACTTTCCATCTGAGTGATCACCGGCATCGATGGGGAAGATGCCGGTTCCAGATAGGATCAGACTCCAGCCCAGCGCCTCAGGCCAGAAAAACTGTCCAGCCCTCCCAGTCCGTTCCCCTCCCCCGCCCCCACACACAGTCCCTGAGTTTCTCCACCTGGCCAGCCCTGGCCTGGGGCCACCGGCCTCCTGGGCCACTCACCAGACTGCAGGATGACACCACTGTCGGTGTCGCTGGCCTCGTCCTTTGCCTCCATGGTGGGTTTCCGGGGCCAGGAGGCGTGGTGCCCCTCCCAGCCTGGGCCAGGTCCAGCCGGCGGCCGGGAGTTTCCCCAGCTTGAGAGAGACAGAAGCTACGAGTCAGCCCCCTCAGCTCCAAGCAGAGCTGAGGAGTCAGAGGACCCCTGCTGCCTCCTTCCTGGATAGTCCTCTTGCCCACAAGGGTGGACAGTGGTGGTGGCCACAAGAACCACTGACCCTGGGGAGCAGGTCAGCAGGGAAAAGAGCAAGAAAGGATGGGGACAGCACAGGGAGGAGAGGGAAGCAGGAGGGGATAATGTCTGCGTGCAGTCGGCTGTCCCCACGGGGCTCGCTGCCCTCTGCAGAGAGCCCGGGAGGCGTGAGGCCCACCCTGCTGCCCGGTGCATGAGGGTCCCTCAAGAAGCGCTGGACACTGGGCACTGAGCCCAGGCTGCCCCACTCCCCAACCAGGGTATTCACCCAAGCAAGTGCCAGAGAGCTATGCCAAAGCCCCGGACCAGCTCCCGGGCCACCACCCATGCCCAGGAGATCCCTTGAGGAGAACTCGGCCTGGATCCCACCCCGCACAGCCAGGGGAGCCCCTGGAGGCTGTCAGGGCTTCGAGGAGGGGAGGACGTGACTAGAGCGGAAGGTGCCCGGGGACAGAAAGATTGCCACACCTCTGCCTCCCTAGGGCTTGGGAGAAGAGGTGGATCGGGCACTGTCCCTGCTGTGTCTCTTGGCCCAGCTGGCACCTGTCAGGAAAGCAGCACCTGCTGTCTGCCCCCACGCCTCCCCAAATCCACGGGCGGCACTGTGGGTTGAGTGGGGCAAGGGTGGGGAGGCAGGCGGGGTGGGCGGGCCGTCTGCGAAGAGAGCCCAGCCACCTCCTCACTGAGTCAGCCCATTGAGCAACAGCAGCCCAGTCCCAGCCTTCCGCCTGTAGTGTATCCTGCCTCCCGGGGACCCCGGACCCTGGATGGGGGCATGGGGCTGCCCCTCCATCTGCCCCCCCCCACCTCCCCTGGGAGAAAGCCAACACACAGCAAGGCAGAGACAGGGAGCAGGCCGCCTCTCTGCCCATGCAGACAGGTGAGCAGAAGGGAGCCGCTCCTCCAGACCCCTGTGCGCACCACGCCCGGGGACCACAGCCCTCCCAGGAGGGCTGAGGCAGGGCTCCAACAGAAAAGGCTGATGTGAGGTCTTCACAGACCTGGGAGCATGGTGGTGGCAGGGGGTCCGTCTGCCCCATGCATCCCTCCCAACCCCTCGTCTCCAAGAGGTGAGGCGGGGCTGGACAGAGGGGCGGCAGGCTCTCTCTGACCCTCCCCAGGGCCAGGGCCAGGCCCAGCCAGAGTGGGGTGGTCTCAGCAGGCTCAGGACAGGGAGGGGTAAGGTGGCGGGATAGGGAATTAGTCACACTTGCTCACTAATCATTAACCCGGAAGGAGTTGCCTTGGGGAAGTGTGCCGGCTGGTGCAGAGGGGGGCAGTTTGGAGGACCAGGGGCAGGGGTCCTGGCGGAGAGCCCAGCTTGCACCCTCAGGTCAGCGGGTCAGGCACAAGGTGCTGGCACTCGGTGGTCCCAGTCTAACGCTGAGCCCACAGCTCAAGCCCCATGTCGGGGCCCAGACTCCAGTCCCTGTCACGGTGCCTCTCGGGGCTCCTATTGTCACAGGCACAGCGAAGATGACACGGTGTCACCCATAGCCCTGCTGTAGGCCCCTCCTCAGGCCCCACCCCAGCTGCTCTGCCTACGGTGGGGTCCTGCCCTGGAGACCCCACTGCTCCCCAACCCAGGACTCTCCCTGTCCCCCGGGACCCTCAGCACCAGTCCACGGGCCCAACTACAAAGGCAGAGAACAGAAGGGGCGTGGAGAGAAACCCACAGCCACTGGGGGCCTTCCTTCACACGGCTGCCCCGAAGCCAAGCCCCAGACTTCTGTCCAGCTCTCCCTCCTCCTGCGGAAACTGAGGCCTCAGAGCTGCAGACTCATCGGAGCGACGGGGGCCCGCCAGCACCCCTGTCACCCCCGCTGCCCAGGCCGCTCAGGGT
Organism: Macrotus californicus; assembly: GCA_007922815.1. Classification (NCBI taxonomy): domain Eukaryota; kingdom Metazoa; phylum Chordata; class Mammalia; order Chiroptera; family Phyllostomidae; genus Macrotus; species Macrotus californicus. The sequence goes on from VMDR010000010.1 coordinate 227,562, forward strand.
CCTGCTCCACCCTGCCCCACGTTCCGCCCTCACCTGCTTCTGCGGTTTGTCCCGGAGGCCGGAGTCCGGACGCAGCCCGGGTTCCTAGGTCAGGGGCCCAGGGTGTCACATGCCACCTGGGGGTCTTCCTGGCCACAGGGCAGCCTCCCGCCGCTCTCTCGGACCTGGCTCTCCAGATCCTGCTGTCCTCACGCCGGCCCCGCCAGCACCAGAGCCTGGCCTTAGCTCTGCGTCCCTGTGTCCCTCCTCCTAGGCTGCTGGGCCCAGGGAACCAGGCTGCTTGTTGTGACTTGAGTCAGAGGCGGAGCAGGTGAGCCAGCCCCTCCCTAAACAGTCCTGCCCTGGCTGCTCCTGGGCCTCTGCACTTCCGGGGCTGCAGGGAGGGGGGCTCCCCATGGAGGAATCCCACAGGGAGGCAACAGGGTCCTGTCTTCACGGCCTTGCCACACACAGAGCTGTGAGGGACCCCGAGAGCCCTCCTGCCCTGCCCTGGCTCGGGCCTCTGGATGTCCCTGCCCTCCTGCACCTCGGTTCTCCTTTGCAGAAATCGAGGCTCTGAGGCTCTGGAAGCAGGGTGAAGGGCCACTGTCCACGGGGAGCAGCAGCAGGAAACGCGCCCGTGAACAAGGCCGGGCCCCACTGTCCGCACACCTGAGCTCCATTGCCCAGATTGGCTAAAAGCCTCAGGATGGCTCTGGGGTCCCAAGAAAACCAGGCTGTCCCCACTTTCTGTCCCAGACATCTCCCTCCACGATCAAGGCCATCAGCCCCCTGTTCACTATTCACACCGTCCCGCAGGAGGGTCCGAGGAGCACCGGCCTGAACCCCCATCTCGTCCATTCTCCATGGGAGGGCCATGGGGACCCCAGGCTCTAAGCCTGCTCCCCACACACGAGGGGCCAGAGACCAAAATGGAACTTGTTTCCTACAAAAACTAAGCCTCCAGGTCTCCCACCCCACTGACCCCATGGCCAAATGCTGTTAGGAGGTAAGAACTCAGGCCACCTGTTGCCTGTCCCCAGCTGGCCTCACTCACAGCCTGGAACCAAGGGTCCTTCTGACCCAGATTACATTCCGTTTTAACTCCCAGCTCTGGAAGCCAGTCTCTCCCTCTGCCCCTCAGGGACCAAGCCTTTCCCCGAACACCAGCAGCCCCCGAGGTGGCAGGAGACAGTAGCCGGGCCCTGAAACAACTGTCACAGGGCTGGCCCCTGCAGGCCAAAGGTCACAGCTGCACCTCAGTCAGGTTTCGGCCCCAGGGCCCCAAGGTGGACGGACCCCTCACTGCCCACCCCCCAAACCAGACTGAGGATCAGGGGGCAGACCCAAGAACTGTCCTCCAGACCTGAAGCCAAGATTCTTCAGTGGCTCCCACCTCACCTTCCAGCAATCATCTCCCAGCGGGACCCTGAACACCCGCCCCTCCCCAGTCTTGTGACTTCCCCCTGTACGACCTGTAACCCACATGCCACTGAGGATGGGCTTCTTCCCATCCCCTGGACGGCACTGCTCATCCACACAGCTGCTCCCCACTGCGGTTCCCCACGGCCAGTGTAGCCGGGTGGAGACACTCTTTCTGTCCTGAAGCACACCTCCGCGAACCCCACTCTCGGATTCTCCCCGCCATCCCAGCACCTCCACATACCTCTGGATCGCCTCCCTCCCCCAGAGCAGGCACCTCCAATGGAGCCCACAGAGCCCCCCAGCTGCTGCCGCAAGCAGCCTCACATTCCTGCACAGCCCCTCTCCAAACAATGCAAGCCCACTCCCCCAGGCTGACCACCTCCTCTGTCCCAGCTGAGGCGCCCCAACAGGGGACAGCCCCCTCCCTGGGTGAGGAGCAGAAGCCCTTCTCTCCGCCCAGTCCTCGGAGCAACAACAGCCCTCCCATCCCCACAGGTTGGCTCATTCTCACAACATGGAAGAGGGGAGTTGACTTTGCACATAACTGACACCCTCCCCCCAGCTCCAGGTGGGAGAGGATGGAAGTTTCTAGAATCAGCTCACAGCAGTATTTTTTGAGGTGTACAATAAAGAGAATCACTGAGAACCAATTATATTGAAATACAGGGCTGAAAACTGAAAGGCACACAGCCGTGCATCACCGTGGTGCAGGCGTATCAGTGGGGAATTTCACAGGAGTGACGAGTGTGGGCAATATTTCCAGGCAGCTACCAGCGCACTGTGACATGGGACTCTCCGCAGATCGCATCAGTGGCAAAGTCACAGGCAAGCCGCCCTTCTTGCCTTTGTAACTGAGGGCTACGTTTCTGCTAAAGGTGATAGACGTGTTTCCCATCTAAGTTCACAAACCCTCTGGATTCCCTCCAGAGGTTTTGGTGCCCCTGAACCCCATGAAGAACCCTGCCTTCGGGTAATCCCTCATCTCTGAGTTCAAAGGCCCCCTGCACCCTCAAATCCACAGGCAGCATTTCCCAACTCACAGAACATTGGGTTTGGAGCTGGACTGGGCAACCACTCTCCTCCAAGAACCCCAGGCCCATGGGCTCTGACCCTCTGCCACTCAAAATACCAAGGAGAGGTGGACAGCCCATAGCTGGCTGGGAATTTGGGGTCCCCACGGCACTTCCAGCCCATCTCAGAGATCAGGGTGGATGCCCCAGCCCAAACCCAGAACAGGGTCACCAGGACCAGCGGTTGGTGAGGACGCAGAATTTCCTGGAAGCACAGTAGAGCACGCGGAGACATCTCTGAGAGGAGAAACGCGCCCTCTCTCCCAGGTGGCCCCTTCTTAGGGAAAAGTCCTGCATCAGGAGACTGGTGCTTCTCGACCATCCACTCTCCAGTGCTACGTGCGGTCTTTAAGTTGCTTCGGGTCCCCGAGACTGAAGTCCTTGCAGGCCAGGGCCTGTCCCACTCCGCGCACCCCCAGGACAGGGCCCACTCGGGCGCCCCAAACTCCACCGAATGAATTAACAATCGGCGGTGAGCGCCGAGCCCGCTGCGGAGACGCGAGAGAGGAAGGGCCCGGGACCCTGCAGGCCGAGGGGGCGGGGTGGCTCCTTCCTCCGCGGTTTCCCTCCTTCCCTCTCCTTCCTTCCCACTGGGAAAGGTGTTCGCCTCCGGCAAGCGATGGTGGCGTGGCTGGGACCGGGGAACCCCAGACCAGACGGGAACGCGCCCCGAAACCAAACCCCGGACTTTCCTTAAAAGCCCCTTTGTCCACCCTCTCCCCTCCCCCACCACGCCCTCCGCATCCCGGCGGCGGGGACTTGGCTCCTTTTGTCTGGCTGCTTTCGGGCTTCCAGGAACCTGGCCTGAGAGCCGGGGCGCGGGGAGGGTCCAAGGAGAAAGGTGGAGGCGCTGGAAACAGGCATGTGGGGTAGGAACGCGGAATTCCCGCCCCCCTTGGGCGAATTTCCCCATCCCCGGCAGGGCCCCCTCTGCTAAGGCCCAGGACGGTGGGCTCAGGGGCCGATTCCCCGCTCGCCCGGCCGCGGCCCCCCGTTTCCCCCTTACCTGTCCCCCGGAGCCGCAGCGCCGCGCGCCCGCGCCCGCGCGCCCCGGCCGGGCCCCGCAGCCGCAGGGCGCGCGTGTCCAGGCCGCCGTCCCTCCCCCCGAGCCTCCCCCCGGCCCGCCCTCCCCGGAGGTATTCCATTTAACTTCGGCATTCGCAGCATCCCAAATGTTAAAGATCCCAAGACATCTGTCCCCCGGGGCGTACCAAGGCGCGGAGGAGGGGGGAAGGCGCCCAACCTGGCTCGGAGTCCCACCCCGGAGTCGGGCGGGGCCGCGTACGGGGCGAGAGGGTGTCAGCGCGGATGGGCGGCCTGCAGGGGCTCTGGTCCCAGGGACGAGGCTGTCCCCCTGCGCCCGATTTCGGGCGCCCGCCTGTGGGACCCCCCCGGCGCGGCCGGTTCCCGCGGCCCGGGCTGGAGGAGGCTCCTCTGCGCCCGCGCACCGCCCTCGTCCAAGCGCCCTGGCCGGGCCTGACCGGGCAGCTCCATTTCCGAGACCCCAGGGCGGGAGAGGGTAAGGAGGCGGCGGGGGCGCCGCGCCCTCCCCGCTCCCGCGCGCCCGGCGAGCGGGCACTGCAGCCCCTCCTCCGCCCCAGCCCAGCCCTCCTCTCGCCGTTGCGCACTGCGAGCCACGTGCCGCGTCCGCCCATCATTCATTCTTTCGCTCCCCCGTTCTCATTTGCTCCAGAAACTAATTAAGGTTCATTCCCCGGTGCACCTCCCGACCCCCGCCCCAGGCAGTGATCGAAACGCAAAGGCAGGGCCAGGACCCTGGGCGCGCTGGGTGGGAGCCGGGGCGCGGGAGTGGGGGGCGCGAGCCTGGCGCAGGAGGCAGAGCCAGGCAGATTTGCGAGGTTTGAGGAGCAAGCGGGGCAACACCGGACAAACGCTCAAGGCTAGAGGCCGCAGGTGTAGCAGCTGCAGGGATCACGGGTGTGGGGGAGGGGCGGGGGCCGGGACGGAAGGTGAGGAGACCGAGGGCCGCGCAGGCAGGCCGGCCCCATGGGAAGCAGGGCCGCGGGGTGGTGGGGGGCGGGGACGGACACTAAGAGGAAGGCTCACCCCTGCTCCAGCCACCAAGCCCGGGGTCCCAGCCACCTGCCCCCACGCGGTGGCTTTCTCAAAAGCGCGCAGACGCACCACAGGAGCCACGCTGGCTGCACAGCCCCGGGGCTAGCTGAGGATTGAAGGGTTTTATCCTGAAATGGAAGGCGCACAGCTTCAGAATCTGCAGGGTGAGCAGCGGGCTGGTGACCCCGTCCGGTCAGCTGCAGCACCCCCTCTTCCTCAGAGGGGGTCAGCCTGTTTTCTGTTAAGGCCTTCGACTGATTGGGCGAGGCCCACCCTTGTTAGGGGAGGTAAGCTGCTTTTCCCAGCGTCTACTGTTCATTTATTTTTAAAAATAATTTTACTTATTTATTTTTAGAGAGAGGGGAAGGGAGGGAGAAAGAGAGGGAGAGAAACAGCAATGTGTGGCTGCCTCTCACACACCCCTTACTGGGGATGTGGCCCTCAACCCAGGCCTGTGCCCTGCCTGGGAATGGAACTGGAAACCCTTTGGTTTGCAGGCCCACGCTCAATCCACTGAGCCACACCAGCCAGGGCCTTTACTGTTCATTGAAATGTTAATCCCGTGTAAATATAGACATGCCTTCACAGAAACATCTAGAATAATGTTTGGCCAACTCTCTGGGCACCCTGGGCCTAGCCACAGTGACACACCAAGGAACCATCAGTCCACGGAAGACTGACTGTATCCCCACGGTGACCCAGGCCGACTCACCATGATGTGCGCATGGGGGCATTTTGGAAACAGGGAGACCGTGGCTAGACAGTCACCTGCGCAGGGGTGACGGTGCCTGACTCATATGGTAGCATCGGGGCTGTGAAGTTCAGGTGAGTCAAGAGCTATTTCGGAGCAGGCCGGCCTCCCTCAGTAACTGGCTGGCTTCGGAGGCACGGGGGGAGCTGGGGATTCCCTAGCATCTGGCTGGTGGGCTCCCTCGAAGGGGCACTCACTGTAGGACCCTCGGGTGGGGCCCAGTGCCAGGTTTCCCAGGAGTGGCGGAGGCCCCTTGGGGAAAACTTCCCGAGTTCTTGTTGTGAGGAGGAAGGTAGACAGGGCAGTGTTGTCCTTGCTGGGCTTCTGAGAGTGGTGGCAGCGTGGTGGCCGGGAGCTGCTCCTGTGCACCACCCCAGCCCTGCACACACAGCGGAGGACCCACCCCCACCCGCTCCCCGGGCTGGTCATGATCGACTCAGTCCTCAGCCCTGGGCCCAGCAGGGAGCAAGCCCAGCCTGCTCTCCCACCCCCTCGCTTCCTGGGCTGGATGAGGAGCCTGGAGCCTCATCCAGGACAGGGCCCCGGGGATGCCCTAGGCGAGCAGCTCTTTGGAAACCCCAGAGTGAGCTGGAGCTGAGGCCCCGCTTCCTCTCCTGACCGCATCCTGCAGTTCCCAGCCGGGCGGGTGCGGGAGGGCACTGCCCAGCCGCCGGGGCCTCTGTCGGCCAGAACCCTCTCTGCTGGGCATGGGCAGGTAAGTGGCTGTGCCGAGTGTGTGCCACCGACCTAGAGGGTCAAGCCAGGGGCTTCACTCAACTGCTCAAGGGAAGAGACACCCCAAAACTGGGGCCAGGTCTCTGAGTGTGGAGTGCGGCTTGGTGAACAGGGCCGACCTGCCTCTGGGGCTCAGAGCCCTAGGGGCAGGAGACGGAGAAGGTACCCGCTTCCTCAAACCCTGCCAGCCGTGGTTCTCTACCGAGACCTGAATGCCACCGGGCCGGTCCCAGGACTCGTCCTGCACCTGCTCTCTTCTCTTTCATCTCCCCTTGCCTTCTCTCATCACTCCACCTCCTCTCCAGCCCCCCATCCTGGTCGCCGGGGCTCCCATAGGGTTCCAGTCTGGCAGGACCCTGACCTAGCATCTGCCCTTCTGCCCAACCTCCAAGCCCTAGTGGGAGCAGCTCTCCCCAGGGCCACCACCAGGAGGCAGCAGTTGGCAGCAGACCACTCTTGGGTCTGGACCACAGGGGCCTCTGTGTGCCCTGGTGGAAACCCAGGGTGAAGCTACCGAGAGCCAGGGGCGGGGCCTGCAGGCTCCAGGCCAGCGGAGACTCTTCCCTGCTTCCCAGGCCCAGCTAGGGGAGAACATGGACCCCTCCTCACTATTACCCCAACCCCAGCCCACCTTCTACCCCTCTGGGGTCCTTGTCCAGAGAGCCTGGTCTTTCCGCCACTCTCACTTTGGTTTCTGAAGACCCACAGACAACGTGGAACATTAAGAAAGTGAGCTGTGTTAAGAATAATACAACTACAGAGATAAAAGCTAAATACCAGCAGTGTTTTTAAGGGGTTTTCAAATAAGGCAGAGACCAGTATCCCCACCTACAGGACACCAGGATCCTGAGGCCACCTCCTTCCCCACCCAGCCCAGCCCCATGAGAAAGCACCTATCTGCTTGGCCCCAGGTGGCACAGAGTAAAGGTGTGGTGTCAGTCTGGTCCCCACCCTGTGGGTCCCCTGGTGGGGCTATGTGAGTAGAGAGTTGCCAGACCTCTGAGTGCAGACCCCTGGCCCTCGGGCCCTCGAACCTCGGGGAGGCAGAAGCTTGGGCCCTGCAGGAGAGGCCGTGGTGTGTGGGGTCCGGGATGGGGAGCTGCCCCCTGCCCAGGGCGGGGCTGCTGTTAGAACCTAACGGTGCCACACTTCTCTAGGGTGGGTGTGGAGGTGTGTCGAACACCTGCTGCCGGAGGCTTTCCCCTCCCCGGCAGCTGGGCACTTGGAGGCTCAGGTACCACATTTAGGGGAGAATTTTCCCATCAGATAGGCACCTCGATTTCTCCCTCTGTGCAGTGGGGGTGACTGCACCCAGTCGTGTTTGTGGTGACGGTGACAAACTCATGCAGACAACCTGCTTTTCTGCCGCGAGCCTTCCCCTCACAGGTAGTGATTGTTGTAAAAGGTGTTCTCCACATTCCTAGTCTTCAAAGAACACTATTTTCTTTTTCCTGACACCCAGGAAGAAGAAATACTAAAATGAGTACATGCTAATCTCACCTCTCTGGTCCAAAGCTGCTTACCAGGGACAAGTGTCACTTCCTGTGGCTCAGCAGCATCCGGCTTCAAAGGGCCACCAGCCCCGGTGGGCCAGCCTGAGTGGGCTGCGGCCTGGACATCTGTCACCAGAAAGCCCTCTGTGGCCTCCGAGCGAGCGCCGAGAGGGCTGAGAAAGGAAGAGAGGTGGGCTGCTCTCACGGGAGGGTGGTTTAAACTGAGGTCAGAGGCTGCTGAAATGCTCTGAAGTGACCCGTGAACTGGCCACAGGTGCCCTCTCACACGGCTCCCAACTTCGGCGCCCACGCCACAGGCTGGCGGGTTCAGCTCGATCCCCCCTCGCTTGTTCCACACACACTCTCTGAAGCTGTTAGGTGCGGCAACAGCCCTGAGTGGGGCGGGCGGGGAAAGGGGCCGTGAGTGGGACCTGGAAGCAAGTTTGGGGCCATCCTGATTGGCAGAGCCACCTGGGCCAAAGTCAGGGGGAAGGGAAGCCACACTCAGCTTGTTCCCAACACTGACCGCTCCACCGCCGTCTTGGATGCTGGAAAATGGGCGATTTCTCTCTCGTTCGCCAATGTCAACAGCCCGGATTCTGTCGGGAAAGGGTAAGAAGTTAAAAACCAGTGAAAGACACCCAAATGGTACCAGCTGACCCTCCCGGCGGGGGACTGGGGGACAAAGGGGACTTCGGCTTCGTCGTTGCCGCGTGTCCTTTGTGCTGCGCACATGCACTCCTATCTGTGTGCGATTTCTGTGATTATATCATTTGCGACTTTTATTCTGGACACTTTCCAACGCAAATAAAAGCGGACTAGTACAGTGAGCTCCTGTTTATCCACCAGCTAGACTTAGTAATTATTATCTCCCTAGTTTATGTTTTACGTGAAATGGTTTAACGAAGATGCCAGGCATGGGGACACGTCACTTCTAAGTGTTTCAGAAGGCCCTGCTGGAAAAAGCCGCGCCTGTGGCTTACATGGCCATGTGCCCACTGTCCCAGGAACTCCCGACCTGCCCCTCGCCGTTCCCCGGCGGCCGGCGGCCTGTTTGTGTCTGCATGGAAGCAAGGGTGGTCGCGCTTGGCTCGTTCTTTGTTTTTTCTTTTTCTTTTCTTTTTTTCCTTTTGCGTTAGGCTCTTTAATCCCCTCCCCCACCCTGATTTTGTCACGTTGGGGACTTGTTAAAACCAGGTCAGAGGTCTCGTGAAGTGTCCTGCCTGTTTGCCTCCTCACATTACAGGGGGGGACCAGATAAGCCCGGAATTTATTTCTGTAAAAAATTGTGTATTTATTCTCCCTCATTGAAGCTTCAGTCACCTTCGAAACCCTCCGTTTTGATGCCATAAACCTACGGAGAGGTTTTTTCCACTGCTCAGAACAGGTTTTGAACTCTTTGAGTTTGGTGCCTGTGGCGCTTCTGCCGTTTTCTGTCTCACTTCTTCCTCATCGGCAAAACGTTTCCCTTTGAGGACTTTTTTCATCTGGGGAAATGAAAATAAGTCGCTCAGGGTGAGATCGGGTGAATAGGGAGGGTGGGGCATGGGGGTCATGCCATTTTTGGTCAAAAACTTCTGAACACTCAGCGTGGTGGGGGCAGGTGCACTGTGAACCACCCATCATGAAATGGGCGAATGCAGTGAAAGAGTCTTCGAAAAACTTCACTGCAGCCGAATGCAGCCTCTCACAACAACGCCAGATGGTGCACTGATCCAGATGGGCTCCTAGAACACTCACCTGTTGGGGAAGCCTGGACTACAAGGGGCCCACCCTCCAGAAGATAATTCCACTTTTGGGGCTCCCCCTTGTACTTAACTCATTCCTCACCCCCATATGTCCTGGAACCTGGAAGTTAGTGGCAGAGGTTTGAATGCTTACTGGTTTTCTATTTTGTAGAGGGTGCCCCCCCAGGAGCTGGGTGCGCTCGCCCGGCCCCCACCCTGAAGCGCAGAACGCTTGCTTGTCCCTCCTCTTAAGTGATACAAAGTTGGTCTGTGGACCCAGGGGCTGACAGCCGACCCTGGCCATGGGCTTGTGTTTCCCAGTGTCCCTGGGAAACAACCCAGGTGGTGACGCAGGGGCATCTTACCCTGGTCCAGCGCCGGACCATCTCTCCTGCAGGATTGCTGCCAAAGGCGATTTTGTTTCTGTTTCATTTTTTTCTTTTGAAAAGCAGTAAACTTCTCGTTCAACTGTCCCGACCGTGACCCGGAGCGCAGGGGTCTGTGTGTGCAGAGCGGTCTCGGCGCGAGTGTGCAGAGAAACAGGCTCTTCCTGGGCCATGGCGTGGGGAAGTGGGGTGGGGGACCAGCTGTGCACCCTTGGTCCCCTGCTGACGGTGGTGTGGTGGAGTTTGTGTGTGGATTCCTCTGCCTGGATCGCTCTCTTTGTAATGGCTGCATATACGCCTCAAGTCTTTGCCCGGGTGCATTTTATAAACCGCTTCAATCTTGCTGAAAAGCAGTGAAGGAGGCAAGGGGGAGCAGGCTGGGCCCACGCTCATGGGACTGTGGAATCTCTGGGCTGATGGGCCAGGGGAGGGGGCCCCTCGTTCATCTGGGGTTAAGGCCCTCAGTCCCACTTACTCTGGGGATGCCCTGGGCTTTCTCTGCGTCCTGGGTGTACTCACAGGCTTTCTCTGACCGTCACAGGGACTCACCGGTTCTGTGGAAGTCAACCAGCAGCTGATTTGAAGCACAGAATTCTCTGTATGTGTTTAGTCTGAAGAAAATAGAAACAGGAAAAGCAAACTCATATTTCACTGAAAACCGAAGGTCCACACGGCTTGTATTTCCTGCTCCGATGCCAGGAAGCCCACATTGCCCCCGTTCCGTGTGGGGTGATGGCTGTCCTGGGTGGGCCGAGTCTCCCATGTCGTCCCGAGGCTCCCAGACTCACCGGCCTGCAGCAAGCGCCAGCAAACATGCATTTAGAAGAGAAGCCCAAGCCCAGGTAGAACTCAGCTCCGCTCCCCAAATCATTGTCTTTCTTTCTTCAGCTCCCGACCACTCCAGTGAACACCCAGGGCTTAGTCTGGGCCAGAGAGTCCTGCGTGCTCCACGTAAAGGCATTTAACGCCTGCTCTGTGTGTAAGGAGCACCGGTCCCTTTCACAGGTGAGATTTGAAGTGGGAACGGGGGAACGACCCGCCAGGTCACAACGATAGTGAGAGGCTCCCGAGTCCCACTGGGTTTCACAGTCAGCACGTGGGGCTCTAAAATCACCATAAATATTGCAGAGAAGTGCTTGGTCCGGAACAGACGTTCAACACCCATCGTGGGCCTGACGGGAAGCGGCTCCTGAGCAAATCAAAGGTCTGGCCTCAGAGGGCCGGGCACTTCGGTTCACCCCCGAGGGAAGCCTGCAAAGGGACTGTCACAAACCTGTGTCACGGTGTAGAGAAATGCTTGTAAGATGTTCTGCAATTAAAAAAACAAAACAAAACTATCTCACGGTCCCAGAGACGTGGAAGGGGAACATGGTAGACAAACGTTGGAGAGAAAATGTGCCGGAGAAAAAATAAAGGAAATTATGGGAGGGCCCTGGTCATTTTACTCTTAATATTACCTCTCCTCTCTTTATGGGAATAAAAATTTAGCGACGAAGCCCTGAGAAAATCTGGCACCATAGGGCATACAAAATATGAGGTTTGGTTAAGAAGAAAAGAATCGGGTGAGCTTGTGACCCACCCCGAGCTGTGACTTTGTGTGTATAGGTGCGTGGGCACAGCCCAAGGGGTGACCTGCTTTTTTGAGGCTGTCTGGGGTGAATAGAGTGTGGCATTAGAGGGGAGACCGGGAGCAGGCACCTCATGTGACAGTCATTTCCAGAGCGGGCTGAGTAAGATCAGGCAGCCCCTGTCTGGCATGTCTCTGGGGGCGGACCACAACCTCGTCTGGGGCTGCACTTCCTGTTTTGCTGGGCCGGGGACTCTGGCTGACCCACTTCCATTGGAGCCTGGATTTCAGCATCCATGAAACAGGGCTCTCACCCTTGCTCCCCTCGGGGGCATGACAATGGATCAACCACATGGATGTGCTGTTTGAAAATGTGGGGGATGCTGCCTGCAGAGCTATATGTGAGGCTTCTGCTAACCCTGAGCAGGTGCCTTCCTGTCTCTGGTCCTCAGTGTCCTCGAATGGACAAAATGGACTTCCCGCTGTACCCTCCAGTGAGATGCACACACAACTCAGTCTGTGCTGGCTCTCAGGAGACAGGACCACATGCTGAGTAAACAGACTCTGAGAATGAGGAGGGAGGCGGGTTCACACCTTTGCTTCCTCTCCCCTCTCGCCAGGCACTCCCTGGGCTCCTGTGGGGGGCGCCTCCCCTGACATCACTGAGGCTGGGAGCCTGCTGGGGGTGCAGGAGGCTCAGGAGCCTCCTGCAGGCTGCTCAGCCAAGGCTGGGAGCAGTTCAGACCTGAGGACCTCCCCAGCATCGAGAGCCCTCACTGTCCCCCAGAGTGATGGGGACTGAGTCATGTCACCAGTGCCAGCCCTGCCAGCCCCCTGAGCTCCCGAGATCACTCATAACCCTGGGCTTGGGTTCCCACACTGCACCCTGAGAAAGAGCCGCGCGGTCGAGGGAGGCGACAAGGAAGCCCAGTATTAGTCATGAGCATCAAGTCAGAAATACCCACACCCAGGGTGCCCAGGGTGCCCGGGGGCTGACCTTTCAGTACCCAGCTCAACCCCGCCCGGCGGCTCCTCTCTTCTGTGATGATGGAGATAGGTCTTGTTCACCCTTCACCCAAGACAGTGAGGCTGGAGGAGGCTGGGGAGCTGCCCAAGACGGGCAGCTGGCTGCGACGCCAGGAACCTGGGCCCAGGACGTCACAGCTCTTCCTTAACTGCCTTGAAACATAAAAGACTTGTGGACCACGTCAAGGATGAAGAAGTGGAAGTGAGAAAAGGACCATCGTCTCACTCACACAGCCGCCCTCACGGCAGGTGGACCCTCTTCCCTCTGGCCCGTGTCGTGTGCCCTTTTAGAAGACACACGCACCAGGCAACATCCTGCCTGTCCCCGTCACCTGCATCGTATCACTTCACACTGTGACACGGTGTTCCTGACCATCCCTTCCCCAGCTGCTGCTGCATGCCAGGCCCTGCTCCAGGCAAGGGGACACAGTGTGGAATAAATCAAAGCCCTTTCGCTCGAGGACCTCCGGTTCTGCTGGGAGACAGACCCTACACCAGGCAGTGAAACACGGTGGGCACCCAGGGTCCCTGGAGGCCAGGCAAAAGGCACTTTCTCTCCACTTTGGAGTGCTTTCTGGCATTCCCAAACCAAAGGGACCGTTACTTTATATCCCTGAAGTGTGTGGGTGCTGAACGGGGTTTTGTTACCTTTTAAAATGTATCATCATTTTCCAATCTCTCTTGAAGCAACATCTTAAAGTACGCGGAACAATCCGTGATAGGGTGTGCTGCGTTATAGAAGTCCTGACAGGACCTGAAAGGGAACAGCCTGAAGCCCAGCGTTTGCGAGGGCGGGGGCAGTGGGGGCTGGGGGGTAAGACTGGTCCTCAGGCTCTGGCTGCAGACCGGCTAACTCCTTGTCGGAGACTCTGCCTTTCTCACTCTGCCAGCCGCCGGTGCGGCCTGCTCGCTCAGCCGGCTCCTTGCTGCGTGGGCCTCACCTCTTCAGGACGTGGCGGGCTCACTCAGGGACCCACCCATGAAGGGAGGGAACTTTCTGGCCACATTGGAGGGAAATGCTGAGTTTCAGTAACGGCTGGTGGGGGTGGGTGGGGTGGGGGGGGTTGGGCTCAGGGAGTGAGAGCCCCCTGGGCACAGACAAACTTGTCTGGCTTCAGGGAGCACAAGTAGGAAGTCGGTAGAAGTTGCTGGGCACTGAGTAGAGGTGGGGACGGGCCTGTTGGAAACTGAGATCTCGTGGGGCAAAATAATCACCTCTTGCCCCAGAGAGCCAAGAGGAGGACTGGGGAGGGCCCAGAGGGCCCGGGGACAGAAACAAGAGGGTTGTCCTGCTGGCTCCCCACGGGCAGCAGGCTGGCCTCCAGGGGAGAAATTCCTGCGCTCCATCCCCAACTGACTGAATTCCTTTAGGGCAAATCCGCTTAAAGCAAAACAACTGCAAATCTGAAAATAAAAGGGCAAAGGGAAAAGCAAGAAGTATTTATCTGAGATTAAAAAAAAAGGAAAAAAAAACCCAGCTATTCTGAAAGCACTGATCTGACCAGGCAGAAACCCAGATAGCGTCGGGATCAGGGGACAAAGGCAGGGCACGGCAAGACAGGGGTGGGGGTGTATTTATGGGAAGGGCAGGGGACAGTGACCTCCACGGAAGCACCATGACGCTCACTCTGAACAACGCTGGCAGTCACAGGAACTGCTCTCTGGAGACCTCTGCAAATGGCGTTGTGTGGCCCATTCAGACGTCACTCTGCCCGGTTTTCACCTCCAGGGTTTGGGGCAGAAGACGTGCGTGCAAGGTGGCTCCTCTGGGGCAGCGGCTGCAACTGCACTTGCCAGTGGCTCCGTTTATGTAGATATATACATATTATACATGCACTAGGTAGTACACATTATATATGCCACGTAAAAAATAGTATCTACGTCATGTGTGTGCATACAACAGGACGAACACTGAATCTCCAACCCCGCAGAGACCTCGAAGGCAGGTCACAGAGCCACGGCACCGACAGTCTGAACACTGGGCTGGGCGACCTCAGAAAGGACGGCAGGAGAGGCCCCCCACGCAGCTGAAAATCCCAAGGACATGTGGCCCCCGGCTGCCAGCGGCCTGTCCACCTTTGTCTTTCTCTCTGTGACCCGCGTGATGTGAGATGCTCTGTGAACTAACAGGAATAGCTGGCTCATCGCTCTCCTGCGGGACGGCCTCGCCCACACTGCCGCTGCCGACTGTCCCCCTGAAACCTGATCACCCTGAGGTCGGCCTTGGCTACCCAGTTGAGTTCTGTCTGACTCCAGGTTCAGTCACCACCTCACACTCATTTCACGCCCACGCTCATGTGAAGAAGGACACCTGGTCGAGCTCGGGCTGGCAGCAGTGTTTATTGAGAAAGGAGAACTCGTGCAGAAGACTCTCGTGTCCCTAGCTGTGTGACAGAGCATCTCAGCGCCTGATGAGGGACGGACTCCCAGGTCCCCTGTCCCAGGGAAGGGCCTGGGTAACTTCCAGGTGAGTGTGGTGGCTCCGCAGAGGCAGAGACGGTGTCCATCCAGGGCAGCCCTTCTGGGAAATTGCTGGGTGAATACGTGGGGCAGCTCGCACTGGGGCTGGTTCCCAGGGCTTCGGTGAACTTTGAAACTGAAAATCTGAAGTGATGGTGACTAACTGACATGGCAAAGGTGACGTGCACAAGGGCTGTCCATTCTCACACTCTGTCGAGCTTTTTGGAGAGGGAAAGACCCGCGGTCTGACTTGGAGAAGGTATTTCTCAGGATGCAGTGGCTCTCTCAGGGACCACAGTTGGAGATGGCAGCTTTGGGGTCTGAGTTGGATATTGTGGCTGGTGCTGCTGCTGATGGGCAAGGAAGCAACCCCCTCCCCTTTTCCGTACCTGGTGAGCCTGTGGGCATCCCAGCTGCTGGCCCCACTGTCTGGCTGGGGGAGCTCTCGAAGCCCTGAGGTCTGGGAAAGAGGACGATGGAGGAGATTCGGTCCCGGGTGCTGGCGCAGCGGCGCGCTGCCCGCAGGGGAGACGTGTCTGGGAGATCCAGCCGCCTCCCAGGGTCGCTACCGGCCTGACGCGGCTGGGCTCTCCATTTGCGCCCGGCCCCAGCTTTCGGCCGGGCCCTGGACCTCGGCGCTGGCGTCCCCGGAGCGCGAGGACGCCGAGCTGAGCCCGTACGCCAGGCGCCAGGCCCGGACGCGGAACGAGCGGTCCAGTAGCAGGTAGATGAGCGGGTTGGCGCAGCTGTGGCCGAAGGCCAGGCAAGTGGCGACGGTGAGGCCCCAGCGTAGCGCCTGCAGCAGGCGGCAGGGCAGCGGCACCGCCCCGAGGCGCGCCAGGTGGAGGATGACGCGCAGGACGCTGAAGGGCAGCCAGGAGCCCACGAAGGCGCCCTCGACGGCGCAGATGATGCGCAGCGGGGTGGTGGGGCCGCGGCCCAGGCGCCTCGGCCGGCGCAGACGGCGTGCCAGGCGGCAGTAGCAGAAGAAGGTGGCGCCCAGAGGCAGCGCGCAGGTGAGCAGCAACAGCAGCAGCCCGAGGGCCTGGAAGGCGTCTGAGGGCCGCTCCCCGCACTGGCTGCCTGGGCCTTCGGGCAGCGGCTGCAGGTCGCGGGAAACCAGGGCAGGCAGGCCGACCAGCAGCGCCGCGGCCCAGGCGCCCCGGCACACGGCGCGCACGCACCGCGGGGAGCGCAGCGGGCGCGCTCGGAGCGGCCGGGCCACGGCCAGGTAGCGGTCGGCGGCCAGGCTGGCCAGCAGCAGCGCGCCTGCGCAGCGCGACGAGGCCAGCGCGAAGCCGCTCAGCTTGCACAGCGCGCGGCCGAAGGGCCAGCGGCCGCCCCAAGCCGCTGCTGTGGCCCACAGCGGCAGCGTTAGCACCAGGCCCAGGTCGGCGGCCGCCAGGTGCAGCACGAAGGTGTCGGCCAGACGCCGTGGGGCGCGCCGCCAGGCCAGCAGCCGCAGCACCAGGCCGTTGCCCATCAGGCCGACAGCGAAGGCCGCCAGGTAGAGCGTGGGGACGAAGGCGCGGGCGTAGGGCAGCTCCCAGGAGGCGCACAGCTCCAGCTCCCCCTCCAGGGCGCCAGACCCCGACCCCGAGTAGTCCCAGGACGCCGTCTCCGGGCTGGGGCTCCAGGGCTCGGTGGGGGGCATGGCCGGGGCCACAGCCTGTGCGCACGGACGGCGCAGCGCGGGCGCAGGTGGCGGTAGCGGCTCTGCACGCGAGTGCCCAGCACCTCCCTTCCTGCAACCCGGGCCCAGGGGATGGGTGGGCAGGAAGGGAGGGGGTAGGAGAGTGTGGGGGAGGGGCTGCTCCCCTGGTGCAGGGTGGTGGCCTCCGACTTGGGGTTGCACAGGAGAAAGGAGGGGATGGAGACAAGGCAGAGGATCCATTTCTGGGTCCCTGGAGGAAAAGTCGTCAGTGCCTGGAGACCAGCCTGGCCTCCCACTGGGGGCAGCCTGAGGTCAGGGCGCCATGCGTGGGGGCTCTGGAGCCTCATCTATGCTCCGCCCCCCTCCCTGCTCCCCAGGCTGTTCTCTGGTTTCAGAGGGGAGGAGAGAGACCCGCAGGAGGGTTTCCTCTGGGCAGTAGGGCCTGCCCACCCACCTGCACTCCTGGAAGGAGAACACTGCACAGCCCTGGGGCCCTGCCTCCAGCCACTAGAGCTCACCTGTGGTGTGAGCGCCTGGGACACGGGGCTGAAGGTCTGAGCACAAAGAGCTGCTTTTCCAACCCTATCAGGTCCTCGGGAAGCCGTGTGGGGGAGATTCAGCTGAGGAGAGAGGGGTAGCATTCCCCAGACAAAAGGAGCAGGGCCTGGGGTTCAAATCCAAGCTCTTCCCCACCTCCCTCCATTCGGCAAAACCTGCCTCTTAGGCCAGACACAGATGGAGGCTAAGCACAGCTAAGATGGTACCCAGTGTAGCCCAGGCCAGTGGCCCTAAATCAGGAGTCAGGAGCTCACAGGAGGGAGAGTCAAGGGGAAGGGCCCCCAGGGGTGGTGGGCTCCAGGAGGCGAGGGTGGGCGAGGGAAGCCGCGCCCTGTCTCCAGAAGGTGGGGTTCATTGGGGATTCTGGGCAATGCTGGTGAGGCTGACCTCCCTCCTGTGAGATAGCCCCACTGGAGCTCACGTTCCTGTGTGTGCGCCTTCCCAGGGCCCACCCTGCCGTCACCGTCACCAGGGATGAGTGACGGCCCATGGGGCCATGTGGTGTCAGACTTCGGAGAAGGACCATTGAGTTTACTAAAGTCACCAACAGTGACAGGCACTGCAAGGGAGGAAGCCTTGGCCTTTGAGGTTCATGGTCTAGGCTGGGCACAGACATGTGTGGCTGTGCAGTGTCCCTCCTGCCCCCCTGCCCTGAGCAGTCACACTGTGGAGATGCTGGAGACAAAGTCCTCCTGATGGGGCGGGGGCGGGGGGGCACTGAGCAGGTGGTCCAGGAGGTGCTGCTGGGGCAGGTCCAGGAAGGAGCGGAGCCTGCGCAGTGGCCACTGGGTCCAGGGTGACCACAGCAGGGGGTGCATGGGGTGGGGTGGGAGAGGAAGCAGGTGGCAAGCTTGCATTTCCTTCTGTAGGTGGTGAGGAGCCCCCTGCCATGTTTGAGTAGGACACATATCCTTTTTTGACAGTTCTGTGGGCTGGATGCGGACAGGCTCAAGCTGGGGGACCCCACTGTGGGCTCCAGTCACTTGTGTTGGGGGTAGGGAGGTCTGGCAGTGGGACAGAAGGGAGAGGGTCTACTCAAGAGAGAAGTGGTCTCAGCAGAGAGCAGTCAAGGATGGGCCCTGGTGTTCTGCTGGGGACTCCATGGGTGTCACTCAGTCCCCTGAGGCCGGGGCCCGAGAGAGGTCTCTGTGTGCTGGGTTTGACGCTGATCTCGTAGAGGGTGATGAAGGCATTTATTTATGACTCAAGCCGAGGCACCCTTGAGAGTCTGAGAGCCCTGTCCTCACCCGGGCACCCCAGGACAGAAGGTCTCCAGCTGGAGGTCCCTCCAGTTCACAGCAACATCAGGAAACTGGGACTCATAGGGAGAGGGGGCCTGCCTGCGTCCAGTTGGCCCTCTCCTGGGCCGAGGAGGGCACTCCAGCCCCGTGGGCCTTCCAGCCCCCAGGCATGGGTTCCCCCCGTCCCTGAAGATCCCCACACCCCTGAGAGAGGACCCCTGAGGGGGCTGCTGGAGATTCAGAGAAGTCCTTCTAATGTCTGAACCCTGGGGTGCCAGTGAATGGCACCCATACCCTGTGGCCAAGGGGCTGAGCCTCCTTCCCCTGCGGAAGGCCTGTGGGGCAGGGCCTGCTGGCTGGGCCCAGAGGCTCCGGACGGACAGCTCCCCCCAGCACCTGGCGTCTGTGGCACCCTGAGCCCGTGGCTGTGAAACTGAGAGAGGAATGGCGGGGAAACACCAGGTGAGTGAGGAGATGGGGTGAGCGGCCTGGAAAGGCATGGGTGGGGCCGTCGAGTGGAACTCGGTTGTTTATGAGAAATGCAGAGACTCTTGCTTCCTGGGCTGTGGCCTCGCACCCAAGGGAAGTCTGTGCCCAGAACACACAGTGGCTTCTCCCTGTGGGGCCTCAGCCCCGTGGGCCTTTCTGACCGAGTCTGGACGGGCAGGAGCAGCCAAGGCTGGAGCCTCGAACCCAGCCGCCCGCCCAGTTCAGTGACCCAGGCCCGCTGCACCAGTCTGCTCTCCACGGGGCAGGAGGTCCCCGAGGAGCCTGGCCACCTGCTGAGAGGGGCCCACAAGGCACAGCGGACAGAGGCCCACTTACTCTCTGTCCATCCCGGTGACTGGCAGGGGCCCGGGGCACAGGCAGTCCCTGAGCAGCGGACGCCTACCTCGAACTAGTGAGCTCTCAGCAGGGGGTTTCATTTCTGCCCCTTCGTGGGCTCCTGCAACGTGCCCTCCCCGGTTTCAGTTTTTCTGTGCAAGCCATCTGAGCCGTCTGGGGAGAGGGCCGGGAATCTCCCTTGCCTTTTCCATCAGGAACACCGTCCAGCCACATCACAGGATGCGGACAAGACAGCTGTCCCGGGCCCGGTGAGCTCACTGCTGACCAGCGTGGGCATTTTCAAAAGGAGAGAACTCGTTTTACCACCTAATCGTTCTTGGGATTTTCTATGCTTTCACATTCCATTTCAGATACTCCCCACAAGTGTTTTAGTATGCCACCAGGTCAAGTCACATTTGTGATCGATCAGGAGGTGAATACTGAGCCACCTGACATTTTTGGGGGTGGCTTCTATTTCTGGTTCCTTAATGTTGGACATTTAGGTTCTGTCCAGTGTTTTCGCTGTTGTGGAAATTTGCAGTGACTGCACTTGGGACCACCGTTTTCCTTCTTGGGCGCCGTCTTCACGGTGGGAATCTCTCATGCAGGTCAGAGCCTGTGAAGAGCTCAGGGCTGAGTGACCGTGTGGCGTTGTCTGAGGGCCTGGGCGTGGTGCCATCGTGGCACACGTCCATCGGCGAGACCCTCCCTTCACTTTAATGCGGTGACAAGGCCCCCCGTCTTAGTTTGCGTTCTTCCTGTGCAAACAAGGCAGGAAGTCCTGGCCCCTCAGCTCCTCCGTGGGGCCTGTGCGACCGTGCGCGTTAGGGCACACCTCTCTGGCGCAGCCGTGCGTGTTAGGACGCACCGTGGCGCCGTTGGATTCAGACCTTCTCCCAGGCGTTGTTCTCGGCGATTTCTCACTGTTCTGAGGTTCGCACTTTCACACAGTCCCATCTGTTGTCCTTAGAAATGTGGGAGTTTAGAACGTCAGCTTTCTCGCCCTGGCCGTCTGGCTCAGTTGGTAGGAACGTCGCCCCCCCCCCCCCCCCCCCCCCCCCCGCACACGGGAAGGTCACAGGTTCAGGCCCCAGTGTGGGTCTGGACATGCGAGAGGCAACCGGTGGACGTTTCTTTCCCTTTCTCCCTCCCCCCTCTTCTTTAAGAGCACATCCTTGGGTATGGATTAAAAAAAGTGACTTTCCCTTTGATGATCTAAAAACATTAAGTTCTGTTCTTGTTAAAAAATAAGCATGTCATTGTTCCCCATCGACGCAGAGCGCCATCTCTTCAGGTTTCTGTTGAACTTCCCCAAAACTATTGGATTGCGAGCAGAGACAACTTGAAACCACTGTGAAGTCATAGCGAGTACCAGCTGTAACCGACCAGGACCAGCTCTCAGTGCGTCACTGTCCGACCCTGCACACAGCGGGCCGGTCACCTGCCCAGAGCCCAGCAGGACGGTCCAACTGGCGGCTGGACACCGTGTGCATGAGGAAGACCTCGCAGAGCCGCCTCTGCTGGTGCGCCCACACCTGCTGGGGAACCGCTGGGCTGGGAGTGGGGCGTCCCTGTGGCTGGCCAGCCACGGGGATGGGGCTTCCCGTAGCCAGCACTCCCGGCCCTGGTGTGTGTGTGTGTGTGTGTGTGTGTGTGTGTGTGTGTGTGTGTGTGTGTGTGTGTGTGTGTAGGTTTGGTGCGCACACCAGGGAAATGTCCCCCCGTCCCCAAGTGCCTGAGGCCTTGAGGGATGTGACCAATGTGTGTGTGTGTGTGTGTGTGTGTGTAGGTTTGGTGCGCACACCAGGGAAATGTCCCCCCGTCCCCAAGTGCCTGAGGCCTTGAGGGATGTGACCAATGTGTGTGTGTGTGTGTGTGTGTGTGTGTGTGTGTGTGTGTGTAGGTTTGGTGCGCACACCAGGGAAATGTCCCCCCGTCCCCAAGTGCCTGAGGCCTTGAGGGATGTGACCAATGCTGTTATTGCAGAGGCATCCAGTCCCACCCATGGGGTGGCTGGCAAGGGCCTGTCTCTGCCGCATGCAGGGCTTCCGCCCCTGGGCTGACTCAGTGTGATAGCCTGTGGCCTGCAGCTGTGCCACAACGTCTCCTCGGGCTGACTCCTCTGTGGCCCTTGGGGGCAGGGTGAGGGGAAGACGGATCTTCAAGGAAAGCAGGGCCCGTCTCTGCCCACGTTCATGGTTCTCACAGGTCAAAAGCAGCCCAGGCTGCAGGGCTGAGCGACAGGGAAGTCCCTCAATACAAAAAGGGCCCAGAACTCATTTGGGAAGGCAGACCCTCTTCTCTCCACAGTCACTCCTCGGCCCACGAAGCTGCTCCTCGGGGACACACCCTGGCTGCCTGGCGATGTTTTTCACAGCAGTGGGACTGGGCAAGGTCCCCTCTGCCCTGGTGGGGCCTCCCCAGGCGGTGCTGCCACTCTGCTGTCCCCGAGTGGTGGAGCCAGCTCCTGGGTGGCCTCTCCTGCAGGGTCCAACTTTGAATTTTGGTCCAGGACTCCTCTGCTGGACAAGTCTTTATTTTGTCCCTACAGCAATGAAGCTGCTGAGGCCACTGCCCAGCAGGACCCCTGGGCAGGGATGCGGACTCTGGGGGACTCCGGGCTTTGATGCGACGGCACGTGAGATGGCACCCCCAGAGGACAGGACGCCAGGGGGGCTGCGCTGTGGAGATGTGCTGTTCCAAGCGTCTTCCCTTGACCCCCCTGCCCCCGCCCCACCCATGGTCTGGCTGGCCTTCCCGCGCCTAGCGCTCTGCGCAGACAGGTCACGGCACCTCCTCTGCCCGGCTGACCCCCGTCAGCCAGAGCAGGGGACCCGCCGTCAGCAGGGCGTGGGCTCCAGGCTGCGGACTCCTCTCTCGTACGGCGGCGTCTTGTGGGTGAACATTAGCATGGCGGAAAACGAAAGCACTTACTGCCCGTCGTGATGGGCGGGCGCCTGGCAGAGGGACAAAGGCAGGTGTCTGTCCAGGTGCAGGGACGTGGGAAGGTGATTTTTCTGGTTTTGTCATTAGGATCCTTTTTAAATTGCTCTGGTCTCAGTGAGGACAACTGGGAAAGTCCACGTGGGGCTGGAGGACCCCAGTGAAGTCCTGATCACACGCGGCTGGTGCGCAGACACGAGAGTCTGCTGGCCACACGGTGTACAGGTGCTGGTGTCCTGCAGGCACAGAGCGCCTGATTCGCCGGAGGGCGGGGCCGAGGGGCAAGACTGACGCGTGGTGGGCGTGGCCTCGCCCCACCCGGAAGACTGTGCCCAGCACAGGGAGTCACAGACAGCGTCTCCTGTTAAGACGTGCCTCTTGTAAGTAGTCAGGTCGTCGACTTTAGACGGGGGTCACGACACAGGAGCGCTGTGTGACGATTCACCCAGGTCCAACTGGGGTCACGACAATACGCCTGACGCAGAAGCAGGTCATCTGCTGCTTTTACTCAGGCGACAGGGACAACCACATGGCGCCCGGCAGCCTCGGACGGCGCAGCAGCCTGGGCCATGCTGGCAGCTCTGTGGGGACAGGGCGCATGCTGCATGCGCGCTGCCCAGCAGTCTGTGAAACTGCTGTGAAAGGCTGCGTTTGGCTGCAAACAGCCAAAATCCTCCGTAACACTCCTCCCGAAACGGACCGCACAGCTGTGTTGAAGGGCGGATGGGTGGGCTGCAGTGGACTGAACCATCATTGCCGGATCTGACCCGAGGACGTGAGCACCCGTGTCGGTGAGGCTCTGAAAGCCGCCCGGCTCGGTGGGACGGCGTCCTTTCCATTTGTGTCAGTTTTAAAACGTGAGTTGTTAAAAACAGCCACACCACAAGGACCTGCAGCCCCCAGAGCACATGGTCCTCTGCTGGCACTGCCGCAGCCCCTGCCGAGGCGGGACAGTCACGGCTGGACTCCAGCCTCAGGCCAAGGGCGGCCCCGGGCTGCCCTCAGTGCTCCGCTGGCTGGGTCGCTCCCCTTTGCGAGGTCGGGTGGCTGAGGGGAACGCAGACGACTGCTTGGCCGGGGGGACATGCAGTTTAGAACGGATTTTGTCGTGTGCACTTACTAATTTCCTCTTGACTGCCGTTTACCACATTTTAATTAGACTCACTATTTTTCCAGCCAGTCTCAATCTGAACGTTGCTGGACAACTGCTTCCTTCTCGTGGGACACAACTGCAAGGTAAGATGTGCAATCCCCGGTTTTAATGTTCATACGTTATGTACACAGTATGTATACACTGAAGACACAGGAGTTACGTAGCCTGGTCTCACATGCAAACAGCAGGTCACAAGTAGTTTGGAGCTACACGTATATCTTGCACAGATATTGGAAAAAGTCTGTGAGTTTTTTACAGTTTTAACAAATATACATAAATATAAGAACATAAGTTACAGTAAAATACCGAGAGCATCCGAGGCCCTGCGACAGCAGACGGCCCAGCTCGGGTGCTCGTCCCAGCCCTGCTCAGAGTCAGCAGCACGTCCCAGGAGGTACGGGTCACTCCTCTAAACCGAGCTGGGGAGGTGTCCACACTCAAGGCTCTACTTCCCACGAGAGGAAGCCAGCCGGGCATCTCCTACATGACACAGTGCTGCTGCCCTAAGTCTCACGGTCACAACACCAACACAGGACAGTCACGTGATCATTCGAGTCTTTTCCTGAGAACGAAGGCCTTCCCGCCAGCCCTCGGCACACACTGCTGAGGGGCAAGGTCACGCAGAGACTTCGAGTGTGTACTTGACCTACGCTGTTCTTGAACGGGACAAGGAAAGAACTCAATACAAGTCAAAACAGGAAGCTGTTTTAAAATTAAAGTGTAGCCCTTTGTACATGTTTAAAAATTCTAAATATAATTCTGTATCGGTTATAAATACAAGGGAAAGACGGTGGGAGCCAGCAGGACACCTTCCGCCTTCGGGACGGTGTCCCTCCCGGGCCTCCCTCCGCCAGCTCCGAAAGCGACTCACCTCAGGAGAGGGAGCCACGTGCGTCCCGGAGCTCTGGGAACCGTTCCGAGTGGCCCGGGGCGGTGCCACCAACACTGATCGGTCAGCGACTTCCCACTGCGCCTCTTGGTTAAGCACATGTGGTTCAAAGCAAATCTACTAGCAGCTCTTTGTGATACCCCCTCAGTTCATCAAAATGTTAATACTCGCATGAGTGGCAGCGCCACAGCGCGGAACGCCGAGCAGGGCGCCACCACCACGGACACGCGGGGCTCCTCCGAGCACCTCGGGCGGGCGCACTTCCCCCTCGCACGGTCTCCACGCGCCACAAAACCCAGAGGTGCATTACAGTGACCCCACGGACAGGACAGACAAGACAAACCCTCTGGAGACAGCACGTACGTGAAAAGTTTTAAAAAAGCAACAAATAAACCATAATTGTAACCTCAGCCATATTTCCACCGTAAGTCCAACTAGTGTGTGACAGTGAGGGCTTCGCACCCCGGCGTCCGGCAGGTGGCCTGGTGACACCGCCCCTGCGGGCCAGCCACAGCGCTCCCATCTCCACGTGCACTCGCCACCCACGGGGACCCCCGGCCCCAGTGCTGCGGCGTGCGTCCTGGCTGGCCTGGCGACCACAGGTCTCCCTGGCAATCAGAAGGGCGCTCTCCAGGCAGGGCGCGGAAGGGCGTGTACACTCCGAGGGCTCAGGGGTGGCTGCGCCCGGCCCTACGCCTTCGAGGGCAGGAGCTTCTTGGGCGTCACAGGTCTCTTGGTCTGCCACAAGTGACTGTGGATAGTGATGGCGTCAACGCTGGCAGACAAGGTCTTGGCAGGGATGTGGCTGAACTGTTTCCTGTCGGAGTTGTACTTGTAGAGCCCCTCGATCATCTTCTTGGTGATGGCCTTGGGGCCGATCCCGGTCAGCTTGGCGATGTCCTCTGTCTCTGGACAGTAAGTGTACAGGGACCGGAACTGGCAGCCGGAGTCCCGGAACAAGATCAGGAAGTTGTTGGCACCCGACTTCTCCATTTCCTTCAGAATCAACAACAAATGAGAGAAAAACCAGAGAAACCCTGAACGTTTTGCTGAGTAACCGTGTTACGTTTCTGAGTCAAACCTGCTGACCTCTAAAATGCAAACCCTTAGCAGCCAGAACACCATGCACGTCCCCAAGGCGAGGCCCTCACTGGAAGGGCACACGCACCTCCGGCTGTGGCTCTGCCAGCTCTGCGCAACGCGACCCGCAGGAAGCCCACCTCCAGAGGCTCCGTGCCGGCCCTCCATCACCCACAGGCCCTGACGCACTGCCTCACTGAGGGCTTCGGTTGGAAAAGGGACCCCACGTCGCCCACAGTCATGAGACAGGAACGAGTGAATCTGGGCAGGAAAACAATCTATGGCTCCCCACGAGTAGCGGGATCTGGGCCCGCATGGCAGTGAGCTCGGCCTCAGTCTTGGGGCAGGGGGTGGGCAGGTCTCTGGGGCTGAAGAGGAGGCAGCCTGCATACTCAGTGACGGGGGGCCCCTGCGAGCAGGCACGTGCCCTCACCTCCAGGATTTTCCTCTTCTGGCCTTCGTTCACCTTCCCGGCCAGGCAGCAGTGCGCCAGCGCGTTCTGGATGATGTGCTTGTTGGACTTGGCGCTAGGCTCCTTGTAGAGCTTTGGTCCTGTGGCGACAATTGAAGGGCAGTGACCGTGTGTGCAGGGCGGCAGCCTGCTGTGTTCAGACGGCGGCACGGCTCCGCCCGGAGGAGGTGCTGTGCTAGGAAACCAGGCCTGTGCCAGAAGCCTGGGCTGGCGGCATCCCCGCCAGAACCCAGTGTGTCCACACAGGTGCCTCTGCAGGACATCCCTGCCCCTGACTGCCCTCAGAACGGCCGGGGCCCGGGGGCCGCTATGACCATCACCCTGCTGGCTCCCATCTCCCCAGGTCTGTGGGCTGCAGGGGAGCCCACAGCAGAATGGGCCCGTGGGCCTCGGCAGCTGTTAACAGACAAGGAGAAGCTCTGCCTTTCCCCTCTCCCACACCGCTGCGTGTGCAGCATCTTTCACCATCGGCTGCTCCTCGGTCCACAACCCCCAGAAGCACCTTCGCCTTTTCCTGCCATGCTCCTGTCATGAGGGAGGGGTGCACACAGCCCAGTCTCCCCTACTGTACTCTGTCCTGGACTCGGGGGCTGTGACTTCCCCCAGCAGCATGCTGATCAGTGCTTTGGGTGAAGAAAAACTCACCCTGGTTTGCAGCATTCACCCATCTCTCTGCTGTGGATCGCCCCTACCACGGCGGACTTCCAGCGACCACCTGTTCTGTGGTCTGTGCACTTCCCACCAGCTGTTGGAGCGGGCCCCAAGGCGGCCACTCCGCAGTGCTGGGTCACAGACCCCGTGATGCAAACTGACTCGGAGGGGCCAGGTCAGCCCAGGGCAGCGCACACAGGTATCAGCAGCTCCGACCTTGCGCCTTTCCCAGCGCCCCCACGGCAGGTCCCATGGGGACAGGGTGCTGCTGCCTACCCTGCTGCCTTCCTGCTCCCCTGACCCCTTCCTTCTCCCTCCCTCTCCCTCCTGCTTCAGTTCGCTGGTGGTGTTCTTCCCTACACCCCACCCCTCCGTTTGCTTATGCGTCAGCGCCTGTCCGCCCAAGGCTGGAGAGGGCCTGCCGTGCTTGAGGACAGACGCCCTCTGCCCCCCAGTGTCCCCTAGCTCTTAATTGAGCAGCGTCGTCGCTTTCAGAGCTGCCCAGTTCTCAACGCTGGGAACATCTTTAGACCCAAAGATGACACAGAAGTGGCGGGAGCCGGAGAAGCACCTGGTGCAGTCTCACTCAGAGAAGGAGCTCAGCTCGTCCTGGACAAGTCCCGCCCTCGCTGATCCCGAAGGGGCCCGACGGAGAGCGACCCCTGCATCTGCAGACTCTGACCGGAGGGCGGCCAGCGCAGCTCTGCGGTGGGGTATGTACCGATTCTTATCCCTGTGCTCAGCTGCAGCGTGTGCCTAGGACGGTGCAGACACGAACCTGTGTATTCTGTTCCCGAAGCCACTGAGGACGTGGTTGAGGCGTTTTCCCAGTCTTTCTCCCCGTTCCGGCTGCCGCAACGACTGGGCGACAAAAAGCCTTCCACAGACTCTGACCTAGGCAGCAAGCACAGCGTCTCATGGCTCCCACAGAGGAAGAGGGCTCGGGGAGCAGGGGGTGGGGGGGTGGGGGGTGGCACAGAACCTCGAGCCTTCGAGTCGCGCAGTGGCAGCTCATAGCCGTGCCGCCCGTGCCCAGAGCGCGGCTGCCATTGGAGCAACATGACGGCGACTCGGGATGACGAGGTCCTGGGGGCAGCTGCTCCCACAGCGTGTGAGGGAGTAAGGCAGGGGACGCTGACCCTTCTCCCAGCCTGTGCTCTACAGGGGTGGGCTCGAGAGAGGTCTCCCCTCAGGCATAGGCAGCCCACTCTGGGGTCGTTCTGGTGGGGCGACACCCTGTGTTCGGTGGGAGACACACTCGGGGCCGGCGCCCTTGCTGCCTCTGCAGGCTGTGATCTACCACCATTGTATTGGTGGTCGTTAACGTCTGCAGTTTATAAAGGGTGTGTCGATGATGCCAAGGCTCTAAAATAGTGAAAGGTGATCAGAACGTTTCCTCTAACCACAGCCTCAACACAACTTACAAAAGGCTGTGACTAGGGCTCCTTCATTCCCTCCAGGGGTGAGTAACCATGGGACAGACACGCCCCCTCTTTCTAGAAGGGAGGGCAAGGGCAGGACAGACCCCCCAGGAGCCCCATGGTGGCGGGATGGGTTACCTGGGGGTCCTCTTGCCTGAGTGCACACTCTCGCTGTCGCCTGTGGTCAGAGACGCCAAGGAGAGGCTGGACACTGAAAACACACGACAGTCACGGTCCCGATGGAGAGCCCGCTGGGCAGCTCGCGGAGTCAGAGCACAGGGGCAGCCCCTGCCTGCGGGGCTCAGCCTCGAGGTGCTGCTGGCTTTGCCTCGGTGCAAACCCGAGATGTGCTACGTGTATGTAGGCACCATTTATTAAAGCAGGCAGCGCGCCTTTTCAGGAAGAACGATGAAGCTAATCGCTGATGAGTTATTCCAAAAGGAACACGTGAGACCTGACACGGTGACTACGTGGAAGTGAACACAAGAGACATAAAAGAATAAACTGCGGATAGGTGAGAGGTTCACTGACTAATTTTAGCTGACACTGAGCAGCAGCAAGTTTCACTGGGTAGAAAGGGCGGCTATTTCTTTCCTCGGTTTTAGAATAACGATGGGCATCCTCTGAAACGTTCAGTGGTTTTTCGTTTCAACAAGACAAACACTGACTTGGAAAGTGACTGTGCGTGTTGAGTTTTTTAAAAAGCTACACCCTCTCAACCCTAAAGGCTGCAGACTGGGATTCCCGAGAACGTCTCTGCCAGAGGCGGCCTGCGTGAGCCCCAGGTGCCGGGTCCCTCCCGCCGGCACGCCCACGACACAGGCGCCCTCACTGACGCGAGGGAGGGCGGGGCCGTGCACAGCACCCCACAGCCCCCACGCCGCCCTCGCTCCCTCTGGTTTGCAGACCCGGCGTGTGCGTGCTCCCGGCAGGCCTCCCCGGGCTGGCGGACCAGGCGCGGTCACGCCCGTCGACAGCCACGCTGCTGCTTCCGTGCCTGGGCCACGTTACCTGGGGGACCCTGGGTTGGCGTTCTGGGGGACTCCACGTGGTCTCTGTGGATGGACTTGGGGCGCGGCTTCTTCGGCTTGGCGGCTGGGGCCCGGGGCTTGAGCACCGTGTCCATGTCCTCCATGAGCTTCAGCTGCTTGCGCCGCAGGTACTCCTGCCGGATGAACTCCCTGCGCGCCCGCTCGTCCTCCTTCCTCTGGCGCTCCTCCTCGGTCTTGCGCCTGCGAGAGCGCTGGGTCAGGCCTGGTCTGCACCGCAGGCGCATCACCGCGGGGTGGGGCCGCCGCATCTCACCACCGTGGGGAAATGGCTCACTGAACACCAACTTCAGATTGTGTGGGTCGTTAAAATCTACGTAAATGCACTATCGACACAGTGTGTGTGTGTGTGTGTGTGTGTGAGAGAGAGAGAGGGGAGGGTAGGGAGAGAGAGAGAGAGGGAGGGAGATCGGGCAAAGTTAAATTCTCATGGTTTCTGGAGAACTTGACTTCGAAATGCCTCGAACTCAGGTAGAAGCATACAACCCAGTAAGACTTTGGGAAAACAAAATTAACTTCTAAAAAGCACCAAAACCCAGCATGACCTGGAACTGCCAGTGACCTGCTGTGCGACAGACACATGCCCCGCCCCCCGCCCCGCCCCACCTGGTCTCCTCCCTCCGGTGCTCCGTCTCCGCCTCCAGCTGCTGCTTGCGCAGCTGCGCCTCCTTCTCCCTCCTGAGCCGCTTCTCCAGCAGGGCCGCCCGCTTCAGCGCCATGTCATTTTCTGCTTTCTGGTCGTCCTGAGGACAGGTTTCAAGGGTAAAGGGACATGCTTTAGGCACTCACACTCTTGTTTTCCATTCCCTGCAACCGAAAATCTGAACTATCTGTTCAACTTCACTCCAGCCGCACACCACACATGTTCCAGAAACTACAGAGGAAGGAATGAATTACAGTGGTAAGTTCTGCCCGGGCTGCTGTTGCTCACTGGATTGAGCGCGGGCTGTGAACCAGAGGGTCGCCGGTTCGATTCCCAGTCATGGCACAAGCCCGGGTTGCTGGCCAGGTCCCCAGTAGGGGGCGCATGAGAGGCAACCACACACTGATGTTTCTCTCCCTCACTTTCTCCCTCCCTTCCCCTCTCTCTAAAAATGAATAAATCTTTAAAAAAATAAAGTGGTAAGTTCTACTGAGTGATGAAGGACACAAAGTTATTTTACTACATGTTTCTAAACCTGGGAAGTTAGCAAAGAACAATCAACCATGAGAAGGAAAAACAGGACAGAGGATTTTTTTTTTTTTGGACACAAATAATTTCAGTGGGGAGTTCCTCCCCAATTTTTAAAATTGCATTTAAATGGTATGTAAGACACATACTCAATAAAGAAAATTCAAGTCAAAGCACCAAAAAATAGCCACCCCAAATTGACATCCTGTAAATTAAACTGTCGCTGTGTTTTTTAAGTGGAGGTTCCGGCAGTCTGCCCAGTGGGTTGGGAACCACGCGGAAGGCTCTCCCGTGGCAGAGAAGGTGGCCTGAGCCTCCTCTCCTGAAGGCCTCCGGGCCTGCCTCCTCTCCACCTGCATCCATGGGGATGGTTCCTGCCCTAGGCAGCCTCCCACACACTGTAGCGCTCAGGGAGCCGCAAGCGTCAGGAGAGCCGACCTTATCAGCTCTGTAATGCTCGGCCCAACACACGGCCCAGGCGTCTCGCCAGGCTCGGTGAAGGGCCAGGCCCACGCTACACAAACCTGGGAAAGCACTTTGGGGTCCCAGGGATGGGGGAGAGCGAGCTCTGCGCAGGGGCCCAGAGAGAGTGCACGCACACACGTGTGCGTCCCTGACACGCTGCGTGCACCATGACAGGTGCCTCCCTGCACTCGGGACACGTGGGAGCAGGGACTGCAGGCATCCGAGTATGAGAGGGAAACCGAACAGGGGCAAAGCAGAGTGAGTGCGGGCACCATGGCCACAGGCACTCCAAGCAGTGCGCTGAGGGCACAGCGGGACAGAGGTGGTATGGGCGGTGGTTTCAGAACTAAGCCAGGCCTTGGCAGACGGGGAAGCTCAGGCCCAGTCCTGAAGAACGGTCCAAGGGGGAGGACCGTGCCATGCAGGCTGGTGGGTCTGGGAAAGGCCCTGAGTGTGATGCTCAGGGGCTTCAACTTGATTCCACGGGCAGCTCTGAGTCCTCCAATCAGAAGGACATGCAGCTGGGGCGCGTCTCCTGCAACACAATCGGGCAGCCTCTGGAGGCGGGAGAGGCTCGCTGAGGCCTAGGGCCCAGCAGGGAGGCGGCGGGGGGGGGACAGCAACACACAAGGACTATAACCACCTTCCTCCCTACAGGAGGGAGCCCTGAGGATATGCAAATAGCATGCAAAGGACTAAGGACCACAGAACATAGGGCCTGGCCAGCTCTGCACTGAAGGGATTCCCTCTGCGCCCCTTTCTCCGCAAGGGCTACCGACCGTGGATGACAGACTCACCTACGGGTGTCCACAGCAGCGTTCTGTTAAAAACCCTAGCTCTGCCTGGTCACACAGAACATGGCCCCTCAAGTTTCTGACCCTTAGAGGGGCCTACAGGGCACACGCCTGAGGCCACACATTTACTTCCGACCACCAAGGACCCACAGTGAGACTGCCCACGGCAAGCGCTCCAGCGTGCGGGCTCACGCCTCGGCAGCACTGCTGTGTGCTTCCGGTGGAATCTAGACCCGCTCTGTGCTTCTCTCCTGCCAGCGCTGCACACGGGGCCAAGCAGGTCAGAGGGGAGCTGCTCAGCCCCTTCGTGTGAAAGAGAAACAAGTAATGAGCACCTGTTTCTGATGGTTAACGCAGCCCATGCTCTTCCCTACAGGACCTGTGTCGGTAATTTGGAAAATACAAAAAAACATTAAAATGAAGAAAATGAATGACTAGGATAGAAATTTTGAAATATTGGGCTTTCCTTGTCTTGTGAATATCTATGAAAAATGTCAACACCTCCACCATCAAGAGGTGACACCGTTTGGGGTTTGTCCAGGTGGCTGTTTAAGGGTGACATGCAGCAGAGACAGGGGTGGTGCCAGACCTCACCCAGGGCTCTTAAAGAAGTGCCAGCAGCAGGCACACGTGCTTTCCAGCGTGTCCTCTTGCAGGAGGCCCTGCGGTCAGTTTTCAAAGGATGTAACAAAACACACATAACGGAAGATGTTCAAGATTTAAAAACGCCCTAAACATACTCACGCACAATACCAAGTCACGAGCTTTATACAAACCGGCACCTGCCTAAGTCTGGAGCGATGTGGACAGCTCCGTTTTAAAGGCCTTTGTGCGAGAGAGAGAGGCAGAGGAGCAGAGCAGCACG
Organism: Macrotus californicus; assembly: GCA_007922815.1. Taxonomy (NCBI): domain Eukaryota; kingdom Metazoa; phylum Chordata; class Mammalia; order Chiroptera; family Phyllostomidae; genus Macrotus; species Macrotus californicus. Next base: position 259,488 of record VMDR010000010.1, read on the forward strand.
TGCGCCGGGCCTGGGGGAGGCTGCTCCGCACACCAGGGGCTCGGGCGCACCCGCCCCTCTGACTCACGGCAGGCGGGCCGCCAAGGGCCACCGGGAGCCGCTGCAGGTGCTGGCCAGCGGCCGCCTGAGCCTGCGCGCGTGCCGGCTCACCTTAAAGAAGAACCCGCAGCACACCTTCTGGTCCTCGTCGGTCTGGTCTCTATCGCTGTCTCCGTCCTCTTTCTCGGCAGGCACATCGGCCTTCACAGGGGGCTTCAAGTCCGAGAGGGAAACTTCGATGAGACTGGCATTCTTGGGTGTAGCAGGCGGGAAGACAGGCCGGGGAGGGGGCTCTGTGGGCTGGCTCGGCGGGTCCTCGTTTGGGGTCAGACACACGGTCTCCATGATGGGCTGGGACAGGACCTCAGAAACGGTCGACTCCAGAGGTCTCATCTCCTTCTCTTCCGGGGGGCGGGCGTGCTGCTCCGAGGCCTCCTTGGAGTCCAAGTCCCCCTTCCTGGCCTCCTCCTTGGGCTTGGGCTCCTTCAGCTGCGGCTCCCCGTCGTCCCCGAAACACACGAACGAGCGGGTCTGAATGGGCACCTGGCTCGGGGAGAACCTCCTCAAGCGAGGGAGGCTGTCCACCGACCGCGGGGGCGCCAGCGTGCGAGTCAGGGGTGTGATCTTCAGCTCATTGGGCCGGGGAGTCCTTTGGTTCTTGGTGGAGAGCGAGGGGCCCTTCCTGTGAGAAGATTGTGGAGATGGGTGGGTGGGGCGAGGGGAGTCAGAGAAGGGAGCGCCAGCCGGGGACGGGCCAGCCTGCCTGGCAGGCCTGGGCTCCCGGCCCTGCTTGTGCGGGGAGGGCTGGGGCGGGGAGATGACCCAGGACTGCCGCTCGCGCATCTGCATCAGCACCTCCTGCTGGAGCGACAGGCGCTGCATCTCCTGCTGCAGGAAGTGCAGGGACGTGTTCAACTTCTCGATGGACCGCGTGTACTCCAGCATCTCCCCCTCGTTCGCGGTCTCCTCCGAGGGGCTCGCCAGGCCCCACTGCTTCTCGGGGTCGACCGGCGTCGTGGGTGACTTGGGCCACCTGGCAGGGGGGCTCTCCGCACTCTCCTTGATGTCTGCCAGCGACTTGCTCCTCTGCCCGCTGGCTCTCTGCGGCTCTCTGTCCCGCGTGCGGTCGCTGTACACCTTCTCATCCTCCGCCCCGGCCGCCTCCTCTCGGAGCGGGGCCACCCCGTCCCCTCGCTTCTTCACCACGGTGAGGAAGGCCGTCCTCCCCATCTTCTGCCTCTGTCTGGTGAAGGCAGCCTCCACTTTCTTCTTCTGGGCCTCGATGGCACGCCGCTTCTCCTCCAGCCTCATGCGCAGCTGCAGTACCTCGGAGGCCAGCAGCTGCGGGCTGTCCCGCGGCTGCGGGGGGCCTGCCTCCTCCGGGGTCTGGGCCCAGGCGACCACGTGGGGGATGTTCAGTTCCGAGCCCTCTGGGGTCGTCTTCTGCGAGCTACTCCCGCTGCTCTTCCCGTCAGTGTGATTCAGCTTCCGGAACTTCTGTTCCGCGAAGCTGGTCATCTTGACCCCGGAGCTGGAGGACGCACTGCTCCCGGGCTGAGACTTGGTGCTCACGGTGCTGGGACAGGGGCTGGAGGCCTCGCGGGTGCCGCCGGTGCGCAGGTCGTAGTCCTGAAGGAATTTCGATGTGTCGTCCATGTCGGAGTCCAGGCTGACAGTGTAGTCCCTCAGGGACGACTCTTCATCCACGGTTTCGGGAATGTCCTCTGAAGGAACGTGGATCCCAGTGTCCACCTCCGTGTCATCAGTGACGGGACTTAAGGTGCCTCCGGCGTCCGTGATGGGGTCGGGACCTGTCTGGCGCAGCTGCAGGTTCGCGTTGAAGGCGCTCAGCTCCTGGCCATGGAGGAAGAAGCCGTCGGGCCTCTGGTCTGGCGGTGGCGCGTGCAGGGCCTGCTCGGTGTCGTGGATGATCTGCAGCGCCTCCTCGATGCTCGGGGTCTCGGTCTGGTTGCCCAGCTCGTCCAGGAGGGCTCTGTTCTGCAAGGCTCCATTCGGGAGCCTGTAGTGACCCTTCTCGTTGGAACTCAGCTCATTGGTGTTTAGGGGCACGTGGGCCTGGAGGCCTCTGTGTGCGTCCCCACTCAGCTCTTCCTCGATGCTTTCTGTTTCCTCCTCTCCACTCACCGGCCTGAAGGACAGGCTCTTCCGGATGTTCTTAGGTACACGATTGTTGTTCAGGGAAAGCCCTTCGTTACTGAGAGAGCGAGTGATCCCTTGGTTTGGAGTGGGTCTCTGGACAGTGTTTTCTTTATCAAAAGAAATATCAAATGAAACTCCATGCACTGATGATCTAAAGAGATTCAGAGAAAAATCCGTAAATACTCCCGAACAAGAAATGGCTGCTACCACTGACAACAACGTAAAACTCGAGCCACCCCTTGGCATCTGCAGAGGGCTCCGCAGGCCCGGGGTGCCCAGGCCCTGTGTAGGCGGCGGTGTGCTGCATGTGGTGCGCACACCTTCCGGGGACTTCAGACCCTCCCTGGACATGTGGAGCATCCGATACAACATTGCCGCTGTGTGAACACGTCACCATGCCACTGGGGGACAGTGAGAAGAACAAGTCTGTACACACTCAGGACAGATTCAATCAAACTACACAGGACACATCAGCAGCAGGGTGATGTCCGTTCCTGGAATATTTTCAATCCGCGGGTGGTTGAATCCGCGGGTGCGGGTCCCGCGGGTGCGGAAGGCTGACTACTCGATCACACCGCCTGTAGGGTATGGTCGGGGCGACCAGGCTGCCTTCTGCGGGGAGCCCCTTGGATTTCTCACCTGCCTATGTCACCCTTTTCAAATTCAGGTGCTCAATCAAGTCTACTACAACCTGGCTTACAACAGAAGAGGCAGAATTAGCATTTCTTGATAATGTGAACATGCTGGTGTCTCTCTTTACCTTTTCTCTTTGGGCCACGTCCCCATGAAGCCATCAACATAAGACATAGATGAAGACCTTCTAATTCCTCCTACAAATACCAGAAAAAAAGTCACTGAAATTGTGTAAAAAGCTTTAACTTAGAGCAACTGAGCAGATTTCACACATTCAAGGACTCACTAACAGCACTGAAAAGTAGGTGCGTGTGGGGAATAGAGACCGTTTCATTGAGAGAAGCAAAGACGCCCCCATCACCCTCTGGGCGAGCTCGCCACATTTTTCCCGAGACGAGACTGGGTTTCGTGGCTCCCCTTGGCCCCCGGCCGCTCCCAGCCGCCCCGCTCAAGCGCGTTACCTGAGGCTGCAGCACGAGCGTGGGCACGAGTCTGTCTAGACGGCAGGTGCCGGGCGCATGGGGACGTGGCTCCTTCCCCGCTGCAACGCAAGGGCAGCAGGCGTGTGTCAGTCAGCGTGCTCAGCTGTCCGTGCCCCTCGCAGAGGACAGCCAACATCCTACACAGCACTACCACCCCGACTCTCCATCCTGAGCCTCAAAAGCACCACCACTCGGGAAACCAAATGCGCCGTCTGAGCCCAAGCACGGCTGGCGTCATGCGTCTCTACCCATTTTGTCTCTTAGTCAAAGAGCCCGGAACACTGTCACCCACAGCTCGGGTCCCCGAGAGAGGACAGGAACGTTGTGTTCTTTCTGCAGACACAGACGCTCAGGAGTGACACGGTTAAATGCGAGTTGTCTGTGCCCCCCTGCGGGGGTCTCGCTGGCAGTCAGTCACACAGGATGGTCCAGGGAGCTGTCACCGGAGCCCCGACGGCCCTGGGGCCTGGGTCGTTCCTGTTGGTTGTCATTATTAATCTGCTCACGCAGGGGATGAGACGGTCCACGTCTCAAGTGATAACAACATTCAGCCAGAATTTACTTCTCCCCCCGCCTCCCAGTTTTCAGTCTGCTTTGGCCCACAGTGGAGTCAGGTGGGGAAGTTAAGCATCCTGACCCCGACCTGCTGAGAACAGACTGCGGCCAGGGGGCAGTGATGTCTGCAGCTGTCTTACACACACGGGATCTGTCGGCCGAATGACGGCATCACCAGGAAGTGAAGTCACTCAGGCAGAGGAAGACAAACACTGCGTGGCTTCACCTACGTGTGCCATCTCAGAGCAAACAAAACCAAAAACCAAAGGGACGTGCACAGAAGGGGTGGGGGGTGGGGGGTGGCGGCGGAAGGGGAAGGAGGGTTCAGTCAGGAACGCTGTGGTGAGCCTGCACGTGACAGGTGATCACCGGGCTCGGTGGAGCGGTCACATTGTAAGGCATAAAAATGTCGAACCACTGTATTGTGCACCTGATACTAACACAACTGATCCAAGATTGTGTACAAACTACACTTAAATAAAAAAGTCTCCCCAGGCCCTAAGAGCTACCGATCCTTTACGCAACCCTCAATTATAAGCAAGTTACGCAGCGAAAGGCTGGTTTTAGGCTGCTTATTTGGACCCGAGAAGGCACGCCCCGCCCCCCTCGGTGTGACTCGGCAGCCCGCTTCTGAAGCACTCATTGTGATAGTTGCGCTCTGACTCCGAGGGCGAGCAGCCGGGGCGGCCTACCTGGCGGTGAGGGCGGAGTCGGGGCAGCTGTCCAAGGGGCTCCCCGGAGCAGCTGCAGGCAGGTCGTGCGCAGGGTTGGCTACGAGAGGAGACACCCACGTTACAGACGCGGCACACTCCCAACACCGTCTCTAGACTTCTAGACCACGAGTGGAGATTGGATCTCAATCTCCGTCTAACTTGTAGGGAATTCAGATCATATTTAAAGCTATCTTCTTAAATAATTTTCATAAGGTAAAATTTTCTTTAAATTCTTCTGGCTTGAAAAACCTCACTTAATTAAGGCTGACTGGGGGGAAGCAGGCCTAACGAAATGACTGCAGATATTTAAAATAAAAGCGGAGCTGAGTGTGTAATTCCGCCACGTTTTTCGTAGGACTTCACTTACGCAAGTCCGTGTTTGCTTCTGCATGGCACTGTGGGTGTTTGGTAATCAACGAGGGAGAGAATTTCGTGGGTCAGGCAGCGAACCTTTTGGTGTGGTTCACACTTTGGTGAGCCCCCTGGGGGAAGATCAGTGCACTTCTTGCCTTGGAGACTTGACGTACCAGCAGCTGCACATCTCGAGCAGCGGGGCTCACAAGGGAAACCGCAGGAAGCGGCCTGGGGGACCCTGTGCTGATGCAGAAGGCTGCACAACCGCTGGCCAGGACAGTCACACCTGCCCAGGGCACCTGGCTTTGCTTCCTGGCCTTGGGGAGGGTCGCAGCCTCTTTGCAGGCACACTGGCTCCACACTCCATCTGCCTCCCCCTCCCCGGTCTTTCTCTCGTCTCTCTGTAACTGTGTGCAGAGGACAGGGCCAGAGAGAAACGCGGGGGCCGGGGCAGAGCCAGGCAGCAGTGAGCAGTCCCGCCGTGCTGTGTGGATGGTCGCCGCAGTGGGGAGGACCAGTCCCCCCGATCCGAGGGAGAAAGCGTCTCTTCCCCATGGAAACGGGCTTCTGGTCGTGCCCAGGAGTTGACGGGAAACCCTCTCTGCTTCAGAGCCAGGGCGGGGAGATGTTTGCTCTACATCTGGGGGATCTTCACAGTAACCGTCATTTCATGTCAGCTGTCATTATGGCAGCCGAGTCACGACACCACAGTTTTCACAGAACCTATTAGGGGTCGTCTGTCCTGCTCTTTTTTATGGTTTAATGGCAAATTCAAGTGACAGGTTAAAGCCGAGCCACAACCTGAGTGGACTCTGGTCACAACGTTAAAAACTCAGAATCTAAAGGGGAACAGAAGCTCGGATGGGGTGACAGGCACAAGTAGAAGGTGAAGCAGCAGGCGCAGTAGAAGCTCCGTGACATAAGGCGCAGACTCGCAGGCGGTCTGTCCACGTTCCCTTCCCTCCCACAGCGAACTTGGCGGCTTCAGCCACTGAGCACTCAGGGTTTATCAGGCGTAAGGGCTGGAGTGAAAGGGCAGCCGGTGGGGCCGCACTGGCTCCCGGGCTGCTGGCTTCTAGGAGTGCCGCGGCTTGAAGGGCGCTACCTGCTTGAGGGCGAACGGCACGAGGCTGCACGAAGGATGGCTTCACCACCTCGAACCACCAGAAGAGCTCCGCCATGAACGCCAGGTAGTTGCTCTGCATGGGAGGGGGGCGGGAGAAGGGGCGTTAGCAGAGCTGGGCAGGAGGGGCTGGTGATGGCCTGTTAAAGCGCAGGGTTCAACCCTGCTCGTTACTTAAGGTCATGGAGGCAGGACTGAAATTTTAACAGGCAAGCACCAGAAAAGGCACCCACAAGACCCGGACGGGATGGCGGGGGCAAGCTTTCCAGCGTGAGGGTGGCGTGCCCTGGGGCATAGGAGGGACCGGGCACTAGCCGTGGATTTGGAAAAGACAGGATAAGCAGAAAAGCCATAAGCTCAAGTTTCAGAAGGTCCCGGGCCGGGCCGGGCCGGGCCGCACCTTGATGGACGCCGCAGCGTAGAGCATGTCTTCCAGGGCGAAGTGGCAGCACCGTGTCAGGTACTCGCGGCAGAACTCCTGCACCAGCTGCAGGTTGTACAGGCTGTCGGCCAGAGACATGGCTTCTTTCAAACAGACATCTTCAAACAGGAAAAGAGCGAGGCGGTGACTCGGGCCAGTCCGCTCACACCCTACTCAGCCCCTAAGCGGTGACTTAGCACAGACACGCGCCCGTCGGGCTGTTTCACGAGCATGCGCTCAGAACTAGGGAGGCCGAGGCGCGGAGGGACGGGGGACCAGGCGCCACCTCACCAGTCAGCCCAGCCCCCACCGGGCTCACACACAGACGCCCCTGGGGAGGGAAGAGGCCAGCGCTCCCCGCAAGGTGCTGGCTGCAGTGCGGCCCGGGCGGCCCACGCGTGCTCACCCTCCAGCCTGACGACTCCAGGGCAATAGAAGTGAATGAGGGCGGCCAGCGCACAGCCGTCCGCACCGTCCTTCAGCAGGTTCTCCACCCACGGGATGCAGGGCAGTTGCTTCAGCAGCGTCTGCTCCTTCCTGTAACGAGCCTGTGGTGTAGGAAGAGGGGAGAGTAAATAGGTGTGAACCCCACCCGGGGAGACCGGCACTGTGCTCGGATGTCTGCCTCGTGCAGCCGCTCGCACTGCCCTCGCTCCAAAGGGACCCAGGGGCTCCCTCTCCCAGGTCACACATATCACAGCCCCCGCGGCTGCAGCTCGCACACACGGGGCAGCACACCCAGCCCAACCACTCCAGTTAGAAAGCAGCCCCAGAGGGATTTTGAAGACTCAGCACCCCACCATCAGTCTGCTCCTCTGCAGGGGATGCAATCCTGGACTTTAACGGGGGGCTCCCTCTCCATGGGCAGTCCTTCCCCGGAAAGGCCCCAGCACCCCTGGGGCAGAAAGAACTGCCAGGGCAGTCCAAACTGGGGCAGGGAGGGGACACACGGACCCTCGGGGCGGCCTGGCGGGCAGGGACAGCGCTCTGAGGACCTTGAGCAGCATCACCAGAGACACTGGCCTGTGGTTGGAATGGTGGGGCAGCGTGAATAAGGCGTGACAACTCTGACACAGGCAAGGCCGCCCTCACTGCGGTTGCATTGACCAGGGACAGAGCACGCGCGGGGGCTTCTGCGTCTCGCGGAAAAGCAGAGAAGCCCCGGTCTGGGCAAGACCACGTGCTGGGACTGGACACGGGTTTCTGAGACAGGTCTCCAAAGGTGACCCCTGCCGTGAGGCGCAGGGGTTGAGAGACGAGCTCTGGAATCAGATGACCCAGGTTCAAGTCCTGCTTGGCCGCTTACTAGCCTCACATCTCTGCTGCCCCACCCGTGAGACAAGGATGACAAAGGCACCCACCCTCCGAGGCCACTGGAGGACAGAACAAGACCCCACAAGGTGTTGCGCAGGCCGCCGGGCTGCAGCCCCGAAGCCAGGAAGCCCGACGCCGAGGGCGTCAGGAAGACGTGTGCTCAGGAACTTACTGCAGCAGCAGAACTATGGTCATGTTGGCTGCTGCCACTTACAGAGTTTTAAAAATAATCAGAGCTAATTTTTCTTCTAACTTCATCTAACTGCTCATCTGTATATTTTACAATTAAAATATAGCTATGAAATAAAATACTCTTGTGAGAATAAAACAGAAAAATAACATCCTGAAAGACAACAGTAGCTGCTTGGTGAAGCTGTGCTCCCTTTAGAGGGTGGGTGACCCTCAGCAAAGCAAACGCCCTCGAGGGAGGCACTGCCCCTCTCTCCGGCTGGCTGCCCAAGAACAAGAGCCGCGGAGCGCTCTCCCCCGACCTTCAGAGGCGCCTGCTCTCGTCACCCAGGGCTGGCACACCTGTACGTGTGAGGGCGTGTTCCGAGCTCACAGAGGACAGACACCCAGAAAGACACCACATGCATGCACCGCACAAAGCCTTTCACAGACTGCAGATTTTACACAGCCCTTAGAAAACCGCCTGTAGCCCACAGTTTATGAATCAACCCTGGAAAGGGAGAGCGGGAGCAGGAAGGAGAGAGGAAGAAGCCAACCTGGAGCCTCGGCCTCAGGCACCCGTGCTCACGCCGGGGCGGCACAGGTCAGGGCCTCACCCTCCCAGCCAGAAGAGAGTGGCCTCTTCTCGGAAGCCCTCTGAGCTGCCCGCTCGTCCCACTTCCAGGTCAGCCGACCGCCCAGGGTCACGGACAAAGAACAGGAGTGCACGCCGCACCCTAGTGTGCTCCGCTGGGCAGCACCTCTGCAGCAGGGACGCGCGTGCATGGACTCGCACGAACACACACGTGGGCGCACGAACACACTCATGCACAGACATGCACGCACGCACGCACGCACGCACGAGCACGATGCACATGGCTGTACCGGGCTCCAGCAGTAAACGCTGATGCTCAGACCAGGGAGCACAGACACACAAGCGGCATGCCAAACCCCGCCCCACCCTCCTGGGCTCTGACAGAGCCCCCTCCCGGTCACATGGGGATCGAAGGCAGTAGAGAATGTCACTTGTTTATCATGTCAAGTGCCCCCATAATTCAGGCTGGAGAGGAAATGATTCTTTCAAAAACACGACTTTAAAATGCAAATAATTGACACATGCAATTCACATTCACTTTTACTGACGCTGTTAAAACTAATCAGTCTACATTCATGCTTTTTCTAAGCCAGTTACCGACAGTCTGTGACTACCAGCAGAAGGGGCTTCCGCGTCAAGCGATTTACAGCTTCTGCCCCAGACTGCAGCTGGTTTTTACAGCTTTCTATCTTACACAGGCCCGGATACGTGACAACCCAACCTGGCAGTGACCGACAGGTCCACAAGAAAGGACAGCGCCAAGACACAACAGCGCCATGCCACGTCCCGGCTCTAGAGGGCAGACATGAGTTGCGGGGCACACTTACAGGAACCAGTTTCCAAAACCATTTGGAAGGAGACTTCAGAGGAAGCAGCGGGAACAAAAGGAAAGGGAAATTCATCAGAATTACTTCCAATTAAGTTAGTCAAATTTCTGACAGTGGAGTTCCACATTTACAGTTCACATAGCATCTTCAAATGCCAATTAATGTTAGCTCAAAATATGTTTATTTAAAAAATAAACACATGTGGATGGAAATAGATTGCAACCCACTGAACAAGAACCCATCAATTCACACAGGTAATAAAGAGATGACAGATGAGGCCGGACTTGCTCTGACGGACTCCTACGAGTAAACGCAGAAGGAAGGCGTGGCAAAGGCACCCTGTGCGAGCACCTTCGTTAGACCGACTCAGGTCGGAGCCACCAGCACACGCTCGCCCAGCAGGAGGGGACAGGGTGCCCACAGGGCTGTGGGAGAGCGAACGCACGTCTTCCCAGGCTTGACCTCTGTACATGAACTGCTTGGAGAAGAGACCCATGGTGCCGTCTCTGAACTCTCAGTGTTCGGTATGCCGGGCCCTCCCGGAATTGCACCGAGCGGCTGACAACCAAACAAGGACACGGTGTGGACCGGGTGCTGTGTTACTGGTAAAAGGTGTGCTGGCAACAGGTGTACGGAGAGAAATCAGTTAGCGCCGACCACAGAAGTCCACACTGGATAAGCTGTAGTTATAGAACAGAACCTTAGGGTAGAATTCTGAACAAAAGTTACCGAATTTAAGCAGGCCGAGTCCTCACGACTACTTCACTGAAATAATAGTAGGAAAAAGGGACCCCAGCTGAACCTGAGTCAAAACGAGTGGCCTGTTTGAGAAGGAGTCCCTGAGTGTCTGCTCTGCACTGTGTGAAACAGCGGAATCAGGCACAATGTTGCAGGTTAGAAATCAGTTTCCCAAAGACGACCCCAAAGGCCACCAAGTCCTTGGGATGTCAGCACAGGCCCTTCATAAAAGAGGCCAAAGCTCAAATGCGTTTGTGGAAGAGATAGACAGGTGTCCTAGCTGGGCCCTGACTGCCTGAACGGGGCTGGGGCGTTTTGAAAGGGGTCCAGGCGGGCCACCATGTCCCCGGCAGGTCCAGAGCCCCCGTCTCGAAGGCGTCTCAGGTACTGTGTGACGACGCCAAGCTGAACAAGAAAGTGGGTGACAGGGTTCAACTGCTCAGCACCGCGCCCCGCCCCTCGCACTGGGGACAGCGTGCTCTGCTGTGAGACTAACCCTTTAAACGAAGAGCAGTTAGAGCCGGCGGGACGTCCTTCCCTGGGAGGAGCGCCTGCACGCAGTGCCCAGCCCCGTGGCACACCTCGCCCACACTTCTCTTTGAAGAGTGGCAGACGTGACGTCGAGCAGACCCGCATCTTTACTACTCCGAGAAACACATTCTCGACATGGCCTTGGGCACGTAAGAATGCAAACCCATGAATCTGTAGCTCCCTCAAATACCATCCAAATGGCCTACTGGCTAGTCCCCAAACGTGCCCCACACTCCCACCGAACGTCCGCTCTCACGTGTCGCTGTGACCTAGTGCCCTACTTTGCGAACACCACCGTGAGACCTGCCAGGCGGCGTGCAAGCCCACGCCCGTGGGAGGGGCTGCCAGGTGCCCAATCACCCCCAGGGCTGTCAGAGAGACCTGCCAGGTGCCCATGTGGACGCTCACGGTGCCCAGCCAGCACTTCCACGAGCCTCTCCTCTCAGCACTGCATCTTCAGGGACACGGTGGGAACGGAAACTGGGATTCGGTCACAGAATTTAGGAGCCATTTAATCCAAGCTTTTACTTTTTACAGATAAAGAAAATGAGGCCCGGAGAGGTCAAGGGCCTCCCGAGGGTCAGAAAGCAGAGCCGGTCTGCCTGGCAGCCCAGCGCTGACTCGCGCCTCGCAGGCTCTGTCGGGGGATGAACGGCGGGCTCCCCGTCGCTGGCTGCAGCCTTCAGAGATCTTTAAAGCAGGGCTGCCAGGTGCGGCAAACAGAACATACAAGACACTCAAGACACTTACACCAAAAAATCACTTGTTGTTGATCTGAAATCAAATTTAACTGGACTCCTACTTCAGAATCAGAAAGAGTGCCAGAAGCAAAAAGAGCAGTTTGAAGAAAAACAGAGAAAACCACATTAGTAAGCTGTTTGGACTTTCCTCCGACGTGACACTTCTCGCCACTCCCACCTCTAAGGACGCTGCATGACCCCCCTCAGAAACACGCCACTGAGGGTCTCACTGGTCCAGGGCACAAATGACATGTTGTCCCCCACAGAAGCCATGTGCACCCAGCCCTGCATCACACAAACCTCAATCAATCAGTTCACAACATGTGCGCCACACTGCAGGTCTGACCGTTCCACAGTGCGCATGACTGTGTCCTGGGGGCCAGACCATTAGTCACAATCGGGGTGACACTTTCCTGGCCTCCTTCCTGATTAGAGCCAGGAGAAAACTGGGGGGCAGAGCTACACCCATCTCCAAGGCACAGGCCCACCTGCCAGGGATGGGAGGGAGGGGCCAATGAGCAAGGCGTGGGGAAGCGAGAGGGAGGGAGGGACAGAGATGAAGGGGGGAACGGTGAAGTCGGGGTGATGGGAAAGGCGATGTCCACTGTGGTTTAACTTCCAGAGAAGGACATCGAGCCTGCACAGCATTCCCTGGAGGGAGTCCTTGAGCTGCCCTGGGACAATCGCTGTGCTGCCCGAACCTCAGGTTCAGGCACAGGGTCCAGCAGCCCTGCACAGTGTGCTCTCGCTGAGGCCTGGCCACGCCAGGGCAGCTTTCCCCTCCCTCCCGTCCTCCCCTCTCCCCTAGCAGCGGCCCCAGAGGAACACAGGGACCGCATAACAGCGCAGAGGCTAAAATCACCCCGATGTAAAACAGAGTCTCCAAATGATCACAGTTTCCTGTGCCCCAGCTCCGCCGCACAACATATGCAAAAGCCGCATCACAACGCCTTTAAAGATGGAGACAGGTGCTGTACCTCAGGAAGCGCTTCAGGTCTCAGCACAAGACAGACACGAACTTCCAAAGCAGAGAATTCCCAACGCCTGGGCCCCCTTTACGGACTGAATCTGCGTCCACATCTCTTCTTTCCACGCACACAATAACCAGGTGGACGACTGACAATTCATGTGACTTTAAAAGCCGGTCTTACCACGTCACTACAGGGCTGTTTTCACGTTGCTTCACGTGAAAGAACCACAAGAACCTCTGAAAACGAGCTCCAGCCATTAACAACTTTTCCTGCCGCTGTCGTCCAGCTCACCTTCATTTTGTACCTCTTCCTACCTGGCCTCGACGGCAAGGCTTTCCAGGGTAAAGTCAACGCCATCGAAAAGCAACCAAACGAGCACGGCGTCAGCCCGTCCCCGAAACACTGCCGGGCGGCCCTGCCTCTCCTGGGACACATACCTTCTGCCCTCCTGGTGCGTCGACAGGGTGGTGCTCTCTCAGTTTCTGCTCTTGTTCTATTATGTCTTTCAAATGCTCATTTACCTCAAAACACAAAAACATTAATTTGAATTTATATTCACAGATAATAATAAAGTAACATGCACCTTAAGATGGCTGTGGTCAGATTTCTGATGCCAAATATCAACACCACTTAAATGAAGAGTGTTTCATTAACCCAACCAGGAAAAGAGTATTTTACAGGGGCTATATCTGATAACTTAAAATTAACTCATCAATTTACTAAACGCTGGCACGCATCAGGAAGGGGCTGGCGTGCTAGAGGAGATAAAGGTGCTCAGCCACTTGTCTTAATGCTGAGAAAGCGTAAAACTTCTGTTCAGCAAAACCGTCTAGTGTCTTTCAGGACTGGAAGTGAGAATCCATGTGGCCGGTTCTTCAGTCGGGACCCAGGCACCCCGGACCGTGGCAGGTTCCAGCGCATGTAGCGTGTGGCGGAGGGAAAGCCACGGCTGCAGTGCGGGGCACATGTGCACACACAGCTTCTCGAGGTCAGCTCACTTCCTAGCAGATTGTTCAAATGGCCCCAGATCCAAAGAGGCTAAGAGACAGTCTGTCTAGTGCATAAAATATTTATTGAGAATATTTAGACAATTTTGGACTTTGAGTTAATGATTTTAAGGTCACTCTAGTAATAATAAAAGTGCAAATTAATGAACAACGGCACTCTAAAAATATGAATGCCATTATCATCCACTGTAACTTAAACCAATGATTTTCTAAACTATCCTATTGCCTGAAATTCAGTTCAGAGGCTAAGAAAAGGAGAACTTTAACTGATGATAAGCTGAATTAATGAGGGTAAGCCTTCTCCATGCATGTCACCCAGGGCGTCCTCGGGACTTAATCAACGCCGAAGGGACGCTCTGTGTGGCTGCAGCGGTCGGCGTCCCTGGGTGCAGCCCCCGCATGTACCGAACACTCAGAGACGGCTCAATGAGCGAAGACACGGGTCTGACTGAAACCTCCACTCACAAGCTGTGACCTTCGTAGTTTCTTGACACCCGTGAGCCTCAGTTGCTAGCGTGAACAGAACCTACTTTGTAAAGTGGCTTGTTTGGGGGACACGGTCCCCACGGGTCCCCAAGTGTGGGCAGGATGAGCGGCCGCATCTGTGCCTGTGTGAGCTCACGTGCAATCCCCCCTCTTGCCCGCAGACGCTCTCGCTCACTGTGATGGATCAGCCACCATGCGGGCGCTGCCCTTCGGCCTATGGCCAGCCCCCCCTGAACCCTGCCAACACCACGTGAGCTGGGCGGCAGGTCCTTCCACCGTCAGACCGTCAGGTGAACTGGCAGCACCGAGACGGTGAGAAGGACTGAGTGAGTGACAGAGGTAAGGCGGGCGTGCTGTCCCAAGCCACTGTCGTCACTACCCTCAGACCGCCTCCTGTCCTGTCCTCCCCAGGTCTCTCTACCTGGAGCCACAGCTCATTCCACAGGGCTTCAGAAGTGGACATGCCGACGATTCAGGAGAATGCTCACCCGCCTGTGCACCAGGTTCTCTTCGCCTTCCCTCCCCACGTCCCCTCTGTCCCAGGCCCAGGGTCTTCCCGCCCCAGCAGAGGTGCCTCCCTACCTTATTTATCCAGTACGTGACGGCGTCCTCGATGTCATAGGGCAGGTCGGTGGCCTGGAAAAAGGCTGAGTACTGCTGGGCGCAGGCAATGACCTTCTCGACGCTGACCATCTCCACAGTGTAGGCCATCATCAGGGTGTCAACCATTGCCAAGTGGGCACTCTGGAACGAGGAGCAAGAGCAGGGCGTCACCCGCAGGGCTCTGACCTGTCTGCGTGCGCGTGCCGAAGTGCCAGTGACGCTCCTGCACAAACAGCTGCAGCAGGACATATGGACTTCGGGAGACAGACTTAACAAGAAAGTGTAAACAGTACACACTCAGGACGAGTGAGCCGCACCCACGTGACTCGTCACTCAGCCACTTCCTGAGGACGTGTTTGGGACCCTCATCTGCTACGCAAAGGATGCTCCTGGCCTGGCTTTTCCTACCTGGGGCAATGCTGTAGCCACCACTGAGCGAGGCAGTTCACGCCCCGCAGCACCGTCCTGCTCTGCTTCAGCTCACACGTCTGTCACGCAGACCTTTGTGGACTCTTCTTCCACACAGACTGTCACACCCCCACCCCCCGCACTCCTCACACCTGAAGGCAAAAGCCCTCCTGCCTCCAGCTCCTGCCCCTGCTCACCCACGCAGGACCTCCAGCCTTTCCTTGGGCCGTTCGTGGCCCATTTACGTTTTTCAGTGCCTAAGTGGCACACGGTGGCCCCCAACCGTGCAGACGTCACAGAGTGTATGAGGAAGGGGGGCCACAAGTCTGGACGCGTCCTCACGCAAAGCTCAGGGCACGCCAGGCAAGAGGCACTTGTAGTGCTCCTGCCTCCCCAGCACCATTGACGACGCCCCAGCCAGGACGACGCCCCAGCCGGGACGACGCACAGGGACCAGGTGCGCCTGCTTGAGTGACACCGCACAGAGCTGATCTGTAGCGGGGGAGCGCTGGCCTTCCCACTCCGTCTCCTCAACCTGTCCCAGCCGTGTGTCCGAGCCGTGTGTCTAGAAGTGCTCCGTGACACGGACGGGCAGTGTGCTACGGTTTCAGTCAGTGTGTGGCCACGGGATGAGCCTGCGGAGCAGTGAGCCATCTGAAGGTCCCCCCAACGTCACGGGCACTGTCACGCTGCATCAGTGACAACTGAGGGGACCGCACCAGCATGTGCCCACGGTGTGGCCTTCGTTGGCCGGCCGCTGACGGCGGAGCCACCCTGGAGCCATTAGGGACTCGAACGCAGGAAGAGCAGTGCCACCGAGAGGATGACACCGGACGTGAGACCACAACACATGCGTTTTCCAGGGCTCCAGCGTGGTGGCCTGAGCAAGACTGACCGCGGTGACCTTGCCCCACAGCACTCAGGCCTGCCCACCACCCTCACCATGGCCGCTGCATCCCCATGCAGACAGAGCACAGGACAGCCATGCCTGTCACCCGCCACACGCGCACACTCCAGAGCGCGTCTGCATACCGCGGGCTCTCCAGGCAGAAGTGATGCTGGGCCAAGAACCAGGCTTCGACCCTTAGCAGCTGCAAGTCGCACTGGACACACCGACTCGTGCTTTGTCAGCAGGTCCTGCCAGCTGGGGGTGGCTGAAAACTGTGCCAGGAAAGAGACACTGGCCATGTGAGGTTAGCTGTCCCCTAGCACTGTCTCTGAGAAAGGAAAGCGGGAAGGAGGGCCTGATATGGCCCTGGTGTCGCGGGAGGCTGCCACCCAGGCCTTTGGAAACTGCAAAGACCACTGGAAGCTGCATAAGAGCCAAAAAAGGGTCACAAGAAACTCAAACAGCACAGTCAGGAGTGCGACTACGTCCCCCAACCTGGCAAGTAACAAGAGGCCACCTGTGTCCTCCCAGACAGAGCCTGCTGGCCGGCACAGCAGAGGCCGGCATGCCACAGGACCTGGGGCACCCAGCTGACCCCGGCTGGCCTCCTGGCCTCCACACAGGTGCTGGCCCAGCCCAGACAGTGAGAGCCACCGAGGGAGAAAGAGCCGTGGGTCTGGGGGCGCCTCTCCAGTGCTGGGAGGGAAAGTGCACACTCCCGGAAGGGGATCTGAATGGAGGGCCCAGGGCGCTCAGGTTGGCCAGCTAGCCCTGGGTGGCTATTCTCCTGGCCCCATCCCGCCCCAGGGACACAGCTCTCCAGAGACGCCCCTGCCC
Organism: Macrotus californicus; assembly: GCA_007922815.1. NCBI lineage: Eukaryota > Metazoa > Chordata > Mammalia > Chiroptera > Phyllostomidae > Macrotus > Macrotus californicus. Next base: position 276,082 of record VMDR010000010.1, read on the forward strand.
ACGACAAGACCGCCACGCCTGCACTAAGGTGCAGAAATACTGGGTGGGCGCTTACCACCCACGTGGCTCACGGACGAGCCCAACCCCTCCGTTCACACCTGCAGGAAACCGTGATGACGCTCCACCACACGCTCAGCAGTGACTCGGACGTCTCTTCCTAAAGAGACGTGATTCTGACTGCAACCCTCACGCCGCCCCCACCGCCCAGCCTCTGCACCCTGAGCCCCATGTCTCATCATGGGGCTGCTTCCGTAACCACAGGAGAAGGCGAGACCCGAAGGACAGACCCCTGTAAGCGCCCAGTGGGCAGTGCCCAGGGCAGAGCGGCGGCTCCTTACAGAGCGGGCGCAGGGCCTGACTGAGGTCAGCGCTGTCACCGACAGGAAAGGGTCTATGAGGCCCTGTGGTGACCTGAGCACTGCCACGAAACCAGTCGACCAGAAAGAGACTCGGAATTCTAACAAGTTATCACAGACAAACATGGCTGCAAGGTGTCAAAAGATAAGGTGAGCCCACACCTTAGCATCCACCCGCCCCCGCTGCCCTCACCTAGGCTCCAAAGACCCTTCTGCCTCTGTCACTTGTTTCCTGAGCTGGCACAGCCCAGCTGGCTCCTTTGTACTGTGACTTTCTAAATAGACTTTCTCTTATAACGAAAAATAAAAACACGTGGACTTGTAACTGATGTGTATACAACACGTTACCTAGAAATAAGGGCATCCAAACCAGGCCCCGGACTGACGGGACACCAAACCCGACGTCCAGCACGCAGGAAAGACCTGTTCGCAGCAGTGGCAGTGATCACGGTCCTTCACAGCCATTTCTGCGCACACGTCTGCCAGGCATTACCGCACGAGGGCGACCCGAGGCTAGTGCCTCCTCACCCACTACCGTCACACTGCACTTCTACGGTCCTTCACTCCCAAGTGTCATTTTCCCTCTCCTTAAGGGCAGGGTCTGCCATGGAAATCGTGAGGATGGCTGCCGCACAGGACCAGCTGCTGGGGGCGAGGGCAGCAGGGCGGACAGGAGTGACAGCAGCATGTCCCTGAGGGCGGCTCCCTGTTCTCAACACCTCTTGTGTCCCCAAGACAGTGTGACCAGGGTTACTCTGCACATTCTCACAAGTCAAGACAGATGCTCACGTGCACCCAACAGGACCCTGTCACAACGCTGCTCCCGCTTGTCAGTGGTCACCGACTCGGGGGCCACAGCCGCTCCCCAGGACAGGGCGGAACAGGACCTTCCAGATGGGGCAGAACGGAAAACAGCTTTGAAAAGAAGCACATCAGCAGGGTGTCCAGCCAGCAGGCGGATTTCCAGGCCGCGCCCAGCTCCTCTTGCCTCCCATCTCCCCCTTCCCGCTGCCTGGCTTCTACTCCTATGACCTTACCACCCAGACGAAACCCAAGTGCACCACTCAGGGGTCAGGGCCGTAGGGCTGACGGCGACAGCAGAGCAGGGCTGTGTCCTGCCCCCGAGACTCGGTGGGCTTGCTCAGCGGCCCCACCGTGTCCTCAACACCTCAGCCTCCTCGACAGTAGCACAGGGGCCGTGTGTGTCCCTGTTAGGGCTCATGCGAGAATGAGGGACATGGGACAGACCATGGGAAGTGGCCAGCACCCAGTGAGGTGGACCAGAATGAATTCTATCAACCAGCCTCACAGCAACGGGAAGCTTGAAGTCGAACCGTGACAGAAACAGAGAACATGTGATTAAAACAAGCCCAACAAACGTTGAGTCTGCAGAGGGCGGAGACACCATGGCCGCTGACAGCAGAAGCCAGAGCAGGAGACACTGGGCTCCGTGTCACTGGAAGGGCACCGCTGGTGCACCAGCTCCAGCCGTCAGGCTGAAATTCGCCCCCGCTATCAGCAGCCCAGTGATGCCTGAGAAGCCAGAGCGGTGCTGTGAGTGGTCCACTGGGGCTTCAGCACACTGGCCGGGCGGGGACCGGGTGCAAACAGTGCGTCGCAGGTGAGCTCGTCTTGTTAAAAGGTCGCCAGGTTACACTACGTGCATCTCTCTCTCGGAATGGGAACCAGCAGCTCCTCCATGAGCACCGAGTCATCTGAGAGCACCAAACCAGTGCAGTGATTCTCAGAGGGGACTCGGCTGAGAGCAGCTGCTGTCCCGGGTGCTGGCCAGCTGCCTGCACGTGGGATGGGCCTGCAGACTGAGTCCCCAGCAATCAGAGGGGGGCACAGGCGCGGCCCGAGCCATTGCTGAAAGCTACCTGCTCACAGACATTTTTAGTTATCCTCATTCCATTATCTGTAATTAAGTCATCACTAAATTTTTCTTGACATTAGTCTCCATTCCTTTCAAGTAATAAAGTGGGTTGTTCAAAAGAAGAAAAACAGGCCCTGGTGGTGTGGCTCAGTGGACTGAGCACTGGCCAGTGAACCACAGGGTCGCCAGTTCGATTCCCAGTCAGGGCACATGCCTGGGTCGCAGGCCAGGTACCCAGTAGGGGGAGTGCGAGAGGCAACCACACATTGACGTTTCTTCCCTTCTCCCTTCTCCTTTCTGAAAATAAGTGGATGAAATCTTTTTTAAAAAAAGGAAAAAGAAAAATAGGCAGCAAGCAAAGTAGGTCATCACCTCATTTAGGGCTAGGCTGGGGGGACCGATGTTGCCCGTCCTTCTGTGGGTCCCTAGTCTCACACGTCTCCTAGTGTGTTCTATACACACACCTGCCTCCACGTAAGGTGGTCTCGTAGGGGAGTGGGGCTTCACCAAACGTGCAGACCCTTGTCCTTCCTAATACCGCTTTGAGGATGCCCAGCACTCTGAAAGCCAAAGCTGCAGCAGGACAGGAGCCTGGAGTGGCCAGTGGCACACCTACACTCGGACTCTGCCAGGACAGTCCTGCCAGGTCTGTGCCTGCTCATCCCTGGGCAGCTCCAAGTCCTTCTGTGTGTGTTCTGCAGGGGGGTTCCTGCCTATTAAAGGCGCTAACATGCCTGCGGTGCGGAAATTCACGAACCGGCCACTCAAGCCCGTGAGTGACACAGCACAACCCACACCCGAGGTCATGCCCTGCAGACCCTGTGGCCCTGGGATGGGACTCACCATCTGTATGGGCTTCTTCCGGAGGTCCCGCTCAGTCACCAGCTTCTCCTGGTCGGTGACGTAGAGGCCCTTCTGAGCCAGAGCCTGGATCACCGCGTCGTGGCCCAGCAGTGGTTTGGCCGCATCGCTCTTGAGAATGAGGCTCCCCGCCCGGCAGTACAGCTCGGCCGACAGAAGCAGATGCACCACGGGGGGCTTCACGTGCTCCTGGTCATACTGGTCTGTGTAGAAGGGCTCCCGCAGGTCCTCCGGCACATTCTCTGCAGACAGCGAGAGCGGGACACTCTTACAGGCTCTTTGTAAAAGAGACAGTGTATTCGGCAACCACCACACAGGCCGCAGAAGTCAAGACTCTTTCTCAAAGCCGCAGCAGGCCTTTAACTGAGATGATTCGCAAGAGTGGTGGCCAGTCTGAAACGAGGGCAGAACCTCCTTGACAGGAGACACTGAGCGAAGCGCGTTCTAAGAGGGACTGTGGAGCAGGCACGGAGGGATGGGCTCCAGCCCGGCGGCTCTGGGGCAGTCACCCACACGCACACTCGAGTGCTGAGTGGGCAAAAGGACTCTGACAGCCAATGTCAGTCCCTCCCACCCAGGCAGGCAACTGGGAGATGCAGTGTGACAGGTACTTCAAGAGACGGCTGGCCTGGCCACCTCTGAGTGCAAAATCCCTTGCCCAAGACTCCTGAATCCCCTTGCCCTGCACCCCTCGGCAACTACGCCTTCCAGGGACCACACCCCATCCTGCCCGACCCAACCCACTCAATGGAGACGCAGAAATCACACCTGGGACCTGACAGAGAGACCAAACGCCCCCTTGCCTCATGGGAGCCCCCTTTCCGCTGGCACGGCCTTTGGAGAAGAATGCTGCCCCATGCTCCCAAGGCCGCTTCCAAATCCACTGACACGCCCAGGGCCACCACCGTTTTCTCAACTTTTCTACCCTTCCCCTACTCCTAACCAGGGCACTATGCTCTCCATCACAGCCAGGACTAGACTCAGGTCTGTCCCCACAAGGAGGGGTGGGCCCGGGTTCAAGGGGACAGGGACCCCACTCAGCCTGCCTCCTCCTGAAGCACGAGGCCCAGGCAGCCACCCGTATCACTGGCAGTGGAGTCTCCTGAGCAGGCAGCTCTGACGTAGGATCAGTGATGCACAGTGCTGATCAATGCCCGCATTTCAAAACAAATACGCATGAAGAATTAATAAAGTCTTTAGCAATTTTCACCTTAAAGTTTTGTGAAATCTGTCACTCAGAACAACCTGTTGTCAGACAGTATTACGGCAGGTGTCGCACACTTGTCCTCTGTACCACCAGCATGGTTCTGGGGAATTCAAAGACTGACGAGCAACCCCGGTCCTCAAGGAGTCAACGATACACAAAGTCCAGAAAGACAGTTGGAGTCCGGCCGCTCAGACGGGGCATAGCACGAAGCAATACACGGTTAAGCAGCCGATGAAGAAAATGAACAAGTTAGTCTCAGAGATCAGAGAAAGACACGTCAATGGCGGGCTGGCGTGACTCATCGTGAAGAGCGGGATACGGAAGGACAGGCAGAATCCGATTCCTCGGAGAAAAAAGGCTTTCTCAACTCAACGGAAGGGTGAGGGAAGGGAGACACCCCACCGCACAGTGCGGGTGAGAAGGGTGCACGTGGGGGCCCTGAGAGGTGAGGCTGGGAGGGGAGGCTTGGGCTCCGACTCCAACGGGAGGTTTTCACATGGCAGCTGACAAGAAACCGCCGACCGTTACAAAGGACAGAGCGACACGTGCAGAGTGACATCTGGGAACATCGCTCTGGTACTCAGTGGTGGCAGCGGGGACAATCAGAGGCGGCAGAAGGCACGGAGGAGGGAAAGGACGGAAGGGTATCTGAGTGGAAACGGCCAAGCAGCAGCGCGGGGTCCACGCAGGACTCTGGAAAGAGGTCAAGAGGAGAGGCAGCGATCTGGGACTCGGGTGGCATCTAAAAATACCACCCTCATTTAATAACCGAGCTCTCTCCTTCCACCACAGCTGCACCAACCAGCGGTGAGCCGGCCTCCGCCGAACAGCCGCCACCAGACACGCAGGCTCAGCCGTGAGCCGCCGAACTCGGTGCGGGGCTCACCTCGATGCTCGTTAGTCTGCCGGGAACCACGCTAAAAGGGAACTTATATTTGATTTTAAGATAATTATTATAAAATGTGTACCAATGGGTTTTTATTTCCTGGTATCTGACATTAGCTGAGCACAGGAAAGGGCTGCCCACCCTAAGGACTGGACCTTCCCTGTCCTGCCTGTGCATCCACCAAACAAAGTTACTGCTTTTGCATCCACTCCCTGGCGTATCAGATCCCGCGCAGATAACTGAGGAAGGGACGACTCTCACCAAGGCCCTTCTCTGGGCCAGACACTTCCCTAAACTTGCATTTAGTCTTCCCGTTCCGTTCTACAGTTGAGGAACCCGAGAAAGGCCACTGCCAAGGGCACACAGCTGACAAACGCAGAGCCCAAGCTCTAAACCACCCCGCTGAACACACCCAAAAATGACAATGGTTCAGCAAGGTCATGAGGCTAGAAGGTGGGAGACAGACACCCAGGCCACCCGCCCCCCATTATGGGAGACTCACAAGCCCCGGTAATGAAAGCACGAGCTTCAGAAAGACCCAGTGCGAGGACGGGGAAAGGACCCACAGCAAGTCAAGGAAGGTGTCAGGGATATGACACACAGGTTTTCCGCCCCCCAAAGAATGTGAAGCTGCATGGTGAATATTACAGAGTAGGTCACTTTCAAAGACGAGTCTTTGCCTAAGAGAAGACTTCAAAAATGTCTACCAAGTGCTGGGTTGTCATTCTGTGAGAAGCAGTTTGGACTTGCAACACATTTTGAAACAGATGAACCGAAACACATCAGAAGATAAACAGGAAAATCACAGATAAGAGGTTTCACCCTCCCCCTAATCTCCAGAGCACCAAAGATAAGATGTCACTACTTGGGAAGTAGGGGTGTGGAACACCCCTCCCAGGGCTTCTTGGGCACCAGGCCTTCTGTAGGAGCCACCCTAACCTTGTCATTGGGAACCCCGACTAGGTTGCAGGTCTGACATCTGCCACCACCAGAAATGCCTGGGCTGCAGGAGCTGGGTGGAGACAGGGCTGCTCAGGGCCCTGTTCTGTGAGGCCAGGCTCCCCCAGATGCACTCACCGACCGTGAACACTTACAGGTACCTACAGGTGCCACGGTTGTCCCCGAGGCCAAAACTGTGGTCTGTTAACCGAACTTGCTCCAGAGAGGCAGCGTGATAAAGTGGGACAACCGGGGCCCTGGATTTAAAAGAGGAGTCCCCACTCGCCCCTTACTTGATGTGGGGTTGTGAGGGCAACGATTAACTTCTCTGGGTTCCCGTTCCCTGACTCCACAGATGGGCCTACACCGCCGCCCTTGCCTCCCTGCCCCCGTGGTCCAGATGCCGGCCTCTTTCCGGGGCCACAACGTGCCGCGCTCATGCCGTGTGCTCTGACACTGGCTGTTCCCTTGGCTCTCACCAGGCTGTCTCCTCCAGCTGGACCTCAAGTCACTTGTCCCCTCCTCAGACACACCTCCCCTGACCGCCAGTCCCCCGCCCGGCTGGCTTTAGTTCTCCATGACGTGTGGGTGAGTTCACTTCTGCCTCTTCCCGCTAGAACGGAACCTCCAGGACAACAGGACACTTCTCCATCCAGTGCCACCACACCCAGAACAGCGTCCATGCCCCAGCAGGTCCTCGACACCCACAGAGGGAAGGTGATGCTCCGAAACACACAGCTTGGCCTTCCTTCCCCTGCCTGTCAGAGGCCCAACATTGCTGAGGTTAACCCTCCCCACCCCTTGCGCGGCCCCATGAGCCCCCTGCACCCCTCAGGAGCTCCTGTCCCTAGGGGCCGCCAGCCCATCACCTCTTCGCCTGCAGGGTCCCATGAAACCCCAGCTCTGAAGCGGAGCCGGGTCTCTCGGTGACAGAGGAAGACACACATGTGGGAGGGGCACAGACCTGGGTGGCCTCTGTGGGGGATGGAAATGGGAAGTGCCCGCATGGGAAGTGCCCACACGGACACTTGGTGTTTTACACCCTCCTGCAGCCAGATGGAGAAAGAGATGCAGCTGCAGAGAGACCCGGGTCTCCCAGCCCCGCGAGCACAGCACCTCACTGGGTTTCTGGTGCCCTCCCCACAAAAGGGAACCAAGGTTCCTCAAGAAATGGCTGCTGCCAGGGCTGGGGCCGGGCCGAAGTACGAGATGAGCTAAGAATGTGTGCGGAACTCCCTTCCCAGCTCTGCTGCCTTTCCCTCGGTCCCCCCAAAAGCCTCTAAGTGTTCACCGCCCTCGATTGTGCCTAAACTGCCTTTTCTCCCTCCCTAGTCTCATCCATTTCCAACGTCAACGACGCTGCACACAGACAAGACTCCAAATTGTTGTTGCTAGCCTCCACTTCTCTACCATAATCCACACCTACATTTATAGCTGATGACCTCGTTGGATTTCTCAGATATCTGGCCAACACATCAAATTCAAGGTTTCCAAACACAAAGGTGACTTGCCATTCCAACTTGCCGCTCTCTCTCTCCACCAACGGCGTCACGACTCATTTCTCCCAGTCACCAAATCTCAAGAGCTCAGGTGACCTCATCCTCTTGCACAGCCTTCAATTCAAATCACTCCCTGTGCACCCCAGTGCAGCCATTTAAAAGTGCCAGGGTCATCTCTCTAGTATCTACTGCCTCTTTCCCATGAACTTGACTTCTGCCCATGGAGGGTGTGATCGAGAGCCCAGAGCGAAGGCAGGTCCCTGGGTTCACATCCCAGTTCCACAAGCTGGGTGGCTCTGGAGGAGTTCCTAACCCTCCGGGCGCAGGCTCTGTCAGTGACACTGAGCGGTGAACAGTCTCCAGCTTTTAAGCTGTCGTGAGGATTCGCGTGATAGGGACACATGAGGCCTGACTCCGGTGAGCGTCAGTGTCCCCACAGTGAACAGCTCTCCCTCTTCCTTGCCCACCTCCAGCTCAGGATCGGCTCACTGCCTCCTGTGGCACCTTCCCCACCCGCCTTGGCCCTGCGGCCCTCCCAAGGGCAGTGTCCCCAGCACCATGGTCACCGCTGTCACATGTGCTCAAGACTCAGCTCACAGGAGGGTCTGGGCTACAGCAGGTGCTGGGACATACACAGAGAGGCATCAAGGTGTGTTTATATGAGCAAATGATTTCACGTAACATTAAAGGAAAGGGAATGAAAGGGAGAGTACTACTTGACAGAATGGACATGATCAACTGGTACATGGAAGTGGGCTTTAAAGCCTGAGCTAAGACCTCTGCATTCAAGAACTAGTAACCTCTGACCAGTGTGTCTCAGTGGGCTGGGTGTCGTCCCACAAAGTGACAGGTTGCTGGTTCGATTCCCAGTCAGGGCACATGTCTGGGTTGCAGGTTCGGTCCCTGGTTGGGGCGCAGTGTGTGTGAGAAGCCAACAATTGATGTTTCTTTTCCATATCTATGCTTCTCTCCCTCTCTTTCTCCCCCTCTTCCCCTCTCTCAAATAAATAAACAAACAAATAAATAAATAAATAAATAGTTTTTAAAGAATGCTTGGGAAGGAATAGTGTCCTCAGAGGCTCTGTATCCACCATTTTCTCCCAAGGATTTAAGTGGGCAGAACATTTCAAGCATCCTGGGTAACGCCACTGCCTAAATGGGTCAAGCTGCTCAGCAGAGAAAGCAGTTTACCTTTTTCCTCTTCGGCACTTTCCTTAAATTAGAGTCTCTCTTTATTAGTTAAAACGCATCTGAAAAAACTATTTTCGATTTGATCAAAACTGAATCTGTATTCTTCCACAAAATAACTACTAAGATCTGGGCTATTTGGAATGTTTTTAGTGTAAAGGCAAGAATATGATTCAAAGCCTTCGACACAAGACTTCAAATTAAGGGCGTGCTCCATCTGCTTTCTAGGTACTACAAACTTACACTCTGTTTTCTTATGGCTCAATAACTTCGTTCTGTGTCCACAATGAATCTCTAGCTATCACTTTAAGTGACTTCTTCAACATATGGTTCTAAAATTGACTCCTTTCAAACACGCCAACAGCTAGAAAGCTCATCACGGAAAAACACTAAGTCCATGACTGCAGACTATCGCATGGTTAAAGAAGCGGTTTGGGGAAATCAGAACAAGGTTGGGCTAACTTCTGAACGCTTACCATCACCTACTACTATTGCCATCATCTATTACTTATTACTATTAGCACGAGGCGACAGCCTTTGAAACAAGCCCTCTAGTAACACTTGCTGCATAACAGTATTTCCAGCAAATGAAGAATATTGACACCGAGAGAAATAAAATGTTACTTTTTACTTATACCGCATAAATTTGCACTTTGAAAGATTATTGACTGAAGCATAAACAAAATGTATAAATAACACTTTGTTACTAATGTATCCATTTCTTCTACTGTGTCACCCGAAGGTCTTTAAGCTTGTTTTTCGTATTTTAAATCCATTCCAACTGTTGCCAAGGCAAATGTTACTAAGCACCACCGACAACACCCCCTTAAACCATCGGACAGTCAAGATCAGCCCACTCTTTAAAGAAAAAAAGATGTGAACACACACTATGTGCACACTTTTACACTTACAGCTGAAAAGATCACTCTGCAGAGTGAGGGAAAGAGCGAGGCTCTCAGGACTCAGAAAGACCTGAGCTGGCACGCAGGACCCACCGCTGGCCAGACATTTTGGCTTGGGCAAATCAGCCTCCCATCTCCGAGCCTGCTCCCTCACCTGCTAACAGAGAACTGTATGGGGAAGGCGGCTGCAGGAAGAAACGACGCAAAGCGCTCAAAGGACCGGGGACCCACAGGCATGCCCTGCCTGCCGCCACGCCAAACTCTGGATCAGTCACATCCAGACCCATTGCTGCCCTTACGAAAGGGCAACGGTGGGGGCGGCTGTTGAAGCTCTCTGCGCTGGCGCTGCTTTTTGACAACGGGGAGCAGCATCTACATCATGGGAGCTGCCAGGAATCCCGAAGGGCTTGGAGCACGGGGCCTGGCACACCGGAGATGCCCCTGGCAGGAGACTCCTCTCCCTGTCTCCCTGCAGTGCGCTCGATGAGGCACTCCAGGATCTGGTGAAGGGCCTGAGAGTCGGACAGGATGCATTTCCGTCCCGAGCCTTTGTGAACCCAGGGCCACAAGGTGACATCTGTGCTCTCGGTGAGCACGGCTTTGGGAGGAGAGAAATACTGGGGAGAGTCCCTCTGCTCCTGCTCTGTACACGCTGCTTTTCCACACAGGTCGCTGTACACACGGCCTGTTTCCATCTTTTCTAAATACTTCAACGACTTTCCTTCCCCTGCAAACGGACTTGGGCTTGAGTATGCTGCCTTAGGTAACACCAAAATGCCTCTATTACCCTCAGTGCTGGTGCCAGTGGTGCCAGAAAACAAAAACACACTGACACTCACTAACGCTCTGGGTGTCCTCCTGGGTCAGTCGGCACCTTCAGTTCCAAAGAAATCTAAAACGTACGTGATTTCCAAATGATTTTTTTATTACATCTATTCCTGACGCCAGTTTTAAAACACCAAACATCCTTTCCTACTTCAATATCAGAGCACGAAAATTCAAATAAAATGAAAGCTGTCATAAACATAAAATCAGGCTAATGTGACGTTTCCCTCAGAACGAATTCAAATAATTTCCCAAACACTGAGACTCATTTGCTAGTTAACTAAAACGTGCAGTCTGGGAAATACTCAACGGTGCACATTCAAGCGGTGAGAATGAATTAAATCTTTACCCACAACCTCCCCAAAACTCTACTTAGCATCTGGAGAAAAGCCCGTAAATGCTAAGGAATTTTTCAACAATTGCTTTACACACCCCAGCTTGATTAACTGGGGCACAGAAATCGAACACAACGGCTCCAAGTTACCGGACAGGGTTGCCGACTGCGGCAGGAGGCCCTTCCCCGTGGTGTCGCGGAGGCGGGATGCGGGATGCGGCGACAGCGCCTACCTGCCCCTGCGGGCCAACCGCACGCGCCCCACAAACACGCTCCTGTTAAAGAAAACAACCCACGGCAGGGGCTGTCGTTTCCCTTCGTCTACGAAGCCGAAATCCGTCGGAGGAAGGAGTGCGTCTCCCCGGCGACGGGAGGCGAGCCCGGCCGCCCGCAGCCCGCGACCGCAGACATTCCGTGCGCGTCGGCCGCGCCACGCTCCGGGCCGGCGCAGCAGCCATCACTGCAAGTGTCACAATCAAGGTGATCGTCGGGCCCCGCTGGCCCCGGTGATGCAGACACGCGGCGTTGCTGGCGGGGGCAGCGACCGGCAGCGCCGCGGAGGCCGCCCGGGGCCGGGACCGGACAAAAGGGGTCCCTGGACACAAACCGCTGCACGATCCAGCCCCAGGAGCCCGGCCAGGGCAGCCGGGTGCCGCCCAGACCGGCGCCGCTCCGGCTCTTTCGGCCCCTCCCGGGGTCCCGCCAGCTCCCGGGGCCCGCGGGCGACCCCGCGGCCGGGCGGGAGGACGGGCTCGGGACCCGGCACGCGCGCCCCCCGGGGCCAGGGCGGGGACGCCCCCGCCTACCTGTGCCGAAGGCTTTGGCCACCAGCCAGGCCAGGTTGCAGGCGATCTTGGCGCGGGCGAAGTCGTAGTGGTCGAAGGGCTTGATGGCGGGGACAATGAACGTCCTCCGGAGCTCCCGCGGGTCCGCGGCGTCCCCCATGGTCCCGGGGTCCTCGGCAGCGGGCGCGGGCGCTCACATGGTGCGCGGCCCGGAGCGCAGGCGCGGGCGGCGGGGCGGCTGGGTGTCCGCGCGCGGGGAGCCCCCGCCTCCGGCCGCCGCCCCCGCCGCCCGCGAGCGCGCGTGAACGAGGCCGGTCCCCTTTGTCTGCGCTCGGCCGCGCGGCGGGGACAGCGGCTCCGGGCGTCGGGGTGCGGGGCTCAGCCCCGGCGTCGGGGACCCGTGCGCGCCATCGCGAGGCGGCGCTCCCTCCGGCGGGCCGCGGGCGCAGGGGCGCGGGCGGGGGCGGCCGCTGGCACGACGCTCGGGAAACGTCAAAATCACTGCGGCCGGCCCTCCCCCCGCGCCCCCCGCCGCCGCGCCCGCGTCCGCCTCCCCGCGAGCCGCCGCGAACCCAGGCTCTCGGCTGCCGCCTTATCAGTGACGCCCTCAGTGCTTTCCCCCTTCACGCCCGAATCCGCCGCTCCCCCTAGACCGCCGCCGCCGCCGCCACCGCTGCGGTTTTCCGGCTGCGGCACTGGACCGAGGGAGCAGCTGCGGGCACTGAGCATGCGCCCTCGCGCGGCCCCGCCCCAGACAGGCCCCGCCCCCGGGCCCGCCCCCAGGTCCGCCTCCGCCCGGCTTTCCTCCACCCGCAGAGACCCCTGGGCCCTTGGCCCGGAACTCTGAGCATGCCCAGCCTCGCTTTCGCTTTGGCCACGCCCTCGACCGCACCCCCTTGCCCGCCCCCCACAGGCATCCCTCAGCAGCAGGCATCTCGGCCCCGGCACACTGAGCATGCGCAGCCTCGCTCCCGCCCAGGCCACGCCCCTGCCACGCCCTCAGCCACACCCCTGACCGGCTTTCCTCTAGATGCAGGCTGCCGGCGTCTCGGCCCCAGGGCTTTGCTCACGGAGCATGCGCCGTCCTCGCTAGCCTGGGTCCCGCGTTCTGGGCGGCTGCTTTGTAAGCATCCCTTGGATGCCCGCCTGAGTGGACATCCTCCGCGTCCCTGGCGCTTAGCTGCTGCTGCTTACACTGCTGGGAGCGGAAGGGGAAGGAAGGAAGGACGGAGGCCTGGCAGTGGCTCTCATATGGTAGCTACACGCTGGGTAAGCAAAGAGAACTGGTAGTTATTAAAATGCTAGTTATGTGACACTCACTTTGCTACGAGCCTGACCTGCACAATTCTCGTTAGTCCTGGAAGCAACCCAAAGGGGGTGGGAGCCCTCGCTGGCGGAGGTGGAGCGCGTGCATTTACTCACCGGTGATTTAACCAGGCTTGAGGATTGGTGAAGCTCCAAGCCTGTGTTCGTGACGTCAGGATACTCTTAACTCGATGCTCTCCACTCCAGCGTCCTCTCTGGGGGAGGGGCTCATCCGCCAGTGCCTCCCCCTTCCCGTCAAAGGAGCAGGAATTCTGTCACAGCGGACTGACGCCCATCACGAACCTACATACACACCTTGACGGCTTCGCTTTGTCAGAGCAGCTCTCCATCTTCCCAAGGGTCGTGCTTTCCCAGAGCTGTGCCCTCGCGCAGTGTGTCCCCTCTGTCCACCTTGCTTACTTCTGCTCCCTTCACAGTAATCACCTCCTCCAGGAAGCCTTCCCTAACAGCCCCTGACACCCTCCCAGCCAGGGCTGTCGCATAGGCGCCTCCCCCGCTGCATCCAGAGCACCCCGTTGTTCTTATTTCTGTCAGAGCATTGGCCACACTACGTGCAGTCGGCAGTTACTCCTCTGTCTTTCCCAGTGATGGGAGGGTCTATCCCCAGCACCTCTATAGTGTTTAGACCATAATAGTTGCTCAATTTAATGTTTAGGGACTAAGGATGGATATTATTGTAGTTAATGCTACTTCAGTTTATTTAACTCACTAATTCCTTACAATATCTCATTGTGATGCACTATCTAATTTTAATTATTAGCAAGTCCTGTGCTATCTTCATTTCACAGATGAGAAAACTAAAGCTCAAAAAAATTCTTAGATCTGCCTGGATCTCACAACTAGTAAACTGGCAGACTTAAGATTTGAACCCAGGACTGTTGTGCTCCAAGGCCTGTGTTTTAACTACCAGAGCCTCCCTGGAATTACCTGCCCTTAAGGTAGAAGCAAGATACAGAAAGCATGAGGGGAGGAATCTAGTCTGTAGAAGGGTAGGTAGCTCTACCAGTATGCAGGCCCTTTTGATCCTGTGCAATCCCTACAAATACTCCACCTTGAACCTAGGAGACACTACAGGTAAGCCTTGCTAACAATGTGGGCAAGGAAAAGAATGTGAGAAGAGTCATATACTGCAGGGTGGTTGATGTCATTTTTAATAATTTAATGAATGTTAATAGAGTATGTCTCATAGGCAAGGCCCTTTGCTAGAGCACATAGGACATGATGAAGTTAACGGATAAGCGTTCACAAAGTGGGTGCATATGATAACTACGTAAATTCTCACATCCATTCGGTGAAATCAGCATTATTATTATCTTTCGATTCTAGACGCAGGACTGAGGGTTGTAGAGGTCAAGTTGCGTGGCCAAGATTTCACGGCTAATTCATCTCTGAGTCTGACTTCAAAAGCAGGCCCGCGTCTGCGGCTCCAGTCCTCGGGCGCCAGTCCCTGTGTCCGTCCCCTTCCTGGATTATAGAGGCTGGTGTGCACATTCAGTAACACAGTGGAAAAGAGGTAAGTCCGATGAGGGACAAAGTACAGGCAGAACATGCAGGTGACGAGATCAGGAAGATCTCTTGGAGACTTCTGTTAAATCTGATAAAGTTCACCTGCAACTGAATTCTAGCTCAGCAAGCCAAATTCAGGGGGACCTATAGCCTAGAAAGGTTGAAGAGAGATACTGAAACATTTCGCCAATTATTATAATAACCTGCAAGCTGATACAAGATTCTGAGGCCAGCAACCCTGTCCAATCAACTTCGTGTTGTCTGTGACCTGGCACAGTGGTGTACTCGCAATGGGGGCTGGGTAAATACTTGCTGAATTTTATTGAAAAACTACTTCAACCTAAATAAACACAATAAGGAAGAGGAGGAAACAAAGACAGTTGCTGTGACTTGTCCTTTGAGTCAGTGGCAATACATTTAGTGCTGATGGCACGACTGTGACCCGGACTGGGGAGGAGTGTGTTTAGGAATAAGAAACAAAGTGCCTGCACAAAGAGCATCTTTCACTTTCTGGGAGGCTGTGAGGCCTGGGGTCAGGGCAGGAGGCTCTTATTAACAGAGAAACACCCTGGGCACAAAGAAGGATTCATTTCCAGGGAGACAGACACTCTAATAGGGTGTTCTTTGTGACACCTTCAGAATGATCCCTTTCAGAAACTAGAAATCTCTGCAGAATACCAGTCGAAAAGAAATGCCCTCCGCTGCCTTCTTAAGATATCTGACTTTGTTAAAAACAAAGCCCAAACCCTGCAGTTCTTTGGGCCGGCTTGTTCCCCTGCACAGCTATCCCTCTCTGTCTGTCTCCAGGCTCAGAATCTCAACCCGTCAGACAACAGCTACTCTCATTCCTACACATACGATCCCCCTTCTCACTGTTGTAAATGTTTCTCTCTTTATCCTGGAAAACCCACAATCTCAGCCAGACTTCCTTCCTTGTGGCCATCCTCCATCTCTCTGTCTTTGGATAGCGTCGTAAGTGTATTCATTCAGTCTTTAGCAAACACTGATTGAGTGCTTGCCTGCTGAGGATGCAGTGTTGAACGAGACAGCTGAGGAAGCAAATTTTTAAGGAGAAAACTTGGAGATCCAGGGCCGGAGAGGCTCAGCTCTCTTTCATCATCAAGTCCATATCTCTGTAGGCTGGAAGCCTGGTTGTATCCATAGAAATCTCAGAAACAAAGAAACACTTCACCGTTTGTTCGCCCTCCCCTGAATCCTGATGTTATTATTTTTTTTTAATTGAAAGCCTGTATCCACGTACTATCATCCACTTTCAATGAGTTACACTAATAGCCACTAACACTTACTATGTATCAACATGTTCTATGTACCGGGCTCTATGTATATGAATTTATTGAATCCTCACCGTGGCCCTATTGTTGTTCTCATTTGGCAAATGGAGAGACCAAGGTGCAGAGAACTTAAGCAAAGAAAACCTTGGTTACTTCGAAGCTCAAGAAACTAGAATAATGAAACTTTGAGTCCACCAGGTTAAGAATGATGGTGGGGACAGGGGGAGGGGTGAGGGCGGGGACGCGTGCCTGGCTCACTGAAGACAAAACGGAGCAGCATCTGGTGACCCAGCACGAGCTAGAAGGGTCTGTGCTGTGTAGCTGACACTCTGTCACTTCTAGACACAGCCGTGGCTTTCATCTGAATAGGCAGCAGAATTTTACTAGGATTACTTCATCAGCCTTGCAATTCCAGCAAGGCCTTCGTGGGGCGGTGCCAAGTGTGGCCAGAGCAACTAAACACAGGGAGGCCACGTGACTCCTGAGTCACACTGAGTCAGGGCCTCAACGGAAAAGTAAGACCTGGCCCTCAGGTTCCCAGGTACAGCCCCCATGCAAACCAAGGTCCCCGAGTCTCCGATAACGGGCAAAGGCCCCTTCATTTTTAACATCAAGGAGGCAGCTGACAAAAGACACTGGCTGGAAATGAGGACCTGGGGTTCCAGCACTGCTCTGCCATGTGATTTTGGGAATACGTGTCACTTCTCTGCTCCTTGGTTTCCACTGCTGAGAACAAGGGGTGGAATTAGGCCACATGTACGCCCTTTCCAAAGTCACCAGCCTGCGATAGGAGGGTGGCATCTATGTGTTTTACCAGACTGTGACGGAAGGTTAGGTCAGTCAGCTGCCTTCGATCTGGATTTAAACCTTTAGAGCAAAAGTTACTTTTTTATTTCCAGAAAACTTTATGATGGGATTCTGGGGAAAGGCTAGGGGAGGTGACAGACTGGGACATGGGATCCTCCCGTGAAGGCAGGGACCAAATCAACAACAGAAGGACCCTTCAGAGATGGGGCAGATGCAGCTATTGGTAAATACCCCTGTTCTGCCTCCAGAGTCATCAAGCTCTGGTGGTTTAGAGTGTCACCTAGTTACCGGGAAAATTCTGTTCTTTTGAACAACTCCTCGATGGGAACTACCCAATGCCCACAGGTGGAGGAGAGGACCAGTCAGGGAATACGCTGCACCTGGCGGTGGGTCCGTTTCGTGGAGACATCACGGGTCAAGTGAGAAGACAAAGGCGCAGAGCAGTGTGTTTGGGGAGGGTGTTTGAAAAGCACACGTATTCACGGAACATCCCTGTATCTTCCTGGAAGGGTGCACAGGGAACGAGAGGAGCAGGCGAAAGGCCCAGTCTTCTCTAGTTTACACGCTTTTGATTCATGCGCACCTTTGCTTATGCAAAATATAAATTAGTATTTTTTTTAACAGACCTCTTCACTCTTTCCTAACAACTGGCTTCTGCTCCCTGTACACTACTGGCTCTCTCCTCACTAAAGTCCCTAATCCGCTCCTTTGGCCTCTGTGGCACGTAGCACTTATGAGTGCCCCTTTGTTCTTTAAACCATCTTCTCTAGCAGGTTCCTGGCTCTCCGGGACACACCTGGTTCTCTCTCACTTTTCTAATCCCTTCTCCACTGCCTGCGCCGAAGAGAGGCCACCCGAACCTGGTCCTTGGTTCCCTCCTCCTACACCCACACTCTGGGCATCGCAAAGACACCTTTTTGGCTTCCACTCTTGTCCCCAGGCCAGGACTCCGTAGCTGACTCCCGCCCTGAGTATCTATCTCCCTGAAACCCGCTGGGTCTGCCCATCTGGATGCAGCCCTAGGACCTCACGTTCAACGTGAGCGAAAAACAAACTCACCACATTTTCTTCTCACTTGCCTTCTGGCCCCCGTCCTCCCAAGTGCTGCTGAGGACCCTGCCCTCAGTGTCACTCTGCCCTCCTCTCTCATCCCGCCCCACCCGGGCACCAGATCTCTCTCCCCTCCGTCCCCTTCCCCATTCCCACGACTTTCTCAGCTTCCCTCACCCCTACTCCGTTCCCCTCGTTGGGTCGTGCAGGTTAACACGGTGATCTTCCCGAACCTGGGTTTTGATTCTTGCACGAATATGCACAGTCAGCAGACCTGAGTGATTTCAGAGCCTGTGTCTGATGCTGTACTGCATCTGAGGCCATTAAATCATTAAATAGCATGTGACAGAGGCATGCACAGGGGGAACGTGGAGGCTCAGAGAGATTAAGAGAATTCCTCAGAGGGTTCATGGCAAGAACGAGGCTCCTGATCTCAAGGTCCAGCATCTTTCTGTCCCTACTCACCTGCCTGGGGGCTGTGCCTCGTGACTAGAGCCAGACTAGACTCAACATTCACTCTGACGCTGAGGAGCTTCTCAGAACGGCCTGTTTTTCCATTCGTATTTCTCCAGTCCTCTCCTAGACTTACCAAGCCAAATTACTCTCAATACCGTGAACACATTTAATTCTTTCCAAGGCTTTTTGGCTTGAATAATTTCTTTAACCTCCCTCCAGAATGCTCTCCACCAGACCGACATGAGCTACGGAAACCTTTCCATCTTTTCAGTATCTGCATCAAATGCCTCCTCTTCCAGGAAGCCTTCCCTGACTTGCCTTAGCTTCCCTGATCTATTTGTGCTCTCTGGTTTTTGTCTTGAATTAGGACTCCTTCTGTGCACCATAAGGGAGGAGAGCTCTTACTCTGTTTCATAATCTCCATCAGCACCTAATAGATAATAGCCCCCAGGAAGTATTTGTTGAACAAATGGGAGAATCAGTGAATTATTAGGTAACAAAAAATACAGATAAGAGAGATCAGTATACCTTAACTACCTTATATGTGGGAATTAAACCTGGAAAGTTGGTCTCTGTGATGCTGCATACTAAGTGGTTCTCAGTGGTTCCTGGTACATTATGTTTTGTTAGAATTTATACTCAGAGAACGCAGTCATTTTTTTATACAGCTATTTTTTCCTCTGAAGGACTGTTTTCTATTATGAGATTATTCCCTTCCTGCTTTTCTTCCTGTCAAATGTCCTTTCCCTAATGCACGGATGGTGGTTATTGGTAATGGTGGAGCTTTTCCGTCTCCTCGTTTGCTAAAACGAAATGTTGCCAACCTCCCCATTCCCTCGTCGCCGATGCATTTATGTTTTCGTTCGTTTGGGAAACTCAGCCGCTCTGTGTGACCCCCGGGTCTGGAGGCCGCTGCTCCAGTCCACTGACCTGAGTGTGTGCACCCTCAACAGCTTCTTAAACGGAACCGGCCCCAGAAAGCATTTAGAGAAACGGAGCAGACTTCTGCTGTTTCTGCGTGTCATGTCTGCCATAGAAGTAGTCACTGTTGTGGTTCCAAACACGCTGGGATTCGAGTAAGTCCTGGCATGTGGGCTAATTTCCTCCTTTGCTAGTCACTAAAAATAGAAATCAGATCTTCCTCTGCGGCTCTCGCTGTAAGCTCTGCTGAACTTTGAGGGCCACTTTCTAACTAGGTTGTGGACTACCAGTGGACATGGGACAGGGCTGTCCTTCTCACCGTGACCTAGGAACAGCTGGCAAATAGACTGCCCGTCTTCCTGCTGTGGGGGTGGGGGTGTTTGGGGTCAGGACATCAGGAGGAATTCGAATATATGATTTTGATGAACAGAAACAAAATACGGTGGCTTCCTTCTCCTGAGTTTTTTCGCCTCATCTGTTCCCTATCTTCCTCCTCATTTTCTAGATCAGAGAAATGTAACTTCCTGTTTAGCCTTCTCATGTTGTTCATTTAAAATCTCTGGACCAAACTGGAAGAGGGAAATTACAGCTTGACGTTGAGGGTCTGAAAAGGCAAAGAAAGCCTGTGGCGTCCACACATGACATTATGTGTGGAGCTTCGGTAATTCAACGTTATTTTATTTTTTTTTGCCACGTGAAAAACACTTTATTTTTAGGTGATTTGGAATGAAAGCTGGAGTTGGAAAGGGAAGAAAAGCAATAAATACTTCTCCACCAGACACTTTCAATTGAATGTCTGAATGCATGGTATATGATTTTATGGAACGATGGCGTGTGCTAAAGCAGTAAAACCTCAGAATGTGACATCTCCTAGTAGGACCTCCTCCCAGCGTGACTCTACCCAGAACCCTTTCTCCTCACCTAGAGCAGTTGTAGTGAATGTTGGAACTCCTGCTCTGTCGGTGGGCTGCGTCCCAGGCCGAGACCCTTCCCCAGACAGGGTCCTGACGTCACAGCACCCCAGCCTGTACGCCTCCTGGTGAGGAGGGGAAGCAGCATTCAATCTGGAAAACCATTTCCGCTCAGCATCGCTGCGGTCCACAATAGCCTGGGATCACCACTGCCACTCCAAGGCCTGCATTGTATCACAGCAGACAGCCCCAGCGATGGGGGAAAACGCAGAATTAAACAATGGAAGGGACTGTGCTGCCTGCAGCAAAGACGGGCCCAGTGACTTCGGAAGCCTTGTCTAAGCCTCCAGTTCTGTGACATTTCTGAGGCCACTCAGTTTCATGGGGCTTTTAAAAATTGTCTTATTGTATTTTTTTTAAATGTGACTATTGTAGTTTGGAACAACCATTATGTGGGCTTGACTCCAAAGTGTCTTTTAACTGGCGCAGTAAAATCTGAGGTGCTTGTTCTTAGTGGACATTCCCCAGAAGAAAACAGATGACCAAATGCACCCCCTACCCCTGCCGAGGCCCATGTCTTAGTTTTTCCTAGGCTCCCAATGGCACTAAGGCAGCACCATGTCACTAACCCTTGTCAAGTATAGGATTGATTTTTGATCAAAGGTCTTATTGGAACACCCTCTCCCCTAATTGCATCCTTTCCCCAAATGTATTGAAATAAAGAGCAAAAACACAACTCAGGAAGGCAGAAAACCAGGCTGTCCCTAAAACGCTGGTTCCGTTGAACGTGGTATGTGTGTTTTCAGAATTTGTAAAAGATAAAAAAAAAAAAAAATCCCTTGACCCCACGTTGTGTGGTGAACACAGCGCTCCAGCCAAGTTATAAAGCTCAGCAGAGGGGCTGGGAGGGACCGGGTTGGGTGGGACGGTGCCCTCGCTTGCCACACACGGAACAAAGAAGCATTCATTAGCCCCGCCGGCCACTTCATGGTCCCGTCTGCCACCAGCTACCATAAGGTCCCTGGAGCGGTCGGTGAGGTCCACCCAGAAAACCGAAAGTCATGGAAAGAAGTGTATTAAAATGTCCCTGGCACCTTCCCATTCCCCGGGCTTCTGCAGACCAAAATATTAGGCTGGCACGCGCACTACCTCGGGCCACGGCGTGCTTTCCCGTGTCAACAAGACCAAGAAACTTCAAGCTCCGCGTGCTACACAGCCCACTGGGTTCTTGTTTGTTTGCCTTAATTTCATACTCCGTGTTAAAGCAAATAACCACCTTCCCGCTGGAGGACTCAAACATCTGCTAAAAGGCTGACTTCCGTGGCTCACTGCTTCAGCTTGATGGAATCCACTTAAAGAAAACTCGCAGCCATTGTCCCGGGCCGTGTGTGTGCACGGGCTAGCGGCTCCTCCTGGGTTCTATCCGAGGTAGGGCCTGATGAGGTTCCTCTGATGCTTTCTCTCCTGCACGTTCAGGAATGTGTTACAGAGAATGTTCTGCTGGAAAAGCAGAAATAAAAATAGAGGAAGGATGGGCTGGTGGAGCGGTTCTCAACATTTTTTGTTGTGGACGCCCCATGTTTGGCTCTTCACATCATCGGTCTGTTAAAATGCTTAAAACAGCCCAGGGTGGTGTGGCTGGCTCAGTGGATTGAGTGCTGGCCTGTGGACCAAAGGGTCGCTGGTTCTATTCCTAGTCAGGCCAAGTGTCTGGGTTGCAGGCCAGGTGTCCAGTAGGGGGGCACAGGAGAGGCAACCACACATTGATATTTCTCTCCCTCTCTTTTTCTTTCCCTTCCCCTCTCTCTAAAAGTAAATAAAATCTTAAATAAAAAAATAAAATGCCTAAGACAGAACAAGCAGGCCCCATGAGCCTCTTTAAAAGAGGCTTAAAAACTCAAGAGGAAGACCACAGAGGCACAGAGGATGAACTCCCTCTGGTCACCGTTTTCAGGCATTTTCCTGCCCTGGGCGCCCACTCACACCCTGCCCCCAGCCAGCACCGTCATGGGGTCCGACAGACTGTGGACCCCCACTTCCAATCTTCACATCAGTGCCACCCCAGCTCCGGTCCTGCCCACAGGGGAGAAAGCATCGGGTCTCCCTGTGAGCGTCATCCTCCGGGCCGACCTGCCTCCTAAGCACCCACCCCTCCCCGCTCATGGACCTCAAAGTAGTGGGAATGTGGCCGGCGTTAAGCACACAGTTGCAGTTCCTTATTGCTTACGTGCATCTGGGCCGTGTCCTTGCTAAATGGAGAATGTGCCGCTAATGCCTCTGTGAGTCATCTCCATGTAAAACATACTTGGAACCAAAATTTCCAGGCGTACATACGTTCTGTGTCCCACACAGGACTCCAACCCACCAAGTGACGCTTTGTGCCAACTCCCCGGGTGGATGTTTGTACAGGGACACCGAGCACAAGAAAGGGCAAACTTAGCACGGGACCCCACCAAGGGCAGAATCTCTGGTTTTAGAACGGAATGCTTATGTGATCACCATGCAAGCCTCAGCTGATTCCTTCTTTCTTTTTTTTTTTTTTGAACCCTCTGGAAAGCTGTAATTTGAATTTAAGAGCAGTAGTTAGGAGAAAACGCTGATCAAAATCAGAAACCCATGCATTAACCCCCTCGTGACTGAGCACTATGTCCAACAGGACTTGGCCACCACTGTCCGGGCAGGAAGGCTGTTTCCAAGCCCCGCTCGAGCCCTCCCTGGGTCCCGAATCTCTCCCGGCACATCCCCGGGACTTTCCCAGATTGCCTCTCTTCCTCGCTGTGGCTAGTCTGATTTTTCTTCTAGAAAACTCCCCCCCTACCCCCCATGGTTGGCCTCAAAGAGGTAACCTCCCTGCTATTTTTGAAGCAAGCACACAATGCTTTCCATTTTTAGGGTTTTCCCTGCTTTACGTTCTTGAGAAGTGGGGTCAGAACAACGTGGGAAAGCGGCAGAAGTCTGAGAATTCACCAAAAGCTATCTTAGGTGCGTGTCCTCAGTGCAGCACAAGGCGCTGGAGGGTGGAGGCCCTTTCTTTGGGAGCGCACAGAGCAAGCCTTGGTGCACCTCCCTGCCCACTTTTGGTCTCTCTTTTGCTCTTTGGCTATGGCGCAGGGAAGCCGTCCTCTCCCTGTCCCACACCCCCGCCCCCTCCCTGCCCACCAGCCTCAGGCAGTGACCATCTGCTTTGGGTAGAACTGCAGGTGCAGCCAGGCCCTCCATTCAGAGGGGGTCATTCCTGTTTCCGGGGAGGTTCTGTGTCTGTGACCTTCCCATAGGACATGTCCTCTGGGTTATTCCTTGACCAGTGTCCTACACTGAAGGAATTATGAAGTCAGTTGTCCTTTTCGTTCAGGAATAACCAGGCCCATGGGTCACTCACAGCTCTGAGCTGAGTGGGACAGTGTGAGTTGAAGGTGAGGCTCCAAGAACATTCAAATGGTGACAAAGGACCTGGAAAACGGGGCTGGGAGAGAAAAAGGAGCAGAGTGGATCCATCAGCCTTGGGGGTGATTCTTTGGGATGTGCATGCATGCGTGAACGCCTGTCCTGTGTGCTGTGGGGGATGGAGCAGCGTGACTGGCCTCTCCCCCCGGACCCCCCTCTGGCTGTGACGACTGAAGAAGTGTGCAGACGCTGTCCCCTGCGTCGGAGGACTTGGGATGTTCAGCGTAAAGTGGGCTTTTAACCGGAGCCTGCGCACATGTGGGCGTGCTCCCACCGATGCCTGGGGTCAGCCGCTCTCTGTCTCCACCAAGAGCCAAAGGGTTTCTGCCCAGGGACGTGGATAAGACCTCACTGATTAGATTCTCGGGAGTCTTGCAAGGGGACTGACATGGGTTACTGGAAAGGAATGGCTTCCTGCCCTCGCCAGTCTTTAAAATGACAGGAACGCCTTGTTTCCGCGATGATTCTGGGCAGTCATGCCCTCAAGAGTACGTGCGGGGAGATCCTCAGCCTGTCCTCTGGAAGGTTACGGGGCTTCCCTGGCCAGGCCTCGAACCAGCACCCCTGCTCATCCAAACAGACAACACGATGTGTGAATGTTTCCTGCTACGTGGACTCGATCAGGAGCAACACCGGAACCCATGAAAGTGCCCTTCAGTGATTTCTTGTGCAGACACTTCCTCAGGGACTTGGAAGACGTTGGGTGAGTTCTCTGTTCCACTCGATATTCTCTTACTCCGAATTATTGATTCGCTCCACATGGTGGGAAGAAGAAGTGTCGGTGCTTTTGAAGAACCGCAGGACGGGAGTGGGGCCTGTCGGTGGGAAAGGGGAGCTTGGCTTCCCAGCAAAGGAGCCGGGAGGCACAGACATTGCTTGATGCCTTTGGAACTTACTTGTGCTCTCCCCTCGTTCCTGGAAGATTGGAGGCTGAATCCTTCATCAGGGCCACAGTTCTAAGCTCTTAAATCTCCAGGAATGTTAGTTACTTAATAATACCCATGGGAAAGAATTCCCGAAGCCTGGAAGCAGACAAGGGCGTCAAGTTCGGGAAGCACAGCGTAGAACAGTGATGCTGTGTCTTTGCTGTATCACAATAGCTCATTCATTGAAGTATGTGACCTAGTCAGATACCCTACTTGGTTTTTAAGAATTTAATTCTTCAGTCAAACCTTCCTGATGAGAGTTGCTCCAGCCACCTTGCAATAAAGTAGTTAATCAACATTTTAACATGTTACCGTAAAGAGAAAAACCCCACTTCTTTCAAATGCTTTTATATCGACTTTTAGACTCTCTACCATCTATTTTAACACAATTACTTTAATTCCCAAAATATATTGCTATACTGTGTCAACTTGAAATTTAAGATTTTTGTTTTGTTTTGCAGCATGTGTTCATTGCTGCTTAGATCTATCAGCATTACGAGATTCTAACCGAGCGATAACCAGTCAGGGGTGCGGAACGAAGCGGGCAGTACACGGACGGGAGTCCTGGGCCCCGTTTGGGAAACCGCACTTGGCGTATTCCCGCCCAAACTGAGATTTTAAAGTTCAGAAGGTTCTAGCGAGGTAGCGGACAATGAGAAGTCAAAAACACGAAGGCGTTCAGCCCGAAGTGAGTCACCGCACAGAATGAAAAAACAGAGACACCCACAGGTTTTGTTATTGGGAGGAAAAAAATGAAACTTCCTGTGATTTACAGGGTAGAGAGCGGTAGGAGATGCCGGAAACGGCAGGAAGTTCCCTTAGTGGCCTTTAATGGTTTTTGATGGTCTTTGATGGTCTTAAACCCAGGGACCTGGGCGCAATTCTAAGAAGTTACCTCGTTGAGATAAACCACTTACGCCGATAACTTTGTTTCTTTTTCTTACAACTAGAAACACTTGTTCACCTTAGAAGATATTGATGAAGAAAAAGCCCACCATCCAAAAGTAGTTCCTTTAAAAGTGTTACTTAAAAGCCTAACTGAGATCCACACGCCACACAATTCGCCCATTTTAGGTGTACAATAAAATATTTTTTAGTATTCAGTATTTACTGGGTCGCACAATCATCACCGCAGTATCATTTAGAGTATTCCGTCACCCCCCCAAAAAAAAAAACCATTGGTCACTCATTTTCTGTACCACACATGCCCCTCTCCTCAGCCCTGAACAACCATTCACATCATCTGTAGATTTGCCTGTTCTAGACGTTTCATATAAATGAAATCACAGCATGTGGCCTTTCTGTGCCCGACCTCTTTCACTGAGCTTAGTCGTGGCACATGTGGGTACTTCATTTTTATTGCTACACAGTTCACCCCTGGATGGATACGCCGTGCTTCCCTCATCCACTCGCTGTCACAAGTAACCCAGCTGTGAATATCGATGCCCATGTTTCTGTTTGATGCTGTTTTCGATTCTCTTGGAATCTAGGAGTGGCGTTTCTGGGTCACATGGTAATGCTGGGTTTAGCATTTGGAGGAGCTGCCAGACTGCTTACCAAACGGCTTTGGCATTTTGCCTTCCCATCAGCAATCCACGGAGGTCCCAACTTCCCCACACCCTTGCCAGCACTTATTGTCGCTCCGGTTTTTCAGTGGCCACCCTAACTAGTGTGGGGCGGCATCTCATTGTGCTTTTGATTTGCATGTCCCTGATAACTAAAGAGGTTGAGTAATTTTGCGTGTGTTTATTGGCTCTTTGTATATCTTCCGTGGAGAAATGGCTATTCGAATCCTTTGCCCTTTTAAAAACTGTGTTTGTTTGTTTGTTTTTTAAATGGTTGAGCTGTAAGACTTCTTTAATATATTCTGGGTACTAGACCCTTATCAGATGGATATATGAATTTCAAATCATTTCTCTCATTCTGTGGGTTGTCTTTTCACTTCCTTGATGGCATCATATCTAGCACAAAAGTTTTAAATGTGTCCATTTTTTCCTTTTGCCCTTAGATTTGGTATCTAAGAAGGTTTTGCCTACCCCAAAGTTGTAAAGATTACTCCCAGGTTTTCTTCTAAGAGTTTTTACATTTTGGCTCTGACATTTGAACCTACCATTTTGAGTGAATTTTTGTGTATGGAGAGAGGTAGGCATCCGACTTCGTTTTTCGCTGGAAACCTGTACGTGCTTGTCTACGGTTTACAGAAGTGGGCTGTGTAACTCAGTACCAGTCTGTTTCTCCCAACCACCGAGGGCATCTTCCTAAGTCCCAGTTTTAAGGGGGAGTGTAGAGTAGTCTCAATGAGCCATTTCCTCGTGTAGCATCTCGGAAGCTTCACTGCTGAGAATCACGTAGCTCGGCTCATTATCTGTGCTGGGAGTTTGGGCAGAAAGAATAATATTGATCATGGAGACCATAACGTCTGTAACGTATTTGATGTGCAGGAAGACATTTCTAAAATTACTCTCAACAAAATATTTATTGTGCTGTTGCATTAAATCCAGGGCTCTCAAAGCTTTTGGCTTCATGTTCTGTGGTGAGCGTAAGGCCTCACCTTATAGGCTGTGCTCTAACCCCTCTTCCGTGTCCATGTCCCTTTGGGACAAGCTGTCACCTGTCCGCACCCCTGCTGCCGCTGCCGCTGCCTTAGCTCAGGCCACCGTCTTCTCCAGCTGGGAAGACTGCTGTGGCTCCCTCCCTCCATTTTTACCCCGAGAACCACTTCTTCACAGTGCAACCGGACTGAGAGAGAAACCTTCATGGTTAGATGCCACTGAGATTTGGGGACCGCATGTTATGGCAGCATAACTTGGCCTAAGTGGCCTCCTTCCTAATTTCGGTCCATTCCTAGGATGCGCCCAACTCCCATGGGGCCCTTTCCTACCCTTCTCTGTCCTGTGTTAATCGTCTCAGTTCCTATTTGGCCTTTGGGTCTCAGTGTCCTGGCCATGTCCTCTGGAAAGCTCCTCCTGACCCCCCGTGTCTGGTGCATGTGCTGTCCTGTGTGTCCTGTGACACCCTGGGGCATCCCCCCCCCCCTCTACTAGAAGCCTGGGTGAGGGTGGAGCCCGTTTTTCTAGCTCATCATTATGCTCCCAGCCTGCCACATGGTAGAGCCCATAAAGCTGTTGAATGAGTACATAATTCAGATTTTAGAACTTGAAGGCTTTGTCATACTACTTATCAGGAAAAGGGACCAAAGGCAGAGAGTGGTAAGGTTCCAGCAGTGGCCTGGGACCCTGGGACGATGAAGTGGGAAAATAAATCAGTGGCACTCGAATGCCATCGCCCTGTGCTGGCTGTCTTCCCGGCACATAAACTGACACAGGTTTCCCAAGCCTCCCATGTCACAAGAGTAAGGAGTGGCTGCGAAGCAGCAACGGGTGTGAGCCCGAAGTTTCCCAGATGGAAGAACGAGAGGCATCATTATTTCTGTTCATGTCTCAACAGCACATGAGAATGGCAGGCAGGTCCGCTCACATTGTTGCCGCGTTTCCTGTTTGGAGGCGTAGCTCACGGCGAACTCTTAGAAGGGTCATGCAGGATTATGAATTCCACAACTCTTGTCTCACTGAGTCACCCTGGACGTTTTCCTGTCCCTCCCTGCCGTAAAGCACCATGCAGACTAGGGATGCACTTGTAGCACATCTCTGGCTTCCACGTGAACCACTTCAGGTATGTAAGGCTTCCTGCGGCCCCGCCGTTCAGAGAGGACCATCACACCACGTCGGCGAAGACTTCTGTGAAGAGACAGCTGCCGAGGTTTTAGCTACACCGTGCTCTGGTGACACCTAATTGGGAATTTGAATCCGAGCTCTTGATGAAAGCACACACAGTGGGCCAGAGGCACAGGTTCTGAGCTTTGCTCACTGACCCTGAAAGATGAAGGGCCTGATGTCAAACATTAGGCTCCATCCAGCATCCCCAAGGCATACGCAGAAATGAGCTGTCACTCAGTAGGCTGCGCAATAAGGGGAAGCATCCCGCGTGTAAGGACTGATGAGCTTTTCCGCAGGTAAATATGGATGCGTACAGCCAAGTCCCAGGTCTTCTGGGAGAAGGCTGCTGAAAGCCAGAACACATATTAGTGGGAGTTATTTCTGAGGTTTCCAAAGGATTGGGAAGTGCCAGGAATACTAAAAATGGTGGTTAAGACCAGGACCCTATATTGAATGACATTAAACTTAAGAACTTTTTATGCATTAAAAGTTAGTGCAGCCCTGGTTGGCGTAGTTGGATGGAGCATCATCCCATACACCAGAAGGCTGGGGGTTCAATTCCTGGCAAGGGTGTATACCTAGGTTGTGGGTTTGATCCCTACTCCGGGCATGTGTGGGAGGCAACCAATCAATATTTCTCTCTCACATCGATGTTTCTCCCTCTCTCTAAAATCAGTAAAAATATTTTTTAAAAAAATTTAAAGAAAAGTTAGCGCAGAAGTAAAGAAAGTGAAAGGATCTTGGACTGGATCCTGGATTGGGAGGAAAAAATTGCTCTAAATGACATTATTGGAACAAGTGATGAAATTTCTTTTAGCATGGTTTGTTGAACATCTTTTTGTCATTAATATTTATGAAAAACATGTGTCTTCACATCCAGACTCACTGAAGTTTTGTAACAGGTTTGTGACCTACCAGCTCATGGAGTCCGATACATTTTTTGTGTGAAAATGGAAGGTGCGGGTATCGCCACATAATCACGAATACCTTCCTGTTGAGAGAGGGCTTCCACTTGACTGGTCATTCCTCAGAGCTGCACGCCCTGCTCACGACTTCACGCATCTAGTGAGTTTTTACAGACCGGCTTCTAGCTCCCTACATCTCTGACGGTTCCTCCCCCAGCGTGCACTACTTCCAGGGTTGGGTGCTGTGGGACATAGTCACACGCTGATGTCTATCCCTGCACCTTCCTACTGTCTCAACAGCACATGTGGGGTGACGGACAGTGGCCTAACGTGAACAGATGGCGAACCTCGCTCACACATTCCACTGGAGTCAGAGCAGTAGATTCATCCCCAACCCAGCTCCCTCGGCGGGGTCCCCAGGTGCCTGCAGCATCCGCCAGCACCCAGCCTGAGAAGCGCTGACAGACTGTGGGCAGAAAGTGGCCCTAATCCATCGTGGCTCAGATACGTTCCTTTGCAGAGCTGACAAAGAGACGACCACGGGAATGCATGGCCAAGGCACCCATGGGAGGGAGCGGCCCTGACGCTCAAATTTCATTAGCTTCATGGTGAATTCGCCTCTAATAATAAGAAAATACTGGCGACAACTCCAGCGTCCACAGGGAAGTGGACAAACAAGGCCACACAAACTACAGGCCCACGATATAACCGCAGCAGAACAGATGTGCGTGCTCACACTTGACGCACATGAGTCAGAAGCTCGCTGCATGGCAAGGGCATACACATGTTATTTTTATAAGGCTCAAAGAGAAGAAAAATGAAACAAGATATCACTTAGGAATGTATCCAACTATGCCAGAACTACTAAAAACGGCGAGGAGACACACACCAAGTTCAGGACAGTGGTTGGGAGCAGCAGAACCCGAGAGCGCGCGGGAATGCGGTTGACGCTGATAGCGTGGCGCGGTCACAAACGGCCGTTTTATTAGTTTGCTTTCAAGTGTATATAGTCAATATATTGTTTTGTACGCATCAAATGTTGGACTGGAACTGTTTAAAAATACTGGAGGCACATGAAAACATTTCCTGAGCCAGCAGCCTCGTCCCCCTGCCTGTTACGCGCACGCGTGGCCAGGGTGTGGCCCGGGGGACTGCGCAGCAGAGCAACGCAGGATCTGTGGCTGCGTCGTTCTTTCTGAGGTCGCGATGGGTGTGGCAGTGGCAGAAACATCACCCGGTATATCCCAAATGCCACATGAAGCGTCCTGTTCAATTTTAGTCGTTCTGCCAGCGAAAGGCAGCAGGGCTGTGTCCAGGCCTCCAGGGCCTGCGCCCCTCCCTTCACCCGCAGACTTCCCACTTCGTGAGGCTGCCAGGCCCCGGGCCGCCCTTTCCGCTGTTTGGGGCCGTCTGACTCTTTTTCATCAGCCCGGCCCACGCCATCGCGTCAATTCTTCCAACAGGATCCGCACACCCGCCCCTCCCTGCGACCCTTCTAGCCCAAATCCGGCTCTGGGCTTTGCCTCGGGCCGGGAGCCGGGAAGGGGGCGTGGACAGCGCGCCGGGCTGCGGTCCCGCCCTCCAGAGCCCCGCCTCCCTCTTGGCCCCGCCTTCCCTCCCAAAAGCCGGACGAGGGGCCTCTTCTCCGCACGCCCCTCCCAGCCGCGGTGAGGCGGAGCCCGTCGGCCGGAAGTCCGGTCCGGGGCTTAGAGGGGAGTAGGCTCCGTGCTGCAGGGGACGCTGCGGGCCGGGAGGCTCCGGCCTCCGCCTCTTCTAGGACCCGGGCCTACACTCTGCCCCGGGATGGGCGTTCCCTCTCACGCTGCGAAGTGCATCTCCCGGCCCGTTTCCTAGCAGCCCCGCGACGCGCAGGCGCCCTGGGTGCGGGGCCGCCGTGACGCGCAGGCGCCCTGGGTGCGGGGCCGCCGTGATGCGCAGGCGCTCTGGGTGCGGGGCCGCGTCTGGGTGAGGGCCGCGCTCTTGGGGGGGTCTGGGAGCGCGGGGTGGAGGCGTGGCGGGGGGCGGTGGCCGCGAGGCGGTGTGGGGCCGCGGGAGCTGGCTCCTGTCGTCCTCGGGGGGGCTTTGCATCGACGGCTCTTAGCGCACCCAGAGAGCCTCCGGGCAGAGCCTCCGCGGCGTTTTGCTGGAAGCGGGCAGTGGTCCTGAGACGTAGTTTTGAGACCACCGTGTATTCGTTGGTCCCCGAGTTGGGTCGAAGGTCTTCTTTCCCAGCCACGGCCCTGGGCTGCACAGACGTGTCTGGTGACGGCGGGCCCCGCGAGGTCCGCCGGCCCCAGTGCAAAGGGGTGCCTGCGTGGCCGCTGTCCTCCACGGACGCGCGTGTCTGGGCTGAGGCTCCACACAGCACAATGTCTCCTACGCCCTCGTCTCTCTGTGCGGGCACTGCCGGCCCGAGGAGCCCACGAAGCTCGGGTAGCACGTGGAGCACTAAGCACCGGGCTCGGGCACCCCAGCGCGGTCGCTGTGATTTTTCAGGTCAAAGTGGCATTTCCCTCTGTGCGTGATGGTTTTGGGTTTAAAGACTCCCGGTGGGACGTGTTGAAAAGGCAGAAGGGTTTACTCCCCATTTTCCTACTGTCTGCTCCTTCAGAGTGAAGGCAGCCAGCAAGCAGGAGTAGGCTGCAGTGTGGGTCTGTGCACGTGTGTGGGTCCGTGCACGCGCGTATGCACGGAAAAGGATTCTGTCTTTTCAGCAGAGAACTGGTGAATGGAAGAGTAGCTCGGTAACAGTCACGGTGCTCACCCTGGTCCCCTGAGGCAAAGCCCAGGGTCCCTGGGCCGACTCCGGGATAGCCACCTGGTACCTGATACTTGAACTTGATGGCGGGTAAAATAAATCTCATTATGTAATTCCCCCAACAGCGTATTGAAGGATGTTTGTCCCTCGATCTCTCAAAGTCAAGAGGACCGCTCCTGAGGACGGCAAAGGCTGTGCGACCAAAAAACTGAAACCAGAAGCAGAAGACCTCCGGTGGGACCACGGTAGTGGTCACGGGCACCCAGCTGGGGCCGGCGGGACAGAAGAAGCCGCAGCCTGCGACAGACCCAGCACGGAACCGTGTCCCCGCGCCAGTCCACAGGTGGGACCTGGGCAGGGTTCCGAGGACAGCCGTCTCTCTGAAGAGCCTGTTAAGTCGTTTTCCAAAACGCAGCGCTGGGCAGAGCCCGGGGAGCCTGTGTGTGTGGTCTGTGGCCGTTACGGGGAGTACATCTGTGACGACACCGACGAGGACGTCTGCAGCTTGGAGTGCAAAGCAAGACGTCTGCTGCAGGTTCAGGGACAGGGGGAGACGGCCACTCGTGGCAGCCCACTGGGAGCCGGCTCTCAGCCCGAGTCCCCACATCCCCTGCTCTACGTGTATAAAGAGCACCCCTTTATCTCAAGCCTTCAGGAAGAACAGGTGGAGAACCTTAAACGTCAGCTGGGAATTTCAGTTCAAGGGCAAGATGTCGCCAGGCCCATTATTGACTTCGAGCACTGTGGTTTCCCGGAGGCCTTGAACCTCAACCTGAAGGCCTCAGGCTATGAAGTGCCAACCCCCATCCAGATGCAGATGACCCCCGTGGGGCTCCTGGGGCGGGACATCCTGGCCAGCGCTGACACGGGCTCTGGGAAAACAGCTGCCTTTCTCCTTCCTGTGATCATCCGAGCTTTATTGGAGGTAAGTTCAAGTTCATGTGGATCCTTCTCAGAAACAAGTGAGTCAATTTACCAGCTTTTCTACTCAACCACATTCAAGTTGCCAACTGAAACTGAATGTTTAGAATTTAGTGCTGTGTCTGAAAAGCGTAATTTTAAGGAGTATTTTCTTTCATGATATCAAACAGAAGATCTTTACCGAAGGTCTCAGAAATTGCTTTCCTTACAAAATGTCTTCTTTCTAACACATTTGGAAAACCAAAGAGTAGGGGAAGATGACATGAGAAAAAAACAAAGCACTCCAGGGTCAAGCTTCAGGTGACATTTCGTGCAGGACCTAAACAGCAATGGGCAGGAAGTAGGGTGGGTGTGCATACAAGTAGGTTCTTTGCACAAAGAAAGAAGTGAACCCACGAGAAATCCAAGAGGGAAGGACAAGGGCAGACAGCCAGGCTTGACCCAGCTCTTCACGGTGACTTGAGGAGAATCGTGGACTTTGAGTGACACTTTCTGCAGTGCTACCTTGGTCACTGTAGACGCCTCACCCAGGCCTGGGCCTTCATCTTTTCAGAGTCTGCCTGTGTCCTGTGAGGTGTGGTTCCTTCCACAACGGCTTTCGCAGACAAGCTCTGTAGTGAGTGGGAGGCAGGAGGGCCCCCTTCCAGGCGGGCTGACGGGCACAGGTGGGAGGGGAGCGCTCATGGAACCTCCTCAGAGCTAGTGGGTGCCCGCAGGGGGGCGTGGCTGCTGTTTTGAGCCTTGTCTTCCATCCCTGTTTCCCACCCTTGCAGAACACGTGTCCGTCAGCTCTCATCCTCACCCCGACGAGGGAGCTAGCCATGCAGATCGAGAGACAGGCCAAAGAGCTGATGAGAGGCCTGCCGCGCATGAAGACCGTGCTCCTGGTCGGGGGCCTGCCCTTGCCACCCCAGCTGCACCGGTTGCGGCAGCACGTCAAGGTGAGCCCAGTTCTGCAGACTGTCTCTCGGAGCGGGACGGACCTCGGGGCTTCTCCCTTGAGAAAGTTTCGTGTGTGATTTTAGGTGGCCCTTAAGTTCTTGGCAAGTGTCATTTTGGTAAAGTTCATTTTGTGGAGGAAAGGAAAGGACACGTTTATCGGGTGCGTGCCGCATGCCAGGAGCTGTTGGCTGCTCACACGGGTGTTACTGAGTCACCCCATCTGCTCCTGGGGTTGGGTGGCTTATTTCACCTTTATGGCCGAGAAGGCAGCTCTCAGAGATGGGATTTGTTGAGGGACCCCAAGCTGTTACACCTGAGGGTGCGATTCCTATGAACAAGGACGTTATCCTGTGTGACCGCAGTGCAGCTACAGAATCGGGCAGGTCACACCGATGTGTCCTGTGCACACGGGGGTCAGGCGCTGTCATCTCCTCCCACTTCATGTTTGTGGATTGTCCTTCCGCATTTTGTGGCATAGGAATCCAGTTCACACTCGTACAGTCACCCAGTGAGCTCACTCTGGGCATTTATCCATAGAAACCCACACACTGCTTCAGAAGAACAGGGGCACCCCTCTGTCCATTGCAGAGCTGTTTACAACAGCCGAGCTGTGGACGCCGCCTCAGCATCTGTCAGTGGACAAGTGGATGGAAAAGCTGTGGCACGTTCATACAGGGGAACAGGACTTGGCCATGGAAAGAGAATGCAGTCCTGCCCTTTGTGACAGCATGGATGGCCCAGACTGTTGTGCGCAGTGAGGTTGAGTCAGACGGGAAGACGAATACCATGTATCGCTTATGTGTGGCGCCTAGAGAACAAAATACACGAACAAACAAAATGGAGAAAAAGAACCCCATGTTGCATTCAGTTGTGGTGTCTTTTCATCCCTTCCATTTGGAACGGTTCTTCAGTCTGTCCCCCCCCCCATCTTTCAAGGATCACAAACAACTTACTTTGAACTGAGGAATGTTCCCTAATCCATTAAAGTTAGTACTTTTGACAGGAACATCACAGAAGAGATACTTTGTCCTCTCCACGTTACTCTTTTCAATGACACACAGTTTCAGTTGGCCTCTCCCCCAGCCCCTCGGGGCTGCCGGAGCATCTGCCAAGTGCTCTCAGTTTATTTCTCCCTCTGTGCGTACTCAGCGTTTGTGGGGGCGGGGGGCACTTTCACACTGAATTGTCCTTCCCCAGACTTCCAGCGTGCTCACTGACTTTGGCATTGGCCTCCCCTCTTCCTTCAGGTTGTCATAGCGACTCCTGGCCGCCTTCTGGACATCATGAAGCAGAGCTCTGTGCAGCTCTGCGGAGTGAAGATCGCAGTGGTGGATGAAGTGAGTACGGCGGTCAGCAACGGGGGTCGCGCAGTGCTGTGCGGTTAGGAAGGGCGCCTTCCGTCACGCAGCTTCTCTGTGTGTTCAGGCATTCCCACGAAGGAGAAGGGTGTCGGATCTTTTCTAAAGGCAGCGCTTGTGCGGTGCGGACCACAGCCAAGCTCAGGTGCAGGCGTGCCGTTGAGCCATCGCCGTGGGCTCCCGAGAGCACAAAACACAAACTTGACCGTGCTGTGATCGCAGGGGTGCGTGTCCCGAATGTGCCGGCTGCCACTTCTCTGCAAACACAGCGGCATCAGTGGCAGGTAGCAGTCAGCAAGAGATGGGGAAGTAGCTGAGGGTGCTCAGTTGCCTGGCCTTTAATTTTTCTCTTTGGACACAGGCGTGTCTGTGACTTTCTCTGGCACAAGAGCACAGAGGTGTTTTTGTCCCTTGGGCCAGCTTACTAAAGGAGAACATGTGTATCGTTGGAGGTGTCTACCACATGCGCAGGCATACGAGCAGACAACCATGTGGCAGCCCATCTGGCCTGCAGCACACGGCTGCTGTCACATGTGCCACACTGCAAGTGACAGAGCAGAGGCCTGGCGTCACCCAGCCGCAGTTTCACGAGGCCCCCGTGAGGGAAGGAAAATCAGTGTTTGCAGGAGGGCTGGCCATTGGTATATGCTGTTATTTCAAGGTATATACCGTTTCAAGGACGTGCCCATTGTAGGTTTCGGTCGGCCCATTGGCTTCCCTTATAGACCCAAGCGTCTTTGAAGGTAGGGTCTCTTCATGCGTCTCAACCTCTGAGCACAGAGCGGGACGCAGGACATGGCTGTGGAGCCAGGCCACCAGGGTCCACGTCTCAGCTCTGCTGTGTTGCTGGTTGCTGTGCGACAGGCCTAGGTGTCCTTTCCTGTAAACTGGGATCTCGGTGGGGCTGCCTCACGGATGTTAGGAGGGCGTGGCCAGCGCTTGGAACACTGGCATGTGGCACGTGCTCCGTGTGACTGTCCACCATGCTTAGCTGCTCAGTAAAAGTCTGGTGAGTGGATGTTTAGCCCTGGGGGCCCTCAGAAGTGATGCTGGCAATGCAGATGACCGTCGCAATGCCGGGGGTAGAGGGCATCGTGAGTGACAAAGATGTGCAGACAACACTGAAAACCGAGCGTGTCCCAGAGGAGCTAGGTGGAGTTCGTTTGTGACGAGGGGCCCCTGTGTTTGCCCCTCACTCTGGTCTTCCCCGACTCAGTTTCTCTCTCCCTGTGTCTGAGGTGTGCATCGTTATAAACACACAGATACACCGCACGCCGTGTTAGATAAACGCACCTTTTTTCCCAGTCGGTCCTTTGTCTTTGGACCCTGTGGCAAATATTTCTGCGTAAAAGTTTTTCACTTGTTACAGCTGTCTTTCCTTGGGTGGCTCTGGGTTTTCAGGTCGAATCAGACCAACCGTAGAACGACTTTATTGCAGGCTGACACCATGTTAAAGATGGGCTTTCAGCAGCAAGTGCTGGACATCTTGGAACACGTTGCCCACGACTCTCAGACCATTTTGGTCTCCGCCACCATCCCGGCTGGCATAGAGCAGCTCGCGGGCCAGCTTCTGCGCGAGCCCGTGAGAATCGCCGCCGGCGAGAAGAACCTGCCCGGCTCGCACGTGCGGCAGATCATCCTGTGGGTAGAAGAACCCGCCAAAAAGAAAAAGTTGTTTGAAATCTTAAATGTGAGTAGGGAGGCTGCCGCCTCGGCCTGCAGACCACGCCTGCACGCCTCCCAGGCCTTAGGAGGATGGGCCTGAGATGTAGCTGTGGGGGGACCTGGCTTCGGTGTTTGATAATCAGCTGCTTTACCTGGCTCAGAATTCTGTAAGAACCAGTAACGTTTTTATTTGAGAAAACATGCTGTGTACATACAGAGTGGGCTTTTCCTTGTTACAGAAACACGTTTGAATATAAGGATTATTTCTAAAGAATATTTTTTTTGTTGTTTTAAAAATGTGTAGTAGCTTTATATGCAAGGGAAGGACGAACTCTTTCTTCGCTAGTTTGTCTTGGGAAATAGAACTTTTGCCAGGGACTAACCCGAACAGCGGTATAAGGGGTGAGGACATCTGTAAGCATGGCTAATTTAACACGTGGGGGGCAGACGGTGCGGTTTGCGTTGACTTATGCACAGTGTTTATTTTTTCCTTTTTTATTTTCATGATGAGCAGCATTTAAAATTTTTACACTTAAATTTTTTTAAATTATTTTTGCAATCGAGGGGCAGTAGATTGTCTCCTGTTTGTGTGTGTTTTGGACAAGATACTCATTTTAGTAGAATATGCCTTTTTCCTCCTCAGTGCTGCTTGTAAGCCCATGGGTGCCGGTGCTCCCCACGACAGCTAGGCTGCCGCCTCCAGAAACACACGCCGCGCCTAAGCTGCGTCCCCGCACGATTTTAAGTGTGCGCCCTCACTTCCAGGATAAGAAGCTCTTCATGCCGCCCGTGCTGGTGTTCGTGGACTGCAGGCTTGGAGCGGACCTGCTGAGCGAGGCAGTGCAGAAGGTCACGGGCCTGAAGAGTGTGTCCATGCACTCGGAGAAGTCCCAGACCGAGCGGAGGAACACTGTGCAGGTTTGACTTGTGGCGGCTCTGGGCCCCCTTCTTTCCTGCAGGCCTGTTTCGGGAGTGTCTCGTTCTCAAACGACACTGTGTCACCAGCCGCTGTTTAAAGCGGACCTTTTCGAACGACTAAGAACTGGAGGCTGTCAGGGCCTGCCGTGAACTCCCCTCGCTGGCTTCTGTTTTGGGAGCAGTCACCCTGGTCCCCAGGGGCTGTTTGCTAAAGAGATGACTAACTCGGAAGTCCCCCCTCCTGACTTCGGGTCAGTGTGGACCGGGGCAGGTTTGCCTGAGGAAGTGAGCAGAAAACTCACACGGGGGCTTGGGAGGGACTCAGCATCCCCCGTCCGATGCACTAAGACGTGAGCCCCGAGAAGATGCTGCCGCGTGGTATGGAAGGGCGGGTCAGAAACAAAAGCGGTCTCAGTTACGTAACACCGTGTCGGACACACTCTGAAGACTGTGTTTTGTTGCTTCCTGCAAAGGGCTTGCTGGACGGAGACCACGAGGTGGTGGTGAGCACAGGGGTCCTAGGACGGGGGCTGGACCTGGTCCGGGTGAGGCTGGTGGTGAACTTCGACATGCCTGCGAGCATGGACGAGTACGTGCACCAGGTAAGGGCTCTCTGTGTTGGCGCCGCCTTTCCCCGGGCAAGGCGTTGTCGGCGTGAAAAGGAAAACGTTCTGTGATGGACGTAAAACTTGACTCGTTTTGCTTAGGCGTGCATATATATAAGCTAAATTTTGTTTCTAAAAACTCTGTGTCTCAGATGCCTTAAAACCTAATAAGAAATAATAACCTGAAGTGTCAGCTAAATTTTTTTCTAAGTAATTGGTTTTTGGTTTCTTTTTATTTCCTTTCTATTTCTTATTTTCTTCAGCGAGCATGTTAAATGGCTTTTATAATCAGAAAAAAAATGGGGCTTTGTTTTAAGTTGCTGCATCTGGACAAAATAAAAGGAACCCATTAAAGTATTTGTTTTTTCAGGAACCTTGTCTTCATCTGCCCCCCATATCCGTGTCTGTTCTAGTCTTTCCCTTTTAAAGCGTGCTTCTCTCCTCTGCTGCCAAAGACACCGGCCAGGGGCTCTTCTTTCTGGTGCAAACAGAGCCTGCTCTCAGCCGTGCAGCCTCCCCGCTGCTCCCGGCCTCTTTCTGGGGCATCACTTTCAGGCCCTTCAAGGAAAGCCTTTCTCCGATGTCCTTGGAGGTGGCTCTGTGCCCTGCACTGGGTCGCCCGTGAGATGCTCTCCGTGCCTCCGTTTAGTGCTCTCGCGGGAACGTGTGCTGAGACTGAAAGCTGTCTCAGCGCCCTCCCTGCGTCCCGCCTCTCCCACCTGCCATCAGATACACCGATAGGGACATTTGCTTCTGAACTGGCAGTGGTGTGGGATGGGGATCTTTCCAAAATACTACAGCACTTGAGAAGTGCCGGGCTTCCTGCGGAGAGTGTGCTGACGTAATTCCCTAACCTTTTCTGGCCGCCCCCAGGTCAGCCCTGTGGTTCTCAGGCGTTCACAGGGCCCTGTGCTGTCACTCCACGGTGGCCTAGGGGAGGGGACAGACATAGAGTTCCTCCCTGCTGTCAGAATGGCTTGGACCTTCGGCCGTTCTCGCTGTGTGCCTGCGTGCCTTTGTGTGTCTGTATGTGTCAGTACCTGAAGCATGCACACACGATCACAAAGAACGCAAATAGCAGGGGTGTCAGATGGAAAGCTGGCCTCTTACCTTGAGTGACCTCCAGAGTTCACGGTGCAGAGAGCACAAATGCATGTGTCTGTGCGTGTACACGGGGGCACGTGTGTACTGGCGGGGCCACACCGCGCCAGCTGTGGTGGCCCGGGCTGCTCTGTGCGGTGTGTCTCAGGCACCTTTTCTGTCGGTGTGGTAGGGTAAACGCTGACGTGTGCGAGGGCTGGCTGTGTGGACGGGCGCCGTGCCCAGGGCTCCTCCGGTCCTGTGACTGTTTGCTCCGGCCTGTTCTGCTCTGCAGGCTGCATGGTGGAGGCGTGCGGGTGTCCTGCAACTAGCAGACCCTCCCCTGCGGGACTGTCCGGTGTTCCCAGTGCTCTGTTGTTCCCTATGCTGCCGACGTAGCTCTTTCCGGGATAAACTCTGAGTTGGAGGCCGGCTGGGTCAAAGGATGTATATATTTTAAATTGTGATAGGTAAATTTTGGGGGGTGGGGAGCTCCCGTCTTTTAGAGTTTGCAGACTGTGGCAATCGGTTTTTAACAGCTGTCTGCTGAGATGTGAACACCTCAGTGTAAAGGCGTTGGTGGGTCTGATTCACGTCCGGTGTGGTTCACCGGTTCAAAGCGCACGTCCAGCTGTTGGGTCAGAACCGGCACTGAGTCGTGCAGCTGTCGCTGTGCTCAGTGGTCAGGACTTTTCGTCACCCCAGAGAGAAACCCACACCCAGCCCCACAGCGGTCACCGCCCATCCCCGGTCTCACACGCGTGTGCATACATGCACACAGACACAAAACATGAGTTCCACAAACAGTGCTTACTTTTATTATGTGTGATCACATTCTTATTTTCTACTTGGGCTGTTTCTTAAAAATATGCAGGTGGCAGCTCCCAGAACAATTTCCCAAATAGTGATATATTGATATAAATTGGAAAAAAAAATGCCACCTGAAGGAATGTTCACGTTGTGACGCCTCTACGCGGACGTTCTGAAAGGCCCCCTCGCTTGTCATTTCAGGTGGGAAGAGTGGGCAGGTTAGGCCAAAACGGGACGGCCATCACCTTCGTCAACAACAGCTCCAAGAGGCTCTTCTGGGACATCGTGAAGAGGGTGAGGCCCACGGGGTCCCTGCTGCCCCCGCAGCTCCTGCACTCCCCGTACCTGCGGGAGCAGCAGCGGAGGGAGCAGCAGAGGGACGGGCAGGCCCAGAGCCGCCTGGTCACCGGCGCCAACCTCATGGACATCATTAGGAAGCACGACAAAAGTCACGCTCCCAAGTGATCAGCTGCACCACCTGAGCCCTCCCTGTGGGTGCCGTCAGTGACTTTCTGTATCTTACTGTCTTTGGGCGAGTATGCGAAATAAAACATTTTTAAGTTTTTTAATAGGCCGTTAAATTCATACAGCAACGTCATACTTATTTTTCTTTTAAACGCTCATAAAAAGGACATCAGAAAATGAATTGCTAAGTAAAAAAAGGTTTTTATTCCTCAGAGCGACTGTGAGAACCAGCAGCCTGAGTGGTGTGACCAGGAAAGTGGCTCCTTCGCTCAGCACCCCTGCTGCCCTTCCCGGATGTGGGCCCTGGGCTCTTTGTCAGAGGCAAGTGAGGAAAAGTCAGTGGTAGAAACGGGGAGAAATGGGAGGTGCCCCTTTTACGAGATAAGTATGCAATTTCCTTTTATCCCCGGTGGTTCTTCCCGCCGGCTCAGCAAACATAAATCTGTTTTCTATGGAATGTGCGCCACTTATTGAAGGCCTGCCTCCGTGCTCACGCTGCTCTGCCGTTGCTGTTCCGTGTTCTTGTCCCTTCGCAAACTGAACTGATGGTGCTGGATGTGGGAAGGCAGGCAAGGCTTGTGCTTTGATTCAGTGTTGTCGTTGCCGGAAAATCCGTTGGCGTCGGTCCGGTTGGGGGGTCGCTGCGGCTACTGTGTTATGTAAACGTTGACGCTGTAGCTTTGCATCCCCAGCACTTGCCCGGGAGCCTGTGGGGAGCCTGTGGGGCAGTGTCTGCTAACTGCCCGGAGTCCCTGCATGGGGAGTGTGTCCCCCCCCAAACCCCCGAAGGACAGCCTGGGGTCAGAGGTTCCCCAAAGGGTGTGGGCCCTCAAGGCTCTGGGCGCACTTCCCATTTCTCCATCTGCCGAGGGGGGAGGGGCACGGCACGTTCAGTGTATCAGGGACGGGAGGAGGCCACTGTGCTGATCCCAGGTGTGTCGAGAGGCGGAAGCCAGAGCATCAGTGCCAGGTGGAAGCGCCTTGGAGCCGTTGGCTGTGGCCGCATCCCTGGAGCATGGGCGGTTCTCACTAGACCCCAGCTTGTGTGTCAGTTAAAGCAGGACGGCCCGAACAGTCAGGTGGCTTTGCGACCCAGGGTGTGTAGGGCACAGCTGAAGCAAAAGTAGGTGGCGCTGGGCCAGGGCACAGCCCCGCTGCCCGGCTCCTGGGTCTAGCAGTCTGTCCCCCACCACTGTGCTCGGTCGTCTCCGCTCACCTTCCTGTGACCACCGCTCTGCCTGCTGCGGTTTTCACTTGGGGCTGCGTGGGGCCTGGCTGACCAGCCCTTTCAAACTCACTCCCGGCAGCAGCAGCTGGATGTGCAGTGGGGAGGCGGGTGGCGGGGACGGGGACAGAGTCCCTAGCTCAGGCTCCCCGTGAGGGTCTAGCGTCCTGCGCAGGTCAAGTCCCCAGTGAGCTCGAGGGCAACTCAGCCTCCTCCTGGTTCTTCTCGTGTCTCCAAATTCAGCTGCTAGGTTCTTGTGCCTTATCACCTTCCTCAGGGACGTCCGTCCCTCATATCTTCCTCCTGCCCTTGGGGTCTGCAGGGACGCAGCTCCTCACTTGATGTGTTTTGCCAATCACAGCTTGAAGCTTTTCCTTAATCAGTCCCAGTGTGGCTAATGTTTTCCCCAATTAAAGATGTTACTGTAAAAAGCTACCTTCAGCCCTGGCTGGTAGCTCAGGTGGGGAGAGTGTCCCGATACACCAAGGTTATGCCTCTCATGCACCCCCTACTGGGGACCTGGCCTGGAACCCAGGCCTATGCCCTGAGTGGGAATCGAACCAGCGACCCTTTGGTTCACAGGCCAGCGCTCAATCCACTGGGCCACACCAGCCGTGGCCTGTTTTCTGATAAAACCGTTCTGTGTTCTTTGGCAGGCTGGCTCGTACCACCGTGTGTCTGTCGGTGGAATTCACAGCAACGCACTTGTCGCCTTTTATGTTTCCTGCTGACCACAGTCAGCACGGTGTTCACTGCGGGAG
This sequence comes from Macrotus californicus, assembly GCA_007922815.1. Taxonomy (NCBI): domain Eukaryota; kingdom Metazoa; phylum Chordata; class Mammalia; order Chiroptera; family Phyllostomidae; genus Macrotus; species Macrotus californicus. The sequence continues at coordinate 318,508 of VMDR010000010.1, forward strand.
GGAGGCAGGTAAGGGACAAGAGGTGACGTGTCATTCAAGGTGACTTTGCTGGCAGCCGCAGGTAAACCGACTCCAGACAGATAGGGCTCTTTTGTTGTCACCGAGGCATACTTGGTATGACCCCAGTGGCCCGGGCTGCAGTGTGAAAGCCAGCCAGTGATGATTAGGTGAGCCGTCCTTGCATTTGCAGTGGCTTTGCACAGCGTGGGGTGGGGCGGTGTCACTGCCCAGATGGCACGTGACTGGGCAAGGGAGCGTTTGTGTTAGACGTGCTGACAAAGAGCAGTGTAAACGTGCTTGCTAGTGATCATCAAGCGTGAACCTGAGCTTGCTGACAGCTTTGCGCAGCGTCCTTCTGTCCCTCGCTGTCTCAGGAAGGAAACGTGGCAGAGCTGCTCACAGGTGCCTGCGTTCTGGCTTCGGCTCTGGCAGTTTTGCTTTTCCGTTCGGGGGAACTCATCCCGACCTCTCGTCGTTAGCTTGGCTTGTCGTCGGGGAGGAGGTGTGCCCGAGACCCCTCTAAGATCTGCCCAAATCTGTGCTCTCTCTGCGTCACACTTCGTGCCCCAGCCTTGCCCCGTCCGTGTCTGGAGTCACCTGGGTAACCTGGGCTGGGGGTTCTGGGGGGAGCAGGGGGATCATTGCTGAGGCCAGGTGATGGGTCCGTGGAAGTTCGTTGCTGTTCGGTCTACATGCGCTGTGTTTGACATGTTCTGTAACAAAAACATGTTTATACATGATATATGTAACATCTCCAGTCCCACCCTTTGACCCTTTGACTTGTGCCCCAGTTACATATTTTCAATTTCCCACTGAACCTTTTTGTCTCAGACTTGGCCCAACAGCCAAGCCCACGGGCTTCCTTACAAACAGGCGAATTTCCCTTTGCGGGCTTCCGAGTCAGCCCTGACTCACCTGTCTTCCTGATCCCCACGTCTGCTGAGTCAGCGAGCCCTGTCCGTCTCCTTTCAACACGTCCCCATGTCCGAGCTGCCCCAGAAGCCCAGGCCTCCACCTGAAATCTAATGTCACTGGACCCTCAGGACCAGCCATCCCAATGCTGGCCCCTGTCGCTCAGCCCCGCTCCCACCCAGAGCCGGGGACCAGTTTTAGAGTAACTTCCCTGCTTCTCTGATGTTTCCTCACCCAGCAGAGTCTGGCAGTTCCCCATTGATGGCGACACCACATCTGAGGCCTGGGGGACATCTCCCGACACCCACCCCCTTTCCCAAATCATTTGACTGCTCACCATGGTACGCTGGCCCTCACTGCAGAGCGTCTGTCACATTAACCCCCTCATTTCTGTTCCTAGTGTCAACCTGGCTGCTCCTGACCTCCCACAGGACCCACACAGTGGCCTCATCGGGCCTCCCAGCCTCCGCCTCTCCCCCTACCCTCTCTCTCCCATTCCCACCACTGTGTCTGCTCGCCTTCCTCAAAGCTTGGATCTCACCTTGACACAAACCCAGGGGCCAAGGCCTGGCTTTGAAGTCCAGTCTGCCCATTTCCTCATCAGCCAGACGCGGCCATTGTGGTTAAACACAGAACGGGCGGAGTGGGTCCAGAGCTGGGCTCTAGCTCAGCCCACAGCTCCCAGTCGGGCAGAGCATCGGCCTAGAGCTCAGGCTGCCCTGGCAGCCGGCGGGCGGGGCTGGGACCGGGAGGAGAGCTGGCCCTCAGAGACGCCAGCAGTTTCATCTTCTCAGTTAGCGGTTGGGGTAGGCAACCTGGAGTGGTGGGGGATTGAAGGAGAGGAAGGGACTGCCACACCCACTGTGTATTTAATTGCTCAATGAAAGCCTCTTCCCTCCACAGAAATAGAAGCAGAAATGAAATGCAGCCAGAGCCCAGGGTCACAGCAGGACACGAAGGCTGGGCTCAGGGGAGAGCTCTGTGAGCATAAACCCAGCCCCCCAAATGGCCTGGTGCAGGGAGGGGGTCAGGAGCACCGGTGGAGGGCCCCCACATGGTCCCACACCCAGCATCACAGACAAGCAGGCCCCTGTGATTGTTATGCCATTCTGATGCGCCCGTGCTGGTGTCTTCAGTGCCACGGGCGCACGAAACCCATGGTGTCCTCAGGAAGAAGGTTTCGGGTTTCAGGTTTCGGGTGGACCTGTGATGGTGGGGTATCAGTTGCTAACTCTAAGAACAGGCCTGATCACTCATGATGGAAATGGGTGAGGGAAGTGGGCAGAAATGGGGCCAACGCATTCAGCCTCACGGAGCTGGATGGTCCCACACCGAAGTCCCATCTCCAATGCGTGTACGTGGAGCCTTCATAGAATTGCCGAGAATAATGAGGAGAGAGCCCTGGGCCTAGGTCAGCGTGTCTGCACTTGGAATGGGGACTTCCTTCTGGAGCAGAGGAAGGGGCTGCTCCTGTCTGTGAGGGAATGGGGTGCTCATAGCCTGTTGGGAATTCGGGGCAGGGCTGGGCTGTCGCTGCCTGGAAAGTGGGTGTTGAGTTAGAAAACAGAGTGAGGGAAACCACAGGGGAGATTGGTCCAGGGCTCAGGAACGTGCTGGACTATTTTTCAAAGGCATTTTTCACTCTCTTCCTGAGCTGGGGGCATGAAGCATCTCTCAACTTCGGCTCCGGGGTCAGGCGTGTACATGGGGGCCCCCAGAATTCTTTCCATGCTTTTGTCCTTGCCTTTTGCTGACCTGGAACTTTGTTGTGCTGTGTAGTTTTGTGATGAGGAGTCTAGATTAATTACAGGGAGAGAGCAAGGGACTTGAGCTGAGCAAAAAGCATAATTTTGAAGTTTGTGCTAATTTGAGCATAGACAGGGACATGTGAGCTCCGGCTGGCCTTCAACTTCATAAAGTCAGAGACAGCCCCAAACCAGACCGCCCCGAAACAGAGGGCCCACAAAGCCAGATGGATGAAGATGGGGGCCTAGAGGGTATAGCCAGAGACTGGGAGCTGGAGAATTCGGTTTCCATTCATCCAGCTGTGATGCAATGGTCTCATGATTGAGTGAACACATTTTTAACCCACATCCTAAGACCCTTCTCTCATTCCTGTAATCAAGGACAGACAGAGAGAGCCCTCAGACCAGTACTGTGGCCACCGGGCACTTAGAATGGGGCTGGTCCTATATACCCAGGTGCCTGAGAAAAGACTGTAAAATACTAATAGTTTTTATGGTGATTACATCACTGAAATGATATTTTTGATGTGTTACATTGAATAAAATTATTAAAATGAATTAATACACCACTGGAAGACTGAAGTGACATGTAGCTTCCGTGACATTGGAAAGCCTGCTTCCGACTTTCAGACAGAGGGACAGATTCCTCGGGTAGCAGTTTGCATCCCCCTTGTGAAATTTCAGGAGAGGGGGAGCAAACTGATCAACTAGAGGTTAGTTTTCATGAACTTTCCTCAGGAATGGATCAGGCTGCTGAAGCCTGAGCATTACTCGGAGTGGGTGTCTGGGGCCGTGAATGCTTGTGGCGCAGGAGTTCATGACCACATTGAAGAAACGGCGGGGAGATGTAAAGGACAGAGCAAACGAGACTAACTCTTCGGGCGTAATTTCGCATGTGTGAAACCCGTAAGTCCACATAACCCTCCGCCTGGCTTCTGAAATCCCTGTTTATCACGGGAGACAGTGAAATGCCACCGTGACTCATGTTTGTACGCCAGAGGAAACTGAGAAGATGCCCGTCCAGACAGAACACTGAACCGTCTCCGGTGCCCCAAACCGTTGTGTCTGGGAATCTTTCTGATGATGGATTTCTTTGTTCCGCAGTGAGTCAGAGGACTGAGCGTGATTAAGCCTTGTGCAAACGGGCGAAGGCGTGTGGCTGGGCGCAGAGCGATGCTCGAAGCCGCGAGGCTGCAGAAACACTTCCTCACTCCCTTCAGGACATGCCCTGGGGCGCAGTCCCTGCCATCCAGGTGGCTTCTTGCAGTCAGCTGCCCTTTCACAACCACAAATATGAGAAGCAATCACTTGGCAGAATCTTTTTCTCTGCTGTTTTCCAAATGAGAAAATGATTTTCTGTAAGTGAGCAAACTACAGGTGATTCTAAAAACTACAAATGGGTATCGTTTTAGACAACTCTAGACATTCTAGACACTGCCAGCATGGACATTCACCAGTAAAAGAAATGAAGCGATAAACTATTTAGGGACAAACACAGATAGCTGAGTGACTGAGTGGGACACCTTCAACATCCTTACTGAGACCGTCGAATGTCCGCTCTTATACTTACTCTGTGACTGTTTCATCCTCTGCTGTAGGGAAGCAGCTGCAGTTCTACTTGGAAGAGTCAGCATTGTTTCCAACAGGGTGTCAGAAGTGACCTTGAGCCATGTTGGCAGGGCACAGGGGGAAGAAGGCACCTGATTGAAGGTCAGACTTGGCCTTTTGAAGAAACTGTCCATCCTAAGTGAAGCCTAGAGATTCCTTTAGGTAAAAATAGGTTACCTGTAGGCTCTGGGGCTGACAGTGGTTTTTAAACCTCACTAATCTTCTCTGGAATGAAAGCTGCGTGATTCAAAGAGGAAAGAGCGTCTGGAACATTTACTAATCCCTGAGCTTTCTTCTCTCTGTATTAAAAAAGGATTACTAGCTTAATGTAATTGTTTCTTTTCAGTTACTGGCAGAATTGCTAAAAGCACTTAGATTGAATCACTGAATGATCACAACTGACCTCACAAAGATTTCATCCAGCAGACCAAAAAAGAACAAGCGCTTAATTCCAAGACCCCCGGTCTAACGGGTATTCAAATTTAGAAAGTACCCATTTAAAGCTGTTTTTGTGTTTGTTTCACTCTGCTCACCGAGGAGTCACGGAAATTTGAGAACCAGAATCTTCATAGAAGCAGTCGGATGTACCGGGTAGTGCTGGGGAGCCCAGACAATGGCGCCCAGTTTCCTGAGCTCTGAACTTGACTGCGACTCAACGGATGTGTAGTATCAGGCAAGCTACTCGACTTCCTGGAGACTCAGTTTCCCTCATTTCTGAGAGAGCAATCATCATAACTGCAGCAGCTCCCTTACAGGGCTGTGCACAAGGAAGGGACTCAGTAACTGGCAGCTGTGACCTCCCGGGGAAGGACCTACAGGAGAGACACGGGGTGGTCCCGACAGACATTCAGGGGTGGTGGGGCCACAGCTGGAATCGGGTGCTGTCCTGTTAGCACTTCTCACCTTAGGCCTTTGGATTTTGATTACAATCATTCCTTTCCATCGACCTATTTATTGCACCTCTTTGTTACGGACCCAAAGGCAACTCAATACCGACACCTTCAAAACAGGAAAATACAGCCCACACTTTAATAATTGAAAGCTATGAAACTGAGTCAGTCGCAGTAAATTTGTATCTAAGAGACCGTTGATTGGCCCGAGAGAATGGTTTTTCTTCAAACCTTAACCTAATCTAGGCTTCCAAGGTGCTTGCTTAGCTTCTGAACTGTTTTCTTTCCTTTTGTCTCCCTCTGGTGGATTAAAAAAAAAATACTTGCTTTTATTTCCAGAATCACTGGGTTATTTGAGGTAGGTTTCGCTCGAGTTCAGGTAGCGGAACTAACTTCTAGAAAAGCGTCTTGCCAGGGTGGGAGTCTGCGCCGTCTGTCTAACTCGTAACTTCCTAATGATTGTGGAGTGGAGACTTAACAGTTGAAATGAACGCCGTTTCCCATGTTTCCAGGGCGCTGGAGGCGGTGAGAGTTTCTCCGGTTTGGGACTTTCAGGGTCAAGCGGAAAAAGGTCCCTGTCAGACGTTCAGCCCAGTTCCACGCCCGCGCCCTGCATCGGAAATACTGGAAAAGGGTCGCTGTGACGCACACGGGGACAAACAGCCATTTTTACGATGCGGGGGTGGGTAGACCCCACGCTTCTTTTATGTGGATGGTCGACAAGTGTCATTGTCCTTGTTTTCACTACAAGCCCACGTTAGCGATGGCCACCTGCGCCCCAGACCCCCGCTAAGGGCCAGGCATGTCCAATGTCCACACCCAGAGCGACCCAGCCACCGGTGCTTCCGGGGGGCGGTGACAGGAAGTGAAGGCGCGGCGTCCAACGTGACGTCCAGCAGCCAATCAGAAGGCGGTGTCGGCGCGACGTAAGCAGCTAATCATAACGCGACGTCCAGCAGCCAATCAGAAGGCGGCCCCCGACGCGATGTCCGGCAGCCAATCAGAAGACGGGGCGCCCATTCAAACTGTGGGCATCGGGGGAGCGGGCGGTGAGTGCTGCGGGCGCGGTGTCGGGGCGTCTCCGCGGTGGGAACGTGAGAGGTATGGGCGCCGTGCGGGGCGCTGGGGGTGCGGGGTGCGGGCGGTGGTCTCAGCTCAGGGGACTCCCGAGCCCCGGCATCCCGGTCGCGGCCCCTGAGGAGGTTCCGGTCCCGGGAAAGAGGGAGGGCGTGGCGGCCGGACCTCAGGCCCGGCGCTGTCACCGCGGGAGGCTCGCAGGGCGGCGCGGGGAGGTCCCTTCGCTGTCCCGCCCTCGCGGTGACCCGCTGAGGAATGAACCCGGGGACGCTGGGGAAGGATGGGCGGTGACTTCTTTCCCTAGCGTCGGTTCCAGCCTGACGGAGAAACTCCCCAAACTTCCATCACTCCACGCGAGGAGCAAAGAGTTTTCAGCTGCGGTGGAGCGTCCTGCCTTTCCATTTACTGCCATCGCTGGAAGCAGGCTCGCTACTTGGAGCTGAAAGGTCGACTGGCGGTGCTAATGCCCAGGGGGCTGTTTATTGGGAACTTGGAAAGACCTCCTTAAAAATGACCTTCCCTTATTTTGTTCCCAGACAGCAGTACTCCAGGGAGTAGTTTGAGCAGGTGTCACGTTACAAGTGAACCCGGCGCAGAATGCAGAGGCCTGTTTGTGTGGGCACAGGCGTTTGGTGTAGAGTTGGCTGTTCTCTCTCTCTCTTTTTCCCCAACTTTAATGCTGGATAGGTGTTGCTGACGAGCGTTTACACACGCCTGGGGTTTTGCATGGGTGGTGTCCGCCTGTGAATAACCAGTGTGGTGGCTGGACCAGCCCTCGTGGTTCTGGCTGTGACTGCACAGTGCCCTCCAGCAGTACCTAATAGGAAACTCTGAAAGCAGTACAGGTTCACTACTCACAGCACTCGGGTCTGCTTCCACCCCAGGGGAGGGCCATACCTGGGTCCTGGCTTGTTGGGAGCCGTGGCCCTGAGGAGCACCCAGGAAGCTTCCAGGGCTTTTTGGGTTTATCAAGGTCAGAACACTTGGGTGTGTGTTACGGGCTCTGACTCCTGGGGTCCCTATGAATGATGCCCACAGTGTCCTGCCCTCACAGCCCTGCTCGGCCCTGTTGTTGCAGCCCTCGGCCCCTTTCATGGAGTTCGTCCACCGCCCAGCTGGTCCCCTCTTCCTGCTGCCTCTGTGGTTCCCAGCATTCCTGTCTCCTCCAGCAGGGCTGCTTTAGGGCAGCCTCAGCATTGCCAGTCTGCCTCCAGGATCTAATTATTCTAATGCACCCTCCTGGGAAGCTACTTTCACAATGAAAGGCTCTCATATTCTTAAAGCCTGTTGGTAGTCTGCAATGAAATTTTTTTCCCTTTGTAATTTAACAGATACTTTTGGAGGCTGATAGGCTGGAAGTCAAACGAACATCCAGAGAAGAGCTTCAGTTCTTCAACAGGATTCTTTGGAAATAATTTGCTTCCACGATGTCCGTGCGTACGGCACACAGTTGGAATAACAGCTGTGTCCCGGGTGCCCCTCCCTCCCAAACGGGCTCATCCCTGAGCGACCTCAGCCTCAGGAGCAGCCTGAAGCTGCTCTCGAAGTCGGACGTGTGCGAACGTGAGAACGATGACCCGCTACAGGGCTCTGCCAGGAGGCGCAGAGACATAAACTGCACTTACGTGATTTCTGCCTGTGCAACGCCCGGGGACGCGGCCCTCACTCCTAGCCCTGCCGGTCGACTGGCCCTTCAGAGGAGAGCCACAAGGAACAGAGTGTCTCTGCTGCGTGGGAGTGAGGTGGGAGAGTCACCTGAAAAAGTGACAGAAACACGCCTCACGCTACAGCGGCGTGCTCGAGCAGGCTCCGTGGACCAGTGGTCGGCAGTGCGGAGCGTGGGAGGGGCTCCACAGGAGACCGGTGCAGACCCGGCTGTGGTCGGTGACGATGTCAGCTCACCTGCTGCGCCGTCGGCTCCCTCAGCTGAAGGCACAAAAGATACTGAGCTGGTGGCCGGTGAAACATGCAAGGAAAGATTTTCTGTCCTCGGGGGGGCAGATGACAGTGTGGCACTGAAGTACTTAAGTCACAGCACGCCCGTCGGCTCCTGGAGTCGGACTGAAGCTGTGCGACCAGGACACTTGGCCACGAAACCCGCCCAGAGCAAGTGGGACGTCAAGGTGTTGGGACCAGGACACTTACGTCATAGAAGCACTGGGAAGGACACTGCAAAAAACACAAATAAACTTGGGAGCTTAGAGAAAAGGACACCTACCAAATGTGCTGCGGAACCCAAGCTGACCCCGTGGTGTGGCACGCCGCAGCCTAAGAGGCCGGCCCTGTCCACACCAAAAACCAGCACGCCCGGCTTCCAAGCCCGACCCAAGCTGAAAGGCCCTCTTCTCGCAAACAAGAGGGAAAGGTCCCAAGAACATACACTTCCTCTCCCAGAAGAAACTGCGGTTCCAGGCACCTCCGCAGAGAGAGACCCCCTGAAAGTGGAGAGCAGCCAGGTGACGGTGGCGGTGCGTGTAAGGCCTTTCAGCAAAAGGTATGTCCTACCCTGTGAACCGAGGCCAGGCCGTGGCATGGAAGTGCCCGGGTCCTCCCTGCCCGTGGGAGGTCCCTGGGCACGTGTGTCCTCACCCTTGTCGGGTGCGTCTGCAGAGCACGCTGAGGTCGCGTTGTAGTGCACTGGTTATTTTGGGTGATCGGTCGTAGAGTTAAAAAGTTGAAATCACCACGTTTTGCAAATGTAGGTTTTTCTAGACATGCTGCTTTTTAGAAAGTGTGAGTGACTTAAGCCTCTCATACGGTCTGCTCTTAAGTCTGCATTTTACGGTGGGTTTGCTGCCCACCCCCTTCACAAGAGCCACCGTGGGTCTCTCACCCCAAAGAGTTCCTTCCAGACCCTTCTGGAGTGGCAGCTGTCCCTGTTGTCACGTCTTTGTTACAGGTGCTTATGGGGCGGCCACTTGTCAGATGCGATTCTGATGGCAAAACGATCTCTTGTTAAAGTGTCATGGGTGGGGCAGTCACAGATGACATGTCCGGGTTGAAGAAGGCGGATGTGAGAAAATGTGCTTGTGGCATCTAATTATTTTCAAATATTTCACGGGATGACTGGAAAACTCCACAGTCACAGTTCAAACCTGAAGGGTCAGTGGTTACAGGCAAGTCACACCGCGAAATAAAGCCTTTTGGGGACAGAGTGGGGCTGGTGATAAGGGAGGGCCAAGGGTGCGTGATCAAGGAGAGTGGGGGAACCCGGCAGAAAAGCCGCAGGAGCCGTGAAGGGGAGCGAGGCAGCCGGGAGAGCAGGCCGGGCCTGGGGTGGGTGGACAGTGCCCAGGCTCAGCGGATGCGCCCCGTCAGCATGGTGGACGGACGACCCCCACCGCAACGCTGAGGGGGTGGCTTCCAGGGCTGATTCTGATGTAAGACAGAGTCGGGGACAAGAAAGGGACATCTGGGGCCAGACCAGGACACACTGCCTTCTGTGGGCCTTGAGTGAGAGAGATTTCCTCCGAGTCTGCATGGACGGAGGGTGGATTGAAGGTCATGGCTCTGAGTGTAGCTGCTGGGGACAGGAGGGGCCCGTGCGGCGATGGGGATGTGGTGACAGTGGTGAGGCGCCAGAGACACCGCCAGTCACACTGACATTTACCGGGGTTTGCTGAGATGCCACTGGTACACCTTTCTGTAGATTCGCACTTCTGAAATCTCTTTACGGGATGTTAAAGATAAGTGTGCAGCCTTGAGCTGAGGCTTCCGGGTGGGTCACAGGAGCAGGAAGAGAGCTCGAGAGGAAAAAGGTGGGGTGGGGAGGCTGTGGGAGTGGGGTCAGCTTTCCAGGGAGAGGCCTGAGCTGTGCCCTCCCCGCAAGCCCGGAGCCCTGGCCCTTGGCCTGGACACACACCGTAGTTCTGTTTGCGGCTGTGCACTTTCCATGGGAAACAAAGGCACGAGCTTGCCTGGAAGAAGGCCACCTTCACCAAGTCCCGAGGTCCTTGTGCTCTGTCGGGGTGCAGCTCAGAGTGATGACAGTGACTTGGCGTTTTCCTCTGTGCTCCTTCCGAAGGGAGAGGGACGAGAACGCAGCCCAGGTGGTCTTCCTGAATGGGGAGGAGGTAGCCGTGAGACACCCTGACATGAAGCACGTGTACAGCTTTGTTTACGACGTCTCCTTCTGGTCCTTTGACGAGGGCCACCCTCGCTACGCCGGCCAGGCTGCAGTGTACGAGACCCTGGCGGCTCCCCTCCTCGCCAGTGCCCTGGAGGGCTACAACGCCTGCCTCTTTGCCTACGGGCAGACGGGTTCTGGGAAGTCCTACACGTAAGTTCCGTTGCAAACACGGCTCTGCAGAAAGGTTCACATTTTTTCCTTTCAACCCTTACCCGAGGACATGCTTGTTGACTTTAGAGAGGGGGAAGGGAGGGAGAGAGAGACAGAAACTTTGATGTGAGAGAGAAACATCGGTTGGTTGCCTCTTGCACCTGCCAAGACCTGGGACCGAACCCACAACCCAGGCATGTGCCTTGATGGGGAATTGAACTGGTGACCTTTCGGTTTACAGCACAAGGCTCCAACCCACTGAGCCGCACCAGCCGGGGAGGTTTACATGTTTAGTGAGAAGCATCGTGGTTTGATGGAAAGCATGTAATTTTGAAACCACATGGATCTGGGCTCAAATCTCATGGGTTTTACACACCAGTTCTGCAAACGTGGTCCAGGTGCTCAACCCCTGGGCTTCAGTTCACGCCGACCCGTAAGCACCATCGGCTCGTTTTGCTGTCACTGGTGTCTGTCGTGCGGACCAGGGCCCAGCGAGGTGCTGTTGTGGGCCTTGTGAGAACCGGAAGTCAGCCGCCTGGCTGCTGGTTCGGTGAGAACACCTGCCCGGAAGGGGGCAGTCAGTGTTGCCACAGCAGCTGTGCTTTGTGGAGTTTTTGCTGTGTTGCAGGCACTGTGCTAAAGCTCTGTCACACAGCCCTCTGCATGGGAGAGCTCTCGTGGGTCCCCTTTCACAGACGAGGACACTGAAGCCAAGTATCTGCAAGGTCACAGAGCTGATGAGGGCGGAATCAAGGTTGAACTGGGGCTGACGGGGCTCCAGAGCCCCAGGCCTGAGATGTGAACAATGTGGTTTCATTAGCTGCTCCCTGCACCCTCCTCTGCCCATTTCTCCAAACAAGAGTTTAAAACCTCATAGTTTTACTTCTGCCCTGTTCACAATGTGTTTTCCAGGATGCTGGGGTTTGGTGAACAACCAGGAATAATTCCACGATTCTGTGAAGACCTTTTTGCTCGAGCAGCCAAAGCCCCAGAGGTATGTTCCCACAGTGCCTACAGGCCTTCGCGTGAGGCTAGAAAAGAGGCGCGTCAGGCTGACGACACTCCGCCCTGCACAGTCTAGGCACAGCTCCCGTCCCGGTCCCGGGACCGCACTGGCGGGAGACCCCAGCCCCGGGGTCAGGTGGCCATTCTCCACCTCCCCAGCCTCTCTGGCCACCCCGCTTCCCTTTCTGACTGGCCACTTTGTTCCTGGCCAGGACCCCTCGTTAGGGGTCTGGACGTCGGGTTGCTCTCTGGGCTGGGACCGCACGGCACGGGGCTTGTCCGTTTTAGATTGGGCTGTTCGTTGCTGTTGGGTTGTTAGGGTTCTCGACACGTTCTGGGTACTGGACCCTTATCAGACGCAAAATTCGCAAAGAACGCAAGGACCTTAGAAACGAACTGCACGCTGTCTCTGTTCTGACTAGGTTAGATACCACTTTGAAGTGAGCTTCTTTGAAGTCTACAATGAAAAAATCCACGACCTTCTGGTTTGTAAAGGTGAAGGTGGGCAGACAAAGCGACCGGTAAGATCAAAGCCATTTATCGTTCGTTCTCATTTCTGTCTTCATCATGTGCACAATTGTGCTTGTTCTCAAGACGACGTGCGTGGCTCAGGCCCGCACTGAAACGCTGTTGGGGACACCGAGTGCTTAGGGCCTGCAGTCCAACCGAGCTGTCACTGAGTCAGTGAGTGAGCAGTGCCCCTGGCAGGAGTTACGTTACTTGTTAAATTCAACCTGCTTATTTCGAGCAGGTGTTGTGTAAATTAAAGTATTTGTTCCAAGGTGTAGTTGGACAGCTTAAACACCCCGTCCCCGAGGTCTATGAAGCTACAGTGACGGCAAAGCTTACAGAATTGCCTTGTTACTGCAGCACGGCCTTCATGGGGCTGCTTAGCAAACTGGTGCCCTGCAGGTAGTGTTTCCTGTGACACAAAGTTTCACAGATACGTAAGCTTTTTAAAAACTGCTGTTAGAATTAAAGCTTTTAACTCTGGAAAGGGCCTTGGGGAGCAAGAAGCTGCTGTCCCCAGAGGCCCCTGCTCTTGGCCCCCACTTGCTGGGGGCATGAACCCGAACGTCAGACCCACCCAGGCTCTCTCCTGCGTGACCTCTGTGTGGTCAGGGTTTCTGGTCAGAGTGTGAGCTACGTCGTGTGAGCAGCAGGCACAGAGCGTGGGGCGTCTGGGCTGTTGCAGACACGGTTTGGAGAGACACACAAGGCCCGTGAGCAGCGGCCGCTGTAGGAGGTCGGCCTGTGTGCGGCTGGGATGCGGGGACTCAGGGACATGGGGTGTCTGCCGGGCCTGCGCAGGTGGCGGCTGTGGCGTGGGGCAGTCTTGGCGCCTCCAGGCCTGCGTTTGTGAGGCCCTTTAGGTCTATTCCTGTGCAAGGTGAAGTGCCTGCACCTTAAACTCAAGACGTAGGAAACTCCACTGAAAACTGTCTCCCGTGCGCACTGTCTCGCACCCTCACTGCCGCTCTGCTTGTTCCCAGCAGCTGCGTGTCCGGGAGCACCCAGTGTCCGGGCCATACGTCGAAGCTCTGGCCGTGTAAGTAGCATGGTAGCTGTGTGCGTGCCTGGTGGGGGGGCCTTTCTCAGCCCCAGTGCGGGCCTGGCCTGGAGTGTCAGCTGTGCTGAGTGGGGAATAGTGCCCCCCACACTGCTCTTCATACCGATTCCTCTGAGCCGACCAGGGCGGGAGGGACTCTGGTGGGCTGCATGCCCCAAGTGTGGGACGTGCTGAGGGTTCCTCACCTTGTCAGTCAGAGCTCCAAGAGCTTTTTGGAAGGAAGGACAGGGGTGTGGTGAGGTGCGGACACAGCTCATCCGGGGAGTCTGGCTTTGCGCTGAGGCCCACACACGCCAGTGTCCCTCCCGCCCCCAGACACGCCATGTGTGTCGCTGTGCGTGTGCCGCGGTCTCAGGGCTGAACTCGCACGGTCGTGTGAAGATGCTGAGGCGCTGCCTGTGTTAGGGAGAAGCACGCTGTTCGCTTCCCGAGAACAAGTGCAGTCGTCAGCACACTGACTTTGTCTCCTACTTTCTGAACAGGAACGCGGTCAGCTCCTACTCCGATGTCCAGGTAAGCGGGGCTGTGCTTTGTCCTTTCCATGAGACAAAGTGACCGGGACCACGCGTGCACAAAAGCACGTTTCTCCTGAGTTGCTGTTTGCGTAAGCAAAAGGTTGATCTTGTTAACGTCCCACAAGAACCACTGTGCTGAACCAAAAGTGAAAATTGACCGCCTTGTCGCCCTGGAGTCACAGACACTGCCTCTGAAGCCGTCGTTTTCTGGTTCAGAGCGCAGTGGGAGACGTGGGCGGTGGAGTGCGGACCGCTGAACGCCGCATGTTTACTGACCGTCTCCTTTTATGAACCACACGCGTGCGCCTCTCCACGGCACTCAGCGCACGTGCTCCCGTGTGACCGGCCCCTCGGCCTCTCCCCCCCAGGGCTGGCTGGAGCTGGGTGCCAAGCAGAGGGCCACGGCCGCCACGGGGATGAACGACCAGAGCTCCCGGTCCCATGCGGTGCTGTCCCTGCTGATGACCCGCACGCAGGTGGGCCGCCCCCGCTGTGTCCCCCGGTTTTTCTGAACGCAGGGCAGAAGGCGTGCGTGTCAGCGCACCAGATGCTGGGTTTAGGAGACACACGCAGTAAGGGAGTCAGCTGTGGGGTGGCTGTGCGGCTTTCTCACTGCTTTTAAAGTCCGTGACACATACTGTTGACTCGTCCCAATGTCCTTGATACTGCATCAACATGTGACAGTGTGTTGTCAGTAATACATGGTGATTCCTGGCCAGTGTTTGGAAAATTGTATCGGAAAGCAAAGGGCTTTAAAAACCCAGCCATGGTCCCATGGCTCTAGTAAGACCCCTCTGAGCGTTTTGGTATGTGCCGTCTCAGCCGTGTCACGTCTGTGAGTCTCTGTCCCTCGGTGCCACTTAAACGAGTTTACAGGGTCTGCGCAGCTGTGTGCCACCGGAGTCGTCACACCTGCCAAGCGTCCCACTGACTCACGGCTCCTCGAGCCTGCTCTGCTGTCGGACATTCATGTGGCTCTAATTCTGCTCCTGTAATGTTGGGGCACCACCGCTGCACACGGGCCTGGAAACTGTCTGTGGCGTGCCCTCAGTGTAGCTGTGTCGTCGGGGCTTTGTCCCTTTGAAGTCATGCCCTTCATTCTGGCACCGTCCCAGCGCTGTGCAGTGCAGCCTGGGTTCCTCCTGTGTGGCACCTTGTTGCAGCTCTCCCTTTTGAAGACTCATGTTGACGGCAAGTCACAGGAACTTACGTCATGTTTTCATGCCATTTTCCCGCAGACGGAGTGTGTGGATGGGGAGGAGCTAGAGCACAGGGTGACCAGCCGCGTCAACCTCGTGGACCTGGCGGGCAGCGAGCGCTGCGGCCCGGCGGGGACCTGCGGACAGCAGCTCAGGGTGAGGGGCGTCCCCAGGGGGTGGGGCGCGCTCCCAGGGCGTGGTCTCTAGGGGGCTGCCAATGAAGTAGACCCACAATAGCAACCAGGTCTGCCTCCGCCTGCGGCGGGTGGACAGCATTGCTGGGGTCGGCGGGAAAGCCGCGCTTTGGGGCTGCGAACGCTCTTCAGTTCAGCTGGCGGTTTGGGGGCGAAGGGACTTAGTCTGCAGCCGTGGGGGGAGGAGCACAGTTGCGGGGCACGTGTGTTCCGAGCAGTGACTGGACACTGAAGCGTGCTTTTCTCCCGCACACAGGAAGGCGTGAGCATCAACAAGTCCTTGTTGACTCTGGGCAAGGTGGTGTCCGCGCTGGCTGAACACGGACGCCGGAAGGGGGCGTTTGTCCCCTACCGCGAGTCGGTGCTCACATGGCAAGTGTCTTTTGAACTTAAAAGGGTCGTTGTGTGACCTGGGGCCAAACTGCCTGGGCTGGGCCTCGCTCTGCACCCTATGAACTGTGTGTTTTCGGGCTGGCCCGTGTCCTGGGCTGCGAGGTGGGCGGCTGCCGCCCTGCCTTCAGGGCTGCAGTGAGGAGGGAACTGAATGGGCCACGCAGGGAATCACTCTGTCGCTGCCAGCAGGCTAAACTGTGCCCAGAAGCTCTGATCAGTGCCTGGGGTTGGAGCGCAGGGGTCCCACGATACACACGGACTGTGCGAGCAGCCACTCCGGGCGGTTTGGGGTACGAGTGTTCTCATTAAGGACACGCACTGCACTCCAGACCGCTCACCCTAAGGTGTCATCCGCGGGTCTGACTTCCCGCCCCGAGGGCCCGCGCTGCCACCGCACAGCACTCTCCCGCAGACCCGGGCGGGAGAATCGGATGCGTTCAAAGCCTCGAAAGTTAATAGTGGAGTTCACTCTTCATGAATCAAGACAGACTTTTTAGCCTCGCACCCTTTTTCCTTCTAAAATAAGGCTTTTGCATCTAGTAGGAAGCCACTTTTGATTCTGTGTCCGTTCACCATCTTCACCATTTATGGAGCACCTACCTGCCCCAAAAGGCCGTGGTGTAGCACTGGACAGAGAGGTGACCCAGGCAGCTGGTCCCTTTCTGGAAGCGCCCAGAGCACCGAGTGCCGGGCGCTGCCCGCCCTGTAAACATGTGCGCATGGGACCGAGCAGCGCACACAGTGCAGGGAAGGCGGAGTGCTTTTGAGATCTGGGAGGAGCTCGCGCTGGGGCCGAGAGCGCAGCACGGCCTCCCAGGCCCTGCTCGCGGCTCTGCTGTGCGGAAAATTGCCGATCCGGGTTGTAGAAGCGGAGCCCAATGATGGTCTTTTCCCTCGAAGGTTGTTGAAGGAGAGCCTGGGCGGCAACTCGAAGACAGCCATGGTTGCCACGGTCAGCCCGGCCGCCAGCAGCGTGGAGGAGACCCTGAGCACGCTGCGCTATGCGCGCCAAGCCCGCAGCATCGTCAATGTGGCGCGCGTGAACGAGGACGCGAGCGCGCAGCTCATCCGAGGTGGACGGGCGGCTGGTGTGGCGCGGCTCCTGTGCGGGTCAAGGCTGGGTGGGGGTTCATGGGCGACAGAGGGGCAGGGAAGCCGAAGTTGGAGGAGTGTGCCAATGTCAGAGATTATTCTATATCAAATGTCACCGACCATGCGTCTTTTTATAAATATTTAGACTTGAAGGCAGAAATCGAAAAGCTAAAAGCGGCTCAAAGAAGCCATCTGAACATCGACCCAGAACGATACCGGCTCTGTCGGCAAGAAATAACATCGCTGAGAATGCAGCTGCACCGGCAGGAGCGGGACATGGCGGAAATGCAGAGGTGAGAGGTGCCCAGGTGCGGGGCGAGGGCGCGGGGGCATTCCCGTGCTGTTCTTCCCCTCCCCCCATGGGAATGCAGCAGCCCCCAGACCGTCTCATCCATTCCCAAGTGGCTTCATAATCTTTATGGACTGTTGATTCTTAATCATGTATATATAAATGTACGTGTATGTATTTGTAATTTACTTTGCTTGTCTTTGGAAAGAGCATGGAAAGAAAAATTTGAAGAAGCGGAGAAAAGAAAACGTCAGGAAATTAAGGAGTTACAGGTACGTCTCGGCGTTCTCGCGGATGTAGAAGGTCAAGTCGCCGGTAGACGCGTCCTGGCAGTGCACTGTCTGCAGGCATCAGGACCGGAGAGGGAGCTAGGGTACGGCAGTGTCTGGTCGGGGTGTGGCTGCCTCGGTGGGGCTCGCTGGAGAGTCAGCGCAGAGACGATCGAGCTGCACAGCTGCTGGCTAAAGGCTTCTGCTGTGCAGGCGTGGGGACCTTTCGTTTCCTTGGGGGACGGGGGAGACTTGAATGTTGTGTAGGAACCGGTCCTGAGAGACCAGAGCCGGGGTCCGGGCAGAGGTGGGGGTGGTGGAGGAAGGGTTTCAGGGGGTCAGGGCGGGTCTGTGAGGATGCAGAGGAAGGGGGCTCCCCTGGGAGTGGTCCGTCCAGCCTCCAGGAGAGGTGGGATGCGAGTGGAGCTTGGAAGGAGGGGAGACATCGATGGGGGCAGATAGGAAACACGCTTCCAGGAGGCGGCCACTGTGCCGCTGGAGCGCAGGGTGTGAGGAGCTTGGAGCAGGTATGGCCCCGTGTCACTGGAACAGCGTGAGGAGGGACAGAGGGAGGTAAAACTGGAGGGTGGTTCTGGCTCTTGAGTTAAGGGCTTCCTGTCCAGGCCAAGGAGTTTGAGTTTTGCCCGTAGGGTGTGGGAGGTCGTGGGAAGTGTTGGGCCAGGAGCTCGGCGTTTGGAGAACACCTTTCGGGAGAGTTGATCTGGTAGCAGGTGGAGGGGAGTGGAAATGGGAGGGACTGTGGGCAGGGGCCATGAGGAGCCGACGCAGTGGTTCAGGCCCCGACGTCAGGTGACGGCCACCAAGGGCATGGCTCCTGGCAGAGAGGACGGATCGGTCAGGGGAACCGGCCCTGTGTGCAGATGGCAGGTGGGAGCGTGAGTGGACTGGGGACGCTGCAGGACAGAGAGGGAGCCTTGCAGTTGAAGAGAAGGGAGGTGCAGAGGCCGACTTGGGACGTCCCCAAGGAAAAATTCTAGGGCAACCTTGAGTTAGGGAGACTTTACATAGAGTGACCTTAACGTCCAGCAGAGATCTCTCATTGTAAGTGGACTTGGCAGCTCCGTGCTCATGGTCACGGCTGGCTTTGTCGCCGCCTTCCCCCAGAAAGCAGGCATCACCTTCCACATGGACAGCTGCTCGCCAAGCCTGGTCAACCTCAGTGCGGACCCCCAGCTGTCCGAAACGCTGTTTTACGTGATAAAGGAAGGCACCACCACCGTGGGCAAGTGTGGCCCCACCTCCAGCCCTGACATCCGGCTGTCTGGGGTGCTGGTGGCCGAGGACCACTGGTAAGTCCGTCCTCTCAGGGAACTTGGCATCTGGCCAGTTTCCCGTCAGTGTCCAAATCCCGGCCCGAGGCGCGGGGGTGCCGAATCTGTGGGGTCTTCCTGCACTCGCAGCTCTTACCAGGAAAACTGTGTCTGAGTGTCCGTGAGGGCGGGGTGGGGCGTGGAGTCACGACGCCCTCGCTTGGTTTTCGGTGGAGGTCGCTGCTGGTGGAGCCACGAGCTCTCTTGGCATCACAGGCGTGAAACGAAGGGCTTGGGTGGAGGGACCGACATGAAGCTCCCGTTGTGAGCACTCTGTGTCCCTGTGCCTGGACTGTTGGCGGGTGCAGCCAGGCACACATGTGACCTGTCCGGGGTCTGGTGTGTTTCTAGGGAGCACCGCTGCTTCTGTGACCGGCCGTGTGCACACAGACGTGTCCCGGAGTGTGGGGGCCGCTGCTTCCCTGTTTCTCTCCATCCCGTTAATCCAGAGATGGACTGGACTTTGGGGTTTCTTTCCAATTCTCTGAATAAAATGACCCAAAGGACGCCCGAGTGTCTGTAGCTGCTGCTGCACAGTCTCACCTGCCAGGCGGGTCCAGCCAGGTGCCCTCATCTCCACCCCCAACCCCCACTGTGAGGGGAAACCTGCGACCCCGGCTCCATTATTGCACTCTATGTCAGCCCAGGACGTCAGGAACGTAAAAAACAAGAACTCTGTAAATCTGTTCCATTTAGGGGTAAACCATTATCAATATTTTAATGTTTCTTGTTGCATTTTCTCTATTTTGGGTTTTTTTAAAGCATTTATGGTGAAAATGCAGGCACTGCCCGTCACCCCTGCCTGGTGGGCGAAGAGCCAGGGAAGCCAGGCCTTTCTGGAAACTCCCAAGTCGGGTCAGAGGGAGGGGGGTCTGACCCTTAACAGCAAAGAAGCAGCCCCGACTGCTCCCCGGAGCGTCCTCTGTCCTGCTCTGCGGTCCGCATCGCCGTGGCAACAGCGTGCTTCTCTCCCAACAGCACCATCAGACACGTCGGCGGGACTGTGAACCTCGTCCCAGTGGGGGAGGCCAAGACCTACGTGAACGGCAGGCTTGTTTCGGAGCCCACGGTGCTGCACCATGTAAGTGGGCGGGGGCCGGAGTGGGAGAAGGGGCTGGGCTCCGGGCCAGGTGCCGCGCCGTTCCTGTGTGGCTCAGTCTGAGAACTTCCTGTCTGGCCCGTGGGCTGGGGAGCGAGGGGCCACGTTGCGTCCCGGTGCCGACTCAGTGTCTGTGGGAGGGCACTCGTGGAGTGCCCGCCACTGCCGTCGGGGGTCTGCGCTTTAGTCCCCTTGCCCCGAAGCTGGGGGATGGCCCGTAGTCAGGCGTGGGGAGAGCACGCATGTGTGATGTGGGTCACGGTTCCTGGTGTGAAGACAGTTGGAAGAGTGGTGGTTGCCGTGGTTCCGTGTCTCTCACGCTGACCCTGGGCTCTGTGGAGTCCCTGAGGACGCTGTGCTGTCCCGAGCAGTTTCTGGCTCACACTCGCCTCCAGCAGTGACTCTCGTGTGTGCCTCAGGGCGACCGCGTGGTGCTCGGCGGAGACCACTACTTCAGATTCAATCACCCAGCGGAAGTCCAGGCGGGGAAGAGGCCGGCCGGGGTGGACACCCCCACACGCGAGGGCCCAAAGGACTTTGAATTTGCCAAGAACGAGTTGCTGGCGGCTCAGCGAATGCAGTGAGTGCTATTGGTGTGGAGCAGCGAGCCTTGGGGGGGGTGGGATGTCCACAGCAAGGTCAGCACACGGGGCTCGACAGCTGGGCCCCATGCTTACCTCTGGGTGCTGACTCCTCGGCACACTCGTACGTTCCACACACCTGTCGTGCAGGTGCTGGGTGTGGGAGCCCTGGGCTGACAGGAGCCCTGGGGCAGTTGCAACCATATCCTGCCCCATGTGGAACTTGTGAGTGACTCCTGGCCCCGACCAGAGATCAGTGCAGCTCTCTAGAGGATGAGAAGGTGTCGCTGGATGGGAGGCCCTGGGGACTGGGAGATGCTGGCAGTGGCGGGGACCAGGGTAGGCTGCCCCTGTTAGCTCCTGTGGGCAGCGTTGTAGGTTCAAACAGCGTCCTCAGGGGCTCTGGTAAAATGGGCCCAAGAGAAGGACTGAGTTTGGATTTTATTTTAAAGGAAATGGGGTCACGCAGGAATTTTAGGCAGACATGAGACAAGAAGAGTCACATTTCTAGAGAAGCCACCGTGTGCAGTTAAGGAACGACTAGAGGAAGACAGTGTCTGTGCTCAGGGACAGAGGACCATGAGGGACAATCAGCGCAGTGACCAGAGGCGGACGGGGCGTCTGGGTGGCCAGTGTGGCTGGTCGTGCTTGCTGCCGCCTGTCCGAAGTCCGGGCTTCCTCTTGCCTTCTCTTCTTGTGCCACACATGGGATGAAATTCATGGTCTGGTCCACTTCTGGGTGTGCAGTTCAGTGGGTTCCAGTGCGTGGTTGTGCAGCCCTCCCGCCGGCTCCCGCACCCCCCATCGTCCCCTGACCCTCCGCCCTGGGGACACTGGCCCTCTGCGCCCACATCTTGTCCTCCCGGTGCCGCTGGGGGCAGCGTCCACCCCGCGCAGCTGCTGCATGGCTGCAGGTGGTTCGCACTGCGCACGGGCTCCGCCCTGCCACCCGTGTCCTGTGTGTTCACGGCCACGTAGGTCTTTTCCTCGTCTGCAGCCCGAACGTGCAGGACACTGGTGGACGCAGTGCCACCCCTCTGGCGTAGAGCGCCCCCCGTGGGTGTTCACTAGAAGGTTGACTTGTGTCCTTGCTGCCGTGCGCACCGGGGCCGCCGGCTCTCCCCCAGCGCATTTCCCTGCGCACTAGAGCGGTGTGTGCTCACGTGTTTGCAGTAGTGGCCGAGGGACACGTGAGCACACTCTCCTTTTCTGTGGCCTTCGTGCAAACAGTTCCACAGCCAGTGACCGTGTAAACACACTGCTGGTGGCAGGCTGGAGGTTACGTTCTGAGATTCGCATTGCTGTGTGATGGGAGGCGCTTTGACACAAGGCAGCGGTGGCGCTGGGAGTGGCGGTCTGATCCTCTGACGCTGGTCTGGAGCTGCGTAGACGGGGCACTGGGACAGAAAATGCTGAGGTGGGAACTGCGGCCGTGGTGGCAGGTGAACAACGCCTGGGCCCTGTGCTCCGCAGGCTGGAGGCCGAGGTGAAGGAGGCGCAGCTGCGAGCCAAGCAGGAGCTGCTGCGCAGCGCCCAGATCGCCCAGGAGGTGGCTGCGCGTGAGCTCGCCCAGCAGCGGGCCGCCTACGAGCACAGGATCGAGGCCCTGGAGGCGCAGCTGGTAATGGTGGCTTTGTCCTCCCCGTCCTCCCCAGTGACCCTGTCCCTGTGAGCGGCTGAGGGGGTGCCGTGGGGCGGTCAGGGCTGCAGCAGGGGCCGGCCGTGGGCGGCGGGCGGGAGGCTTCAGACCCACGTTACTTTCACTCTGCCGCGTCCATCAGGGCTCTTCCGCTCACCCGAGGCCTCAGTGCGCACATGGGGAAGCACCTGAGGGCCGGCTGTCCGAGGGGCTGGCCTCCAGCCACGCGAGCCCGCTCCCCGGCCAGCTGCCCTCCCAGGGACCTGGGCGGAGGGCCGTCCGTCCATTTAGGGTAGCTTTTAAAAAATGCTTTGTTTTTCTGCCCTAGTTACTTTTGTTATTGTTCCTTAAAGAAAGAAGAGTCCCAGAGGAAGGACGTGCAGGAGAGAAGCAACCAGAAAGCCACCCACAGAATCGAGGAACTGGAGCGGGCGAAGCAGCGTCTGGAACAGGAAGTCCACGTCAGCAGGAAGCGGCTGGAGGTGGAGAGTCTGGCTGCCAAGCAGGCGAGTGCCCTGTGGGGGCGAGAGCTTTGGTCACCTGCCCCTGCTGTCAGGGACATGGCCTGCCCAGGCTGGGTCGCTCCAGGGGAGAGTCGGGGGCATTCCGTCAGCTCGGGGTGGAGCTGCCTCCAGGGGCCGAGTTCACAGTCCACAGAGTCACCTTTCTGTCAACCTTTTGGCCTTTCCTCCTCTGGACGTCGGTAGTTCTCTGAGTGGGGCCCTAGGCCAGTAGTGCCCAAGGCCCCCGTTAGAATGCAGGTCCCAAGGCCTCCTGCAGAGCAGAGTCAGAGTGGGTGGGGGGGTTGGAGAACAGGTGGGGGGTCTGAGAGCAGGTGGGGAGTCAGAGTGGGTGTGGGGTCTGAGGACAGGTGCGGGGTCCGATGGCCCCTGAAGTGTGGCGGCCTCCACTGTGGCATCTCTGCCCTCCTGCCTCGGACCTTCGCCTCGCGGTACTGACAATGGCAGGTTCCTTCCTCTCTCGTCCAGGTTGGGGGTTGGGGTGGGCAAAGATAGCCCAGCTCCCCGAGTCCGGGTTCTCAGGACGAGGTCCTGCGTCACTGGTCGGCTCTGGGGCGCAGAGAGCAAGTGCTCCCTGGGTTTCAGGAGGGAAAGCCGAGCCGACTGAACCCTGAGAGCGCTCTGAGTGGGCTGTGGGCTGTCACAAGGCTTATCTGTGTCCAGGGGAGGGCTTTGCGTCTTTTAAATTTAACTTTTTATTTAGTCAAAGGTCCTTGAATGTGAGCTTTTTTGAGTTTTTCTCTTTTTTTTCTAGAGGTTTTTAAAATTTTTTTCTATCAGTGGAAAGAGAAACATTCATCTTTGCCACCAAAAACTCCTAATAACTTTGTCGAGGGGAAAATCACTTTATAAAGATATTTTACGTATTTTAATAGCCTTTTGTGCTCAATAAAGCGTGCCTAAAATGCGGGTGACGATGATGCGTCAGGGTTGTCAGTCTGGCTCTGTCACTTCTGCGTGTCACTCACGCGCGGGTCTGTGGGGGTGCGTGTCCCGCAGGCTCTGGAAGATCACAGCGTCCGCCACACGAGAATTCTGGAAGCCCTGGAAGCCGAGAAGCAAAAGCTCGCGGAGGAAGTGCAAGCCCTGCAGCGCGGCCCGAGTCGCAGGGACAAAACCTGCGCAGGTGGGTGAGAGGCGGCTGCGCAGGCTCCTGAGCTGCCGGTCACCTCGTGCGGTCGCCACGAGGTTGGTGTGAGTGGCCTTCGCGTATCCAAAGCGTTTTACTCTGGGTGTTGCTGACCTCTGCATCCGGATGTGTGTG
Source organism: Macrotus californicus (assembly GCA_007922815.1). NCBI lineage: Eukaryota > Metazoa > Chordata > Mammalia > Chiroptera > Phyllostomidae > Macrotus > Macrotus californicus. The sequence continues at coordinate 341,980 of VMDR010000010.1, forward strand.
AGTGCTCACGGTCAGATGCTCGGTTTTTAGAGGGGTCGTCTTAGCAGACGGCAAAGGCAGTTGCAGGCATCATGCCCGCACGTGCCGTGATTCTAAAGTGCCACTCTGTCATCCGGCTCTCATCTTGTATGTGCGTGTGCTCCGTCTGCGGGAGCTGCGACTTCTTCCTCACTTTGATGTCTGTGTGTGTTGCTGCGCTTCTGTACAGATCACACCTGTTTTTAGGTGAGTGTTGTTTTCACTGTGGAAGGTTCAGTCCATGAAAGTACAGCGATCACCACAGTAACCCCGAGTGCTGACCGCTCCGTCGGCCGCCGTTGCAGTGTCCGGTCAGACCCAGGCCCCCCGGCCCCCACCCCCGCTGCTCCTGGGCCACCGCACAGCACGTCTGGCCTCGGGCCACTCAGCCTGCAAGCAGCACCTCACTGTGTCACCACACCAGATGAGAGCTCTCTCCTCCATTGCTCTTTGAGGCCCATCCTCGGTATTATTGCTGCACATGGAGTGTTAATAACATCTTCCACTCCTTAAGTACCTGGTCCATATTCAGATTCCCTGGGTAACTCCATAAGCATTTTTTAATGTTGGGTTGTTCAAATCGGGCTCCAAGCACGACCCGCCCACTGTGTCCGACCTCCACATCCCTGCCCCGTCCTTCTCTCGCTGAAGAAATCTGGGGGCTCACGGGAGCCGGGGCGGCACCTCTCTGGGGTCACAGGATGGGCCGGCCCCGGTGCTCCCTATGAGGCATGGCAGTTCCCACAGGAGGCGTGGGGATCGCGTGAGGTGCTCTCTGTGATTCCTGTCTTTAAATTACTTTCCAACTATTAGTACTCTCTCTGTTGCAAAACATAGTGAAATATGTTGTGTTAATACATATTTTATTTCTCTTAGGGCCTAAACCAGTCTCGCCGTGAACACTAGGTTTTTTAAATTCACGTAGATAGTGGATTTCATCCTCCCAAAGAAGTGTTCATGGTGGATCCCTGGTTGTAGGTTTGACTGAAGAACATAAAAAACATTCACGATAAAATCCTAAATTTAAATTAGTGGAGTGGAAGTGTGGACTAAATCGTTTTCTTTTGTATTGTTTTCGTGCCCTGGTCATAAGTATATCCATTCTCCTAAATTTCAGGCTGTCATGACACGGCTATGGCTTTACATTAGTATGGCTGCAGTACAGTTTTAGTGACCAGGGAAAAAGGAAGTCTTTAAACACGTCAGAAGGAAAAGTGTAGTGTGGCATCTCCTGTCCTGTGACATTGTGACCCTGATCAGCCTCAGGTGTGTCCCCAGCCTCTGCCGGGGACAGACCACGTTTTACGGGAAGAAGATGCTGTTTCACCCACGAGGGCGGAGAACAGTGACCCCAGGTTGCCCTCACCTTCTGTGACCCTTGGTGAAAGCCACTCGTGGAGAGCGGGTGCCTCCCCACAGGGGCCGTGCCACCTGGGGTGTGCGTCCGTGCTCATGCCTGCATCTCCCATGTCCCCGCAGCTCAGGCCAGCTGGGGCGCCCTGCAGCTGTCCCTGATGCTGCAGGAGGCCAATGTCATCAGCAGCAGGTCCCACAGGCAGTTCGTCTTCGGCAGGTGGGTGAGTGGTCATCCTAAGTGCGTTCCTGCTTTGAGAATACTTTACCTCCGTGGTTTTTTTAAGTTGTTATTTTTTTGGTTTCCCCAAAGACACGGGTTCTGCAGCACCTGTCCAGGAAGGAGTGGGTGTGAGGGGCAGTCCCCCCAGACCCGGGGTGTGCTGGGCAGGGCAGGGCTTCCGAAAGGGCTCATGAGCCTCCGTTGGAGTTGAAAATCCACCAGAATTTCCCATTTTAAAGGAAATATCCCTGTTAGACATTTTTTAACCTATGTTTTTTAGACATGATCTCACAATAATAAACACGCTTACCTGTAGAAAGATTTAATCAGGGGCCATATTTCTGTGGAAGTTCCCCCCGTCAGACAGCCCTTGGCATCGCAATGGGGGTGTCTCAGGGTCACCTTTCCTTGGTGTTTCCAGACACGAGCCACCCGATGGAGGCCGCGGCGCCGAGGCCCGGGTCCGGGTGCGCAATCTGCAGCTCGGCGTCTCCACCGTCTGGAGCCTGGAGAAGTTCGAGTCGAAGCTCGCCGTGATGAAGGAGCTGTATGAGGTGCGGACACTGTTAAAATCCCTCCGAACTTTCTGAGATAAAAAATGTGAAAATGTCGCGTTCTCAGTCAAGAAAATCTGGCAGAGAAAAGGCAGGTCACGTTACCCACACCAACCAGTAGTGATAACACGTGTGTGTCCGCCTTTGCCTGTAGGTCGGGCTCATCGGTTGGCTTTGTTGTAACTGTAACAATAGAAGGATTTCGGGCTGAACCTGTTCTCTTGTGGTCTTGTGGCTCTGAAACCTTCACGCTCACGGAGGGAGGAGGGGAGCCGAAGCCATGTGCGTCCTGTCCGACAGCGGCCGCGCGCCCCTGCGTGCTCTGCTCCCGCGCCCCCGGGGCTGAGCTTCGGCTCTTTGTGGTTTGCTGTTTCAGTGGCCACGGCTATAAAAATGTCTCAGCGCGCGATCACTTTAATATCTTGTTTCCTGTCTTCCGCCTTCTAAAGTTGCACCCAAAATATGAAATTTCAATCACACTTGGATGCTCACAGTTTGATTGCCAAACACACTGTCATTTGCCAATTTTACCAGTTCGTTTTAGTTTGTATTTAATAACTGGTGACTTTGAGGATTTGACTGTTCCCTTGTGGGAAAAGTGTGTGTTCAATGTGGAAAATTAAGTAAACCAAAGGAAAGCAAATGAGAGAATCATTAAAATAAAAGCAATAATTGATAAATTGGAAATCAGTAAACTCAAGCTCTGGTTCTTTGGAAAGGTGAATGTGGGATTTTAAGTGTGGCTGATGGCCTTTAAATAAAGAACATAAAACCCTCTTAAAATTATATTACATACGAAACTGCACGCTAATAAATTTGATAATGTCCCAAAAAGACTTTCTAGTGAAGGAAAAATTATGAAAGTTGATTTCATGGATGAATAACCCTGCGGTGAAGGGAAGAGTTTGTCAACAACCAGCCTCAAACAGAGAAAAAGGAGCTAATCCCAGGCAGGTTTACGAGGAACCTCCAGGAACAGGTGCCCTTGAGACTGTTCCAGAGCATCTCGGGCCACAGCAGTGTCACCGTGGCGCTGGGGGCCAGTTACACCAGCCCACACCCACAGACCCGGGCAGGGTGAGTCGGGCGAGAGCTGGATCCAGGCTGGCTGCAGGAGGAGCACAGCGAGGGATCTGAATGCAGCGCTAGCAAGTCAGAGGCAAACACAGACTTGGAGAGCGGCTGCCCGAGACCCAGCAGCATTGGCTCCAGAGTGCGGGGCGTTCTGCAGAAACCCCGGCGAGGTCGGGGCCGGCCCCTCCCCCAGTGACGAGGCTGTGAGCCTGTCGGGCCGTCTTCGTGTCAATGTGTGTCAGTGATCGCCACAGTCCCTGCGCTGAGCGTGCATCGCTCATGCTGCTGGGCAAGCAACGACTGCGTAGAGGTCCCTGGGTCACTCTTACCTTGACTAGGCACTGAAGCCTGGTAGGTGAGCTGCCCGTTACTGCCGCACTCCCCGTTTTCAGCTGTTCACTGTGCCGTGCGTCCCTTACCTTCCCGTGTAACTGCGCTGTCTCTGAAGCAAGCTCTGTAGACTCTTCTGTTGGAACTGTGTTAGTGGAATGAAAATACACACCATTGTCACGATCGGTGTGTCCGGTCAGCAGGTGAATCTTCACATCGAACCGTCGGACTTCTCCCCTGAGGGCTTTATCGTTTTTGTTCTTACTGTCTTCTAAATCACAAGTTGATTATTGCTGAGTTACTGAATGATTTCTGTTGCTATTAATAGATCTCTTATTTTTATTTTATTTTTATTTTTAGAGTGGGGAGAGGGAGGAAGAAAGAGAGAGAGAGAGAGAGAAACATCAACATGTGGTTCTTTCTCGCTCACCCCCGTACTGGGGACTGGCCTGAAACCCAGGCATGTGTCCTGACTGGGAATCGAACTGGCGACCCTTTGGTTCGCAGGCTGATGCTCAATCCACTGAGTCACACCAGCCAGGGCAGTAGATCTCTTTTTATATAAATCCTAGCCTCACACGATTGATTTTTTATTTGATCAGATGTTTTTTAGACTTCTGTCAGATGACCTATGATTTTGCTAATTTTACATTTTAAGTGTAACAAAGTATCTAGGATTTTTCCTTGCTGCTAAACGTTTTCAGACTCCCCACGAGTAGGAACGATGTCTGCTATTTTCTCAGAGTGACTGCCGCAGCCAGAGTGAGGACCTCTTCTGTGACCCCGAGGATGAGTGGGAGGCAGACCTCGCAGGAGTCCCCGTCTCTTCACTGTCTAAACGGAGGTGAGCACACTTAGGTTACCGGCTTCCTGGTTCTGGGGTACACGGGTGTTGTCCCTTAGTTTGAAAGGACTGTCTGCTGTCGTGAGGGGCACGTCTGTGAGGGGACCCAGTGAAAGAGGAGACGCCTGTTACTGATCCAGTCACCGTGCTGAGGGTGTGAGCTTCTTTGTCCGTTTATGTGGGAACAGAGGGTTCCGTGTTTAGCATGTAAGTCTTCAGAGCAGCTCGGGGCGGTGTGAGTCCGACTCCCGTTACAGGGGCAGTGTGTGCAACTTGTGCCTGAGCCTCTCCCAAGGGCACAGCGCATCCTGTGACGCTTTGTCGGGAGGCTCAGAGCTTGAGCGCGGCCCCGTCAGTGCGTGCAGTGCAGGAGGACACACCACGGCAACACAGGGCTCCTGGACGTGACAGGCGCTGCCCGTGGGCTAGAGACACGGGGCTCCTGAACGTGACAGGCGCTGCCCGTGGGCTAGGAACACGGGGCTCCCCAGTGAGCGGAGGCTGCTCAGAGAGGGGCGGGCCCCGGGCAGGCCTCCGATGCCCAGCACAGAGGAGATGCTGCAGGATGACGCACAGGCCTTGGGGCCAGCATGGCTGCCCATTTGGTTTGCAAGCAGAGACCTGTCTTTAGATCAGGGCTTCTTAGTTCGGAGCTTCAACAGGACTGCTGTCTGCCCTGTGCTGAGGGTGCAGAGACGAGGGACACAGACTCGCTGTCCTCGAGGCGGGCATTGAGGATGCTGAGGGAGCCACCGAGCCAGGCTGGCCGGCGGTTCTGCAGGGGGATCGAGGCCCTTGGTGGAGATGCCTGAGGCCCTGCTGGTTGCGGGGGACGGGGGGCGGGGGGCACAGCTCAGGGCTGAGTCCCGGTTCACCTGGGCTGACCCAGGAGAGGAGAGTGTGTTTCCTGGGACGCGGGGGCGAGCGTGAGGGTCAGGGTATGGCACAAGTGGGGTCCCAGCTGTTCACGTGGACAGCGACACAGTCAGTGAGTGAGAACACAAGAGCGAGCCCCGCGTTTCATGCACTCACAGCTGGAAACCTACATTCGCCAACCCTGCGTCTGGGTCTGGGTCTGGGTGTGGGAAGGAGGGTTTTCAGGAGGGAAGGGCCTGGGTCAGCAGAAGCTCCGGCGTCACCAGGACGGTCGGAGTGCTTGCTCGCTCGGTGCTGTCTCCTGTCATTCTTGCCACCAAACCGTGGGGCGAGGGCTGTCATCGCCCTCCATGGCGAGCAGGCTGTCCGGTGTGAGTGCCTCGGCCACCCTGACTCCGGCAACCACGGGGCCACGCAGCTCTGCTGTAGGTGGGAGAGCAGCACCGTCCTCTCTGAGCCTCGTCCTGTCTGTTTTCTTCATCACCTTCAGCCGCAGCTCGGAGTCCATTTGGGATTCCGGAACTTTTTAGGCCTTTCTCGTTCTTGGCTGCTTCTTTTACACTCATAAAATCTCAGAGGGGAACTGCTCGGAAGCGCCCATCACCCTGCTACTTCTGCTTCGCTTGCCCTGTGTTAAATGCTCTGCTGAGAACTGGCCGAGACCCAGTGGCCTCTGTGCCGTGTCACGTGTGTCACGTGTGGCGTGCACAGTGGCTGCAGGTGCGGGGCTGACAGGCATGCGGGGCGCATCCTTCGACCAGGTGCTCAGCTCACTGAGGACGGGCTCGTCTCTCAGTAGCAGGGAAGGCGCCAGCTTGAGTGGGACAGGGGGTTGGGGTTCAGACAGTTGTGGAGGAGGCCGCGTTCCCTGGGCTGGTAGAGAGACCAGTAACAGCAGGACAGCCCGTCCACTTGGGAGGGACCCGAGGGTCCTCATCGGCTGAGAGGAAGGGGTGGCCTAGAGAGATGGTGGGCTGAACCCTGTCCTCTGCCTGCGCGGTGCATGCTTTTCATGCGGCATCACGAAGATCTGTCCCAGTGCTCATTTCCCCGCTCAGAACCCTTCCTGGACAGTTGTCACAGGAGGTCCGCTTGGTCCCCGGCCTACCCCTCGCCTTTCCCCATGTGGTGTCTGAACTCTGTTCCTTGTCCCCAGGCCTGCCTCGCTGGGTGGCTGCCCCTACTCACACTTCCTGTCGCTGTCACTCGGGGGCCCTCCCACCCCCCAGGCTGTCTTCACCCTGCCCCCGCCCCCAGTGTGCGGGGCTCTCGTTCTTTACGCTCGGTGTTTGCCTGACTCCTCGCTCCCCCTGTGACCTGCTGGCTGGGTGAGGCCGGGGCCTGTGCCCAGGGAGCGGCTCCACGGCGCCTGAGCCTCTGGGTCACCGACCCCGTGCGTAGGCCAGTACCTGCAAGGACTGAGACTCTTCCTCTGGGCCCAGAGAGGTGCAGCCTGGATGAGACGCGCCGTGTAGCCTCTTCATTGTGTGTGTGAACGGATGCTCTTGCTCGAGGCTGCTCCGTGCTGAGCGAGCGCCGACGCTGTGTGTCCTCACACAGGAGCAGGAGCTTGGCCAGGAACAGGAGGGTCTCCAGCTACCTGCACGATGCCCAGGCTCAGTCCACTCGGGAGCCACACCCCTCCTGTGCACCAGGTGAGTGCCTGCCAGCGACTCTTGACCCTGAGAACAACGTCGAGTCCCAGCTCCACACGCTGTGTTCCATGTAACTGAAACGCAGTGACTCCAAGCGACAGTTTCTTCTGGAAACTTCCACCGTTTCTGAGGTGAGGGACGGGCTGCCTCCCATAAAATTCTGTGCTGTGTGGCCCGTCTCAGCACCTGCAGCCGTGTGGCTGATTCCAGAGTGGAAGGCGTATGTGTGCACGATCGCATGAGATTGTCACCTTCTCAGGAGAAAAAGCCGAGTGCAGCAGGTTACCTGCTGTCACCTGTGTGGAGGCAGAGAGGAGGGAGGTGTGCACCCAGTGCTGTCACTGGACCTGGGGGACGGGGGAGACGGGCAGGGAGCGTCCTCTGCCTGATCCGGGCTCCTTCTGCATTCGATGCCTTGTGCAGCTGTTGGCTCCAGAATTACTTCAGGTACAAAAACCTCTAAAAGGAACTGTTACAGGAACCACGGCTCGGCACAGTCCCCCCCACCCAAGTGCTGATTCCCCTGGAGAAGGGGGGCTGTGAATGCATGTCGGTGTTGAAGGTAGCACCCGACACCCCAAGGACGGCAGCCGACCAGTGCAGTGGTTGGAATGAGCCCCAGACACACAGAGCGAGCGGGAGGAGGGTCGGGGGCACACGCCACATGCTTCTGTTCCTGGGGCATCATGCTCAGCTGGGTGCTCCAACTGGAGCTGTGGTCGGGGGCGCCTACAGGGTGGGGCTGTGGGTGCGCCATGAGTGCAGTGGGGCACACGGGTGGACACGTCCCAGTCAGACTGTGCCTCAGTGGATGGGGGCCAGGGATTCCCGCGTGGTGGAGTGGGGCTGCTGAAGGTGCCGGGGGTGTGAGCAGCTGGGGGTAGAAATTACGTGTCTCACCTGGGCCTGGGGATTTAAAGTCAGGGCCTCCTTGTTGCTCATCATAGTGTTGCCTTTTGGGAGGGTGGTGGTTCTCCCACCTGCTGGAGGTGGGACAGGGTGCCGTTGGGTGTTGTCTGTCCAGAAAGCAACAGGTTGTTCCTGGCTCAGCACCATTTGAGAGTAACACGTTTCACAGAAGCGACTTTTTCTAGATATTTGAAGGGCCATTTAAAATAATTAAGGTGTAGAGGGGTGGGTGAAGGAGGTCCCAGTGGTGAGTCCTTGCTCATGACCCCTCTCCTGGGTCAGGACGGCTGTGGGCCTGTCGTGACCGCTTCCTGGCCTGTGTGTCTTCCGCCTGGGCCCCTGTGGAGCTCCCGCACCTGCCCCTGGGCCGGGGCTCTTCCCGTCTGCCACTTGCAGACAGGAAGTGGAAGCCCACATGTGGCCAGCTGGGAAGGGGCCGCATCCTTGCCGCCACCCAGCACCAGACATTAGGTTTGTACAGGTCCCTCACAGTGCAGGCTGAGCTCGGGGTGCATGGATGCGCTACGTTCTTAAACAGCATGCGCTGCATCCCTCATGTGTTGTGGTGACCGTGGTGCCGGCCTCACCGCTGTGATGCGGCCCTGGCTTCGTGGTTTTTCCTCTCCCCAGCCCGAGCTCCTGTCTGTTCCAGGCTCTTCGTAGCCCCCACCCTGTGCTTTATTCCGCCCCCTGTTTGGTTTGCTGGTTCTGATCGCCCACGGACCGGACCAGAACATGCTCTTGCTCGCTGGACGAGAACCACTGTGCTTGTGTGTCGGCGTCCAGGGCAGAGCTCCTTCCTGACACGCGGAGGGGGCCCTTCCAGGCTTGTCCGCTTGCTCGTGGTCTGGACGTTTCCCAGGGGTGCGAGGTGTCAGCTGCGGAAAGCCGCTGGCTGCAGACTGTCTGTATCACGTTTGCATTATTGTATGTAACTGCCAGTGTCTGCAGCGCCTCGGTTTCTTAGCTCTCACCAAGAGGTGAGTAAAGAAGGCCGTTACCTGAAGGGCCCGGGGGTAGTCGCATTCTCTGTCACATTGTGGTTGAGGACAGGTGTTGGCGGGGTGCCTGCTTCTCACAGCACTGCGTTTCCACCTTGGCGTCTAGAAATCAGGATGGACTGAACAAGCCGAGTTGCTCTGAACATGTTGGCAGATGATCCTGGAGCGTGTGCGAGCGCATTCGTTTGAAAGTGCTGTGCTGGAAAAGCAGGCTGACGGGCGGTCTTCTGTTGAAACAGGCTTGGTGGAGAAGTCAGGCTCCATTGACTCCGGTTCCTCGGGACCCTTCCTCCCCGGAATCTGCAAAGACGTGATCGGCTCCTCACTGGCTGTTCTTGGACAGAGTCACGAAGATGAGACGGTGGCCGACATCCTGATGCATGATCTCCTCGAAGTCCACCGCGGGCTGCTCGCCATCTCCCGGGCTCACGCAGGCCAGGACGAAGACAGCCAGGACGACCGTAAGCAGCCCACACACCGCTTAGGGACAGCTGGAGTCCCAGCCGCGCGCCTTCCCTGCGTTGAGTGAGTGGTGTGAGCCCTTCTGTTTAGAGGGGCCCCTCCAGTAATTTCCCTCCTCTTTTCAGTGTTCTCGGACTGCGCCACCCAGGCACGGGCAGTCCAGGTCACCTGTGCCTTTGGGCGGCTCACCGCGCTCGTCACACATTGGCCGGGCGGCGCCCCTCCTGGCCCCAACACAGCAAGGCTGGGGGAGGAGCTGAGGCAGGAGGTGAAGAAGCTGGGCAGCTACTTACAGGTGTTTCTGCAGGTGAGTTGATTTGCTGATTGTTGTGTGAAGTGTTTGGTGACCCCATCCCGTCTGCATGTGCAGATGAGAGCAGTGGCGGGGTCTAGACCACAGGCCGAGGCGCTCCGAGTCTCTGCAGTCGGCCGGTGACGGCGCAGCTCGCGAGAGGCCTGTCGTCCCTCTTGGGTGTGTGCACGCTGGTGCACAAGCCTTGTCAGAAGGGGTGTCCCCGTCCCTTCTGTTCCCTTTCCCCCGTTCCTTCCCCCCGACACAAGGGAAGGGCTTTGCGTGCGTGCCGTGTGGCCTGCTTGGGGGTGACGTCCTGGTGGGAAGAGGGGCCGTGTGTCCTAGTCACTCTGCCGCCGAGGGTGGCTGTGGCTGGCCTGCCTCTGTTCGGAGATGTGTGTGCGGGAGGTACAGCCACCGCCTCAGTGAACCCAACCTGCTTTCCCACGGTGTTTTGCCTCCTCGCCGTCTGCCCTCTCGTGTGTCTGCTGGTCGGGCCCATTGCCCCCTCGCAGGGATGCTGCTCAGATATCTCGTCGGTGGTGGAGGACGCTCAGAAGAGAGCCGCCCAGGTCGTGCGACAAGTCGCGAAGTGTGTGGGACAGCTGGCCGTTCTCGGCGGCGGCAGCCTCCACCTCCTGGGGGCCAGCGGGAACCCGGGCGCCGGCCTCCAGGTGAGCGAGCCACCTTGGTTCCACAGCCTGTGCCTGAGTGGGCGTGGGGGTTCTGACAGTGTCACTGAACAGGACCGGCTGTTATTTCGAACTAGCTCCCGCGTTACCGTTCGGGAATAAGAAGTAAGACCGTTTCACTCTGAGGCGGTCGAAAGTGCGGCATGCTGGGCGGTGCTGGAGTCCCCGCTCCAGCCGCGGGCTGTGGTCAGATGGTAACGGTCTGTCAGGGAGCTCTGCTTGGCCAGTCAGCCGGAAGACCGCGGCTGTTCCAGGGAGACTGCCCAGGCTGTCACGGTGTCCTGGCAACACCGTGCCCTGCGGAAGAGGACACGGTCCTCTGGCATGTTGGGTGTGGGACCCTCGGTGACAGACAGGCTCGCTCACTTCCCTTGTGGACTGTTAGCTCTTGTGCCGGCTGCAGTCGAGTTTCATAAAGTTGGAATGTGTTAACTCCCAAGATAAACAGAAAACATAGCAATTACTTCGTGAACTAAAAGATCTAAAACCCCCTCTAGGAGGATTTCATGGACGCCGTCCGGGACGGCATTGGCTCGGGGCTGAGGCTTCTGCTCGGCTCCGGACTGGAAAAAGTGGAGCAGTGGCAGCGCGAGCTGCTACGGCAGCGTCCGCAGAGCGAGGTGAGCGGAACGGGAGATGTTCCCGGGGGTGCCGGACAGTGGAGAGAGTTGATTTTTAAAAAAAGCAGTGTAGCTCCATTAATGAGATTTTTGTAGACGTGTGTATTTGAATTTGTGCTAGGTTACTTTTTGGTGAAGAGGCTGCTGGTGTCACCACATCATGGTGACGTGTCCCCAAGTCCCCTTGAGTCGCTGCTGCCCCTTTGGTTATCACTTTGTAGGTCCTGCGGCCTCCGGCTGGGACGAGACCTCAGCGCCAGTGACCCCTGGTGGTCACTTTGTGTCTTTTTTTTCCCTTTGCTTTGGCCTCTGCTTCCCCACATAGCAGTGCAAACTGCCACGTGTCGTCCACGGAGTATTTCCCCCGGGTCCCCACCCGTCTCTTCAGGCCCCATCCCTGACGCCCTGCATTGAGCCTCCCGGCCACACACCCTCCATGTGACAGTCAGGCCTGCACAGTTTCGGGGGCCATGCGGAGGGCTGGCTGTGAGCCCAGGGCCTGTGTTTGAAGCCTGGTGTCCCTAGTCCGCCGCCACTCAGCCTCTGACCTCGCCTCCTCACCGTCACTGTAGTAGCTGCCACTTGTGTCTCAGGCTGTGAGCCAGGCACTTGGCAAGGCAGGGACGCCTGCTGTGCCCACAGGTCACGAACCAGAGTCCTGTCCAGGCCCTGAGCCAGGCTGCGCCTTCCACCGGCTCACGGGCTCGTGGGACGGACGTGAGTGGGGCCGTGAGTCGCTGGCCCTGCAGGCTTTCTTATGGAGAGGTGCGGGGGCTGAGCTGAGGTGGTGAACGTTCACCTAGCGGAAGGTGAACGTTTCAGCCTCCCAGCTGGGAGTTTCAGAGACTCGTCCAGAATCTTGCTGTGACCACTTGTCAGCCCGTCTGCCGCTTCCCTCTGTCCTGCTGCTGTTGGTCAGCCGGGACGGACCTCCCTGGCCCCCTGGCCGTCCAGCTGTCGTCCTGGTGATGATGCCAGCGCTCCAACTTCTTGCCAGAGCCTGCCCCCCGCCCGGGCCCACGGGGCTGCGGGGGCCTGAGGGTCCTGAAGCCCCAGTGGTGTGACGAGACCCCCGACGTTCTCTGCAGGTCGCCCAGCAGATGAGCACCCGCGCCGCAGCCTTCATCCAGTCCCTTGGACACACCTTTGCAGAATGGAAAACAGTAAGGGACACTCCACCGTCTTCTGTGGGGCTTCGTTCAGGGTGTCAGCCCCTCCCTGGGGACTGACTTGGTCAGGTGGGCTGCTGGCCTCACCCTCAGCCCGGTGACTCACATGCAGCCAGTCACCGGACGCAGGTGCAGTCACCTCAACTACTGCTGGCTCAGTAACAGGCGAGCCGTTGTGTGGGCAGGGTCGATGCCGATGTGCCCGCCTCGCACTGCCCGGGTTTAGTGACGCTCAGCTTTCGCCTGGGTAGTCCCTGTGGGCCGGAAACGCGTGTCTGGTGGCCAGTGTGCGCAGGACTTGCATAATAGAGGTGAACCGGACAAATCTCGTGTCCCGGGTGGACAGGAAGGCACCAACTAAGTATGTAACCTACGCGTTAGAAGGGGGAGAAGTGTGTTTATGGCTTGAAAATTTTTATTTAAGTAAACGGCAGATCTAAAGTTAAGCCCATGATTAAATACACTTACTTTTTGTGATACTAGATAATAGTGGTGCTGTTGTTTTAGTCCGTTCTCCCGTGATCGGGTGGTTAGACCTTGGTTTAAAGTAAATTAAGAATTCTTACTTCTTTTGAAAACAGTAACTGTTAACATTGCATTTTGGTCTTGCTTGTAGGGATCGAGTTAAACTCACCTCTTTCTCGAAGACAAGACTCTGTATTGAAACCACATTGAGCCTTACTGCCCTGCGGCCCGTTGCATATTTTTACAAACGTTAACTTTGTTCGCACAGAAATGTTCCAGAATTCAAGCACAGGCAGACAACTCCGGACGTGAAGATTTGGAGAAGATGGTTGCGTGTGCCTCCGAGGTTCTGAAGTTGGAGCGTTGCTTAGAGCAAGCCACTGGAATCGTTCTTTCTGCCCTGAGAGGTGTGTGCTCCCGGGGGGCTGGTGGTGTGATCGGCACTCTGCAGCTGAAGGGGTCTCGGCGCCTGTTCACTTGTAACTCCCTCACTAACCCTAACTACCAGCACCCCAGGGAGAGGGCCGCCCACCCACTGTACCCACCTGCTTCCCCCGGATGGCTTAGTCCTTACAGCGGCCCACACGCTTCCTTAGCAGGGGAGCTGAGGAGCCCTGACTGGCTCAGACGTGTCACGACGGGGCCCCAGCATCCAGGGAGACATCTGCCTAGTGCAGGGGCGTTGGTGAGCTTGTCCTTCTCCTGCGCAGGGCGTGGCAGCGACGTGGACTTCCTCAGGACCTGCGTGGAGAGTGTCTGCAGTGTGGCCCGGGAGGTGGCTGGGGACATGGCTGGGGACGTGGGCGCTGCCTCTGTGGCCAGTTGCAGGGACCTGGAATCCGCAGCCCAGTCGCTCCTTCTCTGCTTCCAATCTGGAGAGAGACCCACTTCTCTGGAACCTGGGGAGGCCTGTCATCGCACCAGCGGAGCAGGGCTGCGGCTGTCTGGGGCTGGCGGTCCTGGCTCCGGTGAGCGCAAGGGTGTCCCCAGGCGCATCTACGAGCTGCCCGCCTGTGCCTTGCAGAGCCCTCAGGGCCACCCTCCCAGAAGGACCCAGTGGGTGTGAGCGCCGCATGGGCTCGGGGACACGGGGCCTCCTTCCTTCCTCAGGAGACTATGCCCCAGAGGAAATGGCCCACAGGGTTTCCAAGGCGTCAGTCTGCTGTGGGCCTCCCTGGGACCTGGGTGGTGAGTGCAATGATCTGCTTCCGATGCTGGGATGCGCCCCCAGATGCGCCCTGCATGCCACGTTCCCAGAGCCAGTTTCAATAGGTGCTCACCGTAGGCGACATCGTGGCAAAGAGAGTGAACGGAAGAGTCGAGCCCGAGGGAGCGGCGCTCCTCTTGCTTCTGGCGGCCTCCACGTTGATGTCCGTGTCTTTCGCATTTGCTGTCCACTCAGTCCATCGGCCTGTTTGTGAACGGTTATTTTCGTACACGTGGGACTGAGCAGCCAATTACCACTGGGCCCGCCTTCCCTCCCGCCCGGAGCTCACGGAGGCCAGTCTGGCTGGGGCACCTTGGGGGCCGGTTTTTGGGCTCCGCCTCCTCCCCGGGCTCCACGTGTGCGCACAGTGAGCAGTGTGCGCATGGGCAGCGCTCCCTGCTCTGGCCCACGTGGTGGCGCACGGACTTGTGACCGGCAGGGTGCGCGGACTCGGCAGAGCGCTGACTGCGCTGCCTAGTTCCCAGAATAGGGACGAAGGATTGCGGTGTCAAACCAGGGAAAAGTCTCCACAGTCACGCCCGGCGTCTGCAGGGCCGTGAGACGCAGGCTGGGCCTTGTCTTCACGCGCTCGCTCTGCTGCAGGTGTGAAGGCGTGCCTGTGTGTGATTGGATCAGGCGGAGAGACCCTGTGCTGCTCCACAGTTTAAAAAACCTTACTATCTACAATCAAGTAACAAAGATGTTCTGCTTTGAGGGCCTCCCATTAAGGAACCTGTGGGACATTTTGTAACGCAAGCCTGTGCCTAACTGGGAAAGCCACTTGGCGATTCGCTGGGTGACCCTGACGTGACCAGCGGGAAGGGATGCGAGCTAGGAATGCATGTGATGATGTCCTTGTCAGGGACGCTTGTGCAGAACGCTGGCGGTGCAGTCAGGACAGTGTCCACGGACCGCGCTGGGTGGGTCCAGGTGCTTCAGACGGTGTGGCGCGGCACCCCCTCCTTCCAGCTTTGCGTTCAGCGTCCGAGCTTGCGTTCTCCCGCGCATCCTGTGTGTGTTTTCATAGGCGGTCGTGCTGCCCCGTGGCCCTCGGGCTCGGTACCTGTTAGGGCGTTCCCTGAAGGCGGTGGCTGTTTGAGGGACCTGCTAGAGTGTCAGTGGGTGGTTCTCAACTCCACGTTCGGTATTTAATCTTTCCTCTGTCATCCCACCCATAGTCTCATTGGTCGGAAACCACTGACGTCTCTGTACAATGTTGTGCACGTATTTATGCTCCCAAGTGAACAGTTGTACCGTGTGTAAATGAGTGGTGTGAGGTATGTTTGCTGCCAGAATCACGTGTGCTAATAAATGTTACTAAGAGAATGCTTTTAATAAATCTTGTCAGCTGCAGACCTGTCTCTTGGCCTGAGCTTTTTATTCTATTGATTTTTTAAACTTTACTTTATTCCTGACTCAGAATTGCTGTAACAGCTCTGCCTCGATAAGAACTATCCAAGACTTGCAAATCAGATGTGTAACTGGGAAGCATTAACATTATCACGACAGCTCCTTGGAGTGAAGAAACAAACGCTCGCCCCTTCTTTGTCGGCGTGTCTGGAGTAGACTCGCCCCCGTGGTTTCGGTAGAAAGAGCAACACGCTGACGTCTGAAACGGTTTCACACGTTTGGAGAGCGACTCCCAACCAGGCGGCTTAGTAATGGACGGCCTTAGACACCCTACTTGCTGTCTTCACGCCCGTTTCATCTGCAGGTGTCTGAGCTTTAGGCAAGAAGAGCACAGGAATAAGTCCTGGTAAGCAGCAGATGTTTGTGTGGACTCTGAGAAAGGACACACTTAGGAACTTGGGTTCCAAGTGGCTAACCCTGCCCCTGTGTCCCTGCCACCCGAGCAGCCGTGAGAGAGGAGGCCCGGGATCCTGTTTCAGCCAATAGGACTGAGGCTTCCCCCATCCACTGGGAGCTGCAACAGCTGTATCCCCATCAGCATCTTTGCTGACCAGTCAGACCAGCTCCATTCTGACCAATCAGACTGTGAGGATTTGGGCTCCTCATTTGCATGAGGACAGGCCAATCAGGGGCCAGGGGTGGGGACTTGTATTTACATAAACCCCTCTGGCTCAGCAAGCCTGCTTTCCACTGAAGGCTGAAGCCTGCCTTTCCCCAGCGGGGGGCTGAAACACGGAAGGTGCCCCGCTGTGCTGCTCCACAACCGAGCCGTGACACCATTGAGCTGCTCTCTGCTGCGCTGGGTCTCAACCGGAGGACATGAGGAAGTGTTAGTGTCCATCCTTCTTTCTCATCACTAGCTGCAAAACCCTCGCCGTGGCGGGCACAGGGTCACACTTGGCACATGCTGGTGCCATTTGTAATGTTCCGCGTGTGCCAGGTCTTACGGCCACCCTTTCAATAGGACGTATTTGAAAGCATCTGCCACCATCAGCCTCTCGGACCATAAAGAGCCAGATGTGAGGAAGACACAGTGTGCTGTGGGTGTGAGCTCCCTGAGGTCCACCTGAAATGCTTAGCAAAATGCAGGGCTGGCCAACGCTGGGTCACCATTGGGGGTCTGCAGGACAGCGTTTGTTTCTGTGTTGCCGTGTATCAGTTTGCGTTTCTCCCTTTGAAAACTGCACCCTGCGTGGGCTCACCCTCCATGGTCAGTTAACTGGTCGGTGTGCCTGAGTCTGTGGGCCCACCTGCCACGGCCACTCCAAGGTTTCACCTAACTATGGAAAGGAAGGGTTCCTTTGTCATGAGGGGGGAAGCGGTCCACAGTTCCATTCAGTTCAAAGAAGGCTGACCTTGTAAACAAATCCAAAGGGCACTGCAGAGAAAAAGGAGAGGCTTTGTTCAGGTGGCACTTGGCAACCTGGGGCCATGGAGCTGCTGGTGGAGACCAGCAGTGCGCTCCCAGAGAGGAGGACGGGGTGACGCTCACCCTCAGGTTCCCAATGACGTTCATGTTATGCAAATGAGGTTCTCTAATGAAGTTGTACAGTTCTGATTGGTTGGGACAGATGCAAATGAGGATGTCCTGGTGCAGTCCTGATTAGGCAGGCTGGTCACAGTCTCTTGGTGACAACCTGAAACCAGGAGCTTCTTCGCAAGGGTCAGAGGGCAGGAACTCAGGGATCCCCCTGCCCTGGGGAGAGCTGAGAGCTCACCTGCGGCTTTTCTGGAAACACGAGCCGGAAACGCAGAAACACAGGCCGGAAACGCAGAAACGCGGGCCGGAAATGCAGCCCCCAAACCCGGAAATGCAGGCTGGAAACGCAGCCCGCGGGACAGGCCTCTGCCCGCCCCACTTCTGGGCTCCCGGGATGAACATGTCCACTCCGAGCTGCTTCTGAGGCGAGACGGGCCTCCCGGCGGGCTGAGGTTTCCCTGCAGGCCCCTCAGGTGGGTCTGTGCCCGGGTTCCGGGTGTCGCCGTCTGGGGTGGCAGAGCCAAGACTGGCGTTCTCGCCTTCCTTCAGTCGTTTCCGTTCTGTAGGCCTTTCGGGAGTGCAGTGTGGACCATTTGTTCCCGTCACCGCCCCCCACCCCTGCCCTGGCCCGATCCCTCGTTCCCCTCGTTGTCTATGTAGTGACAGGCTCACTCTGAGGGCAAAGCGGGGAAAAAAGATCCAATTGCCTCCAGTCTCGTGAAGGACCCGGTTGTCCCTAACATGCCTTCTCGAGAGAGTTGAACTCCATCTTCTGTCCCCGCAGGGATGTCCCCCGTAGGGGACCCCTGAGGGTTTTCGCCAGACCTCGCCTGCTGACTGAAGGGCAGAAGGGGAGAAGGGTGTCCGTGTTCTCTCCCTCCGTCTCCAAAACCTGCCCTCCCCCAGCCAGGAGACTCAAGCAGGCTCAGGTGCAAAGGGAAGTGACTTCAAAAACCTCCCCCAGCCTCGTCCAGGGCAGAGGTCATTCGGGAAGGGCTCGGTGCCCTTCTGGGAAGGGGTCCACGTACTGGGCGAAATGCTTCAGCTGCTTCCACTGGGACAAAAGGTGACCATGAACTTCCGGGAAGTGGGGAGACTCACTCAGACGCCTGGCTGGCCCTAGACTGTTTGATGGACTTCCTCTTTTTTAAATCCAATGATTCTCCTTCCCACAAAATGTCTGTCCTGCAGCGGACCCTGCGGATGGGCGGGCTCAGAAGCCTCTTTGCCGGGGGCAGCTCTGACATGACACCCAGCTTGGGCGCGAGCTCGCCGCCCCGTATGGACCGGGCCATCGTGCTGGGAGGGGCCGCCCCGTATGGACCGGGCCATCGTGCTGGGAGGGGCTCTGGTGGTGATTTAGGGGATGCTGAACTTAATAGAGCTCACTTGTCACAGATTTACGCATTTAACCGTTTTTTGGCATCATTGTCTTTTTATCTTTATAAAAAGTGAAAATATGACTTTGGAGAGAAGCTAAAAGACCACACAGGAAGGGTTGGAAGTAGAACATGGAGCCAGGCCCTCGGCTGCCAAAGCCGCTTCTGAGGCAAGTCAGGAGGCAGAGAGTAGGGGGCTCGTGACCAGAAACCCCGCCTGGAGCGGCAGGCGCCGAGAGGCGGGCAAGGGGCACGCAGGCTTGCTGTCCTTCCTGTCCTTCCTGCACCTGCGTGCTGCCCCCCGACTGGCCTGCATGTGTCCCTGCGGGAGGCTCTTCTCAACAGTCTATTATTTCAGGTAGACGTTGAACAGGTTTGGGGCAATCTTAAAGAATGGGATTGCATTTGAACTTCCTGAGCCTGTGCATTAATTGAAATCAAGTCTCCTCTGTGCCCTGTTCCCACTGCCTCCCCCAGATGCCTGGCTACTTCTAGCCCAGCATGGGAAGGCCCCTCAAGGTCCCTGGCAGACGACGGAGGAAGGTGAGAAACAGATAATTGCTCTCTCCAGCAATTGGTATCGAACGTTCCATGTTTTCTTGTCAGAACAATGAGAAAGGAGAAAAACATCGGTAGATGGCTTAAAACCCACCCGGGGGTTAAGTGGGCAGTTTCGGGAGAAGTCACACACACAGGCATGTCAGCAGGGTCAGAGTGGCTCATTGGGAATGTGCTGCACGTACCACCGGTCCCTCCCCCGCCTCACCCACCTTGGCCATCAGGGGCGCTCCTTACGTCTGGCAGTGGGTAGCTCCACCGAGAAACATGGTGACAGCCGCCCCTGTGTTTTGTGACACCCCAGCCACCGCTGTGGTGCAGCTGGTGTGGCCCCCAAGGAGTCGGGCCTGATGCACTCACTGGGTGAAGGTCAGATGCGGGGAGTGTGCAGAGAGGTCTGAGCTTGACCTCCCCAGGCACACCGCCTTCCAGGCTGCCCAAGACAGTGACAGAGACTTCTGCCTCTGAAGCCACCTCTGGAAAACTCTTTCTCCTTTGGGCTGCCTTCGCTTCCGTGGAAACCTAAGGAAAAGGGAGAGAAGGGAGAAACTTCCTTCTGGTTCCCTCTGATTGTACAGACGCTCCTGAGCCAGGAGAGCAGATTCTAAAGGTAACGCTGCAGGGATCGAGTGAAAAGGTGTCTTTCTTGAACAGTAAAGCTGTTCATCCTTCCTGACTCACTGCTGTAGAGTTCTGTTACCCTGGGGATGGCCCGTGACAAGCAGTCCTCACACTGAGTGGCTGGATGCAGTGACCCTATGTCCCCTTCAGGCTCCCATCCGACCAGGGCCAAGGCCCAGGGGACTAGGGTCCACGCGGTCATTCAGGACCCTAGCTCCTTCCACCTGTGGATGCCCTGCCCTCCTCCAACTTCTGGGAGTCCTTTGCTTCCAGCTGGCAGATGGGAAAAGGAAAGGAGGGTCCCCCGTGGCCTTACCAGGCCAGGCCTGACACTTGCTCCCTAAGGCCAGGATGCGGTCCCACGGCTGCAGCTGCCTGTAGGGGAGGCTGGACAGCGCAGTGCCGGGGGCAGGGAGGGGCTGGGAGCGCGGATATCGCGAGCTTCCGCCCCGGGACTCACCCCTTCGTTCACGCATTCACGCACCGTGGGTGTTTGTTGAGCAGCTACTATGGGCCAGCCCTGTCTGCAGCTAAGGGGACAGCAGGGCCGGGTTGCAGAAGGACGCCGTTTCGGTCAGGAACCTTCCCGTGGGAGCTGCGCGAATTCTGGGCGTCTGAGCCGCGGGGTGCGGAGGAGAGCGCGTGCGCGCTGCGGGGCTGTTCCCGTAGGGAACGCGGAGGCGCCCCTTTCCATCTGTGGGCTTGGCGACCCACCCGCTGCGCATCGGTCACACTGCAGGGACCCCCACCTAACGCCGTCCAAAGGCCGCGCGCCCTTCGTGGGTCACGGAACACGTGTGGTCAAAGGTCAGTCGGTAGAAACAGCAGCCTGGCTCCTGGCGGCGCACGGACTTGGTGCCGCCGCGGGTCCACCCGAGTGGCGCTACTGGAGGGCTCGCCGTGTCACCCGTCGTCGGGGTGACCGGCTGCGGCTGTCGGGGCGCGAGACGCGCCCGGAGTGCGCCTTCCTCCCGATGATCAGAGCCTGAACGTCTGCTTTCAATGTGTGCGCACTAAATGCCTCTGCCCGCACGTCATTGATCCAAATAATTTTTTTAAGTAACTTAATCAAAAGAATTTACGGGTTTTGTCAAGGCCCGTTTGTGTGCTTCCTGTTGAGCGAAGAAAAGTGTTCTCGGGCGGGCCTAGAAGCCGATGGAAGAGGGTCACAGCTTTGCCAAATAAAACCTGCGGTTTGAGGGGCGCGGGCCAGGCCCGTCGTCGTGTAGCACCCACAGTGGCCACTGGGTGGCAGCGTCTCCCCGGAGTCGGGCCGGAGCGGGTCCCCCTGGCTCCTGGGCTCCTGGACGCCTGTCCCAACCTCAGAATGAACTGAGGAAAGGCGCAGGGACCAGGGAGAAATGTCTTCTTTTGGTTCTTAATACCGTGAAAAGAATGATCTCTCCAAACGCTCTCAGCAAGCTCTTTTGTGGTGTTCGGTAGTTGTTCCCACGGCCGGAGGCCAACAGGACCGAGGGAGGTGCGCTGCGTTTCAAAAGTGCCGCACCCACCCCCGGCTCCTGCGCTGCGGGGCATCCACGACGCCCGTGGGGGCCACGGACGCGGATTCCCCTCTTCTCCTGGTGGAAGAAAAACAGAATGAGACACTCACGTGGGGACGTCAGAAACAGTGAAGGCTGACGGGGACTGTGTGGCCATGTCTCACAGCCCTATCCAGGTCCTGCTCCGTTTTTCGTGGCTTCGTTTAGCTCCTGTGTGAGTGGTTGTCCGGAGAATGAACGGCCGGGGAGTTCCACAGACGCGGGTGGAGGTGCTGATCAGAAAGTGGTGCTGACAGTTATCTCGGGCCAGTCCTGGACGCAGATGCGCTCCGGCCGAGCGCGGTTCTAACGGAACATCTTGCTTCACCCTCACTTGAGCCGAACACGGAAGATGTTGTTACTGTTAATTCGTGGGAAACTGAGGCAGAGAAAGGTTAGGTAACTTGCCCAGGGCCACGGTTCAGGATCGGAACATAGGTGTGTCTGACTCCGAAGCCAGGTATACAGTGTGCAGCCTGCACGTTTCTTTGTCGTGTCCCCCAAAACAAGAAGGAACGGCCTGCAAGCGTGTTCTCTGTTTTGGGGCAACTGTGACCAAGTTTCTCTTCTCCATGACCCTCAGTCCTTTCTGGAAAAGTCACCAGAGGGAGCGGATGTCGCATTCAGTGCTGAGTGTGATGTGCTCGGGGACCAGCCAGCCCCGCGTAGGGCGCCCGGAGCCTTGGGTTTCCTGCCAGGGTGAGGGGAACGGATGACAGGTCCCCCAGATGCGCCTTTTGCTCTGTTGATGTCTTCAGTGACAGTTCTTATTTGTTCCTGTGTTTGTGTCTTAACCCATTCTTCCAGGGTGAGGGCTGGGTCTGGCCCTGAGCTAAGCCTTTTTTCTACATTTTCAATGACTGGAAGGTGATCAGGAGACTGACACCTGTGAGGTGGGACTCAGGTGAAACACACACCCTCACGTGCATCAGTAGGTCTGACCGGACGGCACTCACACTTGTGGGCCTTTCTACCTACTTGGCCGCTTTGGTGACAGCCGGCGGAGAGGGGGTGGGAACTGCACAGCCCAAAGCCTGGACTCTCTGGTCCTTTCCAGAAAAAGGACCCTCAGGACCTGCAGAAAAAGGAGTTTGCAGGCTCTTCCTCTAGAAACGCGATGCCTGTCTGTCCACAGCTTCTCTGGGCGCAAGTCCCCAAATTGCTCTGTGATTCTTCCCTGTCGGGAGTGCCTCACCCCACAGCCCCTGCGGAGCTGAGTCCTGCCCAATGTCCCCTCCAGGGGGCGTCAGGTGAGGCGGCTGTCCCCTCGAAGAATTCTGTTCAGTGAGTATTTTTTCCTAGATGTTACCTTTGAACAGGGACACCAACTCTTCACTTGCGGGACCTGCTCACCGGGTCTCCTCGTGGCTGGCTGTACCGCAGCCCCCCAGGCAGGGAGCTTTTAAAACCCTCACGGCTGGCCGTGCCCCAGACCCACCCACTACAATCTTCCAGTGTGGGGCCCACGCATCGCTATGCCCTGAAGGTCCCCGGGGATTCCCACATGTGTTCAAGGTGGACCCCCGCTGTGGAAGCTGCATGTCTGCAGGCAGAGCCCACCGCTGTTGAGAGCTGGCAGTTCGAATTGCAATAGTCAATTCCGTTGGTAACTCAGCCCCTTTCCTCGCGTTTCTGTGGAACGGATGCCCACGGAAGGTGAGTTACTTTGGAAGCAATGAAGCAGGTCTCTGCCTGCTGTGCCTCAGCCGGATGCCCCCCACAGCAGCTGGAGGGGCTGCCTCCCATCCCCCAAGTGGACCATGGCCCGAGGCCCTGTGACAGTCACTTGCTCCCTTGAAGTCAGGAACAGGATGCGATCCAGTCCCATTGTATCTTTTTATGGCAACTGGACGTGACTCACTGAGTGGGCTCCAGGCAAAGGAGCGCGTTACCCTGAGCGCTCACAGACGCCTGGCGTGCTTGGTCCTTTTTGTGGCTGTGTCACAAACGAGAGCAAAACTTAGGCACCAGGACGTTTTCGAAGAAACCCTGGCCAGTTGAGCTGCCCTCCGGCCTGCAGCCCCCCAACCACCAGGCCCCCCGCATAGAACTAGCCGGTCATGTCTCTGAGAGACGTTGGAAAGCCCATAAACGCCCTCCTTCGTGCCGACCGAGTTGCAGAGGTGTGCTTTCCACGGGAGAAAGTTCAGGTTTGAAGACACATTTTTTGTTTCAGCTGCTAAACAGAAACTAAAAATGTTTCCCTCTGTTTTTAAAAGTAAAACGCAGATTTCTGAAGGCAGCCCGACGGAGTGGCATTTGCCCTCAGCGCCTTCTGTTTATTTACTTTGCCATTATCGGGCATGTCAGCGGTGTCCTGTAATGCTGCGTGTCACACAAAAGCAAACACAGTCACGTCACATTAATGACGGGGCTGAGATCGTATGACTCACTGGCTATAATTCTATGCCCCCTTGCTATAAAAAACATGACCCGAAACCCCAGCCAGCTTGGGAATAAAAGGCCCCACAATTACGACATAGTAACAAAGTCCATGGTGTATACAACTTGATTGTTTCAATGCTCTGTGTCCGTCCACTTCCATTTCACCTGCAATTTATACGCAGCAGCAAAAAGTCAAGTGGAAAATGCAGCCTTTGGTCATTGAAACAAAGTATCCCTTCACCCAGCCTGTTGGCAGGCTCAGTCTAGCCAGAGTGGAACCGGCTGTGATGCCTTGGGTGTTTGAAGTCGAAACCAGGCCCGCCTCCTCGCAGGGTAACTGTACTCGCAGACCCTGTGTGTCCATAGTGACTGCTCCGGAATGACAAGGCAGGGTCCCCACCTCGATCCAGCCCAGCACCCGCAGGACCCCAGAGCCCTAGGGAGATGAGGCTTGGCCAGACAGCAGGTGCCCACCAAGGGCTAACTCTGGGGCAGAGATGACCAGTCCCCTTGGGGCTGTGACTGAGTCCCAGGGCGCAGCAGGGGTTTTCAGTAAAAGTGACGGTCACCCGGCGACCTCCCGTGGCTCCGGCCGGGCTGTTCATTGGAGGCTTCAGGAGAAAGCCTTCACCTCCCCCCCCCCCACCGCCCCGCACCCCCCGATCGGTTCCTTCGGCCTCAGCAGCTTCCCTTCTCTTCAGCAAGTGTTTAGAGCAAAGTGTTGACGCTTATTAATCTGTTTCTCGTCTGCCCGGCGCGCTCACGCATGGCTGGTGGCGAAGCAGCTTGGTCTCCGCGGCGGCACGGGCTGTGACACTGACCAGATCCGCCCACAGTTGTTATTCTTTGTAATTACCTTCATTAGGCGAAAGCATGTGTCAATCAACTTTGAACTTTTAAACATGCCAGCAATTTGCGAGAAAAATGCATTTCTGCGTCCCGGAGGCCATGTGGACTGGAAGACGCGTGTGCACACGTGTGTGTGTGGGGGTGTGTGTGTCCATGTGTGGATGTGCGCCCTCAGGGCTGGGCGCTGTATTGGAAACAGGTTTCTGTAATTTTCTGAGTGTGTCATTTCCCCTGGTCTGCGTCCGGTGACTCTGAATATGAATAAAGAGAATCACGTTGGCAGAGTGGGCTGGGAAAGAGCTGGTTTCTGTGCCTGGGCATACATGGCCCTTGCAAATGAAGGGCGCTCTTTCCCGAACATGGAAAACTATCTGTTTACATCCACTGTCAACAACCCGCCCTCCGGGGGTGCGGCTGTGGACGCACGTGCCCTGGTGCTTGCAGGCTGTAGCTGCACCTAAGTGCCCTCGCCGTCTCGGTTTGGTCCGGCCGCACGGGGTCAGGGGTCTAGAGCCCAAAAGGAAGGCCGCCCACGACAGCATCCTGCTAACTGACCCTCTCGGACGGTTGCCCACCCCTCTCCTCTGTGACACAGGTGCAGCTATCAGGTCCCTCACCCCACCCACGGGCGTGGCTCTGCTTGGGGCGCCCAGTCCCGTGAGGGTTGAACAGCTCTCGATGCTCCCAGGAGGGTCCGGGCAGGCGAGAGTAGAAAAGTACCAGCAGCCTCACTGCCGCGTCCTTGCGTGGCTTTTCCACCAGGGGGTGATCGGGGACAGGAAGAGGTGAAGGGGACGGTGGCAGCTCTGCAGCCCCTTTGAAGGGCTGGGGTTCCTGACTTAAGTGAGGGTCCCCAGGGAGCTGGTCCTCAGTCCAGGAGCCGGATGGCGCCTGCCCTGCTGTGTCACCTCATCCTGTGGCTCTCCACCCTGCCCCCCGACCCCTCAGTCTCCTATCCACCCCTACCTCTGCTTTCGACGGGTTCCCATCCCCTCTGTGAGTCTTTGTCCCACGTCACCAGCTCCATGTACCCACTTAGTGCTTTCAAACATCAGAGCCCTCCCCCCTCACCCCCCGACAGTACTGGGACCCTCTGAGACAGGCTGTAAGGCTGTAGCTCATGTGTGGTCTCGATCTTGTCGGTCTCACTGCAGGTGTCCCCAGGTCCTGGAACGAAGCCCAGGACTCGGGCCGTGGCTGTTGAGTGAATAAGTGAGCGTTTGTGCATCTGTGGGTCACCAGCAGCAGCCTGTTCACAGGACCCCTCGCTGTCCCTGGGTGAAGGGCAGGTGGGAAAGCGGATCAGCTCGCCTGGCTGGGCTTCACCCCATGCACCTGAGACTCACCTGGGAGCTTGACAAACTACGGGTGCCTGCTGGGGCCTCATGCTAGAGACCGGTCTGGGGGGGGGGTTGCTGTTAAAGGTTCCCTAGGTCCTTTTTTTTTTAAACCACAGGTGTGGTTGCCAAGCCCACCCAGCGCACACATGGGGGGTGTTTAATTATCCAGGTACGGCCATTTCCACCCTCACAGGTCAGTCATGTGCACCCTGGCCTCTCACTGTGTACTCAGGTGACTGCAGACAGGAGCCAGGATAGCTGCCCGGGCTGGCACCTGGGGCTTCTCCCCGGGGTCCCTCTGCTCACCCCCTCCGGACAGGTGAAGCCAGCAGTGGTGCAGCGGGCCCCGGGGGGCATGGCCACGTCTCCCCACTTACCTGATCGTGGTTTTGGTTTGCCTCCGCAGTGTTCTCTATGGGCTGGAAGTCATTCGGTTTGGAATCACGGAGCTGGTTCCCCGCAGAGGGAAGGGCGTCTAGTGAACCAGGTGAGTCGGACATCAGTGCGGCCCCTCGAGGCCCCTGAGCCCTGGGGGTCTCTGGCCTGGGATTTGGGGTTGGCTGGCTTCAGCCACACACTTGTTCAGTGCGTATTTCCCGGGCATCTTCCGAAGGCCTCGTCACTGACCGTGGGCTGGTGGAGTCAGGAGCGGGTCTCTGGGCTCGGTGACCGTTTCTCCTCAAGTCTCCGTGACCCTGTGCTGCCACCTTGTCCAGGTCCCCATCTTCCCGGGCATACGCCCTTGGCCCTGCTGCTGTTCTCAGCCTACACCTGTTCTCCTCACACCTGGCGGGATCATTCACAAAACCAGATACTCCACCCCCTTGCTCAGAGCTTTTGGAGGGTTGCTGGTGGTCACCGTCAGAGCTAAATTCAAGCCCCTCTGGCCTCAGCAGACCCGACCCATGTCTGCCTCTCCATCCTCACCTCCGGGGCCCTCTCTCCAGCCCTGCTGTGTCTGCCTCGCCTCCTCCGCAGGCCCTTGCTCCGGTCTTTCCCTCTGCTTGGAATGCTGTCCCCCACCGCGTCAGCTGTGCTTTCCCAGCGATGTCCCCTGTGAGCCTCTAATGCAGGGACCCCATGCCAACCATCCGCATGTCCCTCATAGCATCTAGTAGTGTCAACAGCACTCTGGGGGTCCTCGGGAAGATGCTGGCTTGTGGGTGGACAAATAGCAAGACAGCAGCTGGAAAATCCCCACCCATAGTGCCCTGGAGCAGGTAACTGCAAGGAGCCAGGTCAGCCCCAAGCCTGGCGTGGTCCCCATGCTGCTCACAGCGGTGCGGGGCCCTCAGGCCTCAGCAGGCAGAAGTGCTGAAAGAATCCCTGTTCTCTTGGGGCGGGGAGGGGGGCGCAGGGAGTGGTGCACAGGCTCCCCCCTGGATCGTGTCTCCTACCAGATGATGCGAAGTGAGAATCTCAGGAGACAGCACCTGTTCTCTGTCAATCCCCGTATGTCAATGGTACGGCGCCGTCACATGCCCACCATCCCTCTCTCTCTCTGGCTCTTTCAGCCACAGAAAATGCTTAGTGGCAGCCCTGGCCGGGTGGGCCAGTGGATTGGAGCATCACCCCATAAATCGAAAGGTCGCGGGTTTGATTCCCGGTCAGAGCACACGCCTGGGTTGTGGGTTAGGTCCCTGGTTGGGGCGCATGCAGGAGGTAGCCGATCGATGTTTCTCTCCCTCCCTTCCCATCTCTCTAAATCAATAAGCATGTCCTCGGGCGAGGATAAAAATAAAGAATAGAAAATGCTTAGTGGCAAGTGTACCTGGCAGGAAATCAGCAGCCAGTGGGGGTGCAGCCACACACAGGTGTGATCCGTCTGGCTGCGTCTCCTCTGCTTCTCCGACCGTCTCAGGAACAGCAAGCAGGCTCGGCACCTGGATGGCAGCGCAGACCAGGGTGTGGGGCGGTGAAGACATGGACTAGGTCCCTGCCGGGGTGGGGGGGGAGTCCCGGCTCACCAGCCTCAGACAAGGGTGCAGACTGAGTAGAGGCAGCCACCCCTTCCACCTGTTTCCTTCCGCCCTGGCTGTCCGTGGGCTTCTGAAATGCTTCCGCCTGGCAAGTGCGCACCCTTCGGGGAGTCACTCCCGCAAACACTGCTGACGACGGAGCCCAGTGTGCGGGTCTCGGCCATGTGGACCACGTTGGCTCTAGATGGTCTGGAGATCTACGGAATGGGGAAGGGCCAGCTCCCCGCTGTGTCACCTCCCAGAGAAAAGATTTAATGATTTCTATATTCCCCTGTGGGGAAACGTTAACATTTTTCACCTCTTCTCCAAGGATGATGAGAGCCACACATCTGCGTCGTAGGAACTGTGGGAAAGGTGGAGAACTGGGAGAGAAGCCAGGGGCCTGCAGCCCATTCTGTACACAGACCGTGCGGGAAGGGGTGCTTCGCCGCGACACCTGGAAAACACATGGGCCAGGCCGGGTGGCGGGAAGGCCCCCGACAACAGAACACAAAACCAACCCTCCCAGGCCTGACACGGGCAGCCACTCAGCCTCGGCTGGTCCTCTCTGTGGAAAAGCTGGGGCATGTCCTCAGCAGGCGGGTGACTGTGGAGCGGCTCAGACTCCCCACTGCAGATGGGGAGCGTGTGGGGGCTAGGAGTGCATGTGCGTGTGTGTGCACGCATACCTGTGTGCACGTGTGCTGTGCACGGTGTGTGCATTGCACGCTGTGCATGTGTGCATGTGTGTGGGTTCCTGGCACAAGCACTCAGGGCAGGCAAGGCCCAGGAGAGCGTGGGCAGACCAGAGGCAGTCTTGGAGGTGGTCCTGGGCAGCACCCAGGTTGGTGGGGGCCCCGTCTGCAGGCGGCCCTCCTGGGGACTTGCAGGTGCTGAGGCCCCAGCTCTGCCTGGGCACCTTCAGAGGGCAGGGGAGCCTTCTCTGTGGCCTGGCAGGGCTGTCTCCACTGAAAATCACAGCATCTGTGTCCCAGCTGGCACCCCGCGACCCAAGTAGACCAGGAGAAAGGGAGCACGGGCTCCTGGGGGGCAGAGGCAGGTATGGACCCTGCACGGAGTGAGCAGGGGCTCCTGCTCCCCAGGGGCTCTCGGGGAAGATGGTCTGTGGCCAGGACACTGTCCTGGAGGCGCATCGGATGTCTATGTCCAGCCCCAACACTTGCTCTGACCAGCTGTAGGCCTCTGTTCCCCGGGGATTGTTTTGTTTTCTAAAGTGCAATCACTTCCCGCCCTGCCTGTCCTTCAGGAGAATGGTCGTGAGAATAAAACGCGCTGGTAAATGGGGAAGAACCTCAGTGCAGGTTACAGCGAGGTCCTGTGCCTGTCCCCACGCCCCCTGTAGGTCTGTGAGTGCCGTGCTCCCTCCCCGGGGCCTCCTAGGCCCCCAGGCTGGGGTAGGTGCCCCCACGATGTCTGCCCACAGCTGCTGATCCCAGCAGTCTGCTCGCTTCCCTGGCTGGTGGGTCCCTGGACCCCTCCCAGCCCCCAGCATTGTCCCCGGCAGCGTGGGGCAGAGGGCTCTGTTGATCTTGTCGGCCGAAAGTGGGGGTGTTGCTAGTGAGTCACTGAGGAACATAATATGGTAGTCACCGGTTTGATTTTAATAAAGCGAAATCAGAACTTGAGAGGTGGGAACAGAAAGAAAAAACAGGAGATGCCATCTGTTCCCCGGGTGTGCGGACTGCCACCCTCACTGGTCACTGAGTGTGGGTTTGGTGCAGACGGAAGAAAATCCGTTAAAACTTTGTAACTTTGTACTTGCTCCTCCCCAACCCCCAGCCGGTTGGGGCCAGAGGAACCAAAAGGAGGTGGGGTGAAGCATGGGCCTCACAGCCCGGAGTCCCGCTGGCCCTTGACTGCCTGGTGGGGAGGCTTGGGGAGCATCGCTGCTCTGGAGCCCCGCTCACTGTGCAGGGGGTGACTGGGGGGGCCTCGTCTAACACCCTTAGATTTATACTGACCCGAAGCCCTAATCTGCATGAAGCCAGTGCAGCAGGCTCGCAGGCAGCCCTCCAAGGACATGGCCCAAGGGAGACTGCGGACAACCCTTTCGTCTCGGTGTCTGGCAAGAATGGGTGCGTTCAAACCAAGGACGGGAACCAGCAGACGGGGGAGGGTGGGGGTGCGTGTGTGGCTGAGTCTGCTGTGCCGAGAGCAGCCGGACGGAGGGAGCTGGCTTGGCACGTGGGCTTCTCAGCCGTGGGCAGGTGTGTGTGGGGAGGGGCCTGGTCGGCGGAGGTCACTGATCCCGTCAGAGGTGGATTTTCATTTGCTGTTTTGGGTCGTTGTCACAAGGCACTCTACAGTTCTCCTGGTGACATATCTGCAGAGCCAATGACTGACTCTGTCTCCGATTGTCCCGCAAACGCTTCTCGCTCAAGGACCTCCTTCCACTAAAGTGGCAAGATGGTCTCTGAGCCCGTCGTGTTCTTCTGTGGCCGGACGCTTGCCTGGCCTCACTCAACTCTGAACGGGTCGAGTGAGCTGCCTCATGTGTAACCCTCCTCGGGAGCTGCAGTGCCAGGCACCTTGCGTGTCAGACGTGGCTGCTGTCCCCCATTTCTACTGGATGTGGCATCGGTGCCTGGAATTCTGGAATCTGCAGTGGACCCACTGAGTCATGAGAGGGCGCCTTTCAGGAAAGAAACAAATTACTGGAGGTTTGGCAGGGTGAGAAAAGTCGTTGGTACTTTCTTTAAAAAATATTTCTCATGACATGAGGCTTGGATGGGGTTTGTTTCTACAGAGCGACTGGCGAGAGGAACCTGCTGGCCGTTCGTGGTAGTGAACAGCCCCTGTCCTGCCCCGTGTCACTGCGCATTCGTTCGGTAGCTAAAGCTTCCCTCCTTAACCGAGAGGAGGGTGCTTCGGATCAAGGCTCCCGCTGTCTCACCAGCAGGGTGATGCTCGCCTCTTCCCGCTGCACGGCCCTAAAACCTCAGTGCATTTGGAGACTAGGGCGGTCGCTCCTGCGTAGAAACTCCAAGGTGTTGTTACTCTGCAGACTTAAAAAAAAATCGATTACGGAATCCAGAAAGAAATGAGTTGTGGGCTAAAGACTCCACCCGAGGGCAGAAGAAAAGCAGGGTCTGACCTTCGGACAAAGTGTCAAGTTTACAGAGGGCTGCGCCTTTGTTTGGAGAGAACAATAGTCCCAGCCCCGAGGGCGGTGATCTGTCTCTCGCTAAGTGCCCATCAGTTTGCAAGAATAAAGGGACAGGTGTCATTAACCTTAGGTGTTGACAAACTAGAAGTCCTCGAGATGAGTTAGGAAACCAGTGCAGCCCCACCCTGTGGCCCACGAGTCCCAGGGACCAGTTGCCACGGTTCCTCAGGGTAGCAGAAACTGTCCCTCGAATTTTCACTGAGGGAGCGTGGCTTTATGCCCCTTCTCCGTGAAGTGGAAGCGCAAACTGCTTTTAGGAAACACGGATCTAGATTCCAATCAAATGATCTCCGAGGCCCTGGGATCAGACTTATTTGCAGAGTCACCCTTCACTGCACCCCGTTCCCTCCCTCGGAAGTGATCCCTGGGTAAATTACCGACAGACCCCTGATAGATTCCGGTTTGCTGCTGTTCTTGGATTTTAAAAGCCTGCGTCCCTCTTCATAAATGGCGCCCATAAATCTCAGCCCCGACCGACCTGCTCAGAATCTCTCCTTTACAGGAAGATAGAATTGGGCATCCCGAGGCAAATAAGAGTGCGGTGACCCCCAAAACGGGCCAGATTAAAACCCACCCGTAAAAAATGAAGGGCCACCATCCGCAACTCTCTGCGCTGCAGACCCACAAGGACGTGGCTGTGGGGTGAGCCCTGGTCCCGGGGGACATCTGTTCATTCATTTTTAAACCCTCTGTGTAGATTTATCTTCTCGGGGGACATGTGGCTGTCCTACATTAGATCTACTTAAAATCTATCGGGAGTATTGATTCTGCCTTCATTCAGGCAAGTCGATGCAGCAAGACCGTCTCTGCTCCCGTCCAGCCCATTCGAGGGGACGAGATGTCGACTTGAAGCAGAACCTCCCTAACGTGCAAGACACCTTGTGCCCTGGCTCAGGGGTCTCCGCTGGCCTTCAGGCCCGATGAGCTGATTTTTGCCCGGCTGTGCAGTGGTCCTGTGCCCTGTGATCACACCCCCCTGGATACCATCTCCCCTGTTCAGTCCACAGCACTGGCTGAGGCAGGACTTGCGGTGGGACCACTCGGTGTGATATTCCACCCAAGTGGAAATGTTACATCCAAGAATCACCGGGTGTTCCACGGCCCTGCGAGGGGCGTGCAGAAGGGTATGATCGGGCGGAAATGCTGCAGGGATCTCAGTAGATAAATCAAATCCCCTGACCTCCCCGAAGAGCTGAGCTTTTGACGTCTTATCTTACAGCAGCAGACACGGTGAAGGTGGAGGCTCTGATCGAACCTGACAGCACCTGGGGGGGCCCAGCACGGGGCGATCGCTGTGCTCAGTGCCAGGGGCTCCTGTCCCGTCCCAGCTCCATGTTCAGGTTGAGTGTGCGCACCACGCGGGCGCGGGGACATCTGTTTCTGCTTGTTGTTCCCCTTGGATGCTTTTCAATTGGATTTCCTCGAGCAGGTCCCAGGCTTGTCACCGCCGCCGCCAGGGTCTGTTAAGCATCACCGCTGGCCCTCCATTAAGGAGGAGGTTCAGGGCTAAGCTAATAACTCGCCTGCCTCTCGGGGCGATCACTCATCATCAGGCTCCTGGGACGGGGAGGCTTCTTTGTCTAAGTGTGCCTCTGGGGGAATTGGTTCTGTCCCCGAGTTCCCAGAGTGAGGTGTGAGGAGACAGGGCCCACTGTCGCCCCCTCAGAGCGGCTGTGCTTGTGTGGCCACCATCAGAGCCCGAAAGGCTGAGTCTCCACCACGACTCCTGAAACCCGGGGTCCTTTCCGCAGGAAGCTCAAGTGTGACATGCGCTGGTTCTATGCTCTTTCCTCCGCTCAGCGTCGCCGAATGTGCTTTGAAGGGAGGGAGGGGACTGAGAGCGTGACACGGAGCGTGCGATGATCTCCATCTGGGTCAGATTTGGCGACAGGTCCCACGTGGACCAAGTCCGATGTGTGCTGGGGAGCGAGCGCGGAGCCCACCCGTCCCGGGGCGGTCTAGGGTGGGCCTGGAAGGAGACAGGCAACTGCAAAGCTGTGCACAAAGGCACCCTTATATAGTCCGGCGGTCTCCGCTTTATATGTGTCCTGAGCTGACCGTATCAAAGGGGAGGTCCACCTTCAAGGGCAGGGCAGAGACTCAACAAGTTTGCTCCCAGGTGAGGGCACGTGGGGTTTCCACCCTGTGTCTACTTTCTAGGTGTCTCCTCGGACAGGAGAGAAACCTGGGTCCATCGCCCCCCACCCCTCCGACCCTGGGCTTGACCCTCTGCTGTGACTTCACAGCTAAGCTTCAGAGGAAGGAGGAAGCGGCCTCCTACTGCTAAAGCCCACCCCGACTTTAGACCTACAAGCATTCCTTCCCCCCCACATCCCCCAGGGCAGGCGCTTCCTAGGGAGTCCTCTCTTTTGGTCCCTTGTGCGGATCAATCGCAAAGCAAAAAGTGGACACTGGGTGCGTAACCCCAGGAAGAGGTCGCCCCCAGTGATCGGGTCTGGTTCCAGGAAATAAGATGGGGTGCAGGATTCCTGGGATGCACACTAGGTTGTCCCAAACACGGTGGGGCGGGGTACCAGGAGCGCCTGTCATAAACCCACAGTATGAGTTCAAACTCGTGCCGTTTTAAAAACTACTTTGTTTTTGGCAAGTTCACAGACAGCGTGTGTCGCAGTATCTCCCAGGCAATGCGCACAAGTAGCTGCTGACACTGTTTCTACCTGTTGTCTTCTTATCTCGGGGCCTGTTTTCATTCTGGCGTCCTCAGGTGCCACGTGATTGCATGTCCCGCTCTTGTACCGTATCTTCCGTTCGGCCTCTGCTCTGGTCTTCCGTGTGGTTCCGCGGCAAGGTTCTTCGTGGCTATGCAGTATTCCACCCAGTAGGGGGCCCAGAATTGCCCCGGATCATATTTTGAGGCTGTTTCCAACCATTTTACTGGCGAATGGGTTTGCGTGTACAAACATTTTTTTAACGACCAGGATTTCCTCCATGGGAGAGTCCCGCAATCACCGGCTTAGGCAGCCTGAGTGGTTGGAGAAATCCAAGGTTCTCTGATTCTTCACTCACAGAAAGAAAGCTGTTTTTCCGGGTCCCAGTTTAGCAGGGGAATTTGCTTCTCCGACCTACGTCTTATTAATACGTGGCGTGGTTCCTGGCTTGTTCAGAAACCCTAATGTTCTTACCATCAGGAGAACTTAAAGAGGGGGCAAGAAGCACTGTTTTATGCTTTGTGTTCAAAACAGACAAGATTTTCCAGATGAAACAAATCCTGCTTTACCATCACAGACTTGCCCATTTGGCTTGCACACATGTTTTAGGGAAGGTAGGTCGGGTTGGGGGGGTGCGACAGAGAGCGGGCTTATTAATAGGTGTGTAATGATATAAAATTTATTCGGGGGGCGAGGTAAAACTTAATGGCTCGTAGATAGCAAATTCATTATATTTTTAATACTCCACTTACAGGAACACCATATAACACTTTTATCGCTGCGTCTACATCCTTGACTCCACCTGAAAAACAAATATTTCCAAATCTTGACCGTGACATGATTAGCCAAGTAAAATGTTTTAATAAATATCATTGCATCAGAATATGGCCGGTTCGGCCATAAACTGCCTGATGTTTTATGTTGTCTGCGGCGCCGCGTTTTTAAGTGCTAACAAATTAATTTATTCTAAAGGCCACATCAAGGTGAAAACACCCTGCTTTCACGGGGGCGTCAGGCATCTGGAGCTGGGGCCGGAGAGATGGTCAGGCGTGCAGGGTGGTGCGGGTGGTTAAGTATTCATTCATCGTTTGCGTTCATTATTAAATTATGCGCCGGGCTAATCTCTAGTCATAAAAACACATACAGGGCCAAGGCCTAGTGAACGCTCCATAATTTAGTGTGAGTTCCAGGGCTGCCGTGGTCACACACACGCGTGTTTGTTAGTAATGACACTTAATTACCCCGCGGAGACTTGATCTGCGCTGGCTAAGATCAATAATTCATTCAAGCCTGCGGGTCACTACGAGAATGTCAGTCGGGGACATCACGTCTGGATCCGCGGCAGCCTGGACGCTCACTCCTCACGGAAACTCTGTCACTCGTCACCTGAAAGCATGTTGGCACCGCGGGCCGATGTGGAGGGGCTGATTTTTCTGGGGTCTCCAAGGCAGCCGGGATAACCTTCGCCGGGGATCTGAAGCTCGAGGCCGAAACTGCCTGGGAGCCAGGCCGTCTGAGAGCACAGCTCGGTCCGGCTCAGAGCTTCTCCTGCTCCCGTCGTCCAGGGGCCGATGAAGCTCCTGGCGGTGACATTCAGTCTGCCTGTGCAGCCTGAAAAAGCACAGCCGTCAGGAGAGAGCGGGCCTCGGGGAAGTGGTGATTTGTATTAGAGCAGCCTGGTAGCTGCCCAATGAACCGTGTAAAAACAGTTCATTAAAATATTTATGTGCTTGGCTGGTTAATGCAAAGAAAGCGTTACCGCGGCCTTATAAAACCGGGGTAGCTTCAGGCTGGCGTCAGATCGGTGGTTTGCAATAACTCAGGCCCATGCTTCGCCTCTCCCCCAGGGAAGGAAGACCCAGACATCCCTCTCCCCGCCTCCCAGACCATGGCTTTGCAGGTGTTTAAAGCCACTCTGGGCGTTATTCCTTTTTACTCTTTTTTTAATAAAGATTTTATTTATTTATATTTAGAGAGAAGGGAAGGGCGGGAGAAAGAGAGGGAGAGAAACATCAATGTGTGGTTGCCTCTCGCACGTCCCCTACTGGGGACCTGGCTCGCAACCCAGGCATGTGCCCTGACTGGGAATCGAACCGGTGACCCTGTGGTTTGCAGGCTGGTGCTCAATTCACTGAGCCACACCAGCTAGGGATAAAAAGAGTTTCTTACTGTTTTTAGACCAGATAAAACATTCCAAATTCATTTGTAGGTAATTTGTAATATATTTCCCCCTCCAAAACTATGGAGTATAGTGTGTTGTAAAATCTGATGAACACACATGTGACCACAACATTTTGTCTGGAAGTTAAGCTTCTAGGGCGTGCCGACCATAGTGAACATCGAAAAATGGTCAGCATGAGCTTGGGGGACTGCTATGACAATCTTGTTGCCAGCTGGTTTCTCCCCTTCACTTCAACCTTTTTCAGGATGGGCACCTATTTTAAGCCCCCCTGAGGACACGACTGTCGGGGGAGCATAATTGTTAGACCCTCGATGTTGGCATTTAAAAAAAAATACTTAAACACACTTAGGTCTGTAACAAGAGATAAAAAAAAATACTTCCTTAAAACAAACAAAAATGCCAATTTTCATTAGAAAATTGATCTACATGGGGAGTTGCCTTCACAGGAAATACACCGTTAGACCAATGGGTGGAAAGTGGTTTCTGCGACTCATCTCTACAAAGTCTACCCATGGAAATGGTTTATTCACAAGTGTGGGAGGCTGAACACCACCGCGAAGTGCAAGCATGAGGGGCAAAGCCATAAAACGTAGTAATGTTAAGAAGGCGGGCTCTCTGTCTTCTCTTCTTCCCTCATATACCCACTTTTTAAAAATACACAAGTTGAATGTTTTATTATTAAACCTCCTTGTTTTCCTGCAAGACTGCTCCACAGCATCAAAATAGCCCCGGCAAACTCAGGACGCTGTGAAATTAAGAGTATGGATCATCATGGACACCGTGACAAGTCACGAAAACTTTCCTCCATGGCCACTTATTTCCAATGCGAAGAGCATTACATGTTTTGACCCAAATCCGGAGATGAGTGTAAGCAAGGGCTAGTAGTGCACAAGACTTCAAACAACAATGTTATCCTGGAGTTACAGGATTTTTGTAACTAGAGTTTACCTCAGACAGTCTCAGGAATTCTGAATATTATAACTGTAGCCCATCTGTCCTAAAGATCACAGGGTGTCGTGAAAAAGACGTGCATTCTGTTTATCCGCGGTGATTAGAGTTAACAGGTGTTTTCTTCCAATAGCATCGTGGCCGTTTCTTCTCCCGTCGGTGTCACTGAGAGTTCCTATTTCAAATCTTCTGCCCACCACTCATTGAAGACAATGACGCTGGATCGAGTTGTTTCACTCTTTATTTGGGGGGTTCCATTTTCACTCCTCCATGGAGTGCGTGTATTTCCTTATTTCTTTTTTTTTAAAGAGGGAGAGAGAGACATCAGTCGGTTGCCTCCCGCACACCCCCAGCTGTGGACCTAGCCCACAACCCAGGCGTGTGCCCCAACCTAGAATCGAACCAGTGACCCCTTGGTCCACAGGCCGGCACTCAATCCACTGAGCCACACCAGCCAGGGGAGTTCGTGTATTTCCCATGTGTTTCTTCACTCATTAGCCCCTCCAGCTCAGACGGGTCACTCAGTGCCATCTTGATCAGCCACCCATCTTCCCAAGAAGACTTGTTGGCACGTTGGGGTTGTGCTTCCAGAGCCTCAGGAATTTCGGCTACTTCTCGGACAGAGGAGAATCGAGCACAGCAGCAGCTCTCACACTTTCCAACACAGCAGACTCATCCTGTCTGCTTGACTCTGTCCCAATTTCAGGCAGACTGCAGAAAACAACATCACCCGAAGCTTCCTGGGCAAAACTGCTGATTCCCGCGGTTCCAGAACCATTTTCTGTGGTTACCCACTCAGGTTTCCCAGTGAATTTATGCCCGAGAGGTGACAGTCGGAAAGTATCCTTGAGTTGCAGATGAATGGCTGGCCCAAGCACATGGAGGGATTATTTTCCTAATTCCTAGCACTGCTCAATCTAAGCAGGAGTCTTTGGGGATCAGGTATTATTAGGTCACATGAAGTTGAATTTGACTCCATCACGCTGTGTCCAGCCACAAAGTGTGAGTAATAAGTCGAAGCCAACACCTAGCATGACGTCTTCCACGTGGTAGATACTCAGTGGACACGTGTGGAATGAATGGATGAATGAGTATTGAGGGAGGGGTTTTTTAAAATCTGCCTTTAGTCCTGGCTGCTGTGGCTCAGTGGACTGAGCGCCGGCCTGTGAACGGAAGAGTTGCCAGTTCGATTCCCAGTCAGGGCACAGGCCTGGGTTGTGAGCCAGGTCCCCAGTTGGGGGTTCGTGAGAGGCAACCACACATTGATGTTTCTCTCTCTCTTTCTTCCTCCCTTTCTCTAAAATTAAATAAGTAAAAAAAAAAAACAAAAAGGTAAAATCCGCTTTGAAATCCAGTGGCTGAGTCCCCTTGTCTGAGAGCAGGAGGCTGGGCAGAAGCAAGGGAAGGGAGAGAAATCCACAAAGTTAAATAAAAGAAGCCAACTATTTACCTGTTTCAGAGCCCTAGTCTGGTCTTCAGGTGTGCCCAGAACACCACTTAAAATACCCGCTCGCTCGCTCACCAATAGGGACGTGACCCTGGCCCTCGTCTGGGTAGGGCTGCCGAGTCGGGCCTGAAGCCACACCAGTGCGAGGCTGCTCAGTGGAGAGTCCCTCCTCACCATTCTCGACCACACATCCCGTGAGCCGTGGCGTGGCCCCCGTCACACTGGGACACGAGGCTGTTCTGGACACAGCTCACAGCCGCACTGGAGATCCGAGTGGCCAGCGGACACTCAGAAGGGGCTGCGGTTTCATCTGAGACTCCGAGCAAATCAAGAGTCAACTTTTCAGAAATGTGTTTGGCTAACGTGCGTATGCGTGTGCGTGTGTAGCTATGTCATGTGATCTGTGAGAACAGAACGGGGACGGGGGAGGTGGACGCAGATGTGGACCCTCACCCATCTATGCACACGGCTTGACAATCCCTAGGGTGGCCGAAGAGATCTCGGATAAGTTCAATTAAGCTTCCTGGTCTCCTGCAGCTTCAGACAGGCGGGGAGGGAGTGGGAGAGGAAGTCTAGCGAAGAGGGAGGGTCCCCCGAAGCCCCCTCAGATTTAATTGCGCTTGAAAATGACCCCCAGGCCTGCAGCATATCAACTTGATGTACATAATTGATAGGCAAACATGGTTTACAGGCTGTTAAACGGCACGGCCACAATGAAATGTATATAGTGTTGATTAAAGTGGTTTCTGTCCCGAAGGGTCAGAGACATTAACAAGTTAAAAGAAAGTGTGGGCTCTGTTCTTATCCCTCTAACCTTTGTGCCGTTTCCCTGTAATTGACTCCACATGTTTACTGTGTCTGTGGGCGTCAGCGGTACGGCGGCAGGCGGCGGGTGTGCAGCAGTGCGCGCCGAGAGCGGAGGGCGCAGATGTTACGGCCGCCCCACGCGGGCCGGAGAGAGACTTCAATGAGCCCTCCAGCACGCCGTGTGCTAAACTGTCTGGCTCCTACGGGCCGACCAGTGGAGTGGGAACGCTGAGAAGGATTCAAGCGGACATGTACATGATAATTACTAGGTAATTTTGTTTGGGTTGTAATTTGTGGTGTTATTTTTATAGCTGACGTGAGACGTAATGTATTTTTCAGGGTTCTGCCGCGGCGAAGGAGCAAGAGGAAGGTGTCAGAAGGTATTTGTAGGGACGGTGGTTGAAGAGGCCTGTTGAGGTTGATGAAATGCTCTGCAGGCAGCATGTTTGCTAGCCCGTGTCTGAGGAGTCTGCTCTCCTGGCCGCAGAGTGACAGTGAACTTGGGTCAGGTAGTGAGGCTTCTGCTCCTGAGTTCAACAGTCTTCTTAGTCTCATTCACGCTCAAGCCGCGCCGTGTCTTTCAAAGACCTTTCCTGCGTACGTAGCATCACTGGGCACGGGTTGCTGTGGTTGCTTGCTGTCCGTCTGCCCTGCTGTCCCCTCTCCTAC
This sequence comes from Macrotus californicus, assembly GCA_007922815.1. Classification (NCBI taxonomy): domain Eukaryota; kingdom Metazoa; phylum Chordata; class Mammalia; order Chiroptera; family Phyllostomidae; genus Macrotus; species Macrotus californicus. Next base: position 381,154 of record VMDR010000010.1, read on the forward strand.
TGTCCTCTCTTCTGTCTGCTCTGGGTACCACGGTCGTGGCAGGGTCCTGGGCTCTGGCTCCTCCGGCAGCAGCACTCAGATCTGCCGGCATGACAGACTGCTGCCCGAGCCACGTCTGGCACCGCACACTGACCCCCCCAGACTCCCTGCAACGGCCTGACGGCAGTGACGCAGCCCCTCTGACGCGGTAGAGTTTTGCGTCCTGGGCCTCCCTGCTCATGTAGCTCTCATTATTTGCTGACTGGTAATTTTAGTCTCTTATGTGCAAGTCTTATCTTCCTGGGAAGACAGCAGAGGCAAGGCCTGGCGCTGTTGGCTGTCGGTGCGTCTTCCCTCAGTCCCGGGTGCAGCACGGTGCTGGGCTCAGCGTGGAAGTCCTGTTGATGCAGGCTCATGAACCCGTGACAGGTCGAGAGGGACAGGGAGAAGCCTCAAGATGACCCGGTGTCAAAGGCCCAGAGATGGGCCACGTCCCTGCCTCAGTCGACAGCCACTCCGAGTCGACTTCTAGTTTCCATAGATAGGGGACCAAATGACATACAGTTTTAAAGTTCCACCACGTCCTATGTCCGGAGATTGGGAATCAAGATGTTCTGTGTCCCCCGAGGGAGGAGGCACTGGCTCTGGAGCCACCGTGGCAACCCAAGGCCAAAGGGGTTATGGCGCCACTTGAAGTCCCCTCTCTGGGTGGCACATTCTAGGGATAGGGTGAAACCCGCGTGTCTCGGGCCACCATGATTTCTGGGCACCAAATCAGCAGGGTAGGTTTTTATTTGTGGAGTGGCTGTCCCAGGGGAACCTCTACCAACCATTTACTGTCTTTCTACCTTGAAGGGCAGGAAAAGGGCAACTCACAGCCTCCGGCACGCAGGCCCATTCAACGTTTAACGAGTTTAAACAGCAGACACACCGGACCATCTTGTGGGCTCGGTGGTCATTTTGGGGAGCAACACGGGAACTTATGCGGACTGAGAAATCTTTCTGACTCTTCCAGTTTTTCTGGGCTGCCTCTTTTCCACCATGTAGAGATTTAAAATGATAAAAAGCAATTATCCAAATAATTAAAACAGGAAACAAAGATCAGTACTTTCCCACTGATACTGTTTTCTGGAAAATGAATTCCTTCCTTCCAAATGATATCTCTCCCCAATTTCTGTGCATTGTAACCGAGCTGAAATATTTTTCAAATCATAAGCTCTTCAAAGCGGATGAGCTATTTCTCATATCAGTGATGAGTGAAAATTCAAGAAGTTAGAAACATGTTTGTGTCTTTTTTTTTCCCATGACTAACCCATGTCTATTCTCTATGAAATTGATGTCAAAAAAGTATTATATATTTTCAGCGGGAAATAGAAGGCTGCCCTCCACTATCCTTGTGAGGACACTGTATCCCCTTAATCATACTTTTCATTTCAGTGCATTGAAATTTCCGTTACCAAGGACAACATCATAAATAAAAGTGTTTGTGAAATTTTACCTGCAGCTCCCCTAACTCTGTGCATTAAGCATGAGACCGGCAGAGAGGTGGTCAAATGTGAAAATTTATAATCATTTATTACGTACCGCCGAGGCAGGAAGGGGATAAAAGCGTGAAGGCACACATCTATAAACGGAAGCCGAAAAGCTTAAATGAAAAGTAAAGTGAATTTCTGTGTCTTGTCATGAAGTAATGAGAAGCTAGAGCTTTTATTCATAGCAGCCCAAGATGCATTTACTCTCAATCCGGCGCCCGCAGTAAACGCTGCCCTGATGTATGACCGGCGACTTACAAAGAAATATTTGCGCTCTACATAATAGTATAGTTAGGAGGCTCACTGCATGGTTGAGAAGATTCTATAAAGGTTTATAGCTGGTGGTGTTGCTGTAATTTCATCACGATGTAGCTAATGTAGTACTTTAATATCACGGGTTACTGTTTTATTTACCATTTATTAGTGGCTGACAGAGTCGATCATCTCTGCATCATAAACAAATCGTGGCGGGTTCTGCAGGAACCCTAAAATTCCAGAATGGATGGACTGCGGCCGCTCCCACTGCCACATTCCCTGGAACGAGCTGGCCGTCCGATTACTGTTTTGATTTACGACACGGGAGACGGACGGTTAGTCCGCTGGCCGGAGGAAACTGGGGAGCATGTGGTGTCGTGAGTATAATTAGCACCGCACGTCCCGTACGTGCAGAGGTCAGTCCTTGAGTCAGTTCCAGCGGAGACCGGGAGCCTTTCTCCAACGTTCTCAGGTGCTCGGCTAGAGCTGTTTTCTACCAGTTCTGGGGCGGGGGCGTGAATACCGCCATCCCATTAAGCCTCAGTCAATGCTTTCTTGTTCAGGTTTTCTATAGAAAGTTTTTGTCTGAACCTGTGAAAACGAAGCCCAGCTGCGTCTACACTTCCTGTTTGCATGTAGTCCTCCCTTGATAGACGGGAAAACAGAGAGATAGAGACAGATAGCGATGACCGGCTGCTGCATAAACTGAGCCACATTAATACAGCTGATAACAAGCACCGTCACGCAAGCCCAGTAAGAAAGAACGCACCGATCTCCGGACGCTGTGTGAAATCGTGCCAAGTAGACCGAGGGCAAACCTCGGTCCAAACCAAGGTTTAGCTCTGCGACCTTGGACACATCTCCTGACCGTGGTGAATCTTGGTGGTTCCACCTGCAAAACGGGAGTGATGGGTGGTGTGTGCCCTGCTGACCCCTCAGGACTGTGGGGAGGGCCAAATGAGACGTCACACAGAAAAGCCCTGTGAGGGCTGAAGAGGGACACACACTGTGCATGCACTGGGCATGCTGAGTGCACACAGAATTGCATGCTCAGGTCCTTTTTATGTAATACAGGAGCGGCTTTTCTCACAAAGTGGCTACAAAGCCACGTGAAGAAAGATCTGTCATTTTGCTGATGTTCACCGAACACCCACTACCGTCAGGCACTGACAGACCCGATTGCATGACGAATAGTTGATGTGAATTTCCAAAAGGAGAATGAATGGGCACCAGGATAGACACGGATACTAGCCAAGCCCCAATCACCGATTCTAGAACCTTTGCCCCTGCGACTCTACGGCGCTCTGCCGTTCACACGATGGATTAGGTTCTCTAAATTTTTTAATTTGGGGAGCTTACACACGTTTAAATTCCCCGCAGACCTTCAGCTCCCCGAGTCTGATGTGAAGGCAGCTCTTAGGCTATAACTCAGTGGCAGTGATTGAGCTCCGGTTGGGGAGGGGATACTTCTGGAAATAAAAATAGCCCGACTCCAAAGGGCAACCTTAGATTAACAACTCAGAGAAAGAGCAACAGACTTCAGGTGACTGAAGTGACCATTCAGAGGAGAACAGAAATGTCAACAGAGGCATGAGCTTTATTGATTTTTCCATGGATGTTATTTAGTTCCTGGTGCCTGAAATCCCCTCCCCTCTGTCTGTCAAAGTCTCGCTGATCCGCCAAGGTCCAGCAGGAAGGTGGCCCATTCTGTGAAATCTTCCTGTCTGCCCCTTGCCCTCCACCATGTTGTGTCTTACTTATAGTTCTAAAATGCTACTTATATGACAGCTATTTCTATGTCATTCCTTATTATGCTTTAAGTTGTTAGGAGCAAGTGTCTCTCTTTGAGATTCTTTTGGCTTCTGGCCAAAGGAGGGAAAAGGAAGGAGATGAGGAAGTCACCCACCTGTCTAGCCTCCTGGTGGCGGAGCAGTGTCCCCGTCCCGGAATGGTGAGCCTTTTATCTCGGGGACAGGAGAGTGCAGAACCCAGAGCAAAACAGGATTGATAAAATGTGCCCAAACCTTCCCATTTGAGGTCATTTTTTTCCATTTTCTAAGCACATTTATCTTCCTTCTACTATACGATGGAGACATAGACTTTAATATGTGTGTTAGTGATAACAGAGAACCATGATTTACTGGGAGAAAGGCAACCATTTGGGAAGTCCTGGGTATTACCTCAGCTCTAACACCAGAACGCACTCCCGTCTTGAGGATCGGTTAAGGAGCTTTAAGTAACGTGCTGCGCCACCCGGGTGTTGTAAGGGCCATTACTGGTGCTTAAGAACACACTGAAGGAAGGCCAGTTGGGATGCTGCTGCTGCGGTAGCCTGGTCGAGTGGCCGGGCACTGTGAGCTAGGGTGGGGCTGGGGGTGGTGGTGATGGTGACGCTGTTGTATGATGTGATGTTGGTGATGGTGGTTGTGTGGTGGTGATGTTGGTGACGGTAGTGATGGTGATGATGATGTTGGTGATGGTGGGGATGGTGGTGATGGCAGAGCAAGGCACAGAAACAAGCCACATGTTTAGGTTGTGATGCTGTCAGGCCTGGGAGGGAGTTTCTGCTGCACGGAACTGGGTGGATGGCACTGGGATTTCCTGACGGACGGAGACCTGGGAAAGGACCAGAGGCACCTCTGGACGAGCAAGCAGAGATGCTGAACAGGCAGCGGGACCTTTGTGTCCGAAGCTCAAGTGGGCGATTGGGGCTGGGGAGAAAACTGTGGGTGTCATTGGGCTGTGGTTACAACCGAGGCGGCCTCCAGAGAGGCTCCATGTGAGAGAAGTGTTGTCTTCGGGACTAGACTTGGGAAAGTCTCTCCCTTGAAGTCCGGGGAAGGGAGAAGGGGCTGGAAAGGAGTCAGAGGACAAGTCGGGGCTTCAGCTCTGGCTCTGTGAGTCCTGGTGTTCCAGCAGCCGCAGCTTCTTTCTGCGGGAGAACACTGTTGTCTCCTTTTCTACAGTCTCTGGTCTGAGTCGCTTACATCTTGAGAAAATGCTGGAGGTGATGCACTGATCCGAAAGCTTTTATTAAACAAAGATGTGTCCGTGTAGAAAGCATTTAGGCCCCATTGCTCTCCGGTCACAGATCCTTTCGAGGGTTCAAATATCTCCACGTTTGTTCCCACATCCTGCAGTCCAATGAGGTCGGAGCCTTTTCCTTTTCTTGTGTAGACAGGTGGGTGAGAGCCCCTTTAAAGTGGAGGGTGGAGAGCTGGGAGGGAGATTCCAGACCCGATTCCCAGCCTCCAAACCTGTCTCTTCTCTGCTCCCATCTTCTGGGGCCTGTCCATGGGGTCCCTGGAATAGTTCTTTTTTTTTTTTTTTAAAGATTTTATTTATCTACTTTTAGAGAGAGGGGAAAGGAGGGAGAGAGAGGGAGAGAAACATCAATGTGTGGTTGCCTCTCATGCGCCCCCCACAGGGAACCTGGCCTGCAACCCAGGCATGTGCCCTGACTGGGAATTGAACCGGCGACCCTTTGGTTTGCAGGCCTGCGCTCAATCCACTGAGCTACACCAGCCAGGGCTGGAATAGTTCTCAAAATGAAAACAACCGCTCATCTGGGCAGAGGTCTGCGGCAAGCACAGCCTGGGGTCTGGCTCTCAGGGTGGAGGGTCACCTGAGGATGAAGCGTGGGGGTGAACGGTGACCGCCTCTCACTGTGGTGGGTGCCCCAGAGCTCTGGTGGGCTGTGCTCTGGCACCGCAATCCCTGGGGCGGGGAGGCACAAAAGGACACCTTGGTGTCACCCAAGCCAAGGAGGAGATTTCAAGGAGAAGGTCAAGGACGACAGGGCCTCAGGTTAGTCCATGAAGTGGCCGTTTCTAGTGGAAGCTGTTCAAAGCGAGGCGAGGAGCAGTAGGAAGGGAGGAATGTGTAGGGATAGAAAGGACGTGCTTGCAGAGCCCCAAGATAGAGAGGAAGAGGGCGGAAGGTGGAGTAGGCGTCCCTTGTCAGGGAAGGTTCCGTTCCTATTGAGTTTTGTTGAACTGGGGACTCCTGAGCATGTTTAAACCTCGTTGGCAGGGGTCCCATTTCGAGAGGGAGGTGGGTATTCCTGCAGACAGAGGGGTGGCTGAGACCCAGGAAAGCCGCATTCCTGAGAACTAGGTGAGAATGGCAGGGGGCTCCTGGGGCGCGCGGCTCTGGCGGCTGGACAGACAGACAGACAGACAGACAGCGGGGCCAGGGGCTTAGGAAATGGGCAAAGGTGCTCTTGAAATGAGGACTGGGTCTTCTCACTGGAAAAACAGGGACTGGAGTACTTTAAAAACTGGGTGAAAACTTCTCCCCATAGATGGGGAGTTCACAGAGGTTTGAGACGCTGGCCTAATTCTCGTTGCTCCAAAGGAAACAGCAGTGAGTGTGTGCTGGACTGAATTGACAGAGGCATTGCTGTTTCTTCAGTTACTAGTAAATGAGTATTAAAATCTCAGCCCAAATCCTGTGGGCTATGGACTATGCTCTAACGTATAAAACCTGCAGGACTTTCTTAGCCTGGCGAGAGAATAAAGTTTAAAATGGGTTGGACTGTTGATAAAATGAAGGCGTGCCTGATTTATAAACAACATTATTATTTATAAGTTTTCGTTTGAATCCAGTAGAATTTAAGAGTGTGTGTCTTGCCTGAATGGGAAATTTAATTTTCGTCATTCCTTCGTCTGATTTAACGCCTAAACCAGTGGCCTAAGAAAGCCCCAGATTGGTCTGAAAGATGCGTATTTCAGATGCGGTTTAGAATTTTGCATTCTGAGATGCGTGTCTCCCCGTCTGCCGTGTGGGGGCTGGACTTCTCCGGCTACACAGCAGGGACGGAGGAGAAGGGCTTGGCTTAGAAGGATTTTATCAGAAAAAAAAATGAATGAAACAGTTATCTTAATAAAATCGAAACCAGGGGATTTTGCTGAAGCAGCTTTCAAAACAAGAATGACCCGTGCTGACATAAGGAAAGAATAAAGATGACAAGGATTGGTTTCTATATGATTGTTTTGGGTTTTTTCCAGTAAAAAAAAAAACAGTGTTATTTACGAGCACTGTGAACATGTGCCAAAAATACGTCTTCAAATGCAGATGAGATCATGAAGTTTCACTGTCCTCAGTCAAAGGAGAAAGAATGACTTTTGGTCCAATCTTTCAAACTTTGGCCACCTGCCTGGTATTTCCCTTCAATTTCACACTTTGGAAGGGCCAGCAGGCAGACCCTCACTCAGGATGGGAACCCAAGAGCCATGCTGCCAAAAGAACCTCCTCACCCCCCTTTCAAAGCAAACCTGCCTCCTTAATGCTCTGTGTGTGGAGGGACCACTCCGACTAACCTTTGCTCATGAAAAGTATTGTTTTTGGGTCATATTTCTTACAGTATAACTATCCCTGATTACACGCCAACAGAACGCATGGAATCTATGACAGATATCTCACCTGAATCTTCAAGCTTACGACTTTTAACTCGATTGTGTTCATTTCCCCACAAAACTAACCCTAGGCGAATTTTTGCAAGAGACCCAATGTGTCTTTGGAGATTGCTGCTTGATGTTTTCGGGGTCCTTCCTTTTCTTTTTTTAACATGTGCAGATCATTGACACCAGCATCAATGTCACTTAAAATGTCACCTCTCCCACACGCCATCACCTTAAAACAATGTTTCTCAAACTTCGGGGTGCAAAGGAATCAGGATGCCAATTGTGCGGGAGGCCTTTGTTTACTTATTTCTGCCTCATTTGGTGTCAACAACTGCTCTGGGGCAGCTCCGGGGTCGCCTGGGACACAACAGAGTGAAAGCAGGACAGAGGAGGGCCCCAGGGATGGAAGGTGGCCGGAGAAGGTGAAGTCAGGCAGTGCCTCACGTGGCATGTCCATCTCATCCCTACTGGAGGCCGGCAGCACGTTCGGGTCCCAGGCTTCACCGCTGCCAAAGAAAGCCGCGCCCCACCCCGGCAAGCTCAGCGAGACTGAACGCTGTCCCAGCCCCGAGGCCTGAGCAAGACCTCTTGTGTGGGTCCTCAGAAAGGGCACTTTCTGTGGTGTTGTGGACACTGTCGCCAACCACATCCCTTCGGAAAACGCAACGTTGCACTTCGTAGGGCTGCTTATGATACTGCGAGCGTGCTCTTGGGTGAGAACGATCTTCCGTTAGCTACAGGCCAAAGGATGCGGCTGGACCCTAGCCACGTACCGTCTACAAAAATGAATGCGAAGTGGATCGAAGGCCTGAAAGGAAGTCCTCACATCGGAACACTCTTAAATGTGAGCGTAAATCTTTGTGACCTTAGATCGGACAGCAAGAGCACCGCCAACGGCAAATAAACAGACCTCATCAACACGGAGTCTTTTGTGCTTCAGAGAACACAGCAGAGAATGGAAAGACAACCCACAGAGTGGAAGAGAATACTTGCAAATGTAAGAACTTCTTTCTAGAGTATGTAAAGAAGAAATTTTACAACGCAATAGCAAAAAAGACAAACAGGCCAGTTGAAATACTGGGCAAAGGATCAGAATAGAGATTTCTCCAAAGAAAATACAGACACGGCCAAGAGCTGGTGAAAAAAATAGCTGATGCTCCACATCATTAGTCAGCAGGGAAATGCAAATCGAAGCCGCAGCGGCCCTGCTTCCGCCTGAGTAGGAGTGATTTTCTTATCTGTGAAGTGGAAAGGCAGGGCTGTCACAGGCGTTGGGGTGGTACGTAAGCTCTCTTCCAGCGTTAACGTGTGTAACTGCACGTCCGGATCTGCAGGGGCAGGGACAAATCACAGTTGAGCTACCGACCTGTCACTTTGTTCCCATTGAAGAGGAAAGCCTTTATCCTGGAAAAAGTTAGGCCAGGAAGGGTTTGACGCCCAGTTTAGACACCAGATATTGGGGAAACGTCCAGCTCAGGTCCCTGACTCTAACCCTAGGGCTGCAGCTCCTAACGAGGGACGGAGCCCACCCCGGCCGCCAGGACCCTTCACACCCCGCCAGTGTCCCGGCTCCCACAGAAACACCCACGCCGTTTGCGCCCCTGCGGGCTTTGCTGCCGGAACAAACAAACAACTGCCTGCTCTCTTAGCACGCGGCCCAGCGCCTCCCTCCTGTGAGGCTTTCTCTCGTGCAGCCAAGATTTCCCACGCGCCTGCTCTGTCCTAGATCCTGAGACTCGAGCACTGACCAGCTGACCAGGGCTTCCTCCTGGAGCTAAGAGGAGATGGGCAAACATCATGGACAATTAGATCTTTTTATTGTTACGGTTACAGGAAGAGCTAATGAGGGGCGAGGAGGGTGTCGCGGAGAATGCTGTGGCCATGACGTGGGTTGTGTCCTCGGGAGGTTGGTCAGGGAAGGCCCCTCCTTTCTGAGGTGACACTGAGGCTGAGACCTGAAGGCAAGAGGAAGCCGGCCCTGTGGAGATGAGGAGTGCCCGGGTACCTGAGTCCTGGCCCGCTGGAGGGAGGTGATTCACAGCTGCTTTAACATCGTCCTGTGGATGGGAAGCTGCTCCTGCTCGACCACGAAGAGGACCGGCTGCTTCTGAAGTCAGCCTTCAGGGAGAGAGGCCACCCAACCGCAGGCTGAGTGGTCAGGTCGGGGCTCTCCCTCCACAGAGTTACGGCTCCTTACCCATAAATTCAGAGAGCGAGGTCCTGCAAGGAAGCCTGATATCACACTCGTCAGGAGTGACAGTTCTCCCCCCTGACTTGAGCAGTAGGGCCACACTACAAGCATTGAAAGGCAGTGACTAATAGTTCAGGGACAATTTGGTGACTGTTCATGGAGTTGAGAACAGGAAGCCTGGCTGAGTGGCAGAGGTCCCCCTTATCTTCGACCACTCGGGGGAAATAAAACAGGAGGCCAGCTGGGGTGGACCCACTGCGCTTCAAAGCTGCTTCGTCTTCTCCGAAGATTTCAAGTTCAATGACTGGTTGAGTAAAAAATTCAAGCTATTTGGCAGAAAGCACAGGTTTCGTCAGTCCCAACTTTTAGAGATGGTCAGATAGGGCCTGAAATCCATCTCAGGGATTTGTACTCACACCTTCTTTTCTACAAGAAATCCACCAACGGATCTTCGGTCTACCCCATGAGGTGGGCAACACAGAAAAGAAAGAGGCCGACAGAGCAAGCCACTGATCTGTTAGGTGGGGGGGGCTGCAGTGGGCTCCCCAGCAGCCAGAGTTCAGACTCTGCTTGCGCTCGGCTGCTTCACGTGCTGACGCCGGACAAGCCGCTTACTTTCTTCCTTTAAAACTGGGACGTACCGAGGACAAGTCCATGCCCCGTAAACACAACTCACAAACGTCAAGTCCCAATGCAAATGTTCACAAACAAGCAAGTTGAAGGTCAACTGGAAAGGGGAACTTGCCCGGGGCTCCCCATCAGGAATTCTGGCCCTTGTACCTACGTGACTGGGATTTGACTTCGGGGGGGATTTCCAAACATGAGGCCTTGGACCATCTTGTTGTTGATTTTAAAAATCTTATGCTTATTCTTTATTCCAAAAAGGGTTTTTTGGGGGGAGGGGTATAAGTATAACACAGCAACTCTTACCCCAGATGGCGTCTGAACCAGACAGGCTGGTGCGACAGTCTGCAGACGGGAGTTCTGAAGGCTGACTGCCCAGGCCTCGAAGCACCCCCGCCTCCTCAGAGGGAGCCTCCAGCAACCTGTGGTCCGATGCAGGTCTTGGCCAAGTTCAGCCTGCAAGGCACGGCAGGTCCACCCTCCTCCACCTTGGCATATGTGGTTCACAAAGTGCAGATGCTCCATGTCCTGAGAACGGTGGTCGGCTCTGGTGAGACAGACACCTCGGCCCCACACCCCAGGATCTTCCTGCTCTCATCGGTTTCCGAGTTTGCCAGAGGACCGCGGCCGGGACCTGGGGGACTTGTTTGCCTGGAACAACTTACCCAAAGCCCACGAGAGAGGCTGCTGCAGCCTCCACGGCTCTGTACCAACTACTGTCTCCTGAGTGTTGTCTCCAGACGGCAAAGTGGCTTCATGCCCCTGTGTCCCCGAGGCAGCCTGTCCTACACAGTGACTGCCTAGACACACCAGAAAGTGTGGGACACACTCGCTCTGATCCTCTGGGAAGTTCTAGGGAGCGCAGCAGGTTGTTCTTTTCTGCTAAAATGGGGAAATACTCTTTCAAAACCCCTTTCCGAGAAACGTGTGGTGCCGTCTTTGAAGTGGACGCGAAAGTCCAGGCTTCTAAGTGATAAGGCTCCTGAGCTATCAGCAGGTAGCTTGCTAGGGCTGCTGTGCATTCACAGGCTGTTGTGTGGATGGGGCCCTCCTCCTCATCCTCTCCCTTCTCCTCCTTCTTCTGAGAAACACGACTAAAACAATTTTACTTCCAGTTAAGGGGGGCCCTTCTTATGTTATTCAGAGCAACAGTTCAGATTGTAAAAGAAGCACAAACCCATTGGAGAAACGAGAGAGAAAGACAAAAAATTCAGGAAAAGACGCTTTCTCAAATTTTGCTGCACATTTAAACTTTTCTGGTGTATGTGTGTCCGTGCTTTTCTATGGGTATTTTTTTTAAAGATTTTGTTTATTTATTTTTAGAGAGGGGGGAAGAGAGGGAGAGAAACATCACTGTGTGGTTGCCTCTCTCACTCCCCCTACTGGGGACTGGCCCACAACCCAGGCCTGTGCCTTGACTGGGAATCGAACCTGCGACCCTTTGGTTGGCAGGCCTGAGCTCAATCCAATGAGCCACACCAGCCAGGGCCCTATGTGCGTTTTTATATAGTGGTTATATTGTGATACAACTTTGTTGCAGCTTTTGGTCATTTAACAGTTTAGGAAATGTTTTGTTCCATGCTACTAAAAATCTTTTAAAGTCTATTTCTAGAAAATATTTTCTCATAATAAAAGAAATAGAAAACTTGAACAATACGTAGTATTATAAGGAAAACAACGAGGCCCCGTGACCCTGCCCCTTGAGGGGAATCCTCATCATCAGTACTTCGGTGCATTCCCTTTTTATGTTTAAATGCACTTTTTGGCATCGCTGAAAGCGTACTTTTTGTGGCCTGTTGTTCTTCACGGATGTGTCTTAAGCAGTTTCCTTCAGGGTTAAAAACTTTCTCTAACAATTTTTTTGAGCGTCTAAGACTGTGTCACACCAGTAACCCGTCATCTGCTCGCCCACTCCTCCACGCAGGGCTTTCTCCAACAGTTCCTTCTTTGTCCCTGAGGCATGGGGCCTGCTCTTGGTGGGCACTCTGATTTCTGTCCTCTTAAGGTTCAGAGTCCCAGTTCCCCAGGGAGCCTTTCTTACTCAACTCTGTGTGTTTTTTTAACACCGGGTCCACCTTCACAAGCCTCTCCTCATTTCTTGTACTCCAGCATCCTTGTTTTGCTCCCCCACTGAGTTGTGAGCTGGGAGGGAGGGTGGAAACCGTGTCGGCAGCAAACACTGGGGGAGCCCACGACCCTCCTGTGACTACTGCTGTCCCATCCCTGTTCTTCCTCGGGCTGAGTGGTCACCTTCTTTCATGATCTGATGTTCTGATCACAGGGTTGATCAAAGGGTCGACTGGTCAGCCAGTCCCAGCCAATCACAGCGGGCACTGAGATTGTCCACGAGGGCCATGGGATGCACCTGGGGCCTGAAACCCATCTCAAGAGTGGAGAGAGAAAAGCCAGTACCCCCCACCCCCTGCCGCCATGTTGACAGGGGCCATGAGAACGGGGCCAGGGCCTGCTGGCTGCCACTCCTCCTGCCGAGAATGGCAGTCCAGGAGAGTGAGCGAGAAGCAGACAGGGGATCCTTTGTTCATTCCTCCTCTTGCTATTCCGAGACTTAATTGCTCAGCTATTTCGTCACTGCGGAGCCGACCCCAGGACCCTGCCAGCACAGCTCCTTCCCTTTATGAGTGGCATCTGCTTTGAGCTGGGTTTCTGTCATCTGCACGTGCAGAGTCCTGATTCACATTGTGTTTGTGAACCAAACGTTGCAGTTCTTACAGCTCAGATCTGGAAAATGCTAACTGCTCTGGGAGCTGTGCTGTCCGTTGTCTCTAGCCAAGCGTTCCCACCGACAGAAAGCGGCAGGGGACGAAGTGCTGCTGGAACTCTCTGAATTCTGTCCTGAAATTCTTCCCCATCGATTGGTTCACCACGGCCTTTTGGTTACCACCTAAACACTGATGCAAGTCTGAATTTATTTTACCTTCACGGAAGGCAGACTCCAACCTCCCTAAATTTACAGACGTGTGTACAGACTGCCCCTTAGAACAGGGATTTGTGTATTTTACATAACAAATGCGTACAGAATGCTTATTTTGAGCCAGGTGCTGTGCTAAAAATTTAGCTCATTTGCCCTGAGGTAGGTACTATTATTATCTCTGTTTGCAATGAGGAAACCGAAAGCCTATGATTGTGTAATTTGCCTGCGGTCACAGAGCTGGTTTGCAGGGGGGCTGGAGTCAGTGCCCGAACCTTATCAGCACCGGGAGGGGTGGGTGGGGATGGGGGTCACAGGGCAGGTTCCTGGGACCTGCCAGCTCAGAACCAGGTCTAGAAAGATGAGACTTTTTAGATTTTTTTTTTCATTTATCAAACATTTCTGATGTCTCATTGGCAGCCTTTGGCAGTCTGGAATGTGATTGAGGGTACATGATTGAGGGTATCTTTGGCTTTTGTAACCGAATGAGATTCTGCTGCATGTGGATCTGATGTTTAAGTTATATTGATCTTGCCTCAACAAATAATAGCAAAGATCTACCCCTCGTGCATTCTCGAGAGATCTTAACCCTGAAGGGGCCGTACCTGGCTGGTTGCAAAGGGTTAGTGGGAGAGACCTGCCCCGAGAACACGCTTTCTGTTGTATCTTCTGTCCTTCCCTCTGCCACTGAAACAAGATGAATCCGCCAGAAATCACCCGCTTGGATTTTGTTTGTCTGGTTCTTTGTGGAATTGCCTTTGATTTTCCTCTCTGTTAACTAGCTTCCATCCAGTGCTCAGCCCACTGCAGTGAGGGTGTTGCCCCCACCAGCCCCCCAAAGCCTCTGATGCGGAGGCAACAGGGCCACCTGGCCGCCCCAGGATTCAGAGGTTACGGAGGCATCCTCCAGAGCTGGTCCAGCTCAGGTCGACCTTCTGGCACCTCACGGCCCCATAACCTTGCAGAACCTGTTTGTTCTCCCCCTTCATCTGGTCTGTAATGCGGGCGTGACGATGGCACCCACACCCTCGGGTGACATCCTAGGGCAGTGCTCACTTCACAACTGTGTCCGTGGTGCCCGACAGTGGGTGGTGGCTTGGGTGTAAATGGAACGGGCTAGATACTCCCAAACACACGGCATTCCCAGATCCTTTCCGATCGGACCTCACGGTGACAACGGACGGGATTCCTCCAGCAACCACTTCCTGCCGGGCACCGAGCTAACTAAGCACTTTACAAACAGGAGCTCACTGCGTTCTCGTGGCACTCGGCGAGGCAGGTACGATTACGGTGTGTGCTTTGTCCAAAGAGCTCAGCAGCGTGCCTCAGCTCACACAGCCTCTGCGGGGCAGGGCTGGGCCTGGGCACCAGCCCGCCTGCTTTTAGAGTCTGTGCTGGTTGCTGATCATTTGTTCCTCCCTGAACCTCTTCCTTTGGTTTCCATGGAAACACCCTCTTTTAACCTCCCTGTGGCCTCTTCCCTGGGTTCTTCTCTTTCTGCTCCTCTCTCGGGCAGAGGTGCTATTTCCTGCAACCCTGTCCAAGGCCATCGCCTTTATTTGCTCTGCACGCTCCCTCCTGGGTGGTTTGACGTCACCTGTACTCTGACCACTCCCAGACAGAGCCCCTCTCTGTCCTGGAGAGCCTTCCCAGGGCCCAGGCTTTGGTGTCCACTGGCTCCCTGGACCACACTCCCGTTTGACATACATACAATGATACATGTATGATTTTTTCCCAACAAACATGCACTTCTTCCATTTCATTTTCTATCTTGGGACGAGGTGCCCATCCCTGGAGCCAGAAATCTAAGAATCACCTGGAACCTGGCTCTTGTTTTTTCCTGTCACAGCTACTCAGCACCCATAGCCATGAGACGGCAACCCTGCACATCCCAGAGTCCCCCCTGCCATTTCCTCAGTTGGGGCTCTTGCCCTGGTGAGAACCTCCTACCTGGGTGCCCGCCTCTGGTCGCCCCCTCTGCCATGCACCTCCCTCATCCCTGCCAGAGTTGCTAAGAAAGTCTTACGATGTCACACTCTTGATGAAAAGTCTTCCACATGGCTCCTTCCCCAGACAAGACCAGCTGAGCTCCCAGAAGGGACAGGTGGGGCCTTTGGGGTCTGGTCCTGCCACCCCTCGGGGGTGTGAGCCCCTCCTCCCACCGGCTCCACAGGTCTGAGCTCTGGGCAGGTCCTCGGACAGCTGGGTGGCCTCCCAAGGTGGGGTTTTCTCCAAGTCTCTCTGGGAAACGTCCTTTCCCAGGTATCTCCCTGGTCACTCTTCCTTCGAGAATCAGATTTTCAGAAAACAACCGAATCCCATGAGCCTAGCCCAGAAGAGGCAATCTCTTCGGAGACCTCAGCTCCCCTTCCGCAACCCGCCTTCTTTCCCTGGCAGAATTACTTGTCTGGCTGCATAAACTGCTTATGTTTCTTCTGGTTTGCTCATCAGTATGAATAGACATTTATTTTAAAGACATACATGCATTTAAACACGGAATTCACTTTAAATAATAAACCCATCGACATCTTTTCTTGTTCAAATTTATTGTGGTCTTTATATTAAAGGTCACAGGAACGAAGAAAAACCCGCACAATCAGATCCCCAAATCAAACACAGGTTTCGTGGGTTCATGTGACACTGGGGACCCAGGCCCCTGCAGGTGCGGCTTCCCGTCTCCATGGCAACACGCTCCACGGAGTAAGACGTCTCCCACCTCTTGGTGCGATCACATCGTGAACACTGTTCTAGTTCACCACTGCGTCCCCTGGGTCTGACCTACGTCCTCTCCTTCTCAGGCTCCCAGCTCAGAGACCAGTGACCACTGAGGTGTGCATCTTCCCATCCTCCATCCTCTCCGGCCGGTTGTATTTGGGGAGGGACACGGGGAGGCTCTGGTATTTGTTTTACAACCACAAGATCACAGGACCCTCGTGTCTTTCTCCTTCACTTTTCTCTCCTAGCCCCACGCGGACATCTCTCTAGCTCGCACGCACAGAGCTCTCCCCGCTTCTCTGAGCTGCCTGAGCAATGGAGAGCCACAGTTTTTCAGCTCCTCCTGTGGCCAAGGGTGTGGGAGCGGCTCCTGGATCCTCGCCATGGTGCCCCGTGCTATGCCAGCAACTCAAGTACGCAGCCCCCGCTCCCTGATGCTCTTGTTTCTGGGGGACTTAGTCCCCCAGACAGGAACTGTTCAGAGAGGGTCAGTTGGAGCATGACTTAAAAATAAACAGATGGCCCCGGCTGGTGTAGCTCAGTGGATTGAGCACCAGCCTGCGAACCAAAGGGTCGCCTGTTCGATTCCCAGTCAGGGCACATGCCTGGGTTGCGGGCCAGGTCTCTGGTGGGGGGGTGCCTGAGAGGCAACCACACACTGATGTTTCTCTCCCTCTCTTTCCACTCCCTTCCCCCCTCTCTAAAAATAAGTAAATAAAATCTTTTAAAAAATCAACAAACGTACATAGCACTGCACCATTCAAAGAAGTTCCGGCGACCTTGATAATGAGGTGGATCTGTGATGGTGCCATTACTTAGCAGCCTTCGGGTGGGAGAAGGTGCGTTTCCAAGCAACAGGCAAGTGCGCGTCAGTGAAGGCGAATTTGTAAGGACCAGCACAAAGACAGCCTGGCACGCAGCACCTGAGCATCCTGTGGCAAGGCGCTTGTCCTTCTGTTCCTGGGAGGCCTTCCCAGGTTGGAGGAGAATTACTGGGGATTACTGCAGACTGAGCCCCTGGCCCTGTGAGCTCATCAAATTGCAATGCTTTCTATAAGCCTCAGCTTTAAACATCGCCCCAGGCCCTGGCTGGGTAGCTCAGTTGGTTAGAGCATCGTTCCAATACACCACGGTTGGGGGTTTGATCCCTGGTCAGGGCACACACAACAATCAACCAACAAATGCCTAAATAAGTGGAACAAATCTCTCTCTCCCTCCCTTCCTTCCTTCCTTCCTTCCTCTCTCTAGTAATCAATGAATTTAAAAGTTTACGAGTTAGGGCGTGTCTAAGGCTGCGTCTTTGAAGAGCACCTTAGTAGGAGTCAGAACGCCAACCCTGGCCCTGAGCAAGTGCAAGTGCAAGCCTGAAAATCCCCGTGTATAACAGAAAGCTAGCACCGTTCCTGCTGCCTCAGGATTATGTAAATGCAGGTGGGCTCTCAGGGGAGCCACACATACCTTGGCGTTGTTAATATCATTCTGATTCCTGAGGAGGCCCCTGCCGCGGGTGTATGACACCTTCCTGTCCTTTGTCTCACGGGGAAGAACGTATTACCACTTAAAAGGAGGCTGGCTTTGTGGCTGCCATGTAGTGCGCAGTGAAAGAAGGGGGCGATCGAAGTAAAAATAACAGGCTAGATGTCAGCCTTGGAAACTGGGGGCGGGCACTGTTCACCGACTTCCAGGGCAGCGAGACCCTCACAGAGCTACCTGGGTTCTTACTGTTTCACAGACAAAGGAGAATGAAACACATGAGCGTGATTTTCCCTCCCTTGTCCCCTTCAGTTTCTACCAAAACAAACAAACAAACAACCTGAGGCATTGCAAAGGATGGCTTTTTAAGAACATCTTTATCTACTGATTTTAGAGAGAGAGGAAAGGCGAGAGAGAGAAACATCGGTTCGTGGTCTCACTAACTGATGCATTCATTGGTCGGTTGCTTCAGGTATGTGCCCTGACTAGGGATTGAACCCACAACCTGGGCCCCGTGGGAAAACACCCTCACCACCTGAGCTACCCGGCCAGAGCCTGTACATTGCTATTTTTAACTCCTGTGCAGTATCAGACACACCCCCCGCCCCAAGTTCTTTCCCTGGTCCCGGCGGCTGCCCATTTGGCACCCACACAACAGCAACCCCGCCGCACTGGGGACGCTTCCTGCCCGAGGGCTGGGAGCCATGGACTGCGACTAAAATATCGAGAATGGGAACCTCTCTAGGTGAAGATGCCCTCTATGCTACGGAAGGATGTATCTGGGGACGGCCCAGCAGAAACTGCCAGCACCCTGAGGGGTCGTGCTGGTTGGAAGTGGGGCACACTTCCAGCGGTCTCTCATTGGTTGGGGAGAATGTTGGGGTGCAGAGTTCCAGAGATCTCCACACCAGTTGAAATCTGGCAGTTGGTTGATTCTGGCTGTTCTTTGAGGCAGTCTCTCTGCAGCAATGGCAAAGTCAGAGTCATGATGAGCTGAAACGTCTGTTTGCTGTGTCTGCTTTGATTCTTCCCTTCGGAAAGTAGAAAACACGAGATGTTTATCCAGTAGCGAGGGGTTTATGGAGTTCAGGAGAGTTGAATCCACACCATCACGACAGCCTGTAAAATCTGGGGATGGATGTTGCCACGGGTGAAGCGTACCACGATTTCACTTCTTATTGTTCACGGCTTACCTTTCACCTGCGTGTGGGGGCATCAGGTGGACCAGGCGGGAGAGCGGGAGGCCAAGGTTCCTGGAGTGGACTCCAGTCGCAGACCTTTTCAGGGTCCTCTGATGTCCACGCTCTGGGGCTTGTCAATTATGTGCCCAAGGGTGTGTCTGTTGAAGAAAAAGGAGAAAGGGGGAAAAAACTGTTCTCATTGAAACTGCTTTTATTTAAAACCTGCTTCAGTCTCAACCTTTCTTTTAAGAGGGCGATTTCTCTTGTTGATCATTTTTCCATTCCGTGAAAGGGCTACGTGTTAAAATGTTAGATGAGGAATGAGCAGCGTGGAACGCAGTCGAAACACTGGGACACGGTCCACATTCTTCCCCACTTTTCCCAGAATCCAGAGGAAATGTGATCTGTTAAAAACTGTCCTTGCTTTTCGAGAAGACTGAATTTGCAGAGCAGATGAATTATAGGCGTGACGACACACTTCACAGAAAGGCTCTCTGATTTTCCAAGCCTCACGTGCAGTTCGCGTAAAGAGCTGAGTTTCCTAACGTGCAGAAGCCATAGCACCCAAGGGCCAATGTACAGGAAATCGCTCCGTACGGTAGCAGAGCACCTGCAGCACAAAACAGACCCTCCCCCCCCCCCCCCCCCCCGTGTCATCACCGGGGTTAAAATTGGAGTGGCCTCTCTTAATTTGGTATCTACACAAGACAATACAAAATCAAGGCCAAGCATTACTAAGGGAAGGAGGGCTGCCCATTACCTCATACCTTTTTCATAAATCAGAGAAGACACGTGTTTTTCTTGAATTATCTAGAATTAGGGGCAAACAAGTAGCCTACACAATGAGGCCCGTCCATGCAGCCTGAATTCTCTGGCCTTGTAGACAGACCTGAAGGCTGCGTGTCAGATGGAGGGGGTGTCAGTGCCCAGCCACGGGCAGCACGCATCCACAGTGACAGGGATCTGATAGCACAGAGGTTTTTTAAAAAGGTTATGACCCCAATGAAAAGTTTTTATCACTCGAAAACTATTAATCTGTCCTGTCAACACAGATACGTGTCTATAGTGCAGCAGTTTTACCCCTGAAGTATGCAGATCCTCAATAAATTCAACACAGATACGTGTCTATAGTGCAGTAGTTTTACCCCTGAAGTATGCAGATCCTCAATAAATTCAACACAGATACGTGTCTATAGTGCAGTAGTTTTACCCCTGAAGTATGCAGATCCTCAATAAATTCAACACAGATACGTATCTATAGTGCAGTAGTTTTACCCCTGAAGTATGCAGATCCTCAATAAATTCAACACAGATACGTGTCTATAGTGCAGTAGTTTTACCCCTGAAGTGTACAGATCCTCAATAAATTCAACACAGATACGTGTCTATAGTGCAGTAGTTTTACCCCTGAAGTGTACAGATCCTCAATAAATTCAATGAAAAAGGAAATCATAGAGATGGTATTGAGAGCTAACGAGAGTGATTGTGACCTATGTGCTGAGCCACGTTAACGTAAAATGTTGATAACGGGGAAATCGGACGTGTGATGTATGCGAACTCTTGGCCGTGCTTCCTCAATTTCTCTGTGAAGCTGAGATTGTCCTTAAAAAATAAAGTCTATTAAAAGAAACTAACAAGAACAAGACTTGTTTCCGTTTTATTCAATCTCCTATTCCGGGATTGTCTCCACCATCTGTAAGATGTAAGAATTCAGAGGTAAAGCAAGTTAAAATATTCCCGTGATATGTTCCTTCTGGAAGTGTCATATTACTGACCTATTTGAACCATTTCCTGATTTCAGTCCAGACCCCCGTTTACTATTTGGTGCGTCAGTACCTGACAAGGAGAGCACATTGCAGATTTTAGTTTCCTCTGTAAGGCAAAACCCCGTAGAAAATTTCTTGCTCCTTATTATCTCTAGTAAGTTTCAACCACATCAGTTTTATGTACTTAAAAAAACAATAAGACTTTAGATTTAAGAGTGAGATTTAATTTACATTTCAGGATTAATTCATTTCTAAAGCTAAGAGCTAATAAATAGCAGATTTGGGGAACTTTTATTATGTATGAGATTCAGTAGTAATGTGCGCAGTTTTGCAACAGCTGATCACGTGAAATATGGACTCGAACTGGTATTTTAAAACTCTTCATACTTATCACTCTAAGTTTATCCTCTTAGCTGTTTTATATTTTTAATCTTAAAAACATGCGGACCCCATTGAAGACAGTTACAAATATGTCCTAAGTGCTGTGGTTTCAGGCAGAGCCTAGAAATCCTGATGCTCACAGCTATTTCGGTGATTACTCTGGTCACATCTTCCGAGTTTAATTTTTTTCCATACCCAGCTCATCTTCCAGAGACCGGCATCCTGACGATTTTCCTAATTAACATTCTAGACACCCGGGGTGGCGTTTCGGGCTTTCTTTCTAAGTGACGGCACGGCACCAGCACTGTAAGTGATGTGCCAGTGTGTTGGCTTACAGATGCTCGAGGTACAGCTGCTAATGCTGAAAAATAGGAAAGTAAATTGACCTTGATGAAGTGTGTCTTCTTTTGTCTGTTCCCAGGAAAGTTTATTTCAGGTGTTTCTGCTGTGGAAATGATTAGCGTTAACAGCTCTCCCCCTCCGTTTTCTGTTACAGGGTCTCTCCATCTTCCTGATATATGGGGTGTACGACACAGGAGGTAAGTCTGCTCGGAGTGTCTCAAGGCTGACAGAGTGAATGAGAGAAGTGACAGGTTTCTTATCTTGATAACTGAGGAACAAAGTTGGCTTTTCATAGGAGTGTCCGACTGCCCTTCACGGTTGGACCAGCTTATATGCATCCGGCTCACCATTAAACACTGACACCCGGAATGCGGGCACAGCCTCATTTCTCATAGGCACTGACTCATATTTTACCCCTGCCTGGACTTTCTGAGTTCCCCGGCTTTCTTTTAACACTCAGCTGCACTCAAGTGTTCAAGTCGCACGGTTCCAGTGGCAGAATGCTTACATGTAGTTGCACAGAGCTAGAAAAATGCTAATGTCTCTTATTTCACAGTGCTCACTGAATACTGTCCTTTAAGTTTTTGAGCAGACTGAGAGAGAGGTCCATACGGATTCGTTAATAATCTTGATGGCTTCAGTGGTGAAATTTCTCAGAGAAGTCATTTATTACTGAATTGTGAGAAGTGATTTAGCTAGAAATAATGTGATCAAAACGGGCTGGTCACATCATTGAAGAGAATATGCTATGTAAATAAATTCTTGTTCTCGTTCTTTTATGAGAAAATTTCAGGGACTTACACTCTATGAGGAAAGTTGCTGGATTAGATTTTTGCATGCTTGGTGTAAAACTGAGTGCTTTGTGCACATTATGGGGTGATGTCTGATGGTAGTTGATCTGGCTTAGATTTCATGACGTTACTTTATCCTGGTCCCTATTCTGCATACACTTCTCAGGAGTCTAACCTGGGGAAGAGGAGGGTGGATCCCGGCAGAGACCTTCAGGGCCTGGGGGCCGGTTTCCCAGAGTCACACACGGAGGGCCAGGCGGCGGGGTAATCTGGCAGACACACTCGCCAGGCCGACAGAGCAGGCGTGGGATTTAAACCGCCGAGGATGAATCCGCACGTGGGCGTGTTTTACACGGCTGCTGCACCTGGCTCACGCCGGTTCCCTTTCCTGTAGCCTTCAGGTAGGTTGGCAGCAAGACAACTTTTTTTTTTTTGCAACGGTACCTCTATTGCGGTTTCCAAGTAGGCTCTTCCTGCAAATGCAAAGGACGTGCGCCCATTGAAAGGGTTCCCGCACTAGAACAGCAGCCACGTGATTGAATAAATGCCGGGCAAATGGGGTTTGAGGGCTTCTAGGTGGCGTCAGCGGCGCCCCGGGGCGAGCCCTTGTGGCTATGGACTTTGATTGGATACCCGGACTGCAAACTGTAAAATGGAGCGCGCCCGGGCGCAGGCCTCAGTTTCCCCCCGCCCGCCGGGCCTCCCGCCCCTGGGGTCCACCTCCGGAGCGCCTTCCGCACAGGCCCTCCCTACGTCCTGTCCTTCACCACCGCCCACCAATCAGGTCTGTCTGCCACGGAGGCATCTCTTTGGAGGGTCCCCCTAGGCCCCGCCCCTCTAGCTCCGGGCCGCCCCTGCGCCCAACCGCTCCGGTGATTGACAGGCGGGCCGGGCGGAAGCTGCGGCGCCTGCGCGCTGTCCGCGTTGCGCTCCCCTCGGCCGGGCCGGCCACTCCCGGCAGACCCCGCGCCGCGCCTGCGCAGTGCGGGGGAGGCTTTTAATTCCATTGTGGAGAGGACGGCGTTATTTTTATTAACCGGAGGCGGCGGCGGCGGCGGTAGCGGCGCGGCGGCGGGACCGTAAGTGCGGGCGGGGGCGGCGCGGGGCGGGCGGGCCGGGAGGGGGGCAGGCGGTGCGCGCGCGCCGCGGGCCGCAGTGCGGGCGGCGGCGGGTCTCGGGGTCCCGCGGCCCGGCCCCACCGCCTCTCCGTCCCCCTCTCCCTCCGCAGCCAGGCCTCCTCCGGGGCATGCGAGTCGGCGGCGGGTTCCTGAGCGGCGGCTCCGGCAGGCGGGCGGAGATGGAGCCCAGCTTCCCGCAGAGCCTGGTCATGTTCAACCACCGGCTGCCCCCGGTCGCCAGCTTCGCCCGGCCGGCCGGCCCGGCCGCCCCTCCCCCGCAGTGCGTGCTCGCCCCCCCCGCGGCCCCGGCCGAGCCGCCCCCGCCGCCGGCCCCGGACATGACTTTCAAGAAGGAGCCGGCGGCCTCGGGCGCGGCCTTCCCGGCGCCGCGGGCCTCCTGGGGCTTCCTGCAGCCCTTGGTCAGCATCAAGCAGGAGAAGCCGGCCGACCCGGACGAGCAGCACCACCACTACGGGGGGCTGTTCGCGGGCGCCGAGGACCGGGCCCCGGGCCTGGGCGGCGGCGGCGAGGGGGGCGGCCCCGGAGTCATCCAGGACCTCAGCGTCCTGCACCAGCAGCCGCAGGCTCCACAGCACCGCGACGCCCTGCTTGGCGGCGGCGGTGAGGAGCCAAAGCAGGACATGAACGTCAAGAAGGCGAAGAGGCCAAAGCCAGAATCTCAGGGAATCAAAGCCAAGAGGAAGCCCAGCGCATCCTCCAAGCCGTCTTTGGTGGGAGACGGAGAAGGCGCGGTCCTGTCCCCAAGCCAGAAACCTCATATCTGCGACCACTGCAGCGCGGCCTTCCGGAGCTCCTACCACCTGCGCAGACACGTCCTCATTCACACCGGGGAGAGGCCCTTCCAGTGCGGCCAGTGCAGCATGGGCTTCATCCAGAAGTACCTCCTGCAGCGCCACGAGAAGATCCACAGCCGGGAGAAGCCGTTTGGCTGCGACCAGTGCAGCATGAAGTTCATCCAGAAGTATCACATGGAGAGACACAAGAGGACGCACAGTGGAGAAAAGCCATATAAGTGTGACACTTGCCAGCAGTATTTTTCCAGGACTGATAGACTGCTGAAACATAGGCGCACGTGCGGGGAAGCCGTCGCTAAGGGAGCCCCCAGTGCAGACCCTGGCTCCTCAAACCATAGCAACGTGGGAACCCTGGCTGTGCTGTCTCAGGGAAACAGCAGCTCTTCAAGGAGGAAGACGAAGTCCAAGAGCGGAGCTGCTGAGAGCAAGGAACACAAGGCTGGGAAAGCAGGCGAATCGCAGCTCGCAAACAGTGTGAGCATGCAGACTTACTCCGTGGAGATGCCTGCCATGTCTTCCAGCGGCGGCATCTTGGGCAGTGGTATCGATGAACTTCAGAAAAGGGTGCCAAAACTCATCTTTAAGAAAGGAAGCAGGAAGAACACAGACAAAAACTACCTGAACTTTGTGTCGCCGTTGCCAGACATCGTCGGACAGAAGTCCTTGTCTGGGAAGCCCAGCGGCCCCCTCAGCATGGCATCGGGTGCCGGTGTGGAGGCCATCAGCCTTCTCCAGGGCGCGGGTGGCAAACCGGGCCCGATGAACAGCAATTACGATGACGCCATGCAGTTTTCAAAGAAACGAAGATACTTGCCAACTGCCACCAGCAACAGTGCCTTCTCGATCAACGTGGGACACATGGTCTCCCAGCAGTCTGTCATCCAGTCTGCAGGGGCCAGTGTCCTGGACAGTGAGGCCCCACTGTCGCTCATCGACTCCTCAGCACTGAACGCTGAGATCAAGTCTTGTCACGACAAGTCTGGCATCCCAGACGAGGTCTTGCAGAGCATTCTGGATCAGTACTCCAGCAAGTCGGAGGGCCAGAAGGAGGATCCTTTCAGCATAAGCGAGCCACGTGTGGACTTGCACGCCTCAGGAGAACACTCAGAGCTGGTTCCGGAAGAGAACTTGAGCCCAGGCACGCAAACCCCTTCCAGTGACAAGGCGAGCATGTTGCAAGAATACTCCAAATACCTCCAGCAGGCCTTCGAGAAGTCCACTAATGCAGGCTTTACTCTTGGACATGGTTTCCAGTTTGTCAGTTTGTCCTCACCTCTCCACAACCACACTTTATTCCCAGAAAAGCAGATCTACACTACGTCTCCTTTGGAGTGTGGTTTCGGCCAGTCTGTTACCTCAGTGTTGCCATCTTCGTTGCCAAAGCCTCCGTTTGGGATGCTCTTCGGGTCTCAGCCAGGTCTGTACCTGTCTGCTTTGGACGCTGCCCACCAGCAGTTGACACCTTCTCAGGAGCTGGACGACCTGATCGATTCTCAGAAGAACCTGGAGACTTCGTCGGCGTTCCAGCCCTCGTCTCAGAAACTGGCCAGCCAGAAGGAGCAGCAGAAGAACTTGGAGCCCTCAGCCAGCTTTCAGATCCCGTCTCAGGAGTTAGCGAGCCAGATGGATCCTCAGAAGGACGTAGAGCCCAGGACGACGTACCAGATCGAGAACTTCGCACAGGCGTTCGGCTCTCAGTTCAAGTCGGGCAGCAGGGTGCCAATGACCTTTGTCAGCAACTCTAACGGGGAAGTGGACCATAGAGTCAGGACTTCGGTGTCCGATTTCTCAGGGTACACAAATATGATGTCCGAGGTCAGTGAGCCATGTAGTACAAGAGTCAAGACACCCACCAGCCAGAGCTACAGGTAAGGGCCCCGCGCACCCGGCCAGGGGCCTCCCGTGTCGTCTCGTTTGTTCTGAGAACACTGCCATTGGAATGTTTGTACACGGTCCTATGAGAATAATGTAATGCCCTTTCAATGCAACTTTTCACATTTAGTTATTTTGTTAGCGTGATTTTAGCTGTTTCTATTATGATTTTTAATCAGAATCGATAGATTAAAAATAGTTTGACATTCAAAGTGACAGTGTTTAGCAATCAAATTTACATGTATAGATGGTCAGGGAATAGCCCAAACGTTTTAAGTGCAAAAAAATAAAAAAAGTAAAAAACAAAAAAATCCTACAAAAAAACAAAAGAAAAAAACACAAAAAAACTTTGTTGCTAGGATTAAGGTTATTCTAATTGCTTTACTCTCAGGAAAGTGTAATAACGCATGGGAATTCTGTACGTTATCACTGTCATGGAATATCCAGTTTGCAGATGGTATGGTGCACGTGTCACCATTTAAGTAAGGGATCGAAAACATTTCAAATTGCTCTGGGCTGGTAGGATTCACGTCATCACCTGAGTAAGGGATCGAAAACATTTCAAGTTGCTTTCTCCATTTGGGCTGGTCCAAAATTCTGAGAAGTTGGCTACCTATGTTCTCTTGCAGCTTTTAAATGTACTCTGAACTTCCAAACCACATTCATTCCAGCCTGGTAGAACAAACATTCTTGGATCTTTGATCAAAGCCTGGAATGATAGCTTTAAAAAAAGGGAGAAGAGAAAGAGCACCCTCTCCTCGCCCGGCTGCACCGGGGCTGCAGTTCCCTCTGGAGTCAGCTGGTGCCTTGCGCAGGGCCACAGCCCAGGCGGCGGGCTCCTCGTCAGAAGCCACGTTGGAGTCACATGGTTCTTTGAGTTTGGGGTGTGTGTTATAGAGCCTGCAGACACTGTCCTCGCTCACGTCACTGTAGGTCACCCACACTTGTGGTCTGGTTTCGTTTTTCTTTTTTGTTCTTCCTAACCCTACCCTCTTTCTGAGAGTTCTGGGCCTTGTTCTCTCTTCCTGTCTCGACAGTTTAAATTTTAGAATGAGTTACATTCCAATAGGTAATTCGTTAAGCATTTTATATGCCTATGGCATCCAAATACTAAATAATAAGATAAACACCTGCCAACCCCCCACTTTAGAACAACAGACAAAAAGCCTGCACAGATTTTCGTGTATAGTAATAACCCCACATCCTCAGAGCTGTAGATACTAACAAGGCTGTAATTCCAGCTGGTGACACAGCTGACGTGAGGGGGAGGGTGTGCCTGCCTTCAGCAGTGACATCAGAAGCGCTCTATGGGACTGCAGCCCGTGACGTCCTCGGAAGGGCGCGTCAGTCAGTATTGCCAGGGTCTCGAAGGGCGTCAGAACCTGCTCTCAACCCGAATTGCCATTGGAAGCCACCGACGCCAGTGGCTCTGCCTGAAACCACTTTTTGGCTGTTGTATTTTTTTCCTGATTATATTTTTTAATGTACTTTGGTGTTTATGCTGATGAGTTTTTATGTACTTTGGTGATGTTTCAGTCCTGCGTACTCTCTGACGCCAGGAAAGTACCACTGTTTGTTTGCCGTCCTGTTGTGCAAGCAGCCGAGCGCAGGCTCCCTGTATAGTAAAGGAACGTTGTGCAAGCGTGCGGCACTTCTGTTACGGAGCAGTGTTTGGAGCGTGAGAAATTACCACGACGCTCACAGAAGACTAGTTAACCCCCTTCCTCCCTGAGTGTGCTTTCCCAGCTAAAGGGTTACCTACTTGTCACTGCAAGATGCTTAGAAAACGTGTTTGATTAACCCTCTTAAATACACTTGATTCTCAAAAGTCTGTATCTCTCATTTTGGTAAGTGCGGTTCAGCTCTGTTGGGGATGGAGTGCACGCCGCCATCGAAGGGCGGACAGGACCTCACCACTGTACCTTAAGGTGTCTGATTTCCCCCGGTGTTTAGTTCTCCACAGGTTTGAATTTCCTTGATGACTTCTACTGTGTGTACTGAACTTGCATATGTATTACTCCGACTGTTTGCTCTAGTTTACTACCAATAAAAGACCTGTTAATCACAAAGTCGAAGAGAGGAGGCTCACTTCACACCCAGTCGCACCTTCAGGGTTCTCCGCTGACGACGTTTCATTAAATATTCGTGTCTGCTGTCACTCGCGGTCCAGGGACTGGCGTTTCTGTGCTTTCCTTAAACTTCAGTTTATTTTATGTTTCTCCATTCATTTGAAAATTGACTCTGTGTATGAGGTGCACTCTGCGGAAGAACAGACGTGTAACATGTAAGTCAGAACATGTGCTATTGAAAGTGGGTTAGCCGTGCTATATTATTCCAGAGAGATTATTGTTGAGGTTTCATTTTAAATCAGATCCCAGTATCTTTTGGTTCCAGGTATAACACTTCTCGCCTCAGAAAGGCTGCGGTGAGAGAGCGGCACAGACCGGTGCGGAACACGGCCAGCAGGACAAGCAGGGCGCTAGTCACTGCGGGTGCGGGTGTCGGGGGAGGAGCCGGGGCACGTCCGCCCTGAGGATGCAGAGCAGGTGCTTGCAGCTTAGTACACACGCTCACTTTTAAAGATGAAGGGGAAGAGGTTGCACACGACTACGTAAAATCATGAGAAAATTGTGCTCTGAACTTTAGCAGCCACCAGTGTTGAATTAGGAGTAAAAAGTACAAAATACTATAGGAAAGTGATCAGTTGTTTACACTGGTCATAAACATGGATTTCCCTGGAGAGGCCTGTCTGCTCGTGGGCCCACGTGATGAGGAAAGGTAAGTTCGTGTTTCCTGTGCCAAGGCTGTCCCCACATCGGGTCACTTCCTCGACCGTGAGTGCCCAGCTCCGTGTCCCTGACTCCACGCTGACACCCGGCCCTGGCTCCAGCGCCGGCGTCTGCTGCTGTCCAGGGCTGACCTCACGTGAACCGCTCTCACCCGCCCGCCCCCTCTCCCGTGTGGGCAAGGTCTGTGGCTGTGGCCTGGTCACTTGGGGTTCGGGCTTCTACTGCCTCGGTGTCGGGTGTGAAGTGGGAAACTGCCTTTGTGTTTCTGCTGTGTCGCGAGCTTACAGTGAGGGAGCGGGGCTCTTGCAGGGCCGGGCGGTGGTGTGAGGAGTGACCGAGTGATGAGAGCAGAACTGGGGCAAAGCCTGCACCGAAAACTTAGTTTTTTAAAAAACGTCAAACAGCAACGCGGTATCCCTCCGATGCAGTTCTCTGTGTTACGTTAGTCGGGTGAGCGCAGAGCTCCGCCCGCTCCTGTGTCTGCCGTGTGCTGGCTCCCTGCCAGTGTCACGCTGCAGCCGAGCCGTGTGGCTTCTTGATGTCACACAGTCCTTAGCTCCCAAGTTCACAGGTCCTTGTTCAACTGAACTTCCACCAAAAAAATGAGCTGCTGAACTTCAAAGCAATATTTTCAGAGTGAAGTACGTCTGAAGACTGTTATTTTCTTAGTTTTATGGACTTTGCTTCCTGTGATACGTAATGACAGGATTTCATTTTTGGAATGTGACACAGGCCACCTTTGCCAGCTTGTGATGCGGGCCTCCTGTCCCATGAGAGTGCTTGTCCGTGGTCCTCCCTGGTGGTCAGGGCAAGGCGGCTGCTCCCCTCAGGGTGAGGAAGGGTTCCTGGTTTGGGGAAGAATGTGGTGTGAAGTCACCTCTGCTTCCTTGCACCGTTTCGCCCCTTTTTACAGCATGGACTGTGGGTGACCCCCAAAGCAGGTGCTGTGTCATTTTTCAGTGACACTGGCTCTGGTCATTGACTCTGGGCAGCTGACGACAGGATTGGTCTCCCAAACCCACACGTGAGCAGAAATAGGTGTGCACTTGCGAGTTCACAAGCCTGTTTGTGTGCGGGCCTCTCCCGCCCCCATGAAAAAATGCCTCCCATGTGGGCCCCAGATCGGGCCCTACAGTAGGAGACTGCCCAAAGATTGTCCAGGTGAGCTAGAAAGTCAACACCTAGACTGAGAAAGCATCTTGAAGGGTACTTGACACGCCCTCATCTGCAGTTTGCTTCCTCAGCCTTGTGGGATACGCTCAGGTCGCACAGAGCCGTGGTTCTGGATGGGCTGGAGAACGTCTCTGAGTCTCTGGTTCTCGTCTGACAGGGAGTCCCGCAGAGACGCTCAGGATCCACACTCACGAGGAAACGTGGCCGCCGCGTCTCCCTGCCGCCCTGCGCTGCAGTCCCTGGAGTGCAGGGCAGCCGAGCCCCGCACCTTTCACCTGCAGGGGAGCATGGAGGGCTCGATCTGGCGGCTGCCCCTCCCAGGGCATGGAGCAGCTGCTGGGCTGACCTGCACGGCAGGCCCTGCGGTGCCGGATGGGGCCTCTTGGGAGATGTGGATAAAGAGCTGGGGAGGACAGAAGGCCCTGGACCTTGTCCCCCCAGGGGAACAGTGGGCAGAGGTGGTATGGTCGGGGGCACGCACCTTGAGTGGCGGAGAAAAGGAAGTGGTTTGGGAGGACGGCAGGGACTGAGCAGCCCTCTTGCAGGAGCTGGGGGAGTGGGGGCGGCCTGGGACAGCTGCCCTTACCCTGTCGTCCTCGGGGTCAGCCTCTGGTGCTGCGGTCTGCGTGAGCCCCGGGGCTGTGGTGGGGCAATTAATGAGTAACCCCATGGGCCATGGCGGTCAGCCTCCGTCTGCACTCCTGGTCCGGGGGGAGAGGCCAGCCTTGCTGCCTACAGGTTAAATCTCTTTAGTGACTCCTGAGCTCGCAGCGCCTGGGGTGGGCGGGGACTTCAACAGCTGTGCTCGCCCACGCAACTGCGGTCAGAGGCCCCGTCCCCTCGCGGTCCAGGGCGTTTAAGCGGGCGAGGACCGGGTTTGGGGCTTCAGCCGCAGGCGCCGGCTGCCATCCCCAGCCCACCCAAAGAGGAGTGTGCGAGCACGGTGTGTCCGGGCTTGCTGAGTGACAAAGTCGGACACTCCCTCATCAGTGTTTTCCCAAGTTTTGCTGTGAAAAGCGCTGTTTAATTTGAACTTGTGAAACTCCTCATTTGTTCATTCTGCTTTGAGTAAAGTGTTTTGTAGGCATCGCCCATTGGGAAGTCAACGTTGTCGTGCGAGTCAGGCTTTAACCTTCACTTCTGGGGTGGGTGCTGCTTTGTAAACCTGGAGGTGACCATTCAGGTCAGCCTTTAAGGAGCGGATCGCAGCACCACGTGACGAGGTCAGCAGTGTGGCCGTCCTGTGCTGGGCTGCACGTGAGCTGGGCTGTGCTGCAAGGAAGAGAGAGTCCCTTTGTTTGGGGGGATGATGAGACCTGTAAGTGGGTATCGTTGTGGGTCTCCATGCAGAGACAGCCCATGACCTTGGTCAGGACAGCGGAGGGACAGGGGGGTGCTCCCTGAGGCTGCGTTTTCTTCCTCCGTCGCCCAGACAACAGGCGTGTTGAGTGGCGCTCAGAAAGCAGACGGAGGTGAGAGCTGGAATTTTCCCCTGGCCCACGGTGGGTGAGGTCAGGCAATGAAAGTCGCGGCTGAAACGTCTGTCGTGAGTACCCCCAGTGTGTCGACCTCACGTCCTCAGAGGCACTGAGTGAGGGCAGGGGCCAGGCCGCAGGGCTGCCTGCGTGCATTCGGTCAGCTCCAGAAGCCCGCCTGCCCGAGTTCAGCTTTCGTTGTGCTGCAGAGGCCTCGCAGTGGACCCCTGGGAACTGAGACGGTCACTGTGGAGGCTCACACTGTCGGTGAGGGACGGGGTCCTCGCGTCCGCAGACCCTGCCACAGCAGCCCCAGGTGCTCAGCTCCTCTTTCCTGGGAAGTCCACGGATACATGGGTGTTTCTGTGCTCGGTCCCGTTTGCGTGTGTGCCCACGACACTCAGCTGCTCTCCAGAAGGGTTAGAAAGTTTGCAGGAGTAACCTGAAACCCTCACGCGCTTCACCTTCTTGAATTGCCTCATTCTTTGGTAAGGAAAAAATCAGGCCTGCGCGTAGTTTGCCCAGGGTTTGTTTGAACAGTGAGACCCTGTGCACGTGGGACATGGTGTAAGAAACAAAGTACCAGAGCTCGTGACAGGCCTGTCCCGAAAGGGAAGGAAGGCTCAGGTTGTGAAAGAGGCTGTCAGCAGGTCGATGCTGCCCGTTGGCCGCAGAGCAGGCCTCTGTTTACCAGGCCGCGTGGGCTGGGCGGGCGGGGGGGCTTCGAGTCAGGGGCTTGGGAGTGGAGGTCTTGGCAGACTTCCGGGGTTTCTGTGGGCTACTGCTGGGGAGCCCAGGAGTGCGCTGTGAAGGCCAAACTGAAATGGACTTGGGGAGATTTCCCGAGAAGACGGGTAGAGGGAATAGAAAATCTCAGTTTTTCGTTTTGTTCATTCCTTGGCTGTGTTAAACCTCAGACTGGTACTAGGCGAGTAGAGAAAGGGAGTGTTAACGGATGGTACAATGGCATTTCTGCTGCTGATGCTAGTGTACGTGACCTATAAAGAGGGGAAAAAATAATACTGAGGAGAAGATGGGGAAAGTAGAAGCACTTTCATAATAGTGTATTTCTAATAAGAACATTTAAGTTTTCTTGAAATTGTTGAGAGTTTGAATTACTGTAACTCAGTGTGGGTGAACCTTTTAATTTGGGGGGAAAATACTATCACAACTAATTTGTATTACAAGGTAAAAGAACTTTTTCATTCTTAGCTAAATATCAAGTCCTAAAGAAAGAATTATAATGGAAGAGTCTTACATGCAAGTAAGATCTGATAGGGCTGGGTGTCTAATTGTGGAGTGATTCCCTGGCTCCCATGGCACTTTGGAAATGATGGAAGTTGTTTTCCTGATTTCCAGACCTAAAATAAACACTGCGTTGTGTAGTTTAGTTTAGTTTAGTTTGGTGAGAAGTGGTCACTCTGGGCTGTCCCCAGTGGTCGCTCATCCCACTCCAGCCACAACTGCACTTCAGGGACACTCTGAGCGGCCGGAGCCACCGGCTGTGAGAAACTCCAGCACGGAAATGTCGGTGGGCATCTGGGCAGCTGGACGTGGGAGCAGAAACGCAGACTGCTTGTGGACGTCTTCCCGGGCGCCGCGGGCGGCTGTGTTTGCCGTGAGGGGCCACGTATAAACAGTTAGGCAGGCGATGAGGCTCATTCTCACCGTCGCCCTCCCCGCCGGGTCTTTGCTCCAGAGTGAAATGTTCAGAACACAAGCTGCTGGGGCCGCACATATACGAACAGAATTCGGGTGGAATTCTAGCCAGAGCCGGTGGTGGGGCATCGCCCAGCAGTACAGCAGGTGGATCACAGCGCATAGGTGCGCTCAGAGCTCTCAGACGGGCAGAGACAGGAAAAAGTCTAGCCTGGCAGCAGCAGGCAACCGCTGCCTGCACCCGCCTCGGTGTGGGTTCTGAAAAAACTCGTTTCTGATAAGCACGCTCGCAGGACACCCTGCTTTTGGACTTCTTGGTCCACGTGGGACGTAAGGTCCGCCGGGGCGTCCCTGAGATTCCGGAACAGCCGCTTCCGACTGCAGGTGGGGGCTGCCTCACGTTGGACGGCAGCCGCTGGGTGGGCTTAGAATGAATGTAAAGCAGAGGCCTTGTTTTTGAAGATAGCTGAAATTTTTCACTTGGTGAAACACAGCGCATTTCTGGAAATGTCTGGAAAGGTGGAATTTTAATACACATCAAGCGTGTGCGTTGCGAGCAGGTGAAGTGAACGACCCTTTAGAGATGGTCACTGCTGGGTGCCGGAGTAGAAGAGAACGAGGAAGCTGGAGCTGAGCCTGGAGGTTCTCACAGTTCACTCACTGCTTCCTGCCCCTTGTTCTGTGAGACCTCAGGTCAGCCAGAGGCTGCTCGTTCGTTAACTCGTGATCTAAGTTTGTCGTATTTTGGGTACTCCAGCACCACCTGACTGTGAGTTAGGCTCAGGTAAGACGTGCTGTGGCGATTTTATAGTTGCCCATCGACTGCAAGTTGCCCTTTGCGGTGAAGGCGGGTGGAGCACTTGGCTGTCACCAGAGGCCCCTGGCAGTGAGCGTGATTCCTAGGCCGGACACGGCGATGCCCAGTGCCCCTGTCAGTGTTGGTCCCAATGATGCCATTATCCGCCTGTGAGCGGGAGGGACAGCTGCCGGGCCTTGAATTCGGGGGGTGCGCACGGCCCTCCGCGCCCCCAGCCTGCCGCAGTGGAGTTCCGAGGCTGCATGTGTCGTGCTCGGCGTGAAGTGACGTGGACGCCGGTGGTTGTGGAAAAGGAGGCTCATCTCGTCTGTTGTGAGATCAGATACACTAGCCATTCGTGCTGTGTCGATGGTGTGTATTTAGTACTGTCACTTCCCAAAAGAGAACCAAAGTGGACGTGGAAGGTCATTCATTGCTTGGTGACAAAGGTGCCCACAATGGCGGAGACCCTCTCGCCCTGCAGGGTCTGCAGATGAGTCTTCCGTGACTGAGTCCACCCTGGAGGGGCAGACCCGGGCCTGTCCGCTCTCCAGCAGACAGCTCACCCAATTGGCCTGCAGCCCAGGGCTCGTGTCTGTGAAATTCCGCATCCCTCTCTGGTCGGGGTGCAGAGTGCCCCGCCCCGTGGCAATGCCTCGGAGCCGCAGGAGCTCGGCCCCGGGAGGCTGAGTCAGATCTGCGCCTTAGCCAGCTAAGGGTCCAGACACTGGACAGGTCGGGAGCTCTGTCCGAGAGGCAGCTGCCCCAGGGCCCACCCTCCTGGTCGCCATTCGAGCCCCTCCCACTCCCGCAGGCCCTTCACTCAGGCTCCACGGGTTGAGTTTTATCTTTTCCTTTCCACCCTTTAAAGTTACTGAGGTGGCTGACACGTAGTGTCAGTCCGTGGTGCACACCTGGTGATGGGGTAGCTGTACTGGGTGGGTGTGGAGTGGAGCCGGGGCGCCCACCGGTTTCAGGGTGTGCACGCTCTCAGCGGCTGAGGGGTAGAGACTCCAGGGCGTGGTCGAGCGGGGCTCCTCCCCGAGCGCTCTGTCCCCCAGGGCCCTGTCTGCCAAGTCCTGGCTGTCACAGCGGGAGCCAGGCCACTCAGCCAGGTTGTGGGCCGCTGGCCTCTGTGGGAGGGGACCGGGGATGTTGCTGAACCCCCTGGGCTGCCCGGGACAGCACCCCACAGCACGCGCCGCTTGCAGGGGCGGGACTCTGGGGACAGTGGGGACCGAGGGGAGAGCTGCTGGCATCCTTAGGCAACCTCACTGATCAGCATTCATGGAACGAACGTGCGGCCCAGTGTGGCCAAAAACGGGCGGTTGTTGGTGGGAAACTCCTGGAGGAAGCCCCTGGGCTCCCTGGGTCGAGCCTGTGGTGCCTGCACTTGCTGTTGAGCCTGTCGCCCTTGTGTGTGGCCCCTGCTCCGCCTGACGACCGTGTCGGTCAGCGAAGGAACTCGCTCGGTTCTGATTAAGTCCCCGGTGGGGCATCAGAGACCGTGCAGGTCCCGCCCAGCGCGCAGTGCTGCTGGTGTGCCCTGGGCGTTTCTGGACCCCAGTGACCACGCAGTCAGGGTGACTGCCTGGCGTGCAGAGTGGGGACCAGCCTCACTTCCTCGACGAGGGTGAGTTGCTTGCAGCTAGCGGAAACCTCTTTGTATTAATTTCACGTTCATAGTCAGCGTTTAAAGAAGTCCCCTCCCTCAAAGACCGGTCTTACCGCCGCCATGTGTCGCCTCGGCGGGGCCTTTGCAGGGCGGCAGAGGGACAGTGCAGAGTGGGTGCTGGGGCGGTTGAGGCACGTCCTGTCGTCGGGAGGGCCAGTTTCTGGGTGACCTGAGCCCTGGGCGGGGGGGGTCTGATGGGAGCTCGGGACCTGCTAGCCTGTGGTTCTGGGCTCGGGGGCACCGCCCACCCTGAGAATCCCGCTGGTGAGAGCCCCGCCCGCTGCCGGTCGTCCACTTTGTGCTGGAGATATGGTGTGCTCAGCTGCATGTCCTCCAAACAGCCGGAAAGGCAGGGAAACCTTAATCTCACTTTGCAGATGAGCAGATGGGGTTGGGACCCTTCCACCAGGGACGCAGCCGAAGTGGCTCAGGGAGAGCGTACACGGGGCAGGGGCGGCCGAGGGCCCGGACACCCGCCCTGCGCTCACCGCCCTGCCTGGAGCCAGGCCCAGCGTGCGGGACCATGCGCTCCATGGGTGTGAGCTGCGTGGTGACACCAGGGAGACCAAGCCTTTCTAGACTGCTTCTTCCCGTGAGGATGAGAATGTCCGCCTGCCGGGTGTCGAGCCGCAGGGACCACACGGCTGGGAGGGCCCCTGATCGCTGTGCTGCTGTGTGAAGGCCGGCAGGCCGGGGCTCGTGGGAGGGTCCGTGCCCACCCTTAGTCACAGCCTCGCCGTGTCGCTTGCGGGTGGCCTGGGCGGCTGTGTCCAGCTATTGGCCATCCTTAGTGGGTGTGGTTCCCAATGCGGATATTTGGGGTCCGCACACTGGGGGAGGCCTGTTTGAGGAACGACAGACTGTGAGCCTTGAAAAAGGGCTGTTTTCTAGCTCAGTGATGTTCAGGGTATTTTTATCGTTTCTGTGGAAAGATGAATCTAAAGGAAATTTTGTGTAACTGTTAGCACCTTCCTCATTTAGTTCTGCCAGACGAAACAGCTTGCAGAATCACTAGACCCTTCTTGTTATCTTGCCTTAGCATTCCTGCTTAATAAATGTTAATAAGTCGATAAAAGGAAACAGAGTTTTCCAGAAACAGAAACGGTACAGTGATGTCAGGGAAGTTTGCGTGCCAGTAGTTTGGTGTGTTTTGTTTCTAGAATCGGTACTTTGGAGAGGAGCACAAAAGGGGGGTTTATTCAAGAGCAGCGGTGTGTGTGCACACGCTGTGGTTTTTTGACCGTCCTCTGTTGAGGAACCCGCTCTGGAGCAGTTTAATGTAGGACTTGATTAGGGAACGACAGAAGTCAAAGACAAGTGGAGGTTATTTTGAAACTTTTTTTAAAAACCGAAGGCCCTGTGGGGTTTTTGCTGCTGGTGTTAATAATCTGATGAGTGGGCTTTCTGGGATTCCTCAGTGTTTAGGCAGGTAGTCCACTTAATCTTTTCTGAACAAACAGGTAGAAAGCAAACAAGACTTGTTCCATCTGGGGTCTGACTTCACTGCTTTAAGTATGTGAGTGTTCAGCATAGAGCATGTAAGGTCGGAGAGTATCAGACACTTCTAAATGCAGACGGTGTGGTGATGACCAGAAGGGGAGGGGAGGAAGAAGGGGTACGGGGGTACACGGCGGTGGAGGGAGGCGTGACGCGGGGTGCTGACCGCACCCACCACAGACAGGCGTGCAAGATGAGTAAGGAAGTGCAGAGAGCGTTGGGTGACTGTCACGCGGCCCGTGCACTTTGATGTTCACAGCTTGAACTTAGTGACCTTTGGCAGGCGAAGCTGTCACAGGTGCCGGGCAAGATCCCTAACCCTGAGCACGGGTGACGGCCCTGCCTCCCTGCTGGGCCCCCATTTCACGCGCCGACACCCCCAGTCGCCTTTCCCGGTGCAGTCAGTGCCGTAAACTCTTTTAAGAGGTGGTTTGCAGTGCTGGCTTTTTTAAAACAAGAATTTGTACAAGCGTTTTGCATAGTCCACATTCAGCCACGCTCAGCCACGCTGGGCTGCTGCACAGACCCGGACACCAGCCCGGCGCGTGCGGGCCTGCGACACTGGTCACAGGCTCCAGGACCTGATCCCTGTGAACGGGGTCCCTGCCGGTGGTGAGCGAAGGTTGTCACTTTCCTCGTGGGACCTCGTTTCCTTGGTGTACGGAGGAGAGCAGACCAGGTGAGCCTGGTGAAAGCCTGGTGTTACGAGCTCACTTCTCAGCTCCAAAGCGTGGTTTCCTGCCACGACAGTGTCTCCCAGGTGCCAGGCATGCCCTGCTGCTGACACAGAGCTCAGAGCCAGAATTGGGAGCAGCAGGGCTAGTGACAGTGAAGGGACAGGTGGGCACGTGGGTGGAGGAGGGGAGGGTGCTGTGGGCGTGTGTGTAACTGGGAGCTGATGCAGGCGAGGCATCGTGGAGCCCAGAACGACGGGGAGGGCCTGGGGGGGTGCAGTGCCGCGTGTGAAGTGACTGTCCCTGTGTGGGAGGGGGGTCCTGCAGGGGCAGGGCCGCAGTGGGAAGGAGCCCCTGCTGGGGGGGACAGGGTCGGGGACGGAAGGAAGCCAGCTGCAGGATGGCCAGATGAGGAAGCTGGAGGGGCAGGTCACTGTGAATGGGACATGTGTCAGACGGGGCAGGTCTGGGCCTGCGGGTCCAGGTGTGGCTGTGAGGGTTGACACTGCTGTGCAGGCAGGTGGCTGGAGAGAAGGTGGCCTGAGCACGAGGGGCAGGGACACTTCAGGCCCATGTGGCTCTCTAGGACGTTCAGACAGCCATGTCGGCTGGGAGGAGGGGTGGACAGGGACAGCCCCGTGCCTGGGAGCTCCTGTCCCGCCAGCTCTGTCCCGCTTCCTCTAAACTCTCCCACAATGTCACTCAGCTTCTGACGCAGCCGCGGCGGCTCCCACCACTGAGAACAGAACCCACACTTCCTGCTAGGCTTCCTCGGCCTCTCTCTCTGGGGCGTCCCCGGTCCCTGCAAGGAGGCAGTGGGAGCTTGGGACCCCAAGACCGCCACCCTCCCCTGCTATGGTCTCCATCTGGCCGGCCCAGAAGGAGCTCAGTTAACACGTGTGAACTGAGGGAAGGGAGGGCCTCTTCCTGAGAGGACGTGGGGACGGGGTCCGCAGATGCAGGGTCAAGGGACAGGAGGGCAGGTGTGGGGTTAGCAGAGTGGGCGCCCCAGCACTGGGGGAGTGTGGTGGGGACTGGCTGGGTGTCCCGTTGACGGGACAGTGTGTAAACTGAGGACTAGGAAGGATGTCCTGGGCTCGAGCTGCCCAGGCTCTTCGTGTGACTTCGGGCAACTGGAAGCCTCTGGAGGTTTGGGGCTGGGGTCTGGGCTTGCCTGTGGAGTTCCGCCCGAGGGAGTGTCCCCTGCTTCCTGGGAACACTTGATGTGGGGCGGTCCCGTCTGACTGGTGTGGGGAAGAAGAGCTTGCCGTCGGTCTCACTGCGTCTGTTTTACGTTGGAATTGAAGCTTCCGAACTGTTTTCTGCGACCCTGCAGTTTGTCACACACCACCCATGGCACACGTCACACATCAGACATGAGGCCTGCACACGACAGTGACAGCTTCATCGTCCTCAGGCAGGCTCTGTCCATCTTCTGTGAAAAGCTGGAGGGGACCCACCGAAAACCCGTCAGTGGCCGGAAACCCTGTCGTGGAGCAGCAAGGCAGGGCTGCCTCTGAGAGCAGCGTGGCCTGTGCATCTGTCCAGACGCCGTCCCTCAGGGAGGGGACAGGGGAAGCCACTCCAGGGCCATCAGGACGCGTCAGGAGGCTCTGCGCTTGGCAGTGAGTCCCACCCCGTTCCTTTCTCAGGGGAGACGTTGAGGGAGCCCTGAAGCAGCGCGTTGGGCTGTGCCGCCTGAGTCCCTCACGGGTGCGGCCACAGCCACTGAGGTGGCACTGCCGAGCGCTCATGGGCACTGTCTCCGCACGCCACTCGGCGGCCAGCACGGTGTCGCTGCTGAAGCCTCAGTGTCACGTGTACTCAATTTTACAGATTTTACTCATTATGTTTAGAGAGAGGGCAAGGGAGCGAGGAAGGGAGGGAGAGGAACACCGACCCATTGCCTCTCCCCTGTTCCCAGCCGGAGATTGAACCCGCCACTCGGGCCTGTGCCAGGACCGGTGACCGCTGTGTAGGACGATGCCCAAGCCCGGGTCACGCCCTCCAGGGTCCATTTGTTCATCTGCGGCGTAGCTTTTCACATCCGTTAGTTACTGGCACCCATTAGAAGCCGCACCTGGGCACAGCGACAGGTGCGAGGCCGTGGGGACGGGCCCTCCTGCCTGGGCGAGAGGCGGCCAGAGAGAGGCCTTGCAGGGCCGAGCAGGTGTCCAGCACCCTCAACAAGCCTCTTGTTGGAGACTTTCCAGAAATGCCCGTGTGTTCTGTGGAGAGGGCTGCTGTTGACCGCATGGCCACAGGCCACCCACCAGGCGTGACGGAATAAAGCTTTCTCTCGATCATGTTGTCTCCTTGTTGAGTCTCCTTTTCCTCTCTCCCTCATGGCTCTGTCCCATGGTGGCCCCAGAGAGGGGTTTGGCCGGAGTCGCATTGGGTGCAGGGTCCTGCCGGCTCCCATCCCTGCGGGAGCCCCTCCCTGAATTTCCTGGAAAGGAAGCGCCCTGTGGGCATCGCCACGGCGTCCCACACTTCACTCTTCCTGCTAAGTTTTAGCGTCCTTGTACAGAGAGGGTCCCTTGGGAAAACGTGCCACACTCGGCGGAGTGTGGGCACCTCTCAGGGTGTGGCCTTGTGGGACAGACCCGGCCTGGGGTGGACCCTCCCTGCCCCAGTGGGGCTCACTGCTCTGTGTTCTGCTGCTGCCACCTCCTGTGACATGGGTTCTGACTGGGACATCTGCCACATCCCAGGCAGGTCAGTCCGCCCGTTGAGATTCCCTGAGTGGAGGAGGGGTAAGTCTGCTCTGCAGACGGACGCAGCCAGGTCGCCACCTGGGCTGTGCGGCCCAAGCGGTGTGCAGGGAGTCGCAGGGAGACACAGCCAGCCGGGTTGGTGGCCAGCGGGAGGGGCCGGGGTCCCGCCTCACACGGCCTGCTGATGGCAGAGGGTCCTGCCAGGGCGGCTCTGCCCCGAGCACCCAGGCGGAGAGAAATACCGGCATGTCCCGAGGGAGCGAGGCGGAGGCCGGGTGGGGACAGGGGCGTGCATGCTCACTGTGGAGTGTGGACTGAGCGCTCTGACTGCCTGGACCGGGGAGGGTGTGGCAGGAGACTTGTAGCTGCCTGTCCGTCAGATGGGTTTGCCGCTGTCGCTGGGGCCCTGCCCTGTGAATGCCTCCGAGAAAGAACGGTTGGGATCTTGCTTAGGCTCCGTCTGCAGCGGGCGGGCTGGGATTGCTCACCCACTGAGTCACCTCGTCCTGGACTGGCGGCCATTCAGTTGCTCACTTGCCCATTCTGAAGAACTTAAAGTCTCCTGGGTGCGAGCAGACAGGACAGCAGGCGAGGTCATGGGACAGTGACAAGTACCACACAGAGAGGACACCAGCTGGTGCACTGGGAGGAATGGGGTGGGGCCACTGTGGACGGGGCCTGTAGGATGAATGGGGACGTGTCTCAGACTGTGTCTCGTTCCCTGATGCACCAGGGGCTGCTTCTGAGCCTGCCGGCCCGTGACTACAGTAGAAGGGCATGCGTGGGGTGCTGGGCGCTCAGCGCCGATTCTGGCTGCTGCAACAGGCACCTGGGAAAGCCGGCGTGGCCGGGGCTGTGG
Organism: Macrotus californicus; assembly: GCA_007922815.1. NCBI lineage: Eukaryota > Metazoa > Chordata > Mammalia > Chiroptera > Phyllostomidae > Macrotus > Macrotus californicus. The sequence goes on from VMDR010000010.1 coordinate 421,837, forward strand.
AGACGGCCTGCCGGACCACGCTGGCCTGGGCCTGCTGATGTTTGAGTAGACATAGGAGCCCTGCCTTTAATTGTGACGCCCGTGTTCGAGTGTGGTGGCAAACACTCGCCCTTAGGGCACGTCTCCTCTCTGACTGCAGGGCAGGGTGGTGTGTGTGCCTCTGGGTTCACATCCCGAGCGGCGTGTTGTGCCGAGCAGCCACGTTCCTGAGTGCTGCCGTCACCCACTTGCGCGCTCTCTGGGCGCCTGCATCCTGAGCACCTGCCGTCCGGGGCTGCTGCGGTGATGAGGCAGTAGTCCCCTCTGCTTGCGGCGACACCCCACTGGCCCCCTCGCTCTCTGAGGCTGCCCACGGACCCCTCACGCCGCTGCTGACAGGGCATCACCACCCTGTGGAAGACAGTCTGCAGGCGGCGTGAACAGGCCCCCGTCGGGCTTGAGGGGAATGCTGGTGCGTGGGACACGCACCTCTCCAGCCCTCGGCTGCTCTCTGTCCCAGTCGGGGGACAGTGCTGCGTGGGGGGGCGCGGGTGCAACGGCGTGAAGCCCTCACTTTGAACATCGTTGGGAGGTGAATCGTTTCCATACTTCCACCCCGGGGCCGTTTCCGTGGCGAGCAGCACGTTTTCTGCTGGAAGCCCTGAAGGGTGCTCTTGGCCCAGGGTCCCTGCAGCTTCTGAGCAACGTGGGTGTGATGGTGAGAAAGAGCTTGGCAGGTGGAAACCAAGCCTTCGGAGGTAACTGTTTCCCTTCGAAGGATTATTCGCACAAGCACTTGTTTCAAACAGCGTGATTCGCACACAGTGGCGAGGAGCTGCTTGCTGGCCTCCCTGAATGCCCGTCCCGGCTTCCGGGGCTTTGTGAGCAAGAGCTGTGTGTCTCCGGGCAGAGTTCGGAGTTCCTGGGGACCTTTTGACCTCAGGGCAGTGGAACAAACCTCCAGGAGTCAGGGGACCTGTTTTCTTTTTAATGCTTTCAGTGACAAACCAGAGCTGTCTCCTTTCACCATCGGTGGCAGAGATCACCGTGGCCAGGAGGCTGTGCAGCCCAGCAGGGCCCGTTGGCTGCGCTGTTGGTGGGATGAAGAACCCCGACAGGGGCAGCCCCCGCGCCTCCCTGCACCTGCAGAGAGCTCTCGGGGTGTCAGGGCGAGAGTGGCCCCCAGGTGCCCTGGGCGGGAAATCCCACGGCTGAGAGACGACATTGAGACAGAGGCCTCACAGCTGTGCTCTCGCCTCCCTCTGGGTCCAGCATCCAAAGTCCGGTCTGGAAAGCGCTACATGCCTTCCAGAGCCTGGGGGGCTGCGGGGGCAGCCTGGAGGTTTCCCCGTACTCTTCCGTTCCCCAGGAAGCACTTTCTGCAGGAGCCGGCCGAGCTGGGGTTTTCCCAGGCGGAGCCAGGTCCCTGTGCGGCCTGGCTGGGCCCCGTGGGCTGGCCTTGGGGAGGCTGGAGGACTCGAGGGGGAACGGCAGTGAGCACCCTGCCAGACGCGGGGTGTTGGGCATGTGCCGGACCCCTCTTTTCGGAGGACAGAGGTGTGAAGGCGCTGTTGGCACTTTTAGAGTCGAGTCTGCCTCTCCTGATTTATGAGCCCAGGATGAAGCGCCGTGCGTGACATTCTCGTCCCTTTGAACCTCGTCAGGACAGAAGTGTGACATCACAGAAAGTTACGGACAAGAGGGGGACGTGACTCATCACGGTGCCTTCTGTCTTTCCCACCCAAAAACGTGTCGGGCGCGGCTGTGGCCACAGGGCAGGCAGGAGTGGCCTCCCACCCGTTCTCGCTGTCCCTGGCCCGTTCCTACACTGGGACAGCGTGACCCGTGTTTGTGGCTCTGATATGCTTCACCCGGAAGCTGTGCCACAGTTAACATCTCCTGTCGGACTTCAGGTTCATTCAGGTTTGGTTTGAGACTGTTTTTTTGATCATTTCTTAAGGTAAGTTCCCAGCAACGAGATTGCTGTGTTAAAAGGACCAGAGGTTTCTCTGTGACTCTCTCTCCTTCCCCTGTGTCCCCACTGCCAATGCAGAGCAGGCACCGGGCCGGGCTGGGGTGCTGGCTGGACATGGGGTGAGCTCACCGCTCATGGGGCGCACCTGGGGGCCGCCTGCCGTGACCCTTGACGTGTTGTTAAATCGCTTTACAGAAGCTGCGGCCTCTTCTTGGCACTTGAAAGGTGGATCATCAGCCCTGCGCCGGAGCCTGCGTTTTCCGACAGTTCATTATTATTCCCATATTAGGCAGAGAGAGAGGTTCCGGCCCCATCCGAGCATCTTGCGATTGTTTTACTCCCAGTACTGACTTGATGAGATGTCTGTTCTCGCCGGCGACGTTCCAGTCTAGGGCCTTCCCTGCTCAGGAGCCCGGCCCCGGCCCCGGTCCCATCGGCTCCCAGAGGCCCTCCTGTCTCTCCTGGCCCGCCGAGGGCTCTGTCTCGGAGGTCCCAGGTGACCCAACGGGGGAGTCTCCGGCCGAGCTGCTCCGGGTGCCTGTTTTAACGTCAGGTCAGCTGTCTGCGGCCAGGTGCCTGGGTATTTCGAGAGAAGTAATTTTGAAAAGTAATTTGCAATTCAGAGCTGTGAATAGCCTCAGAGAGTCGTAGGCAGGGCTTCTGTGGAAGCCCTCTCTCCCGCCCCCTCTACCAGCTGGAGGGTCGCCTGCAGGTTTGGGGCAAATAGTCAGCCAGCCGGCAGCCAGGCAGCCATGATCACAGGGCCGGCTCTTTGCAGCCAGCCCTGGGCCCGGGGTTTCCTTTGACCAGCAAGGGTGCGGAGACAGGAGTCCCAGAGCCCCTGGAACCCTCCAGCTTCTCTGTCTGGCCAACGACTCCAACCGAGCCTTCGTTTTTCCAGCCAGAGACACAGCTCCCCGTTCGCCGGTGCCTGAGCCCAGGTGCGAAACCCAAACCCGTGTGTGTAGTTTGACATTTGCACCGAAAGCGTGCGCAGCGTACATAATGAGAACTGACAGCAGAACTGTTTTAACCGCCTGTGGCTCGGCCTCTCTTAGCCCCCGCCCACGCACGTGAAACAGCAGCCGGGGGAGAAGCAGTTCCCTCGCGTCCAGCAGGTCAGAGGAAGCGGGCCGACCTGCGGAACTGCTCTCGGATCCACTGACCATCCCTTCGCTTGCTGACTGTAAAAATTCTGGCAGGAGAGAGAGCGTGTCAGCAGTGACCTCGTAAACACAAGGGCCCGTGATGTTTTATTCACCATTTTGAAAAGCGGCTCCTCCTCACCGTCTCCTGCCCAGGCAGAGTCAGAACAGAGATTCAATCGTGGAGCCACGTGGTCACCCGGGGACATATCTGGGGAACTGCCCTCAGACGGTGACGGTCACGCCAGCTGAGCTGGCGCCTGGACTTCCCTTCCAGTTCTGGACCGCTGAGAGGGCTGTGTGTGGGGTGGGGCCGGCGTGGTCACACACCCAGGAACCCTCGTCCACGTGGGCTGCTCTAGAGGGGACCCAGTGCTCAGCCTCCCCCCGGGGGGCTGCTGCAGGAAGGGCTGGGCCCCAGGCCTGGGGGGTGTGACCATGGGGAGACTGTTGAGCACCTGAAAGCCATACACAATCTCATCAAATTTGGCTTTTTTTTTTCCTTTGAGTGCCTATTACAAGCCAGGAGCTGTTTCAGGTACGGGGCCCTGCCCCGCTGGGGAGCCAGACTGTAAGTAAGTGAACAAACATGATTTATCAGGTGCAGATAAGGGCTCCGAAGAGAACGCAGTCTGGGGTAGAGAGTGATATGGAGTGGGCGGGGGGTGCTGGTTTTCAGATCAGGTCCTGTCAGCCTCTCCAGTCCCCGGAGGCGGTCAGGGAGCCCTGAGCGGTGACGCTGGGGGGAGATGGGCAGCAGGAGCCGAGGCCCTGAGGCAGCAGCGTGGTGGCTGGAGCGAGGGCAGGGGATGGGATCGGGCGAGGCCGCAGTGCGGTGGGCCCTAAGGAAGGCAAGCACGTGCTTTGCTTTTGTTTGGAGACAGGACGCCTTAGGGAGCCGTCAGCAGAGGGTGGCACCGCCCGAGTCTGAGGGAGCTTTTCCAGAGTGGTGTTGAGTCGGGAAAGGGGGGCAGGGCCGATGGGGGGTCACGCAGAGCTGGGCTGTCCTCCAGCCACAGGTGAATGAATTACAGTCAGTTAAGGGGATTAGTTAACATAAGTCATTGGAAGGTGAATTGCTGTCAACTAATTAAATTTAAAAAGTTGAAAATTTGTATCCTCAGGTGCACACCCCACGTTTCAAGTGGTCAGTAGCCATGTAAGCTAGGGTCCACTGGACGGGGCCGTGAGATGCAGACCATTCCTATTGTCGAGGGAAGTTCCGTCGGACAGAGCCCTGCTGGCCTTGCAGGGAGCGCGGGTCAGCGGCGGGACCCGGGAGCCCAGTGCGGCCCAGATGGGGGCGTCCTGATGGCAGAGGTGGGCATGGTGGTGGAGATGAGGGGCGGCTGGGTCTTGGGTATCTGTGGAAGGCAGAAGCCCTAGGCTTTTCTGATGGAGCCGAGGGGACCTTTGAGGAGAAAGTGAGAGCAGCCTGTGGGTGCTTTTGCGGGAGATGGGGTGGAAGGGGGAGAAGGAGGCCGGTCCTGGGCACCAGGAGGGATGGCGGGGCTGTGGCCTGAAGGGCCCAGAGAGCCCTCCTCCGCACAGGAGGTGGGGAGGTAAAGGGAGGGACAGGTGTGCTGGAAGTTTAATGCAGAGAGGGTTTCAAAACAGCTGTGGGAAAGCGACTTGAAAAGGGAACATAAGACAAGAGTCGCTGGATGGTGTGGGGGCCCTTTGAGGCTGGTGGCCATAAACCCCTCCCAGCAGAGGTGGTGGTTGACACACAGGCGAGGGGAAGGAGGGGCTGGTTGGAGATTAGGGGACTGGCAGTTCGGGCAGATCGTGGGGCAGAGTGAAGAGCAGGGGGCTGGCGAATTGGGAGGGAGGTTGTGGGTGGGGGCAGGGGGGAGGGATCAATAGCCCTGAGTCTGGTATTTCCAAGAGCACCTGGCGGGGGAGATGCTAATCAAAGACCCGAGTCAGTTACTTTGCGGGCGGTGACAGGGTCTGGCCTTGGACGTCCTCGAACACGCCTTCCTCGGAGCCTGGCTGGTGTGGACTTCCAGACGCTGCAGTCGCACTGTGGACCATCCCACCCTTGAGGCGGGCAGCCTGGAGACCCCCCCAGGGCCGGCCACACGCTGGCTGCGCCCCTCTGGGCCTCGAGAGGGGGAACCTTGTGGCCCCACCCGCCTGTCATCTGAGTTGGGCTGTGGCCTCCTGGAGCCTGTTCCCAGACACCCACCCTGCACGTGGCCCCGAGGGGTCGATTTGCCTATTGCAAACGTGCCAGTGTCCCAGTGCCTGTCTGCTCACATCTCTTGGGACATTAGGCAAACTCTTGGAAAGGCAGCTTCTGGGGGAGCCGTGACCGTGCAGTCCCCTGAGCGGCTGTGGTAGGAGTCATCCCCCAGCAGCAGGGGCCAGGGGTCCTTCAGGTCCTGACGGCTGGCCTGCACCGCCCTCCTCAGCTCTGCCCACCCACAGACGCTGTGCTCCTCTTGCTGGCTGCATGGGGCGGCCTCTTCGCAGGGACTGAGCCCAGACTCTCGGAGCAGCACAGTAAGGGGGCCTGCGAGACTCCTGGGACCTTTGTGGGCGTTGATTCCGGAGAGATTCCTCAGGCAGGCTGACTTACCCTCAGCCCTCCCCTCCCCTGCCCCCCTCCCGTCCGCCAGGCAGAGAGAGAGAGGGGAACAGTGCGAGGTAAACTGTCAACAGGACCTCGGCCCGGCTTGGGCTACGTAGACCTGACTGATGGACTCGGTGGCAGCTTTTAGCCGAAGTAGCCCCGCTGTCTGCACGCGTGCTCTCCACCCCTGGGGCTGTGCAGCCACCTCACCTGCTGTCGGAACAGGCTGCACCTCGGAAGGGACGCAGAGCAACGGAAGGTGTCGAAATGCAGACAGAGAGCCCCGGGCCCCAGGCCCCTCCTCACGGGGCAGCCAGGCCAACACCAGGGTCCCCACGGAGCTTGGCGGAGAGGCTCTGAAAAGCCTCACCAGATGCATTTGTTTTTGCAGTTTGGAGTCCGGAGCTAGGTAAGAAAAACAAAAACAAAATAAAACAAACAAAGGGTTTTATGCTTGGAATTTGCTCCGTGCCAGCTGAATAACCCCATTGTTTCTTGTTTTCGTCCCTCTCCCGCTTTCTGCCTGCAGAGATGATCCGCACAAAACGCCTATTCAGGCCGCAAGAGAGAACGGCAGGAACCCTCACCCCTGACCTTGGTGAGCCCAGCAGGCCGGGCCTGAGCGACGGATCCGCGTGGGCCTCGGCCGGCCCGACACGCGTGTGGGTGCTCTGCGCGCACGCTAAGAATCTTTAGCAACAGGCGAGGAAGATGCACAACGTTTTAATTCATGAACATGAGGAAGGGCTTCAACTTACAGGTAAAATTATTAAGATCCTGCTATTTTAGAGCTTAGTTTTGAGCACAAACTTGAGAGAGATGGCAGTGGCTTTCCTGTCTGTTTGGTGGGACCACTTTTCACTGAGATGCAAGCAATCAGTTATTCTGTGAGGGAGATGAGACAGGCGGTGGCACAGCCCAGCGGGAAGGACACGCCCCGTCAGATCCTTAGCTGCTCATTTAAACTTGGGCTGTTGCTTGTTTTTGGCTGTGAGCTGGTGGTGTGACTGGGTAGGTTAGTTAGCTCGTTTTTCTTTTTAAATTGTAAGATTGGAGTGAGAAATATGTGATGAGGAGAGTATTTGTAGAAGGCGTTTCGAAGTCCCATGAGAAAGGCACAGGTAGAAACCACGCTGAAAATGCCCGATCCCGTCTGTAAACCTAAATTTTACCAGGTGCTTTTATTTTATTTTTTTTTAAGCTGTCGCTTAGTTTCAGGTGCTCCTGAGCTCTGCGGTTTGTTGGTGGCCTGAATCGTCACATTCCCGGCATGGCCGCGCAGCGACTTCACGCTGGTCGCTCGCCATCGGCTTTGTCGGCTCAGTCCCGGCAGGCCTGCCCCGTCCTTGGCTTGTCAGGGTGCTCTAACTGGCACGCACACCCAGAACAGCACCTAGTGTCACTCATTCCAAGGTGGCAGGGGCTGAGCAGTGGACTCTCCACCACTCACCCACAAAGACGCATTGATGGCAGAGGCGCTGGGCCGTGGCCTGCTTACCAAGCAAAGGGCCAGGGGCCAGGTGCCCTGAAACTTCTAAAACCCTGCAGGCCGGCTTTTGTTTCTGATTTACTCCTGAAGGAGAAAGCTTTGGGAACTGACCTCCCTGCCCCTCCCCCATTCCTGTCCCCTCCCTGTCCCCAGGCTGCAGAGCAAAAGGTCTGTTCTGCTGGGGTCAGCGCACAGTTTGAGGAACTGGGCTCCCCGGCTCCACCTTCTGCGTTCCAAGGTCCACTGCCCGCGAGTCACCCCGACCCCCGCCGCTGGCTCATGGCTCCCTCCCTGGGGAAGAGCTAAGGCAGAGGCTGACTGTGTCAGGGGGCGCAGCCGCTTGGGAGAGGGTGGCAAGGGTGGTGCCGCCCTGATGTCAGACCTCAGCGGGGTGCGTTTCTGCTCAGATGGGAGCACGCTTCCAACACGCGCGGAAGTTCATCTTCCGTATATCAGAACGGGAGTCGGATTTCCGGGGTGTTTGATGTTTGAAATTTTTATTTGAAACAGGGTGAATGTGGGCCATTGTTTGCGCTGTTAATGGATGTGACTACCAGAGGAAGGACACTGTTGTGGGGGTGGCTATTTGATCACCAGAGGTCAGACCCTCGGGCTGTCTGGAGATGTGTATTCCAGTCATCGCCTGCGGCCCTGGCTGGGTGGTCCAGTGGGACAGAGCGCTGTCCGACTGCGGAGGCTGAAGCTTCCCTTCCTCTCTCTCTAGTTACGAAGTTAAAACAGAGTTGGTGGCTTGACTTTCAGAGCGGGAGACTCACGTCCCCCCCACCTCCCCGCCCTGGGTGTGGTGCTTGAGTTCCTGTGCAGGTGGGTTCTGCAGGGGCTGTAAAGGTGTTTTGATTTTGTTAAAGGGTCAGACGGAGACAGCTGCTCCTTCCCGACTCTGCCGGGACGGTGGTGGAACGCCATGGGTGGTGAACTTTGCCCGGTCTCTGGGTGTCACTCGGTGTCTCCGTAACACAGTGACCCTTCCGAAACTCCCTCCAACGAGCACCAGGCGTCTTAGTTCCCCAGCAGCTCCGCCGGCCAGTGCCGACCCTGCCGCCCTCTGCCATGCCATTCCGACCGCAGGAACAACTGCGCCCCCTCCTCCAACATCAGGTGTCGTGTTCCTTTTATCTGTTTCCATGTTTCTAGACGAGACGGACCACTGGGGAGCAGGTCCGGGTCCCTTTGCATAACGATTCCAGTCCCCTTTCTGTCCTCACCCCATGGAGCCCGTGTTCACAGGCCGTGTTGTCGTATGGGCTTGAATGTGTGAACGGTTCCGTGTAAGCCTGTTGTTCTGTGACTTGCTTACTTTCTCAAATGTTTTGGAGATCTAGCCATATACATGGATACACACATGCAGATGTACATGTGTACCCACATAGACACACACAGGGAGATATACACATGCACACAGACACATGCACATGTCTGTACACACACGCGTGCGTATATAGATACTATGTAGATAACATGTAGACATACACAGATATACATGCACACAGACATGCAAATATACATATGCACATATATAGACACATGCACACAGAGACACATATGTGTAGATATGAGCACATGTGTGGGTATGCACATGCATGTATACTTGTACACACTGAGACACACGTGTAGATACACACATGTGCATATACAGATAGATCTGCGTACCTATATCTGTATACCTGTACACACACATACACATACTACGCATTACATGTCATTGCTTTTACCTGGTGCCTGGTGTCTCATGGTGTGAGTCCTGTTGCCATTTATCAGTTGGCCCGTCAGTGCCTGTGTGGACTGACCGTCCGTCCCGAGCACTGAGGAGGCCCGGCGCCCTTCATGCCCATCGTTTCTGGCCTTTGTCTCTCCGACGGCAGCTGAGTGTGTGACTCCATGGGGAGCTGCTTCTGGGTCAAGCTGCCCACCACAGACCCGCCGGGAGGGCAGGTGACCTGCCACCTCTGTTCAGGTGGCGGGACAGTGACAGTGTCCACCTCGCCGGGTGGTTGTGGGGTGGGACGGGACATGCGGTCCAGGCTGGGCAGGAGCCTTGCCCGGGGCCTGGCGTGTAGCCGGCTCTCTGCGCCGTGTTGAATGCCATCTGCTTCTCATTGGCCTGGACCAGAGCTTCCATTTTGAAAGGAGTTCCATCACCCTGGTTGTTCCCCGTCAACGTGCCCTTCCCTGAACTCTGTTCCCGAGCCCCCAGCGATGGTCCCAAGTGACCCATAGACCCCTCCTCAAACCCTGTTTCCAGCCAGCCAGTGAGGAAACACCACCTGTGGGCCCCGGCAGCCCCTCGCACCCAGAACCAGGCACACTGTCTTTCCTCTTGCCAGGCTCCTTTCTTGTCCCCCGCCCTGCTGACGGCCTGTCCTCTCCTGTCCCCTCTCCCCTCCCTCAGCCTGCAGCCCATCCACCACTGGCTCCAAAGCTCGCACCTGGACCCCAGAAATCCCTCCCTCAACCTCAGGATCTCAGCTTGAGGCGGGGCTGGGCCTGGCCGGCAGCTCCCACATGCCCCTTCACCTGTGGTGAGCACCAACCCGGTGCCGGGACTCTGCTGCTCCCTTGACATCTCTCAAAGTCTCGACTCCTTCTGTAGCACGAACCCCCTTCTTGGCCTTGTCCAGGCCACCCCAACCCCGGCTGCGTGGCAGCCCCACTATCCCCTGCACAGTGGTGCCCTGGCCTGGACGCCCTCTGTCCCTGCCGAGCAGAGCCTTCCTCTCCCTCCACAGTCAGCTGGCAGCCACATCCTCTGCGAAGCCTTTCAAAGGGCCCACGCGCCACCCCCCCCCCCACCCCCCACTCAGCAACATCTGTGCCTGCAACGCGAACGTGTTTCTGAATCAGAAGCGGAGCTGAGCTGATCAGGCAGCTGAGAGACTGCTCCTGGGGACAGTGGGGCCCACAGGGCAGCAAAGACCAGGAGCCCCTCCACAGAGGGGCCAGGAGCTGCTGGGCCCAGGGCCTGGACTGTGAGCCCATGAGGAGTGGGCCAGGCTGGAGGCTTGCTAAGATTCCAACGGACCCAAGTCTCCCCTGCAGATGCCTCCCGATAACCAAGCGACCTCCAAACCAGTGACAGCGTTCTGGGAAATTGGGCTCTGTCTCCGGCACACTGGGCTTCTCAGAGCCTCTATGTCTGCACCTGTGACCCGGGGCCGGCGCAGCCCCTCCCAGGCAGGCTTTGCTGGGAAGGTTAACAGGATGGGCCTGGGCAAGGGGCCTTTGCTTTGGACAAAGGTGTGTGGCGGTCACACCCCTCCTGCAGTGACTTCTCAAATTCAGGACTTCATTGGGAATTTGAAAAGTTATGGCAATTCAAAAATATTAATGTGCAAGGGTGTATCTGATCACTGTCGGAGGGGCGGGGGGGCAGGTGGGTGCACAATTCTGCCCCCGTCTGCTGCCCCGTGCTCCTGGATGGTGAGCAGGTCCCCTCACCTTCCGCGTCAGGGCGGGGGTGGGCAGGGGGTTGTCAGCCTGCATTTGCAAAGACATCCGTGCGGTTTTGGTCACCGTTGGGTTTGGGACCCAGCAGCATGAACACCGCCAGGAGAGCACCGAGCTCAAAACCCCCAAATGTGCGGATCGTTTGCCTTCCCGTAAACAACAGGGGGTGCTTGTGCCTGAAACACCTGCGCCCCGTCTGTTTATCCCGACTGGGAAGAACCCGGATTCACGTAAACAATGGGAGAAAAGAGGTGCGAACTCGGCTTCCCGTGCCCCCTCCTCGGTGGGGCATCTCCGGGCATCCTGCTGGGGCCATGGAAATGCTAATGAACGGACCGCAGTCCCTTCAGCCAGCAGTCCCTTCAGCCAGCACAGAGCTCTGAGTTCCTGGCGTCCGCTTCTCTGCCCTCATTGTCTCCCCAGCCTGGCACTGCAGTCCAGAGAGGCCCTGTGACCTTGCAGACCGTCCAGCGGACGGCTGGGCAGCGCTGGCCGGAGACGAGGCCTCCCCACCTGAATGTGCTGAGTCACCTGGGGGTCTGCAGGGTCGGCCTGTTGTGTGCCCAGGAGCAGACCCCGAGAGATGCGGGGAGGCTGTTGAAATACACTGCAGAAGGCTGGGGAGGGGTGGCGCACGGACACACAGTAACTCAGTGACTTGTCCACCTTTCAGCTGCTTTTCAGAGGCGTCTAAGAGTCACTGGGTCCTGTTTCCGGTTAGTGACTGGTTGGTGACATGCTTTTAACTCTTTCTTCCTGTTCTTAGAAACTGAACATGAATATACGTAGTGGAGCAGTGGTCTTGTGATACTTGGGAAAAGGGAGACAATTTGCTGTTACTTTGGAGTTTTGCACAATGGAGATTTTTGAATTTGTTTTCTTTTAAAGACCGAAGAGCAAACCAATAGAGCGGGGGGCCCAAGGCTGAGAGTGGAGGCCTCGCGTTCACTCAGGGTGTCCGGTTCCCCGTGTAGGCCCTGCTGTTGAAAGCGAGGGGGTTGCCACTTTGGCCCTGCTAACTTCGGAGCCTGGGGAGCGGCAGGAAGTCTCTGCGTTCTCGGGGAGCCAGAAAGAAGTCCGCGGAGCTCTGGGTGGGAACGGACCCCCCCCCGTGCAGACGGAAAGCTGGCAGAAGCCTGTGCACAGAGCTGCTGGTTTGGCTTTCTCGTGTCCATGGGGCTCCCTCGAACGTGCTGGAGACCCAAGAGAACACAAGCGCTCCTGCAAGGAGGAAGTCTCTGTACCAGTATTGACACACGTCCTGAGGTCATTTCACAAGGTGGACAGTCACCATGGAAGCAGCTGCTGAGCTTCCTCCGGCCGGTTTGCGTCACTGCCGACCGGACAGGGGACCGGCCGGGAAGGGGCAGCGGCCCCTGCAGCCTGTGGGCTTCCTGACTTCCCCTAGTCCTTCCTGACGTCCAGTAGAGGGCTGGCTGGGCCGCCCCCCCGAAGCAGGAGGCGAGTCATTCCCAAGCACTCCTGAGCTGGGGGCACGCGTCTCAGGGCCAGAGGGCGCCTCTGGGCACCCACTGGGGGCTGATTAGCTCTGCAGAGTGGAGGGTCCAGCAGTGCAGTGGAATCGGGGGCGGGCGAGGGGGCGAGGCAGATCTTCACCCTGCACAGATCTGCGCGGCTTCTCTGAAAGGCAGGTGTGCGCCTGCCTCCCCGGTGACCTCCTCTCCCAGGTCAGCTACTGCCTGTCTGGGGGAGAGGCAGCTTTCTGCTGCGGCATTACAAAGCGGTTCGGGGGCCAGCGCCTGCAGAGGTCTGGTGGCTTTGCCGTGCACAGAATCCTCACATTTCTCCCCTCGTCACTTTGAAGGGTGCCCCAGTGATGGCGCCCATAGAGAGGATGACATCCAAGTGCTTCTTGCAAACAGTGAGGCACCCACAGAGCCTCGAACTCATAGCGGGAAGGTGCACCCAGTTCTTGCTGGTAAGGGGTGTGTCCCCAAGGAGACTTCACTTCCTCTGTTTAATAATCGTCAGAGTGTGTAATGCACTCATGGCCCTGGTGAGCTGTGAGTCACGCGTTGGAATTTGCTGCTCCTCCGCCCAGGAGAGTTTTCCGCGTGCTTTCTGGGTTATGGCCACAGAAGGGTTTTTTTTACTTTTAACTTTTAGTTTGTGTGCATAGTTTGTGGATGAGACATGTGCAAAGGTCACCATTACACAGTCTGAACCCTAGAAATACATCTGGTTTCAAATCTGTGGGCGGCACAAAAACCTGTACGGGGACGTCTGTGGCCGCGTTATTCATAATGGCCAAAAAGTGGAAGTGACCCAGGTGCTCAGCAGCTGACGAGCGGGCACACTGCGGACGGTGACCAGGAGCCACATGATGGTCCACGCCACAGCTCGATGGACCTGGGGACCGTGAGGCCGAGCAGCGGGCTGGATGTGGGATTCTGTTGGCACGGAACGTCCAGGACAGACAGGCACATCTAGGGACAGGAAGTGTTGCCGTGGCTGCCAACAGCCATGGGGGAGGGGAGCTGGGCAAAGGGGGCTGATGGCCAGTGGGCCCGAGGTTATTTTTTTTGGGGGGGGGGGGCGGGTGGTGGAAATGTTTTAAAATGATGGTGGTGATGGTTGCGATTCTCTGTGAACATACAAAACCCAATAACTCGCCCACTATAAGTGGGTGAGCTGTTTAATATGCGATTTATATCTCAATAAAACCGTTAAGAAAAGCTGGGGTGCGTTGGAGGAGGGAGGCGTTAAGCAGTGGAGAGCTTGCTGTGAAATCTCCGACTGTGAGGGTCGGTGCCTGCGCCACACAGTGCCGCTGGGTCCTCTGCCACCACGTACACTCGGGTTAAAGGAGCTGGTGCCCTGGGTAGACATGAGGGGTATGTAGTTCTTATTTTAAAGATTTCGTGAGTCCCAAGCTTGAAGCCCAGTGGATGGATTAGACCTGAAGAGAATGGAGTGAGGCAGGAGGGCTAAGAGGAAAATGAGAAACACCAGCATTTCAGGAAAACACCAGCAACACCTGGGAGAAGGGGACCCGGGAGGACCGTTCCCGGGTGAAGGGGGCAGCTGCCCCGTCCCTAGGATGCCTGCCGAGGACGCCGGCCACTCACTGGGACCCGCCGCAGTTAGGAGGTCGCTGACTTTGGCACCATCTAGTGAATCAACTGCAGTTCGGCGCAGGGACAGGTGGGCAGAAGCAACTGCGAGAGGTCAGAGGGGAGACCTGAGGTCAGACACAGAGCCGTGTGCTAGCCCTGAGGACAGGGCTGTGAGCCTAGTGGTTATAGTCTCGGGGGCAGCCCCTCTGCAGGGACAGGTGAAAAGCAAGTGAGCTCCTTTCTGCCCTGCACGCCGTCCCTCCCATTGAGATGCCCTCGGCCCCCACTGGAATGGTGGCCTTCTCTCCCTGGGAGCCAGGAATGTCCTCTCCCGCCCTTCCCTGTCTCCAGACGCCCGGCTTCTCAGCGGCTTATCTCTGCATCAGCATTCCTGGCCTCCCGGACCTTGAGATCTGGGCCCTGCCGGGCTGCGTGCTGCGGGCTGACAGGCTTGGTCCACATTCCTCTGAAGTTGGCACCCAAGTCCGCCTGGGTTGTGCTGGATGATCAGAAACTGGCCCGGCCAGGCGCGGCGGGCTGTGGGTGCTCGTGCGAGGCTGGGGCCCTGCAGGAGGCGGGCCTGGGCCAGCACACGTGGCCCGAGTGTGGGGCATGAGGCTGAGATCCCCCGGGGCTCCTGGGGCTCCTGGGACCTGTCTTGTGACTTTTACGCTCTGTGAGAGGCTCTCAAGGATAACAGGAGAGAGGCAGCATGTGGCAATGTTGAGACCCGTGTGGTGGGGACAGGCCTCTTGCATCCCTCCCCGCAGCGAGCAGAGGGAGGCCTCGCCAAGGAGCTCGCTGATATTCCTCACAGACCCAGAGCCTCCCCATCCACCCGAAGGTCCCAGTAGACCTGGTAAGGTCACAGCGCGGGAGCTGGCTTTGTGCCCTGAGTCCCCTCCGTGTCTGTACGGGAATGCATGAGTCCGGAAGGCAGCCGGGGAGGGATGCTGCTGCGCAGACGTGTCTGGAGTTCCTCGCCAGTCGGGTCAGAGAGGCTGTTGGCAATAACGGTCACAGTGACTAGCAGGAGAAATTCTTTGTCTTTGTCTTTTCATTTATACTTAGCGCGGTTGTTGTGACAGTGTTTTGGGGCTGGGCATTGAGTTCCCCGGGTGTCGAGAGCTTTGAGAACGCACAGGCGTGAGGCTCCAGGCCTTTCCCCGTCCCTGGTCCTCGGTCCCGGTTGGAGTCCAGGGGCCCCGTGAACCTGGGGGTGGCTCCAGCCTCCACTTAACCTCGTCACGTTTCCTTCAGCAATGGGATGCAAAGATGACGCGGGATCAGCTGTGTGCTTGTCACCAGGGTGTCACATGCTGCCCTGGGGATAACCCTGAAGAGGAGGAAGAAGGAGCAGGAGGAGACGGACTAGAGGCGGAACCCCAGGTCTGGGGGAGCCTGGGCGCTCCTGGTGCCCAGCCCGGGGCTCACGATGAGTCCGAGACAGCAGGGGTTGGCAGCTCCCTTTCTCAGAGGTGTTTATGGGACGGAGGTGGGGGCAGGGCACAGTTTCCCTGGAAAGGATCCCGTGGTGTACTAGAACTTTCTAAAACAGCTTCCCGGATGCGTACGTCCCTTGCAGTAAATGCACGTAGGCGGTGAGTGCCCGCACGTGTGGGCTGTCATCCGCCCTGGGCCCAGGCCTGGCTTCTGTCACTCCGCACATGCCTCTGCAGCCCGTCCCTGCGGAGCCCCTACCGCCGACGGGGCCCGACTGTGGACTCACGCCCTTTGAGAACGGGGAGAGGCGAACCTTTGTCCATCTCGTGCGGAACTTTGAAGGCGAGTGAGACGTGCAGGGCTCATCAGCCAGGACTGGGGGTCAGAGACTGTTGTGCAACGCTCTCCGGGCTGTGGCTGGAGCGTGTTCCGGCTGCGGTGGCCCATCGAGGCTCGTTGGGTAATACCTCAGGCCCGAAAGCAGGCAGCGCCCGGGCCGGGGCCTTCGCCTCACGGGCTCCCCGGGGAAGGGGTCTGTGGGTGCCGCCGCCTGAGCTGTTCAGAAAGTGTCACCTGCCCCCTTTCAGCCTCCTCCCCGGGCAGATGAGGGGCCAGCATGACTGTCTACGTTGCGTGGACAGGGAAGGAGGGGCCGTGCCTTGCAGACAAAGGTTCCCCAAGCAGGATGCGAGCCTAGCTGACCAAGGCCGGCGAGGGACTTCCCCTGTCCTGCGCTCAGCCTGGCTGGTGGGCTCGGGGGTGTGAGAAAATGCAGTAATTTCACTTTCACTTTTGTTCTTTTTCTTCCTAAAACCTTCCCCTTTCCACTGTCTGGGTGGACTCCCATCCGTTGGATCCCACAGCCCGACACTGGTGGGCCAGTCCTGGGGGTGATGGCAGAGCGGAGAGGAGGGAGGTGCCTGGGGAGAAGGGAGCAGGGCTCCCTCCGCTCGCTGGGTGCTGGGTTGGGCAGGTTTGAAACTTCGGGGGCAGGTGTGGGCCTCCCTATCTCCCAGGAAAAGGGACCTGTGTGCGTGAGGGCATACCCATAGTGACTCTGATGAGTGGGAGGTTAGAGGTGACAGGCCTCGGAGGCCTCCTGGTGGAAATGACCGCAGGGTGAGTATTTTTGGCCTGAAGTGCAATCCTCAGGGCTTCAAAGGAGCACAGAGCCGAACTCCCTGAGCAGGTAGAGATTGCAGGTAAGATGGGGGAGGGGGGGCGGCATGGTCAGGGGAGTGGGGGGTGGGTGGGCTTGTGGGGATTTGATGTGAGGGGTCCGTCTCTGGAAGGCAGAATTCCAGGCCGAGGGTAAAGTCCAAGGAAGGGGAGAACACGAAAACACACGCTGTCCCACAAAGCCAGTTCGGCTGGAGGAAGATCATGTGACCATGAGGAATGACGAGGACCAAGCCCTGGAACCCAGGTGGGGGGGTTATGAGCGGTGTGGAAAACAAGGTGAGAGCCCCCCCCGCCCCCCAGTAAGATGCTCTGTAATTCCTTTACCCATTTATTCGTTGTTTCAGGGCGGGGGGTTGGGGGCGAATCCGTGAAGCATATTTATTGTAATGAGTCAGGCAGTGGCGAAAGGCAGACGTTCTCATGAGACACAGTCTGACCTCCTTCAGGAGCTGACACACATCGTCCCTGTCCCTGTCCCAGCCCTGGCCCCCCAGGCGTAAAGTAAGTGCTGAGCCCACCACACCCACATTCCCTCTCTCCCTGTGTGTCCTTCGTGGTGAAGGCTTCCGAACGTCTTTATTACACAAACAGGTTTTCTTAATTTGTGAAAGCGTGTTGTTCCCTACGGAGCGTTGTGGGGTCAGCGCACGTGAGTTCTTCAGAAAAGCTGGGCTCACCTGGCCGGCAGCTTTCTGAAGGCTTGTCGGCCTCGTCCTCTCTCCTGCTTATTTATTGATTTGTGTTTTCTCTCAGCCTGTTTCCCAAAGGCTGGAGCTCCGAGACCCCGGCCCTCGGGTCCCCGACTCTGTCACCATGAGGAGCAGCATGTGGTGAGTGCCCGTCACGTCCGCAGCTCGGCTCTAACGGGGTCCCACAAGGCTCTCCGCAGCTCCGTCCCGCACGAGTTGACAGCCCCATTTCCCAGATGTGGAAACTTGCCGAGGAGAGCCGCCTCCCCAGGCACGTGCCCAGAGGCCCTCGGGGGCGTCTCTCCGTCCCCCAGGGCCACACTTTCAGCGTCTCCCTCGGCTCCCAGCATGGGGGTGACAGGGGTTTTGGGAAAAAGCAGAGTAGATTCCAGCACCCAGGGGACACCCGCGGTGTGCTGGCGCCCCCACCCGTCCTTCCTCAGAGTGCACAGGCGTCCTGACCGCCCTCCTCAGCCTCCTGGGAAACAGCGCTGGGCGAGGTCCATGTCCCCGCCCTGCCTGTCTCCCTTCCAGCTCCTCCCAGAGGGCTGGGCTTGTCACAAGGTCTCCCCAGGCACCTGCTGCGAGACTCCAGGCGTGTCATCTAACTGTCCTAAAGATCGCTGCCCCCATTGCCACAAGGTGGTCGGTCGGCGGGTTAAACGGGGTCCTAGGTGCGAGCACACAGCGCCCCTCTGCTCTGGGAACCGGCCGCTGCGGGTCCAGCTCAGTGCCCCGGCCCTTCCTCTGTGCCCAGCCCCCTGCCTGGACTCACCTTGTCTAGTTTCTGGTGCCTCCTCACCTTCCAGTCTCAGGTTCGAGGGAGGGCTGGTGGGGGGCAGGTGGCAAACTCACTCCGGGTCTTTTCTGCTGCCCCCTGGTCTTACCCAGCCTGTGAACAGGGTCAGGGGAACATTTCTAAATGGTTGAACAAAATGCAAAGAAGACACGTCTGTGACAAGAGAGAGTCACACGAACTCCAAATCTCTGTGAAAGAGGGTGCAGCCCCCTGCGTTCGCTTCCATGGTCCCAGCCACGCGCCTCTTCACCTGTGCGGCACCTGTGGCTGCGTTCAAACGCCCCTGCGGGCGAGCCGTGGCAGGCAGGTCTGTTCAGGCCTGCAGAGCCCAAACGGCCACTTCTGTGGCTCCTCCCGGACGTTTGCCCGCCCCTGTCCTGAAGGACGAGCGGGCCGAACCCTGAAGTCCTTCCTCCATTCAGACGTTTATCCCAGAAACACACACCCAGTCCCCACTTCCCCCATCAAGTAGGTCAAGGGGAGTGGCCGGATCGTCCCCCAGCGCTGGTGACAGTGAGTTCAGGGCCCGGGGGACCGGATCTGTGATCCGTCAACTCCGTGCCTCTCTGCTAAGGTGGCCTGCAGTGGCCGCTGGCTAGGAGGAAGACCTGTGAACGCACAGCTGACCCACAGGCCAGCGTCCCCGTGTCCTCTCCATCCGGGCCTCCCCAGCCTGCTGCTGGCCCAGGGGCTCCAAACCACTGTCCCCCTTCATGCTGTGAGTTCAGCCGCAAACACCGTTTCCTCTCCCTCCACGGTTCCATTTCCTGCCCCCGCCCCTGCTGTCACAACTGCAGGAGCGCAGGAGGAGAGTGGGGACCAAGACATCGCAGCAACACTGCCCGTGCACGGCCCTTCTGGCCTGTTCCTTATAGGCTCCCTCTGGAGAGGCAGGTGCTCTGTTCCCCTGTCTCACAGTGGAAAAGGCTGGGGAGGTGGCCCCAGAGGACATGGCCGGCCAGGCAGTGGCAGAGCCTGGGGCCCGAAGATGGGCAGCTGGCTTCTAGAGCTCACCCTCTGCACCGTGGGGGTGGCAGGCTGGGCTTTCCAGCATTTTCCATGACAGGAAAGCAGTGCGGGGAGAAGTCCTATGTAATGGCATTTGGGGAACTCCCTCGGGGACAGAGAGACAACTGTCAGTCACTGCTGTCAGGCCCTCCGTCCCACACCGCAGACCATTTTCTATCAAAGGGGTGGAGGGTCCTACCGGGCCCACAAGGGGTGACGGGTGGGACGAGCAGACAGATGCCTGCCTCCTGCTGCATGGGGAAGTTGGTCCTGGCAGAATTAGGACACCTCCACGTCCAGGGTGTTTCTCAACTCCCACTGTGGCCGTCCAGAACATCAGGGGCCGTGAACCTGGCAGCACCTCCCAGGCTGGTGGGGCCCCTGGCATCTGCGGGATGTTAGTCGTAGTCCTGGATGGAAGGGGGGGCCCGAGAGGTGTGGGGACTGGGGACCTGAACAAAGGGGAGTGGGATTCTCAACTCCAGACCTCTGTGACGTGACCCCTGGGGAGGAGTAGTGTGCACAGCAGTGGCAGACAGGGGCACAGGCCACAGGCCAGCTCACAGGATGGGTACCGGGAACCCAGGATGAGGTCGTCCTCTCTGCCCATCAGGTTACGAGGCCCCACATGCTTGGGCAAGTGGAGGGGGTCTCTGCCTCAGGAGGACAGGAAGAGGTGACACCGTGTTCCCAACAGCAGAAACCTTGTCGGGAAAGGACACTCAGTCACGCACAAGGACATGGCTCGTTCTGAGAGCCCCTCAGTTATGTGACAGCCGTGTCTCAGTAAAAATCGGAGCGAGTGGGGACTATGGAACCCTTCCTCCCGGGCTCCTGTTTTCCATATTTTGGTTTGTGCAACCCTGTCACTGTGGCCCCAAGTCCGGGCGGGATGCAGACTGCAGAGCACGTGTCATCCCAGACGACACAGGCGGCTGGGGCGCACGTGTGCAGTGGAGGTGTGCGGACCCGAGTGTGGGTTTCTGGACGTCAGTGTGGGAATCTGGGGCATTTGCTTGTAGCTTCCAGGAAACAAGGTGTCAGTGTTGGGGTAGTTTCCTGCCACACACACACACACAAAACCCTCCGTTTGGTTTCAAAATAGCAGACTGTGATGTTATTTTTGACTCAGAAATCTATAGGAAGTCTAAAATTGTGGGGGTGTGTTTTCTTTTTGTGAAAAGTTTTCCACGCTTTTCAGAGATGAGAAGTGAGACGTTTTTATCCTTGCCGGCACATAGTGTAAAAATGTGTGTTGTCCACACATGCAGGGGAGGGGCCTGACCTCGCAGTAGGGGAAGCCCGTGTGGAGAGGCTGAGGGGTCCCCAACCCAGAAAACCGTCCCCCAGCCCCCTCGCATTCTCACGGCCCCCATCCTTGGGGCAGGTCACCCTTGCCCATCCACAGTTCCAATCTGTGGCCATCAAACGTTTCTTTTGCCCGAAGCTTCTTTGATCGGAACCTCAGTACGAGCTTGTCCTTAAAAAGAGCAGAACGCCTGGGGCTGCACCTCTGCTGCCTCTCATGGAAACAGCAGTTTGTCCTTCACGTGTCAGGAAAGGAAACACTCTGCAAGAAGTCTTTTTGGTGAGATTGAAGACGTTAAATATTGAAGATTTAAAACCTAGCCAGAGAGTTCTTAAAACACCCCCGCCCCCCGCTGGGGAGGGGCTACTGCTGCTTGAGGAGGAAAAGGCAGGGGCGTGGCGGGGGGCTGGGAGAGGTGCTGAGGCTGAGGGTCCCTGAGCTGAGGTCACAAGACCCTGCTCTCCACCCATGAGCCCTTTTACCTTTAAAAAAAATTTTGGTACAATAAGTATGACGAACTTCACACGCTTTTGATCTTCTGAGCATCGCATCCAAGGGGAGCCGGGGATTCGCGGCCCCCACCGGCATCGTGATTTCAAGGCCCACCCGAGTGCAGCCCCCATCAGTACCTCTCTTCATGGCCGAGCAGTGTTCTGTCTCCTTCACCTGTTCGTCCGCCCACGCGCTTGGCGTCCTGTCCACCCCTGGGCCGCAGGGAGTGACACCGCTCTGTTCAGTCCAAGTTGTCTCGTTATCTTTATTTTTCCAGGGACAGGGGCTTTGGGGTGTACGCCTGGCAGGGGAGTGGCCGGGTCCTGTGGCCGTTCTGAGTTGGACTTCCCGAGAACCTGCCCAGCCGGCTTCCTCTCCTCAGTGGTTTTCTAAGAACAATTCTCCACGATATGGAGGCTCCCAGATCGATGGCGGGCTGGGCAAGGAGCAGCTCTGTCGCCAGACTGCGGTGAGACATCCCATGTGGCTCCTTCGAGGCCGGAATTCGTGAGAACACGGCTGAACGAACGGGCAGGCCATTCTGTGTGTGTGGACTTCCCCGTGGGCCGGAACATGCGCCTTTTACGGAGTTCAGGGTGTCTCAAGAGGGCGGCCATAAATAGACCACATCGTCACTGTCCACGTCGGTTTCATGCTTTTTCTGGGTCGGCTGGAAGCTCTCCGGTCTCTTCTGGGATTTGCTTAAATGTGCATTAATCCGAGGCAAATCGGAGTTAGCTATTCATCTTCCTTTTTATGTTGACTTAAATGTCACGGTGGCCCGGGCCAGGGTCAACGAGAAATAGAGTGATTACAGATGATACTACACATAGTGCTTGGAAGTCCCCACTGCCGAACTGGCTGGTGACAGTCCCCGTCCTAGCCTAAGGTTACCGTGACAAGGAGTGGGTTGTTGGGCCGCCCGGGCCTGCTGAGCAGCTCGTAGCCCTCGGCTCCTCTCTGGTGGCCAGGGCCCCCTAGGTCCCCTGGATTGGGGAAAATGGCCCCCAGAGGTCTGCTCTTGCCCAGGGCTAAGACCCGTGTGTAAGTGTGGCCCAGGCCGCTGCACGGAGGACACGGATTGAGGCATAGCAGGTTCCGGTCAGCCCCAGGGCCAGGCCAGCCCTGCCGTGGCCGGAACATGGGGTGGCCTCGGGTCCGGGCCAGGTCAGGAGGCAGTGGCCCTGGGAGGGATGTCCGGGCAGCAGTTCAGTATCTTCCCAGCGGGTGTGACTGTGTTTACGCCAGGCTTCTCTTATGGAAGCGACGGGGACACCCTCACCCCTTCTGTCACCAGACATCTTCAGGGTCACGATCCTGCCGTCTCCTGTCTCTCCACAGGAAGTTGTCACCACCTCAGCTTCAGACCAGGGAGAGATGACCATTTCACCAGGTCAGCATGGAAGGTTCTGGAAGGTCCCCACCCTGGGTAGGGAGTCCCTGCTCAAACTCCAGCTGCACTAGTCACCGTCCTGTCTCATGTCCCCAGTGTTTCTCAGAGCCTAAGCGTGACGCTGGAGGCCAAGTCCACGGGACGGGGGCAGGGGGCTTCTCCAGCACCTGCAGCTGCCCATGGGCAGAGCCAGAAGGCCAGGCTGACTGGGGACGCCACCCAGGTGGCAAGGCCGTGCGTGTGTGTTTGGGGGGGGTCCTCTCAGTCTCTGAGCATCGACCTTCTCCACTGGCCATGCCCTGTCCTCAGACACAGGTACAGAGGGCTCAGCCCTTTGACCCCTGCGCTCCTGGGGGTTTGTGTCCCTGCTGTCCATCGGTGGCCCTGCGCTAAGCATGGCCAGCCCTGAACAAGCCTCCCCCAGTCCCGAGCCCCCTGCGGCCACACACGTGGGCCTCCCCTCTGTTTCAGAGACCTCGGCCCTCCCGAGACCTGGGGCCCTGCCTTTTCTGTGTATGCATGTCGCTCACGTGAGTTTTTCTCTTTTTTCCAGGTGATGAAAGTAGCACATGCCCATCGTAGAAAACTTGGAAAACAGAAGAAACTGAAAAACCACCCGCCACCCTACCTCCCAGGGATGCCCACTGTTACCATCTCTCTAGTGTGCGTGGGTGGTTTTTGTAATAAAACGGAATAATATTCATGTAACTTCATCTTTAAACATTTTTTTTTCAGATCTGAGAGATAGAATTGTCATTCAGCTAAAGGTGTATGTGACGTGACTTAGCGTATTTTGTGAAGTAATTCCCACGATGAGCTCAGTGAACATCCATCATCTTGTAGAGGATAAAATAATTTTTTTCCTTACAGTGAGAACTTTTAGGATTCTTTATCCAGCAGCTTTTAAGCAGACCACACAGCAGTGTGAATGATAAGCATCATGTACTAGAAGTTGTCTTTAACATCAAACTGTGGGTTTTTTAGAGCTGGGTAGTAACATCTTTAATGATATTTCCTTCTCTGCTAGGCCACATTGGTCCCCTCCCCTTGGGTTGGTGCCGCCCCTGGAAGTGTGGTTTGGATTTTGGGGCTTCCTGGTGTCTGCATTCCTGTCCCTGAGCATTAGAAGGAACCAGATTTGGCTGCAAAGCCCTCCCATCCCTCTCCCCTCCCTGTGCCGCTCACACACAGGTGCACCTGAACCTGCCAGGTGGGAGTGCCCTGTCCCTGGGACAGCTGGTCTTAACCCACCACCCTGAGCCTGCAGGGTGTGACAGACAGTCCCCAGGCCCCTGCGGGGATGTCTGAGTCCATAACACACCAGAACGCAGGGGCTGAAGCTGGCAGCACATATTTTGAACTAACCCCAATTAATTCTCTCTTTAGAAAGTGCACTTTTGTCCTGAGTATAAAAAAGAAATAATCAGGGCTTCCTGTCAAGATGGAGGCGTAGGTAGACACGCCTCACCTCATTGCACAACCATAAAAAAGAACACAGCTAACTTAAAAACAAAAAACACCCAGAATTGCCAGAAAGTCACCCAGAAAAACACCCGGAACTGTACAGAAGCCCGACAACCACGAATTTAAAGAAGCTGTAGTCATTCAGGTGAAGGGGGGGCAGAGGTGGGGAGTCGGGGCAGGCTGACGGTGGTGGCCGAGGCTGGTGGGGCAGGGAGCCACACATTCACGTGTGGTGGACAAAAATCGGGGGGACACCTTGTGAGTAGGCAAGCCCAGCCCCAGGCCACACCACGAAGCCCAGGGCTCGGGCGCCAGTAAAATACGCCTCATAACTTCTGGCTGTAAACCCAGGGGGCGTTGGGGTGGTGGGAGAAACTGCTGGTGCACACGCAACCCCCTGCCGAGGGAACCACAACCAGAACCACAACACAACACAGCCAGTCACGTGGGAAGTGGGTGAAGTGACTGGAAATGGGGTGAGGGCCAGGCCAGCCCCCAGAAGTTGGCCAGCAGTGGCATTGACCCCTGACTCCTCCCCCAACATGGAGCCACAGTTGCCCCACCCTGGCAAACACCCAAAGCTCCGCCCCACACGAGTTAACAGGTGCCTAACATGGAATCAAAGCGGCTCTACCTAGTACACGGACCCAGGGAGGCTGCCAAAATCAGGAGACAAAGAAATACGGCCCAAATGAAGGAACAGAACCCCAGAAAAAGAACGAAGCGATTCAGAGACAGCCAACCTATCAGAAGCGGAGCTCAAAACACCGGTGGGCAGAATGCTCAGATCTCACTGAGTACGACAAAAGCATAAAGGAAGAAATGAAGGCTCTACTAAGGGAAATAAAAACCCACAGGGAAGAAATGAAGGCTCTACTAAGGGAAATAAAAACCCACAGGAAATCAACAGTGATGAGAAGGAAGCTGGGATTCAACTCAATGATTTGGAACATAAGGACGAAATAAACATTCAACCAGGACAAAGTGAAGAAACAAGAATTGAAAAAAATGAGGAGAGTTTAAGAAGACTCTGGGACATCTCCAAAAGGGCCAACATCTGAATCACAGGGGTGCCAGAAGAAGAGGAAGAGCGAGAAATTAAAAACTTATTTGAAAAAATAATGAAAGAAAACTTCCCTAATTTGGCAAAGGAAATAGACATACAAGTCCAGGAAGCACAGGGATTGCCAAACAGGTTGGATCCAAAGAGGTCCACACCAAGACACATCATAATTAAAATGCCAAAGATTAAAGATAAGAGAAAATCCTAAAAGCAGCAGGAGAAAAGGAGACAGTAGCCTACAAAGGAGTGCCCATCAGACTGTCAGCTGATTTCTCCAAAGAAACCTTGCAGGCAAGAGGGGGCTGGAAAGAAGTATTCCAAGTCATGAAAGGCAAGGACCTACATCCAAGATGACTCTATCCAGCCAAGCTATCATTTAGAATGGAAGGGCTGATGAAGTGCTGCCCACAGAAGGTCAAGTTCAAGGAGTTCATCATCACCAAGCCCTTATTCTATGAGATGTTAAAGGGACTTATCTAAGAAAAAGAAGATCAAAACTATGAACAGTAGAATGACAACAAACTCATAACTATCAACAGTTGAATCTGAAAAACTAAAACTAAACAAACAACTAGAACAGGAACAGAATCAGAAATGGAGATCACATGGAGGGTGATCAGTGGTGAGGGGGCGAGGGGGAGAGAGGGGGAAAAGGCACAGGGAATAAGAAGCATAAATGGTAGGTATAAAATAGGCAGGGGGAGGTTAAGAATAGTATGGGAAATGGAGAAGCCAGAGAACTTACATGCATGACTCTTGGACATGAACTGGGGTGGAATGCTGGAGGGAAGGGGGAAACCGAATGGAAGGGGCAAAGGAGGAAAAATTGGGACAACTGTTATAGCATAATCAATAAAATACACTTAAAAAAGAAAAGAGTTAAGTATTCATTATGAAATAATTGCAAAACATGGAAAGTCATAAGGAGGGAAATTTAAAAAATCAACAGCAACTCCACTACCATACAGAGATGGTGGCTGTTACCAGTTTGGCGTATTTTTTCTGATTTTTATACCCAGGGTCCAGCAGAAGTAACGCCTGCTTGAGTGTGGCGGGCACGGTAATACTAGGGGTGTAAAAACTTACAGTTTTAATTTGAACAGCTCACCCACAATATCACATGATGTGCGTGAGTGTGATATTGTTACCCTACAGACTGACATGCGGATGCTTTCATCACAGAAGCGTCTGTAATACACGGGGACGTTATTTGTGCCGGACCCTGAGCATGATGGGTTTATGTCATTCAGGTTGACGTCACCAGGAGAAAACTACTCATGTGCTTTCCCTGCTGCATACCTTTGGGTCGACAGATGCAGCACATGCACACTCAGGTGACGTCAGGTGTGGCCAGAGAAGGAAGAGGCTCCATGTTTTAGACATTTCCTGCGTTGATGGGCTTTAGGCTCCTTCCAGGTATTTTTCGCAGCTTGCGCTTCACCGGGCCACGTGGTGAGGGTGGCTGTCACAGGGGTATTTTCACTTTGAAAAGTTCACCAAACTTAAAAAACTCATCCAGTGTATGATTTGGGACTTTTCTCTCTGTAAAAGTGAACACAGCATTCCTTAAAATATTATGAATTATGCAAACAGGTCGGCACACTCACGATAGAGGCTACTTTTAATGTTGTAAACGCTGTCCTTGATTTTAAATTTATTATGGCTACTCCCTTTTCCGTCTTATGCTCAGTGACTCTCGCTGAACGCTAAAGTGCCGATGGCCGTCCCTTTGCAGGACACGGGTTCCCTGGCTGTGAGAACTCTGCGGGTCGGAACGGCTGAGAACCAAAGGTTACGTTTTGTCCCCCGAGGTTCGGTGAGGTCTGGCCGACAACTGAACATGGTGCATATTTAAGGTGCACATTCCCCCCCAACATGTTTCTGGTGGTAAAATACGGGGCGAGCGAATGTAATTTCTGACAACCTACACTCAGGCGCTTGGCCGTTCGGCGCCGCCACGTCCCCCTGGCTCTCTGTGACCGCAGACACTGTCACCCCATGCCCCTGTCCAGCCCTGGTGGCCACATGGACGGCTCCGCTCTTGCTGTGGGAGAGCAGCACCACAAACGTGCCTTCTGCTTCCCATCAGCCGATTCCTGGTCGTGGGGCCCGGGCCGTTTTCTCATTGGCACCTGCAGATTCGCGTCTGCATCCGGGCTGCCGAGGGCCCGGATGTGCCCGGATGTGCCCGGATGTGCCCGGATGTGCCGGCGGCCATTGGGTTTGTGGAGCCGGGCTTAGTCTGCGGTTTTGACGACGGCTGAGGGCATGGGCACCCCAACCCCGCACTGGCGGGGGTCGTGGGTAGGTACCGTGTCTCTCCGAGTCCTGTGAGCCGCTCTGGCAAATTCTATGCCTCCAGGTGTCAGCGCCTCCAGTCCTGGCCGGTAGGTCAGGAGCACAGGTGACGACACCTGGGCCGGTCACTGGGGCCGGAAGGGGAGGGGCGTCCTCGTAGACGGAGCCCTTCCCTGTGGGACCCGAGCACCTGCAGGTAGACAGCGTCATTCCTGAGTGGACGGGGGTCCCACGTTGTCGTTACCCTACCGCAGGCCCGCAGCGTGGCCGTGGCGGCCAGGCAGGTGCCACTGTCCCGTGGACCCTCGTCACAGACGACCCGTGCCCTGTGGTCAGAAGTGGGCACCGGGCGGGTACCAGGAGGGGCTCCCGGTGGCTGGCCACCTTCAGAGTCCCCGGCCACAGTGGTGACGGTCATGTTCCAGGGGGAGCCAGCTCTAGGCTCTGACCTTGGCAAAGCCAGCTGGCCACGTTCCGTGTCCCGGCTGCGTGGTTAGAATAAGGTTGGACTCTCCACCTAGGTTGGGCCTTGGGGGTCCATGTGATCAAGCGTCAGGTGACTAAACACTGAGCCAGCTGGACAGCGGGGCCCTTCTGGGCAGGGCGGGCTGGGGCAGGGAGCCAACTCAGACGCAGCTGGCCTGAGGTGACCGTGGGCTCTGCTTGTCCACTGGAAACCTGGTGTCCCGGCGTGATTATGACCGAGCCCCTTTTCCCTCTAAAGTGTCAGGTTTGGAGAGTAATTATGGGGTGACCCCGGCTTGCAGGCGCCTTTCAGATTCGCTTGGAAAGCCCTGGGGAGGGCCATCCCCCGGAGATAGGCTGTCACCCTGGAACAGGAAGCTCAGGAGAAGCCCTGGGACAGCCGACTGGGGACGTGAGTGCAGGACAAGCAGGGGTTCTGATGGGCCTGCTCCCAAATTCACGATAGAACAACCCCAGGCTAGGACTTGCCTCAGTTGCTTCTGACTCGGGCTCTGGGCCTCGTTCTGGGAGCAGAGGCATCAGGGGCTCCGGGATCGAGCACGTGCCCGATGCAGCCAAACTCCTCTTGCCCTGATTAGCAAGAGCTAGAAGTGGGAAGGAATTCGGGGCACCGTTCAGAAGCAACAGACGAGGGTGGGGTGGAGCGTGGGCGGGTGTTAGCCCCGGCACAGGCTCCTGCCGGACGTGTAGGCATCTCGGGTGCCCCAGATGGCTCTCTTCCCCCCTGCTCCTGAGCCTGGACTCGGACGGCAGGGTAGGGGACAGTTCCGGGGCTGGGCACCAGCTCTGCACAGCGAGTACGACCACCCTGCGCAGTCACATGTGTGTGCACCAGTTACTGAGTCACTTGCCTCCCTTTTGTCATTGAGTAGTAGGTTCTGGTTGAGGAGGAGCAGTCACGAGCGACCCGCGGGACGGGGCCGGCCCAGTCCCTGAACGCAGTGAGCTCTCAGCCCATATTCGCTCCCCACAGCAATGCTGGTTGTTCCCCCATTATGTGCCACGTGTCACCTAATTTCACTCGAGGCCCTGGGTATCCTCTTCCTTTATCACCAAGGAGACCGAGGCCCACAGGACAGAGCTGGCTGTGGGGCTGGCTACAGGCACAGCCCCATATAGGCCTGGCTGCATCTGAGGCTGGCCTCAAGCCCCAGGCTGCCCCGCCTGGTCCGCAGCGGCGTGGCCAGAGCCTGGCCTGCTGCCGGCATCTCCTGCCCGAGACGGCCCCTTTGTTCTGTGTGTGGAGTGTTTGGCCCGCATTGTGTGTCCCTCATTCGTATGCTGCGTCCGGCCTCTGAGCCTTTCTTTGAGTCATCTGCACCCGGCCCGGCTGCGTGTTCCCCATGGAGGCAGGAAGTCAGACCCCTGGGAGCGCCTCCCAGGACGGCTGTGCTGACCGTCCCAGGATGGCGTGTCCCGGCTTTTTTTTTCCTTTGAGAGATTCAGATGTCAAATGCACACTCGGCCAGCTCGAGCCTTCTCATCTGTGGTGGGACGTGTGGAGCTGTTTTTGAGTGGGCGGCACAGTGCAGACGGGAGGGGCAGAGAGGAGGACCGGTCACCTCCGTGCCGGGGACACGTGAGGACTCATGCACGCTCCCGCCTGACTCAGAGCTCCGTCAGGCCAGAGAGAGACAGCGTGTCTCCTGGGCGTTAGTGTGGGCGAGTGCCATCAAAATAAAAACGACAGTCTGAGTGTCACCAGTATGTCACATGGGTGACAAAGGAGTTGGGGCGGAGCCCGAGTGGCCAAGTTTTACAAACAGAGTTTCAGAAGGACACGTACAATACACTTCTGTTCTTCTTGGCTCTGGGTGATGAGATTCTGGGTAATTAATGTGATCTTCGTGCTTTTGCCTGCCTCCCCTCATGCTGCTCTTTAGCAATTTTGGGGGGTGCGTTGGCTCATGACAGAAAGTCATTGAAGCTGCCCATTCAGAAGGCGGTAGCTTGTACTTTGGGGTCAGGCTGATGTGAGGTCCTTCCTGCAAACATCTGACGTGGTACAGTTGACGTGTGGAAGTGACATCCCGATCAGCATGAGATAATGGGGTGGTCACATCGATTTTTCAGGGGCTGTGGTTTTGCTGCCACTGTCTCATGGGTGGTTTGGTCACTCACCAGCCGGCTTCTTGTGTGGGCTCAGGGCTGGGTATTGGGCTGACGACACCCGAGGTCTTCTGGGCTCAGCTCCCCTCCCCCCACACCTCAGTTTGTGTCAAGTGAGACAATGACAGTGAAACAGAGTTTTAAGCCCGCTGGGAGCACGAGCTGATGTGTCACATGAGACCTCAACAGGTGCCTCCTGTCACGTGATTGGTGACCGTTTGCATTTCCAGGGGCTTCTTCAGGCCCCCTGGGCGGAGGCCGCCCCCCACTTCTGCTTAGTTTCCCAAGGATACCACTTTAAAATTATTGTGCAGTGATGCATACGCATTGCTTTTCTGCTCCTTTTGACTTATTTATTTTTCATTTTTCATTGAGTTTATTGGGGTGACACTAGTTAATGAAAGTGCATAGGTTTCAGTCCTGACCTGCTGGTTGGGCATCACCCCCCAAACCGAAAGCTCACCGGTTCGATTCCTGGTCAGGGCACCGGCCTGGGTTGCAGGGGCGGTTTCCTGTCGGGGGCACACAAGAGGCCTCCGACTGCTGTTTTTCTCTCTCCCTCCCTTCCCCCTCTCTAAAAATAAATACATAAAATCTTTTAAAAAATACATAAGCAGATCCTTCTGTAACATCATTCCTTTCCCTCCCTGAAATTGTGTTTCCACTTTCTTTTCCCTACAGAATTTTATCCTGATGAATTGGCTTCATGTTTGAAAGCCTTATTAGTTACCCTGTGATTCTATAGTACAAGACTATGCATGTGAATTGAATTTTTAAACTTCAAATACCTTGTGAGATCCTCAAGGCGAACGCCTTCCTCCCAGGTTGAGGCAGCACTAGAAATTGTTCAAACACAACAGTGACGGAAGGAGACGGGGCTTGGGGTGGTGAATGCACGGTACAATACACAGATGCTATGTCACGGAATTGTACACCTATATTGAAACCTATATAATTTTATCGATCAATATCACCCCAATAAATTCAATAAAAATGAAAAATTGATTAAACATCATATATATATCACAACATTTGCCGGATGAGGTTTTTGTTTTAGACATTTTTTTTACCCTCACCCAAGGACACGCTTGTTGATTTTAGAGAGAGGGTGGGGGGGAAAGAGGGAGAGAAACATCGGCTGCACCCAGAACCCCGGCACATGCCCTGACCGGGAATCCAACCTGCTACTTTCTGGTTCACAGGACAGCGCTCCAGCCTGCCGAGCCACACAAGCCAGGGCTGACAGATGAGTTTAAACACAGAAACCTCTTGGATGAAATGCGTCTCTTCATGGGATGAACTGCGGAGGGAACTCAAGGGGCCTGGGACACAGTCTTCAGTCACACGGAGATGCTCCCCTGTGGGGCCGGTGAGTCTGGGGACAGAGGGATGTACCTTTGAAGTCAGGCTGGAGAGCTGCGTTGGAAACACAAGCAGAAAATTGGAATCGGTGTAATGTTTTCTTAGGTGCCTGCATTTTAGGGAGGAAAACACGGACACCAAGGGTCTGGAAATAGATTTCCGTAGAGCTGTGTGCCCACGTGCGTTCTGGAAAGCCCATACGTGCCCCAGGGGGACGGGTAGGTGGGCTGGACTTAACTGGCCCTGGCTGTCCGAGGAACTGAGCCACTCTCCCTCTGGGAGGTTGGCACACTGTTTTCTCACACGGCGAGTGCGCGTGAAAGAGAGCTGGGCGGACAGAGCGTGAATGAGTTAGAAGTCAGGTGAGGAGAATTTCCTGTGGAAGGAACGCAAGAAGTCACGCAGCATCACAGTGGAGTGGGAGCTAGAGTCTGGCACAATACGATACGCGTCCCCCTTCTCCATCGCCACCCCTGTGACCCGTGGCAGAGGACTGCCTGCCCTGGCCCGCAGCTTCCTCTCCTGCAGCGTGGGACTGTCGGTCCCTCTGTGGGTTACTGTGGGATGTAAGTGAGGACTGCGGGAGAGCAGGGCCGGTACGTGCTGAGCACGGGGTGAATATCAACAGTGGTCGTCCTTAGAGGTTCCTGCGTTCGCCTGCAGGACTGGGCTCTGCACGTGGGGCTGTTGTTTCCGCCTCATTTCTCAGGTTGTGGCTCTTCCTGGCACCAGCAACGGCACCCAAGTAGCCTGGCTTTTTGGGCAGCATTCGGTCTTGGGGATTCCCGTCGACCTTGGGCTTTGGAGCCCAAGGTGGTTTCCGGCCAACCTCCTGAGGACACGTAAGCTCTCTGAGGACATCTCCTGGGAGGCTGGGCCTCTGAGGGCCGGAAGTCAGTTTGAATGTTCCGTGAACCCTGGTTAGGGGTTGTGTACAGGGGTGTCCAGCCCATGGCCTGTGGATATGACCCAACTATGAATCCGACCCAACACAAAATCACACATATACTTAAAACGTGATCAGATTTTTTGTGATCACGTGTCACAATGTATTCAATATGTGGCCCATGACAACTCTTCTTTTTCCTGTGTGGCCAGGAGACGCCCAAAGGTTGGACACCCCTGACAGTAGATGGTTGCCATTCGAGGTCTGCTAGGGGGTCCCTGACACGAAACACAGGGGAGGCTGGGGCTTCAAGTCACAATTCCAAAACACCCCCATCCTCCCAGCGACGACCACTCTATTGGGTCACCCCGTTTTAATCCACAGGGGCTGTCTCCCGGCATTAAACTGTCCAAACAGTATTTATGTCTGTGGCTGCTCTGCAAGATCACTTAACCCTGCACAGCCGTTTAAAAGTAGTTAACGACAGAGCCAGCGTGACTCGTCCCTTATGAGTGATCGCGCCAGCTCGACCTGGGCTGTCACGGTTTATGGAGGAAGGCACTTTGTCCGAGGCCTGCTTGAGCCGCAGCAGGTAATTTGAAATGAAACGAGACAGTTTCTACAAGCAGATTGATTTGAGAATCTCGTCTGTTCTTCCCTTTGACCCTTGACAAGTTGACACCACAAAGATTGTGACTTTAAAAAATGATTGGGTGCAAACACATTTAGGGGGACGATTTACCGGGTCCCGAGGCAAGGGCAGGGGCTGTGAGCGAGGCCGCGGGCAGGGTGGTGGGAGGCTCCGCCAGGCAGGCGGCCGGCTTCTGGGTCCTGTTGGTTATCCTGCGGGGTGCGTCTGCTCACCCCGCTGACCGGGGGGTTTCCATTCCTGCTGGGAGACAAGTGGCCCGGTGTCCAGATGAAGAGATTCAGTATTTACTTATTATTATTTTTATATTTTAACCCTCACCCAAGGATTATTGATGTTTATTGATTTTAGAGAGAGAGAGAGGAGGGGAACATGAATTGGTTGCCTCCCATGTGCACCCCAGTTGGGGATTGAACCTGCCACCTTTTGTGTGTGTGGGACGAGGCTCCAACCGAGCTGCCCGGCCAGGGCAAGGCACGGTCCACTCATTAAAAGTGTTCGATTCGGTTGGTTATCTCTGGCTGAAAACCGCACAAGAGGGTGAGAAACTGAGATTGCGTGCGTGGAATGGATTTCGCCCTGGGTTTTGGTTGTTCCTGGATTTTTTGCGAGTGTCGGGCATCACCCCCGGGAGGGGGTGCTGTGATTGAAAGGATGGCAGGTTTGAGCAGAGAAACGGAAAACGCCACTCAGCGAGGACAGACGTTTTCTCCTAAGCCTCTGTGAGCGCCTGCAGGTTGTCACAACAGCTAGCCAGCCGCAGCCCGACAGTTATTTCTCCCGTCATTTTGGCCCTGGTCTTCCAAAGCACTCTTTCTCTTACAAGCCAAGTTTGGTCCTCAGCCGAGGCTGCCACACGCAGAATTTAAAAATCCGGAACAGCAGTGACAATGACAGCCGGGGAGATTTTCCTAAGGAAGCAGAGATCTCCGTTCACAATTACCTACCGTTTATGCCGAGATTATCTTAAGGGAACGGGCAGCCGCGTCGCTGATTTATGAATGTTCCCAATTGCCGTCGAGCGCCGGCACTGCGCACGGTGGCTGCGGAGACCCCGCCGTTCTCTGCGGCCTTTGTGTTTCCTCCATTCTAACCACTCGGTTTGAAATATAATTTTGAGGATGCTCGTGAAAAGTGTAACAAATTCCCGGCGGGTCTCCGTTTAAATTATTTACTACCCTTTGGAGCCATATCTTCATTGAGCTATGTTAAAAGTATTTTGCCGGGATGCTTCTTTATGGGGCCCATCGGGTTTCACAGACGGGCCGTTTAATAAGCCCCACACCTAGGAGGATGGACAGCCTGACCCCCGTGCCCCTGCGCTGGTAGACATAGTGCGAGATTGCTTTGTGAAATAAAGCTGTCGGTAACATCAACAGAATAAAAAATGATCGTATTCCAATACTCTCTGCTGAGGACCCTGACAGAGCTGAAATATGGAATAAAATTGAAAGTAGATTAGTTTTGGGTCTTAAGTCATGTTTTGACAAGAAATAGGAGAGGAGAACATATCTTTGAACTTTTAGTTTTAAAGTTTTTTAATGAAAATATTTATCATTGTGCAAGGCTCCCTCTTGATCACATCGAGGCTGCTCAGCCTTAAAACAATCCTTCTCTTACTGTGGGGGATGCGCAGGCCGGGCGACCTTCACACTCTGCGCCACGATGGGGGTTCGCATGGCGTCAGACGGTGGGACACTCCCAAGTGCGGGCGCGCCGCGCAAGAGAAGAGCTTACGGGGGAGGCTGGGAGATCGGTCATTAATAAGCTACATATTTTTCGGGCTATGTAATACATGTAAATGGCAGCGACTGGCCGGGGCTGCTCTGGCTGCGTGTCTGTGTCCAGCCCGAGTCTGGAGCAGGGCAGCCAACACGGCGGAGTGGCTGTGGTTGCTTTCCACCCGGAGGGATGTGACCACAGAGGCTGCGCACGATGACGTGGTGATTGTCCATCAGTCGGGTGAAAACGTGACTAATACGCGGTGTGGACGGTCAGCAGGTCAGCAGATGGTGAGGGCGGAGCGGCGGCTGCCCTTGCGGAAACCTGCAAACATCCTGTGTGGTCCAGCGTGAGACGTGGCTCTTGAAATTGCAATGCTCCTTCCCCTGGGTTCACACACGGAGCAACTACAGAGGGGGGTGGGCAGGGCTCCCCCCTACCTCAGAACGAACTTTCCTCTTTTCACATTCTTCCCCTTAAAACGGGTCTGGGGCGGCCGGGCTGGGCGGCCCTGCGCCCAAGTTCAGGACCAGGCTCCTGTCACTGAGCCTGTACCTCCGGATTCTTCTAAAAAAGAAATCTCAGTGGACTTCCCCCTTAATAACCGTGAGGCACCCGATGGGGTTAAAACTGGTCCGACAGGGAGGGAAGCTGCTTTTAAGCAGGAAAAAGTCCGCTCGTCCTAACCTTCGACTCCCATAGACATTTCAACACAGACTGGAAAAGTCAAGACCGTGCTGGCTGAAAGTTCTGAAGTTTTTATAAGGTTTGAAACAACCTCTCCTGAGATATTTTAAAGCTGTTACAAAGGGCATTACAAAGAGTTGAGATGTGTGTGAATTACAGCTGTGTTTCCGTACTTGAGCGGCATGCTGAGGCCCGTGCGGTCAGTCCTGAATTCGCTCGTTAACCGGCCGCAACCTTGCCTTTGCCAGGTGATGCCTTTACGCAGGGCAGTGAATTGCCGTCAGCACTGGTCTGGAGGTGAGTAACCAGTTACCAACAATCTAGAGGAGATTTGCGTGTGGTTCACTCACGGCTTTCCCGTCAGATGTCCTGGGTCCAGTGGGGCCCCGGGCTTCCTGGGAGGGTCCGAGTTTGCTGCAGAGGGCTGGGGACAGTCACACCCAGGGGAATGTGTCATCGGCTGTAGCATTCTAGAAGCTAAGGGAGGAGGGGAGATAAATATTGATGGAAATTTCATGAAGATAACAGCAGAGAACGGGAAAGGGACTTTCAGGTCACGCCATATGAAGAGCTGCCTGTTGACGTGGGAGAGGGGACAGAGTGTCCACAGGGGCATCCGTTTACGCAGAAGCATCCCCTTGGATGCCAGCATGGGATTTGGGCATTAATTCTGCCCCTCAGAGCGGCGGTGCCTTTAGCAGAAGAAACCAACAGCCTTGGGTCAAGTTCTGAACCTGTCAGACGAAGACAAGGTGGAGGTGGCTTGTGTGTGGATTAAGTGAAATGCCCAGCACGGTGGCTGACCCACAGCCACCTGCCCGACAGAGACTGGTGGCCCCCTTCCCTCTTCTTCGTTCTGAACTAAAGAAGATGTCAATCTCATCTCCCCTTCAGGTTCCCGGAACTGACCAAGTCCATTCCATTCTTGTGGATGGAAGTGTCTAGAAGCTTTCCCTCTTCAGTAAACACCCCAAATTCAGCTCTAGTTATTTGATATAAGATGGGGTGCGGGGCCCCAGGTAAGTGATGACATGGCTCAACCCAGATGTGACACAGTGTAGGGGCAGGAGGGCACAGGCTCCAGGACACTGAGGAGGCAAGCCCACCGAGCTTGGTCCTGGCATGGGGAGATGGCAGGGCCCACCCTGGGGCTCTGCACCCCATTTTACACAGGTTTTGGGGGCTGGATGAAAGTGGGGGTGTTCCCTGTGATGGGGACTCAGGAAGGAAACCATGCTGGCTCCATTCTGGACAAGTGACATTCGGGGTCTCTGCTGCCGACATTTTCTGTAACAAAAAGAACAGAGTCAGCGTGTGAACATCTCCAGGTGAAGTTTTACAGGAGCCGACGCCACGCTCAACACCCACCGCTCTCTTCTCAAATGGAGTTTTACACGCCTGGGCTCACTTTATTCCTTGTACAGCAACACGTCACGTCGGCGAACATGCGCACGGGAGATCTTCCTGCGGAACAAGACCCGTGACTAAAGAGAGGCCCGCTCTCCTCCGAGGGTAATTGCTTCCAAAACGTCGACGGGCAGGCCGACTGGTAGAAGCCGTCATTAATTCTTCATGTAATTAATGTAGGAAACGCACGTCCTATTAATGGAAAAGGAGACTCAAGCATCACACCGGTCGTATCAATGAGGTGCACTTGCAATTACATGTGGCAGATGACTGTACAAGCTGCACTTTATTACACCAATAAAACGTGCACACTTGTGAAGCCAGCAGGAGCTGTTAACTCGCTGTCAGCTGGGGAGCCCTTCCCCCGAAGACAAGGCTTTCTTCCCCCCGAGGTAAATTACTGCATGTTGATGGAATAACACGCTCCATGACAGTTATCAGAGCCACCAAAACTCAAACACGGTAAGGACAAAACACAGAAGGGGAGACCCTCACATGCCTCTGGGCAGACGGACAGGTCAGGCTGTCACTTCAGATGTGATGACAGCTACCTCCCAGCACCCAGGGCAGATACAGGGGGACTGCACGGGAGAAGTGTGCCGCGTTCCAGGCGTTCCTGGGTTGACACGTGGCCGTGCCGACAGGTACAAGGACCCCTGTATTGACTGACAGGACCAATCGATACCTCTTTAGGTGCCTGCCAGTCACTCCATTAGGGAGTGAGGCAGGCTGGATTAGTTCCTCGGCTTCTCAGATGCTCAAAGGACGTGGCAGCCCCCTCCCGGGCTGGGAGGGGAGGCCTGGCTTCGTTTCCAGGAGGGGCGGGGAGCCCCGGATCTGGACAGCACCACTGAGGTGTGTTCAGAACAGCATGGGGCAGCAGAAATGCTCGTGGGAACACAGAAGATGTTTCTGTCAATGAACAACCCGACCTCGTGCACTCGACTGGCCACCCATCCAAACTCAGACGTCACCAGCGGAGGCGTCGAAAGCTCAGTGATTCTGCTGGAAACACCCAGAATTTTCGGAGTGCCTTTCTCGTGGGTTAGCATTGAAAGGGAATCCAAACTCTCTCGGCCCAGGGAAAAGTCTAGGGAGGTTTATTTTTCCTTTCAATAACTGCCAGTTTCTAACAGAAAATCACTCAGTTTCAAAACTTTATCTCCAGAGTCTTGCATTTTAATCTCCCTCCCAGAAGACGCACCTTCTCCTACTTCACAGAAGTTCTGTCACCGCACAGAAAACCGCCCCTCTGCTGAATGTGGGCAAGAAGGGCGTGGGGCTGGCCGGTGGCGTGTCCAGAGCTGTCTGCCAGCACCTTCTGTGCATGTGGTATTTCCAGGGAAGGGCCCAGAGCGTCCTCGACTTTCTCTGAAGGGTCTGTGTGCCCTGGTCCCCACACCAGAGAAGTGCGTTGGGACCCCAACCTACACCCACCAGAAAGACTACCTTGCCTGGGTTCTCCTTGCTGCTCCCGGATGCATTTCCTCGGAAGGCCAACA
This sequence comes from Macrotus californicus, assembly GCA_007922815.1. Lineage (NCBI taxonomy): Eukaryota > Metazoa > Chordata > Mammalia > Chiroptera > Phyllostomidae > Macrotus > Macrotus californicus. The sequence continues at coordinate 459,495 of VMDR010000010.1, forward strand.
GGTGGCGGCCTAGACCCCTGCCTGCAGCTGCCCCCTTTCCCTGACCCCAGAGGACTTGGACCCTTGAATAGAAGGACCCAGAGCAAGCTGGCTTTGGCTTGGGTGGGCTGTGGGTGTGGCCTGTCAAACCGCCCCACGTGTTCTGGGAGGTGCCGGGGGAGCTGAGGGGGCAGTTCTGCCTGTAATCTCCCACACACTGAAAGACCACCTTGGCTGAAGCCCCTTTTTTTTTTTTTTTTGGTTTGATTGGGGAGGGGCACCCCGTCCCCGAAAAGCACAGGACTTGATCCCTGGCTGACTCCCAGGCACTCACCCACCATGAAATCGAGCCCCCTTCCTTTGGCCGCACGTCACCATGTAAACACCGAACAAACCGCTTTAAGATCCTGCTGATTATGAGCAGTTTCTTCACGCCACACACCGAAGACCTTTCTGTCCCTCCCCTCTCCCAGGGGCTGAGAGTCACAGAAAAAGGAAGTTGTCTCCCATGTGTAGGTTCAGAGTTTCTGTTTCCATAACGAAGGGTCACTTTCATTTTCTGGAGAAGCAGGTGACGTTTGCTTGCCCACTCGTCACCACATGCACACGGGGAGACTCTCTACCTTAAATGCACCTGCCAACTCAGGTGATGAGCGTTTACCGACCAACTTCTGGGTCAGAGGGCTGGTGGCGGGGACGTCCCCGGACAGACTCGTTTCTTTGGTGGCATGTTAGGTGACAGCTAAGAAAGCAGTCCCTCGGTGGGCATGCATGAAGTCATGTTTTGCCCATCACTCACTGCTATTCCTTTGAAGAGTTCCCATAAAATGCATCGCCATGAGGCAGCAAAAACCAAAGTTGTATAGTTTCAGGCTATTCTGTGTGGCAGAAGGTGGCATTTGACAGTCATCAGATGTAATGCAAACCTTGTGGGTGGCATAGCATCTGAGGAACATTTGCCGCCAATGTGGGTTTATTTTCAGTCCAGTTTCAGTTGTGAGGCTCCCCGGGAAGGGAAAAGAATCTCCAGGGCAAACAGTCTAAGCCCAGCTTCTTGCCGATAACAAGTAACTTTAGAAGGGCCATTAGCTGATCAATTAACTAATCAATTGATTAGTTTTTTTTTTTTTTGCCTAGTCCTCTGCTAAGTGTCACGGGGACTATGAGACAGATTTCATGCATAATTTCTTAGTGGTGTTCTCGGTCCCTTTTGGGTGTGAATGTCCAGTGTGCGTGGGAGACCCACGGGGAGTCTCCAGTTTGTTACCTGTCGTAACGTAAATGCTTCTTCGTCCCCTGCCTGAGAGTGTCTGCTTGAGAAGGGCGGAACTCAGCTGGTTCCCTTCTGCTTCTCCTGGCCCCCTCTTCACCCAGGTGTCGACACACCTGAGTTCCTCTTACAAAATGTCTCCATTGACTAAAGACTGGTCCAGAGGGGCTGCTAGTTTGGGCGTCTGGTTCTCCAGGGTGATGTTTGTGGGATTTTTTTTTTTTCTGGTGTCTTTGCCACGTGGAAAAGGAAGTGCATGAGGGGTCGTCAGCCGCGCAGGTCTGGGAGCACGGAGCCCGCTGGGGTACAAGGTTATATAATCTGGGGACAAAGGTGGGACTCAGGCAGCACAACAGGTGGGGAAGGGTGGCCCTTTCTCCTGGGCCCTGAACTCACTTCCCAGAGCACTGCAGGGCTCTGTCTGGGGACTGTTTCGAGGTGGTCCAGCTGTGCTGGGTGATGGAGAGGCTAACGCAACAAAGTGGACTCTACCACACTTGGGGTTATAGTTTCCCCTGGGAGAAAAGGGCTATTTCTGGAACCTTCTTACTCTACATAGTTTCCATGTCTCTGAAACAGTATCTATTCACCTCTACTTAAAGCATTAAAAAAAAAAGGCGCAGTGGCCTGATGCAATTCACAAATAGCTTTCTCTTCATTCTCCAAACGAGAAATGCTTCTGCAGCCTCTCGACTTACCTGTTTTATTGGACCTGCCGTCATCCTGTATGTCAGATGTTGAAGTCGGACTCCCAAAGTGAAATTCTAATGTTCCACTGCACATTAGCACGTCTCGTCTGGAAAAAGTTCCCACGAGCAAATCCAAGAGGTGCCAGGCGCCCCCAGGCTTGGCAGCTTTCTTGGCCACAAGCCTTAATGTGACTTGCAGGCCTCGGAAGCAGAGGACGTACAGGGTGTCCCAGGTGCACTGGCCACCTGTGTTCCCAGGGACGGTCTTGCAGGACAGGTGCGCTGAGAACCTCACCTTGGGAGGCACGTGCTCACAGATTTGTTCTTGTTCGAAAAGACTTTATCAGAGGAAATACGGACCTAGCAGGGCGAAGACGGTGAAGGAGGTTATTTCGAAGGGTGAAACCTCTTTCAATTAAATATCTTCTGTTCACAAAAACAAAAACAAATACCATCCCCCCTCCCCCCAAAACCTCAGGCCAGAAAGATAACAGGCAGGTGTAAGCAGTGAAGGAACATCTTAGAAGAAAATGCATTTCACCACAAGTTTTAAAAAGTGCATTTGGGGGAAACTATAAAAGGCATCTAAAATAAGGCACAATGTACAATAAGGATCTCATGAAGACTCATGTTCCGAAGAGGCTCCTTTCCCCAAACAGGCTGGCAAGCCTGGGCCTTGTATGTGAAACTTACCAGCGGACACCGAGACAGCAGGTGGTCACAGGTGGCTCAGAAGAGCCTGCCCTGGTGGATGAACAGATTAGGTCATCACCAAGCAGATGCTTTATTTTGTGGCCCTCTCGGGAAGGGACACTTCTGAGAGGGAAAGGGCACTTCTGGCAGTGAGCAGTGCTGAAGAGGACATTTTCACATAGGAATGGGGGTGTGCAAGGAAGATGTGTTAATCGGTGGGCACCATGTCCTGGTGTGGGCACCCCTGGGCTGCGTCGGGCAAGGCCGGATCCCCCCTCCAGCGGCAGCCTGTGCTTGGCCGGGTATTTGTGCGGAAGAGAAGCTCTTATCCCAGCTGGGTGAGTCTGGGAGGCTCTGGCGGGTGTCTCCCGTGGGGCTTATTATCAGTGCGTGTCCATAATAAGGTCGTGGATAAAAAGGCACGTCACCAAGCATGTGGCAAATGTGAGCATCCTTAGTGATGAGGCTACGGGTGCAAAGGTAACTCAGGTTCTAATGTTCACTCCCTGGGCGACCGGCAGAGCGACCCTGGACTCAAACACCTGTCCCTGCAGGAGCGCTGGGCTGGCTGGGGATGCGTTTCTGGAGGAGAGAGCGCCACCTTTCCAGCGGTCGCACTGTAGCGGTATAATCGGCTGAATGTGTGGGAAGAAGTCGCAGTGAAACCGGCAGCCCTAATGCGCTTTGCGGTGTGGACGCGCTTCTTCCGCGCAGGAGGGCCAGATAAGCTCAGATCAAACTCCGTCTGCACTGGTAGAGCTCAGCTCCCCTCCCGCCTCGCAGTAGCCAGCCTGCGCTGGGCGGGGGTGGGGCACGCGGGCCTGGGGCCTGGGGCCTGGGGACGCGCCCCCGGGGAGGGGCAGTTCATCGAACATGAATAGATTTAACCTGCCGTGGTTGGTGTGGTTTCCTCGGCAGCAAGGCCCGGCAGCAGCGCAGTGTGGCCGAGACTGGGATCGCCCACAGGGGAGCGTGGGCCGGGGTTCCAGCAGCCAGCCCGAGCCGTCTCTGCGCCTCTGAGCCTGGGGAGCCCCCTGCGCCTGTTAGCGGAGCCCCGAGTAAGCGCGGAGGGCGAGGACTTCCCCGCCTGGTCGGTCCGCAGCCTGGTGTCCTTGTGAGCATCATTCCCAGAGAGAGCGTTTGGGGAAAGGAGCACAGTAGAGAGGGGGAAAGTCTTTCTTCCTCATTCCACTGTGTGCTTTGGCATTTTGCACTTTGATGCATCTTAGAGAAAACCGTGTGTTTTAAAAAAGAACGCGTTTGACCCACTGAAAGGGATAAGAGCGGGCACTGGCTCAGTGAGGGATGGGTTAGTGGTGACCAGTGCTCACTGTCCCCTCCCCTGCTCTAGGAAGTGGTTTAACCTTATCCACCACCTGCGTGCAGTGCCAGGTGGGGCCCTGGACCCCTTTCTAAAGGAGCTGGAGTGTTAGGGCTGGCACAGTGAAGGGAGGGAGTTGCGCACTCTCATTGCTTCTGAATTTCCCTGCAGCCCATTTTCTTACAGAAACTGCGTTAGGAAATGTGCTCCGGTTCTGAAGTGGAGCCATCAGGCCTGTCTAAGGCACGCCGTTCCACATCGCAGCACACAGAGCCTGCCGGCTGCGGCTGGCCGTGTGAGTTACAGGACGGCGTCTTAGGACTTCACGTCGTGGGAAAAGTTATTGCAGATCCCGAGGAATCCTCTAGGAACTCCAGGGTCAGCTGGGGCCTCTCTGATATGAGACAGGGACACCGTGTGCCCAGGGAATGTTTACCCCGGGGAACACCTGCTCTCTTCCAAACGACCAGGGATCATTCAAAGTGGCAAGTGAGAAAAGCCTGCTCTTCATAGTAGCTTATATTTTACGTTTTCTGTGACTCAGGGGTAGCAAACTCATATTCACCAGGGGCCACATCAGCCTCGCAGTTGCCTTCAAAGGGCCAAATGTAACGTCAGGACTGCATAAATGTAACTACTCCTTAACTAGGGGCAAGGAGCTTGGTGCTGCCTCCAGGTAGAAACAAGGTGCTGGGTGGGATAGAACAAGGTGGAGGGCTGGATTCGGCCCGTGGGCCTTGTGTCTGCCACCTGTGGGTTAGAATGTAAAAGACACATCAAATCCGTTTTCTTCTATTACATTTGCAGGCAATTTTTTTTATCCTTGGACCCAGGAGAAAACATGCTTCACTGACAGCACTTGTCAGCCCTCTGTCACTGGCCTGTCACACTGGCCCTAATAGCATCTTCCTGTCCTGGGGTTTTAGAGTCGATGGTTAATAGGCTGGAGAGGGGTCATTCTTGGACACACGTCTGGGTGGAAACTACAGAGAGATCAGTCATGGAGTACCCGAAGCAGGGAGTCCTCTTAAATTCGTGGCATTTTATTTCTTACGGTACTGGGTCTTCGGGGTCGTCCTCACGGCCAGCAGCAGCGTCACACCAGACATTTACTCAGTGCTGACTGTGTGCCTAGCCCTGCACTTTGGGAAGCTCTACCTTGGAACTCCTGGTAACATGTTCTGGCAGAAACTGGCTTCTGCTAAACCTTGTTGGGGAGAACAGCAGGAGCCAGCATCTGAGACTTTTGTTTTTGGTCCGTCAGACACAGAGTACCCTGCAGGTACCAGACACTGTGCCAGACACGGGGGACGCAGTCCCGATGACAAGGAATCGCTGTCATCCTAGAACGTCGAGTTGGGAGGGCACGTGGCTTAGCTAACGATTAAGGAAGTCACTGGAAACTTTGACGCGAAGAACAGCCGGATTTGTATGGTAAAAATGGTTGCTTCAGCAGTGGGATGGAGAGTGATTAAAGGGACAGGAGCAGAGGGGACCAGCTGGGTGGTGATGACCCAGGTCCAGGTGCCACAAAAGGGAGTGGCCCTGTTGGGGTCAGAGGGAACTGAGATTCAACAGAGTCGGCACATCACCTTGATTCTGAAGTGTGTTTGCTTCCCACCTTCCTCTCTGAGGTGCTGCCGAGGCTTAGATTTGGCTGTGTTCTCTCTTTTCTTAGAGGCACGTCAGACGGTGCGTGTGTGATGAGTGATGGCCTCTTCTGTTGGATGGAATTCGGTCTGTAGGAGACGAAACCTGCGGGACTTGGGAGTGTCCTGGACCTCGAGGGCCAGGGGACAGCAGCCGGCTGAGTGGTGGGTCACAGATTCCAGCTGAGGAAAGGCTGATGGGAACAGTTGTTTTCTTCATCTTTTGTTTTTCTGTGATAGGGTGAAGTCCAACTAGAAAAGTCGTTCGCTCATATGAACCCAGAGTTGCGTTGGCAGGTTTAAAGCTTGTCAATTGAACTATCTTGGTGTTGACTGACATTGCTTGTGGATGCGTCTTTGATATTCAGCTGCTTCCAGGTGTGGGAGCCACTGCCCACCTCGATCTCTCCCCCTGCAGAGCACCCCCAGCGAGGCAGTGTGCACTCCTTTCTAGCGATCTTACCGTCTCCCCAGGACACAGTGGCTTTAATTTGTACGTGACCGATCAGGGGGTGACTCCAAGCATTTGCCACATTGGAGTCTTTATGGCTCAGCTGCTCTGGAATGGCCTGCCTGTCGCTGCTCGTTAGCCAAGCAATCGAATTCGGAATCATGTTCGTTCGGAGACAGGAGTCACTGCAGGTACATATTGAGAACACTTAGCTATCCCCCAGCGACCTGAGCTTGGGGAGTGTTTTTAGCTCAGGTGTAACAGGAAATAGTTGTCATTCGCCTGAACGGGGAGTTTGGAGGCCCTGGAGGCCCCGCCCCAGACTTGCCCAGGGCGAGCTTGAAGCTTCTCCAGCTGGTGTCTCCTCTGCCTGCGTGCGAGCCTGGCAGTGGGGTAGGTGCCTGCCACTCGACTCTGACCCCTTACTTTAGTGGTTAGAGGTGACATTTCTCATCCTGCCTTTATGAAGGTGGTCATCTTTGTTTTTTATTTTTATTTATTTTAAAGTATTTTTTCTTTCATTGATTCTAGAACGAGGGGAAGGGAGGGAGAAAGAGACGGGGGGAGCATCGATGTGAGAGAGAAGCGTCGATTGGTTGCCCCTGGCACACGCCCTGACCGTGAATTGAACCAGCACCCTCTCGCGTGGCAGGATGACATGCCACCCTCCGAGCCACGCCAGTCGGGGCTAAGACCACTTATTTAGGCTGCAAGGAGTCATGCCACTGGTCAGATGGATAGTGACTACCTCTGAGACACCACGAGGGCTGGTTGCCTCCTACGAGCCCTGGACAGAGCCACAGCATGGCCTTGCTTGCGGTGCTGCTGGTGTCACAGTGGAGCATTGCTGTGCTAGAAACTTCCATGGGCCAGGACAGGCAGCAGGCCCCGCACACAGCCTCCTGCGGCTTCCGCTCTTGTGCCTGCGTTTAGCAGGGAGATGTTTAGCAGGGAGAGTGGAGACCTCATCAAGGTCTCTGCTGGCGGACGTGAATAGGAGTGGCTTAGGCTTTCATCGGGCAATTCAAAAGCGTGTAAGTGCTCGGACACCGAGCTTGTGTCAGCTGTTTCTAGAGTGTGCTTGCCACGTCGTTGGTGACTGTGCAGTGCGATCGAGAGGAGGAAGCAGTAATGAACACCTTGTCTTTCGTGACACTTTCATGACAGGGGACAAGGGGGTGATGTCATCACTAGACAGGGAGTTACGCCTTGGCGTGGTGTCGGACGGAAAACGGACGTCCCACCGAATTTCTGGTGGAGATTTTGCAGTGCCACCGTCAACACCGGTCCCTCCTGAATGCCTAGTCGCACCTCTGTTCCTTCCATCCAAAAACAGTCACCGAGCCCGCGGGTACTGAGCCCCTCGGGTGGGTGAAGAGAGGCTTTGATAGCACAGGGAGCATCCAAGGAGGAGCCTGCAGAAATGGCAGAAGGGGCAGAAGGGGCAGGCACGGTCCCCACCTCCTGCGCCTCCTCTCTCTACCGCCCCCCAGTGGCCTCAATGGAAAGTCCGGCTGCCTTCTGGCTGCTAAGTCCTCTTCAAAGCCCCTTCTCTGAGTCCTCTCTCTCCCAGCTCCCCCTTTTTTTGTGGGAAAGGAATGCTGAATGTAGGGAAATGGAGGGGGCACAGGGATTTTGGAGTAAAAAAGGCCCGGATCCAATTTCCTGGGCTGCTCCCGACTTGGACGTAGAGCAAGTTGATCAACACCTTTGAGTCTCCTTCTGCCTGGCCCCCCCACCTCCCGCCTACGGCAAAGGAGATGTCAATGGTGTCTGTAACCCAGAGCTGGTCGTGCAGAGTAAATGAGGCAAGTTTACTCGTTTCTGGGTGCAGACCCCCCACCTCCTCCGTGGGGTTGTCCCTCTCCCCCAAGGGGGCCAGTTCCGTGTTTAGCTTCGCTGTGTATGCGCCACTGCCCACCTGGCCCCGAGTGCCTGCATGCCTTTTTCTCTTTCTGTGCGTGCCCAGGAGCTCGGTAAGACGGAGACTCTGCAATTTCGTCAGACGGTTTGAACTTTGGGCTCCTCCGTCCCTCTGCTTGCTCTTCTGGGCAAGGAGACAGCTCGCCGGCCCCTCACGGAACCTCTGGGCCCATGTGTCCCTGGCAGGGGAGCCAGCAATCAGAGCCAACAAGGGGCTGGGCCTCAGGTCTCGTGAAAAAACGTAGGTGGCCTCATCGCCTCTGCTTTGGCGCTGGGACAGGAACTGGTGCAAACAGCTGACGTTCCCGAGTGTGATCGTTTTGTCTCGTTTTGTGGTTTTCCATTGCGGGGCACGCGTTCCTGGGAGCTACGCTGACTGGCCCGATTGTTCCTCGTCGTGGTCAAGTGTCTGGCACCTGGGAGAGACTCCAGAATTTCAAAGCCCCTGACCACCCCCACACCCGCCATTGCCCCTTTCTCTCTGGGCCCTGGTTGGTCCTCAACACGTTCCACACTCAAACATGTTGGGAGGTGGAAAAAGCTGGAGTTATTTCCTTTCTCTTTGGTGCTTGTTTTCCCCGGTGTGTTAACTTTTCAGCGATATTTGAAAAGTTCCGTGGATATTGGGCTGCCATTATGGCCCATCTGCTGGAGGGTGACGGGTGCAGTGGGACCGGGGCTCTCCGGGGAGGACGAGCAGGTTAGGACAGCCAGTGGGTGAGGCCTGCAGATTATAATAACCTCAAAAATGTGCAGTGCACGGTGAAGAAAGTAAGACCTGGAGCGTGGTGTATAAACCGAGGAATCCATTCCTAGGACTCTGTCCTGCAGAGATCAAATCACCCGTGCACCTGGCTTCCCGCGCACACGTGTGTTGCAGGTTTGTTTGAAGTGGTAGGAAGCTGAGCACGGCCTGAGGCCCTGTGGCACGGAATGCTCTCATGAGCCGCCGAGTACCACACTGTGGAATATTATGCAGCCATTACAAAGAATGCATTCCAGCTGCACCTGCTGACCTGGAAAAATGGCCGTGACATATTCTTAAAAGAAAAAAGCAAGCTGCTGCGATACAGGTTATGACTCCACCTTTGCTAAACTGGCCCCCACCCCCACCCCTCGCACTGTTTAAGCAGTTCTGTGACCCTGGAGAAAACTGTGCAGCCAGACTCTGCCCCTGCTGTTTGCAGGCTTCACCTGCTGGGGGTGCAGGGAGATAAGGAAAAAAGCTAGCAAAGCCTAGAAAAATGTCCCACGGTGGACCCGTTCCATAAACAAGGACACAAACATTGCACCTCTGGTATCGCTTAAAATATGTAAACAGTGAAAATGTCAATAAACAAGAATGGGATTGGGACGGGAATGAAAAACAGAGCAGCTCAGAGGATCAGGAGCAAAAAGACAGATGTGGACCCAGAGCGGCATGATCCCGAGGTCCAAACCAACAGAACAGATACCACCTGGGGGTCCCCGCCCATGGGCGGGCGGGTGGACAGGGGACAGGAGTGAGTGGGGAAAGTAAAAGGGAATTTTAAAAATTAAAGAGAGGACACATACAGGGCCCAGCAGAAGTAACACCTGCTTGAGCGTGGATGGTAGGGCAATAATAGGGGTGCAATAATTTATAGTTTTAATTCGAGCATTGTACCTAAAATGTCACCCGGTGTGCTCAAGTGTGATATTGTGATGTTACAGAATCACATGCTTATGATCTTGTAACGAAAAGGGGCGTTATTGATTAATGAAAAGGCCAGACCCTGTGTATTGACCAGAGAAGATAATGCCCCAGAAACCAAGGCGTCTGAGGGACTCTACTCTCCCCACCTGTGGTTAAAGCCATGTGGGCGCTTCCCCAAGGACAGCGCGGGGAAAGCGCAATTATTATAAAAGCCACATGTAGCAAGCGATGGCCTGGACTAAGGACCCACCTCTCCAAAGAACACCACTCAAGGCTGACCATGACTCGAGGGTCTCTGGTGAACCAGTCCCCAGAGACGCAGCAACGAAAGTTCAGGGAGGGTGTGAGACCTCCAGAGTGTCATTCTCGTGCCAGAAGCGGCACTTCCCGGACCTGTCCTCGGGGGACTCGGGGTAACTGCCTGTCAGCCCCTGGGGGACCAGAGCGCGTAGCCCTCAGGGACTGGGTCTGCTGAGCAAACCTTCAGGGGGATCACTCTGGGGAGAATATCAACCATGAGTCAGTTTCCTGCCCCAGTGGCTTTGAACTTTTATCCTGTCACCTGAAATTAGCTGGTGGTCTGAGCGCAGGCTGTGTGACCTCTCCGGCTTGAGACTCATCTCCTCCTCGGCCGGCTCTGACTTGGGTCTTCCCTCCTTGTTTTTCCAGGCGCCCATCCGTCCAGGCCCCGAGCCCTGAACCCTGCCCCAGTGGGTAAGTCGTTCCGTTGCGGGAAGCGGCCTCCAGAAATAGACGCACTCCGGGAGGACAGGGCTTGTTTGTGACCACGGGCCTGCAGCCCGGCATCCAGCGTCCGCACTGCCCAGGGCGGGGGTGGGGGGAGCGGCCGACTTCCCCTCTTTGTCAGCTGCGCCCCCCCTACATGTGGCATTCCCTCAAGGCAGCAACTTTCAGCCTGTGCGCCCCGAGAATGCGCACAACACGTAACACCTGGCTGTTTCGTCGGGGGCACTGACCTCCTTCCCCTTCTATTGTCAAATGAGAAATGACAGCAGCCAGCACAACGGTAGCTGTTTGTTGTGAACGAGCCAAAATTAGACCTTTTTTTTTGTTGTCAGATTGGCAAGAAACAGAATGTATTTTTTGGTGAGCCGTAGAAGTGTAGTAATGAGTTCACATGTGCCGTGAGGTGGAAAGGTTCAGCCCTGGCCAGGCAGCTCTGTTGGTTAGTCCTGATGTGCCAAGGTTGTGGGTTCAAGCCCCGGTCAGGGCACATACAGGGAGCAACCGATGATGTGAAGTGAAGTCAGTGAAGTGGCACATCGATGTTCCTCTCTCTCAAATCAATTTAAAAGAAGAAAAAGCTTGAAAATCGCTGTCTCAAGGTACCAGTCAGGTTGTACAAATAAGCTGGGGTCGCCAGGCCTGATTGGGGGGGCTGGGAGAAGTCACCCACGACCACGGGGGTGAGGGGGTTCCTGACGTGGGGGCCGGCCGCCTGGTGTGGACTGGCCGGGTGTGAGTGCCCTGGCCTACGAAGACCTGCTTCCTGCGGTGGCCGCTGCTGCTCGGCCGGAGTGCAGCTTCGACGATGGCTCTCATTACAGTTAATGAGCTGTTAGTGTTTCCATTAAGGGATTTTTTTTAAGGATTTATAGCCTGGTAAGAACAATAATTTGTTTTAGCCCCAAACTGCAGTAACAGGTGAATGGCCCAGCCACGGTGCTCGCTCTTGTTACTGCTGCCCAGGCAGGGGCGCAGGGCTCTGCCCAAGTTTGTAGCCTAGAAAAGTCAACGTGAGGAGCTGGAGATCTTCCCCTGTTTTCCTTTGTTTTCTACAACCAGATGGGGACGTGGAGTGACACCCGGCAGGAGCGAGACGGGCGGTGGTGGGGAGGAGCTCAGAGCGGCAAGGGGAGGGGACCGAGAGGCATAAGACTCTGAGTCAAGTGCAGGGTGTCCTCATCAGCCTTGACTTTCCAGAGGCTGGCCCGGGGCCTGAGTGAGGACTTCGGTATCTGGGGCAGGGCTGCAAGTCATCTGTCAGGAGGTCATCGTAGAAATGCGGGTGAGTGGTGGCTGGCGTGCGCATCAGAGGACACGTGACTGGGAAGGGTGCCCTGGAGCTGAAACCCTAACTCTGAAATCTCGTTTCTCTCCAAAGTTGCGCTGCTGGCTAGCGGCGTGGTATGGCGTACGTGTTGTCGAATGCCCTCACCCTAAGAAAGTCCAAATCGAGGACTGACCCACAAAGGAAGTTGGGCACCTCAGGGTTAAGGTCCTCGTTGGCTGAAACCTCGGTAACCGAAGGCCCCGTCCATGACAGTGTCAGCTGTTTGAGGACGTGACACGGTGTGGTCTCCTCTCCCTGTCCCTGCGCATGTGGCTGTGGTCCGGGGGTCAGAGGCTGGACGGGGGAGGCGGGAGAGTCTACCGTCACTCTCTGTCTTTGTAATTAAACCCTCTTCTTAAAGCAGAAATTCTCAGGCTCCTGCCTGCGTGGGGCTGGGGATTACTTATCACGGGGACTCAGCCTGCCTGGCTATAACCCGGTCGCCGTATTGTCATGCCCACGAGCCCCAGAAGCTCTGGTTTTTAAACATCAGTAGCTATGGGTGCACAGCCATCAGCCTCGTCACTGACGTCCAGTCTGCGGAGAGCTTTGGGTCCCTGCATGTGCTCGGCACCCTGATCTTTCTGCGTTCAATTCTTTTTTGAGGCTTCAAGTAGGTGTTTCAGCTTCACAAAAGCAGGACGTAGGCAAACGTTGGCATCTCTGTGCTGCATCCAGAGCGCATCTGTGAGTCCCCGCTCCCCCAGGAAGGCAGCGGCCCCAGTGTGGGGACAGCCACCACGCGACTTGTAGTACCCACAGCTGACGATGAGCCATCGAATTATTCACCTGTCCTTCCGGGTGGCACCAATGACCAAGCAACACCGGTGGAAGAGACACACACCTTCTGTGGGGTAGCAAAGGTCTCTGGTAGATAGAAAGGTGTCCAGTAATGACCTGTGTCACCAGTTCCCTGCCACCACCACTTTCCTGGGGTCTTTACGGGGGTCGGAAACGCCAATCACTTCAGGCTGCATTCACCCCAGCTGGGCTGTCCTCACTTCTTCCCTGCCCCCCGTTGCGTAAATGGAATGGTTTCTGGCTCCGCGTTGGACCCCCTCTGTTGACACCTCCTTTCGCATGTGCGTGCGCACACGTGTGTGTGCGTGCCCGTGGTGGCTTCAGACATTTCAGCTCATCACCGTCCGCCCTCAGACATCACATGACTGCCTTGCCGTCACTCTGGTTAATTTTTGATATGGTCACCAGGGGAAGAAATCAATGCCCGGCCTGTTCTGTTTATGTGAAGATTAGCTGTGTTCCGATTGGCACTTTGAAATCCATGGGCAGGCGGCTGAGGTCTCTTCTGACCAATCAGAGATTGATCGCGCAGCTCCCCTGGGTGGGTCAACACCAGGTGCCAGCTTTCCCGTGAGCTTCATTTCTTCAGAGACAACTGGGCTGTTTCCCTCCTTTGAAATGACTAATGTGAATCAGGAAACCCACGGGCAGCCCTGAGCAGAAGGCTTCCTTGAAAGGGGAGTTGAAGCAGGTCTGCCGATGGTGTCACAGCCCTTGAAGGCGGTGGGACCCAGATGCTGGTGCCCTGGGAAGGGGCTTGGAGGTGACTGACTCATAGTCTGTGAATGTGACCGGACTTGAGGGGCCCAGTCCAGCAGCGACTGCTGTGTGCCTAGGACAACACCCTTGGGCCCTGGTGTGTCTCTGGCAGATGAAGTCCTTCTGGCCTTGCAGCCTGGGGTGTGTGCCACACCCCACAAGCACCTTTGTGTTTGTCACAGAAGTTAGTGTCTTACGGACAGGAGGCAGCGGGCAGCTCCTGGTCCTGGGACGGGTCCGTGCCAATGTACAGATTGGCAGCCACACGTGGGCCTTAACGAACACGCTGTTTCAACTCCGTTGATGGGGATGCTGCCCCTGCAGCCCGGCCACCCCCTGGAAACCAATGTTCTTGTCCCTGAAAGGAACCGTCAAAAACCATCACAGGCCTTTCCAAACCTCAGGGTGCTGCATCGCCCTCATTTAGGCAAGGATCGGTTTCGGTTTCAAATGTGGCCTACTGGACCACCTCACCTGGTGGGACTTTACAGGGGTTCATGGCACATGTCCCTGCACGGTGCGCTTCATTTTCAGAGCGGCATTTCGGCGGCACGTCGTACCTTCTGGTGGGCATGCCCGCGTGGTGGTTTTAGCAAAATTAATAGGCACAAAGAGCCACGGTTGGGAGCAGGGAAGCACAGGAATGTGTTTATTACCTGGGACTGTGTTCCAAGGTGCGTTCTTACCTGTTTAACACACACAGAGAGAACCTCACTGGTGACTATGTTGTTTTTAACTGCCTACCTGCAGTAGTTGCTCTTCAGGTTCTTATCAGGAAACATAACCTTGAACTCACGGACTTGAATACCTCCCCCAAGCTCTGCAGAGGGAAGCTGGATTTGTGGAGAATCGCCCTGAGCGTTCGCTGCCCATCCATTTTTGAGATAAGTCATCACCTACCTGTTGTCTGAGACACCCAGGGGGGGCCTGGAGTTATGGCAGGTCCTCTGCCCACGGTGGTATTAGTTCTGTCATCATTATCTGTGAGGACACCACCGTGACATTGAACCGTTTAAAGCAACATCCAGGTCTTTCCTGAGAAGAAAATGACGTTGGTGAGGGGAATGGGAGCCGGGGTCTCCAGCTTTGCACTGGAGGCCTGCTTTCTCCCGCGCCGTGGTTCGTGGCAGCCGGAGCGGTAGCGTGGCCAGACCGACGTGAGGGTTAGGTCAGTGGGCACATCAGCACCGTGACGTGGGAGGGGTGACACGCCACACAGGTGGCAGAGAGGTCTGCTTTCCATACCCATGTTGACGGTCTCAGTAGAGAAATGACGGACTTCCGTCTTTGACACAGAGCAGGGGGAGCAGCAGCAGCTGCAGAGGACAGACGTGGTCTTCCGGGCCGTTAGTGCACGCGGACCTGGGATGGACCGGGCCCCCGCAGGGTCTTGGAACTCGGTGTTGAAAGCCTTTTCTGTCGAGAAGAAGAAGAGGGTCCGGACATTTTTATAATGGCTGGCACGAGCAACAGGGAGACGGGTCCCTCTCGGCTTGTGACACAGACCCTGTGGTCAGAGCAGCTCGGGATGTGGGGCGCTCATGCCAGGCACCGCAAGGGGGGATGCAGCACAGCTGGTGTGAACTCGTGTGGGTCAGTGAAGATGCTCTCTCTGTCCCTCCATCCCGGGGCCCCACCTGGGCTGCAGGGTTGGAGGGACGGGGCACGGCAGGCCAGGGTGGGGGTGGTATCTCCTCTCTGCCTGAGTCTCTACGGCTGTCACTGGGGTGCCAACCAGGGACGGGAAAATCACTGTCCCATGGTCTAAGCGGAGGCGGAATAGGTAGCGGCCGAAGGGAAACACTGGGAAAGGCAATTACAACACTTAGGAGCAGGTGCGGGGCAGGCTGACATTGCCAATCCTTCACGGGGCCTCCGCACGGCTCTTCTCATTACAGAGGAGGTGAGCAGGAGCACGCTCGCAGGGGACTTGGCCGTCAGGGTCGGGGGACGAGCCGCTCATGATGAATGGCAGCGCTTTGAGGAAAGTGCTTCACGCTACAGTTTTAAGGCCCCTTGCCTGAGGATCTCAAGCAGAAACCCTGCCCTTTACCCGTGTGCTCCAGCTGGATTTGCTCCTCGATTCACCTGGCCCCTGGCGGGGAGCAGAGATCAGGTGGGGAAATGGATTATTGACTCTTCCTAAAATATTACTTCCGGAGACGATGAGCCCGGGGCCAGCCCTGGAGAAATAAAATCTCGGCTGATCCCCGTGGCTTGGGAGAGTTTCAGCAAAGGCAAAATTGCAGCATCGGGGGTGTGTTCCCCATCGTGGATGCGCAAGGGGACTGTGCTCTGCAAGTGCCACAGGCCCAGTGACCGCCTCCTCTGGAGGCCTGAGTGTCCTTAGGGCTCTGAGCTGCAGACGAGATGGGGACACGGGTTTGCATTTTCCGAGGGGCTGAGGCACGGGCTCTGGGTCTTGCCTCTCAAAGACGGGCCATTGCCCTCAGGGGGGTGGGGGGGGCTTTCAGTGCACGCCCTGTGCAGCCTCACTGGGGAGCAGGGCGGCCGCGAGAGCCGTGCCTTCCGAAGTGACGTGCTGGGTTTCCTTCTCAGCTCTCACTTCCTCACCCTCTCTTACCGTGCTCTTGTGCTGGCTCGTGTTTTACACCCACACCCAAGTAGTGAAGGTGCTCCGTCCCTTGTCCACAGTCCCTGTGTCCAGAAGTCACTTTGCATTTCTGACGACTCCGCCTGAACAGGCTTCAGCTGGTGTGTGGCTGTTCATTGTGCTTATTCTCAGCATGGTAGGAACAACCAGATATTTCTCTGCAAAGGGGTCTTGATGTGCATCATTACGGGGTGCTGCCCTAGGCACCCCCACTGTGGAAATGTTACGTAACGTGTGGTGTATGCCCCCTATGACCTTGCCAAAGTCAGAAAAAGTCTGCGGTGTGTCTGGCTCTGGGGATGTGGGACCTGCCACGCATGTGATTGATGGGCGAGGAGATGTACACAGGTTGAGGGCCCAGGCTCGGAGGGTCTTCGGTTTCCTGATGAGGGCTGATGCCCGAAGGGTGCTGGAGCCCACCGAGCCAGGACGTGGGACTCAGGACAAAGACCTCGCAGGGCGGGGCCCACCTGCGGCGCCTTTCACTGTGCCCCACGGATCGCCCACCCGGGGGTGAAGTCCGGCTGGGCGAAGGGCAGGGATGAGGCTCGAACCAACCACCAAACAGGAGACAAGGCTGCGTGCACCTTTGTAAGGACCACCCTGTGGCCCGGAGCCCGACGCGACCTCCCCCGGGGTGGGGAGCTCCTGGCCGAGCTCAGAAAAGCCACCTTTACTCCAGCCATGTAAAGTAACCCCTCTCGGTGGCAACAGGGCAGAAACAACTTCTGAGGGGAGCGGGCCCTCGTGTTTTCACTCTGGGAGAGAGGGCAGGAGAGACGGAGAGCTGTGTGGGCGTGAAAATGGAGAATTCGGCAGCGACGCCCAGTCTCTGAACTGCTCTGTAGCAAGAATGAGACCGCAGCAGCCAGAGAAGGGAATGGTCGTCACCGGTGTGACCGAGCGGCCCCACATCCCCGGGCGTCTTACAAGAGGCTTCCCCAGCTTTCTCGCACGCCGTCACAATGTTCGTTTTACACGCAGGGCGTTAAAAACCAACTGGGGACAGCACCGAAGGCTCTTGCCGGCCCACGAAGTCTCGCTGTTGCCACGACACTGAACAGGCAGAAGCTCCAGGCTCCTGTCTGCGGCGGGCTGGACATTCGTCCTGGCTGTTCCCGCCGTGGCCGCCGAGGGGCTGTGCCACCACTGCTCCTAGAGTTTTAGGGTCGACTCGGGAGACACCGAGTGTCACTCTGACCCCAGGATGTCAGGCCGGTGGGCCGCACAGGTAGACGCGCTGATGGGCCTGCGCACCGCCTGCGTCTCAGAGCCTTTCTGCCGCGAGGGCGATCCATCAGTGCTCGGAATCTGCCGGATCCGAGAGGTGACAGGGAGTAACGCCGCTTTCTCTTCCATCGACAAGGGCAATAACTCCTCGCTCTCGGGGGACAGATTGTAAAAGCCCGTCGCCGGGAGCCGTGAAGCAGGCAGCAGGGAGGGTAGAAGAATGGAAAATTAAAGAGGGAGCGGAAATTCTGCGTAAGGCTGTGGGGAGACAGAATGAACCTTTTAATTGTCTCGGGGTTGACATGGGGTTCGCCGGCGCGGGTGTTGATTGCTTCATTATTTTAAGCTGATTATTAAAATCGGGTACCTCCCATCTGTGTGGGTCTCTGCTTTTCGTGTGCATCTTCCTAGGGACCGTGGCAGTATCTGAGCATTTTTGAAGTTGCTGTTGGGAAGCCTATCTTGACAGTGTGTTTTAAAACGCCACCACAAAGGCAGATGCCTGAGCCCACCAGGGTGCTTAAAATGTCGAATGGGGTGTCTTTATTCCCCCCTGCAGACTTGCTTACTTACCACACCCGGACACGAGCGCGTTCAGTGCATCTCCGAGCAACTTTCAAATCGGCCTAAATGCATGCGACTCCGGTCTTTTGAGTGACAACCAGTGGCACACCCGTAGCTCTTAGGGTCTGCGGTGTCAGTGAGCGCTTCCCGGTCCTGGGCCCCATGAAGGAATGAGTTGTGGGGGGCCCACAGGTTGCTTTCAATTAAACGCGCAGCCCACGGAAACCTTTCCCAAACAGGTGCCTTTGAACGCGCCTGCTTCCGGGGAGACGCGCTTCTCTAGCGTCTAAGCCGGGGCTGGCGTTTAGTTAAACCTCCGACGGACTCAGTTCACTGCCGGTGACAGGCGTAGTCACTGGCGCTGCGGAGAGGTAGACATGGCAGTCAATTTTTCAGGCAGTGACAGGAGATCTTGTTAGAGGAGCCGGAGCGGGGGTCAGGGCGAGCCTGTTGACGACCGAGGAAGAGAGAAGTGAATTCATTCTGCTGCCGGCACTTTGTCAAGTGCCAGGGGCTCCTCATTGAGAGCCAGTCACCCGTTCTGGGCTCACGGCCCCAGAGGTCACTCCCTCGCCATAAATCAGGGCGGCGTGTCGGCGGGCCACCTCCCACCACGGGGGGCAGCGGGGGAGGGGGGGTACGAAATGAGAAAGAGGATGCTGCTCTGGGCGTGAGGATGACTCCGAATACCCCACCACGTGTTGCTGCCCAACACACTGTGTGCTCAGGAATCGATCCCCCGGATCTGGTCATTAAAATGTGCAGTTTTTGTTTATTGGAATGAAGCAATTAAATGGTTCAGTTATGCCAGACCTTACCTTTTCTGATGAAAACTATTGATTTCTTGCCACGGCTTTATAAGCGACAATATTTTTGATTACTCTTGACAAACCTCCTTGGAGTGTTAATTAAAATCGTACCACAGGAGCAGGTGTGGGAGATCATTAGCCCGCGTGGATTGCACGTCCGCCCTCGAGTTCTGCAGCCCTTGCATAATAAACGGAGCACGGAGGGTGGGCAACAATATCTTCATCAGCAGAATTAGCGTCTTCCCGTCTTCAGAAACCAGGTGACGCCCTGTTTCAGGTACCTGTGGCGGAATCGCCGGCTCGCGCCTTCGGCGGCCTTTGATCCCGACGTACTTTTGTAGGTTTTACGTTCATTGTTTTAGCGTCCAAGGGGTTGCTGCTTTTGTTTCCGAGGTAACAGATATCTAAACACATATTTATACGGAAAACTGAGGAATCAGAGCTCTCCGTGAGCTTATGAAGATGTGGTCATGAATATTCATACGATTCCATTAAACACTTAAAAATCCCTCAGTCAGAGGTCTGCAACACAATTTCAAGAAACATTTTACTTTTCATCTCTGGGATCTGCATGAAATATGAATATTTGGGAATATGCTCTCTGAAAAACTATATTCTATTAATTTATCATCATAGCCCCTTTTTTGTTTTTGTTTTTGGTTATAATAGCTATGATAGGGTCATTACATTTTTAAAATTAAAAGTAATGATTATTTATGAAACAGAGGCAAATACTGTTCACGTTTTTCAGAAACAAATGGTCTTTACATTAATGCTGTTTGTTCCGAAACATGATTTAATGATGGACTCATTAGCACAGGCATCCTTGTGTAATACACAGAATGTTAGTCATTGACATCAGGTTTAAAACCCTCTGTGAGCCGCTGCACATCCAGAGCAAGGCAGCCTGTGTTTCTCAGGCTCAGGGGCTGTGCAGAGAGTTTCCAAAGGTCATCTAACCCAATCCCTCGCTGCTGAAGCAGCTGTTTAAAAATGCACTATTTTTCATTAGTTTGGAATTTTAAAAAGGGCTAATGAATTTATAGATGCATTATTTACAATATTCCGATCGTGTGTGTCTAGCTGGAGCCAACTGCTAGACTTTGAAATAAGTTTTATTTTTTATTTTTAATTCTCAACTTTTCTTAGTTTGAGCAACTCATGGGTTGCAAAGTCTTTCTGCTCATATTCTTTCATTTGATTAACAACCCAGTTTCGTATTTCAGGAAATGGTCGTGTGCCTTTTCCTTACAAACCCCTGGCTGGGTTCACGTGCTGATTTGGTGATAATTACACGCTGGGATTATCTGGAGTCACGTGGCTGCTTCGTAACCTCCGTGGGGCAGGCCCTAGAAGAGCCTGAGTACATCCTGGGCTGCTGTTTGTAGTTCGTTGGTGGGGAGGGAGGTCCGCTTCACCAAAGCTCTAATAGAATGTGTTGGCACTACAGTCCAACCCTGCTCTTGTACCACGTTGCACAAGCCATGCCTGTGATGTCACTTAAGCAAAGTATTGTACGTAACAAACATAGAACAGCTTTGTGGGATCTCAGAACCCTAATCTTAGAAACTAGACCTATTTCTGCGTGACAAACCCTAAAGGTCGCGGTCGGGACAAAGTCATCACGTGTTTTGTTTGTGAGTCTTCAGTCTGCTCGGAGTTCGTCTGCTGGGAGGCTGGTCCGGGGGCTGGCGGGCCCACGTTGAAGATGCTGGCTGACAGGTTGGCACTGGCTGTAAGCCAGAAGCTCAGCCGGGGCTGTGGGTTGGGGTGGGGGGGTCTCCATGTGGGCCCCCACCAGCTCCCTGGGTCACCTTCTAGCAAAACAGAAGGACACAGTATTTTAACACATCGCGTACCGCTCACAAGTTTTTGCATGTTTCGCGTGATGTCTGTTATGGACCTTAGATGTCAACACACTGTCTTGTCCGCATTGAATGAAGCGATCTCATTGGTGGAAACTGTGCGGGTCAATCTATGAAAAACTATGTAATTGCACGAACCCATAAAGCATTGCAGTTACGTTGTATTTTGGTCATTCGAATAGTCTTCGTCTTCAAGTTCCTGGCGCTTTTAGAAATGCCCCCTCTCAGAAAAAGGAAGGAAACCAACAAAACTGATACACTTCCAGAAGTATTTAACGATAATTTATCAGATATTCCTAGTGAGATCGAAGATGCAGATGACTGTTTTGACGATTCTGGACATGATCTCTAGTTATGATGATTTAAATAACATGCAGTTTGCCCAAAAACGTGCGGTCCCTGGCGTATGTCTTAGAGATTTCTATGCGGTATGCCATGTGTTAAATTTGAGCCTTGGACGCCCCAGAGCATCACCTGAGCCTCGGCTTAGGCTGGCTGATGCAGTCACGGGGGTCTACTCTTCTTCAAGCTCCTCCTGGAAGGGATCAGTGTCAGGGTCAGGCTGTCAGGTGGGGACCAGATAGGAGCTCAGGGTTGACAGGTATGGTGGCCAACGTTGGGCCACACGATTTGCCACAGAAATCACATGTTCAACACCTTTGTACACACGTGCTGTTTTGGATATGACTTCATTTGAGGGACGTAAAAAGTGAATGGAAAATCAAACGGAATTTGAATAATCCAACTGTATTCTTTAAAGAACATGCTCTACTTGTGTTTTATTTCCAAAAAAAAAAAAGGCATAAAGGTAGGTGGTTTTTAATGACATAATTGGTGTGAAATCACTTTGAAATGTGTAAGCTATAAGATACAATTAGGACCACAAACCCCCGGATTTAAAAATAAAAATGTAGCAATTGCTTCCTGCACACACACTGTACCTCCTTTGAGAGTCAGTTACATTCTGATACAAAAGGAGCCACACTGTTTTAGAAGTTCTGTTCGGCCAGTTGTTACAGATTGTTACATTGGAAACTCATAGTGTCACGTGCTCTGACAATCCTGTCTGGTATTTGCTGAAATTTGAGGTTTCTGTAGCGAGGAATTTTGTGCCTGGGACCTTCCATTCATTCCGAGAAGGTTTATTATGCTTCCATAGCGAGCCGGGCTCTGTCCTGGCCACTTCGGAAGTTATTCTCAGAGAGGTGCTTTCAGTGCACACACATTTTATTTAAGAGATACGACACCTTTTTCTGTGTTCTTTTTTTCTTTTGAACTAAGGTACAGGGTTTCTTTGTCTAAGTTTTAATCGTGAAAATGGTTAAGTGACAGGGGATTTTTGGGAGTGATCGGAAGGCTTAGCATGCTCTTGGTGCATGACTAACCCATAAATGGGAGTTGGGATGTTTGACATAAGTCATCTAATAGGACGTAGAGGCCTCTTTAAAACAATCAGTTGCCATCTACTTTGGTGTTTTAAAGAACATTGTTGAGGGTCCCTATCTGCCAATACAACAACTGGACAGAACCCAATTTTCAGCGTGAAGTTTCTGACACTAACATTTCAACCAACATTTGTTGGAGCGCGTCCCGCCGTCCCAGGCAGCTCGGCCTGCACGGCATGGTTCAGCCGCAGGGGAAGTCCCTGGCGGTGCAGGCGGGGCATGCCCACTGCCCAGGTGAGCCTGTCTGCTCTGCTGTGTCCCTGCAGGCACACCCTCACCGGCACCACGCCGCCCGGGTGCGCCGACTATGACGCTTGCTCACCACCCGCCATCTAAACCGCGTGCCCAGGGGGCTTGCAGTCACAGACGTCACTCAGGCATAAAGCTCTCTCAGGCTGTTCGACTCCCCCGTGAGATCTGGCGGGGCCCCACACAGCAGGTGTCATTACATTTCTGACGCGAGCGATCTGAGATCGAGTCATCCTATACGCATTCTCTCATTCCCACATCTCCTGCATTGGAGTGAGATTCCATTTCCGAAGCCGTGTTTACACTGATTTTAAAAAAAAAGAAAAAAACCCGTTGCCCTGCAGGGCACCCACGGTACCTGTGGGGGTTGCACATGTGCTCAGGTGGACGCATGGAGCGCTCTCTTTTCGTGGTGGCCTCTGTTGCTCCTGAATCATCCCACCTCATGCCCCATTGGAGGGACACGGGGGCTGCCTGATTAGGAGGTGAACACACGAGGCAGGACCTCGCAGGTGACGGAGTCAATGCTTCCAGGGACCTGTCTCCTTCCCGGCACGCCCGCCGCCTGCTCTTCATTGGCCAGGCATTCCTGGGTGGTGCTGGTCAGCAGAGCCTGCCTTCTCTCCGGTCTGTGGTTCTCCCTCTCCCTCCCCCTCCCCATGTGAAGAAGCCCCTCGCTGCCAGCCGCACTCCCCGGGCTGCCCTGGAGAACTTTGGCACCGGTTCCCTGCCCTTTCCAGCAGTAAACGTGACACCCGCCTTTGAGAGGACTCTGGCACCCAGCCATGAGGGAGGCAGGCGGCTTGGCTGCGATCTGACAGAGTATTCCAGCACACACTGGAAACTTCTCTGTGCGGTCCCCAGAGTGGGTCCAGGCACTTTGCTGGGACTTAACATATATCAACTCTCATCCGGTGGCTGTCGGTGTTGGACGGAGCACAATGGCCTGTCCAGATGGCCTGAACAAAGCGAGCACAGGCTCACTGCTGTGAAAAGCTGTTTACATCCACCTCGGGATCTCGGGCAGTGAAGTTCACGCGGTGTCGGAGCAGAGGCACTTAGCCCTGTCCGTGGAGGCCGGCCCCTCACACACCGCCGCCTCACTCTCCGGCCCCGGGAAGTGGACCTGCACACTGGTGAGGACGTTGAGTGATGCCAGCTAGCCATGTCTTTTTCAAGTTTCTGAGTGACTTGCCCCCCCGATTCTATGTATTGATCATGCACGGCAGCCTGGACCCAATAAACAGAGCAGAGCCTCCTGTCTGGGGGGAGTGAGTCATGGGTGGTGGGGGAGGGTCCCCCGCTATCTGCCTCTGCAGACAGGCCCCCCGGCCTCCTCATCTCCTCTCAGGGGACATGTATGCAGCAAATGGCTTTGTTTTCTTCCTCCCAGCGGTGGTGATATCAGGGCCTGTCGTACTCAGGATTAATACCCATGAGTGATAACCCTGCATTTCCCCTCTTCTTCCTCTGACCTCCCCTGCGAAGTCCACACACCCTGCCGTGCTGTGCAGCTTGGTGGTGCCACTGCCAACAGCTGTGAACCTGAGGGCCAGGCGACTCCTGGTTCAGGGAGACTGGAACAACTCTCTCTGTGACCAGCTTTTGAGTCACCACCCATTCCTTTTGTTATACCACACCTCAAAAAAAAAAAAAAAAAAAAAGGGAAGAAAAAAGAAAAAGGGTCCCTACTAAATGCAGCTGTTGATTCTTCTGCCCTTGAATTCCAAGTATTGGGCCAGCCAAAAAGTCTGTTTAGCTTTTCCATAAAAGAAGACACATTTTTCATTTTCACCAGGAACTTCATTGATTTGGATATTTTGAGTATGTCAGCCATCTCCTGCTACTGGTTTCTGGTGGGCAGAGGCCGGGGCGCTGCTAAATGTCTTCCAAAGCATAAGACAGCCCCACAGTAAAGGATTATTTGGCCAAAATATCAATAGTACCAAGAAACTTCAAAAAGCACTTCTGACACATTCGATCAAGTTATAGTGCCTTCTCCACACACTGCACAAACCATTTTTTGCATTTCAGCTGTGTTTTTACCTTTCTTGAAAGAATAAAGCATAAAACGCCGAAAATGCTGTATATATTCTTCCGTCTTCTGTATGAAAATGGCCGCACAGAAATTCGTCAATTTTGATAAGCTTTTTTTGAACGCACACTGATGCGGCAGCTGTTACCATGCAGTCTAGCAAAACTGTTTCGGATGAAGTTAAAGGCAGTGAAGCCCTACCAGAGCCACCGCATGGAAAAGACGGACTTTTTGGCCAGCCCAGTAGAACAAGAACAGAAAAGCCCCTCACACATCTAAGCTCAGCAATGATTTGAATAACTATGATCTGTGCAGAGAGATCATTTCAATGTAATTTGACATCCCACGTGGGTTCCAGTTCACGCATTTGGAAAGCAGTTCACACCGTTTTTTGTCTCCTGTCTGGGTGCCCTGCTTGGAGGTGTCTGATGTGTTTTTAAACAAGGGTGAAGGATGAAATTCAAGTGCTCGAGAAAATGTGACTTGCTGGCCTCTTTTCTCCAGAAGTGACCTTTACTTTAAGTCAAAATCAAGATCGGTATCGGACAACGCCCTTTGCTGTGACTCCACACTGAGTCTTGTGATTTGCACAGTCCCCGAAGAAGGAGGGATTCGGGCTGTTAGGGACCCTGGAGAACGGGGTGGGGGGGGCACCGTCATCACATGGGGACCCTTTCATGTTCACGGTTGTCCTGCAACATCAGAGCCTCTCAATAAATTTGTTAAGAAACCAGCTGGTATCACCTCTATTTTTATAGCATTATAGATCTTCTCTGCACTGGCACCTGAGATTCGAAGCTGGAGTTCCCATGTTTCAGTTTTAAAAAAAACACATATTGTTCATAACAGTTAAGTGAGACCGGTTACATGTTGTTTCCGTGATGAAGCATCTGAGACTCTCCCCTGACCCGCTTTGGTTGACGGCGGTGTGGGGCAGGTGGCGGCGTGGGGGCATCGCTGCGATTTGAACTGGGGAGACCGTTTTGTTAGTGGTGGGCATGCATGGTATTTTCCGTGCAGGGCTCAGAGTGATTGCCCCGGGTTCTGAAATATATGGGCAGCAGAGATGTGAAAGTCAAGTCAGCCAGACAAGAGCTCCAGTGCCTGCCGAAGGTGGTGCCCTGTGCCCGCGGAGGACGGGCCATTCCCGCCTGCCGTCCGTCCGTCCGCCGGCCCGCATACGACCTGCTTTCCTGTTTATGCCTCTGCAGAGGCCCACTTCCTCGGCTCGCCTTCAGCCCCAGGTTTTTCCGCACTCCCCAGGGGTTCTCTTCCTTCAAGCGGCTCATTATTTATCATTCAAGTAAGCCATTGGAATTTTGTTAATTCCTGTTTTACTTAGCACATGCAAATGCTATCATTATCCAGGAGAAGATAATGCTCATGGGTGACTGTTACCCAGCGTGCTCATTCAGCGACCTTTGCCAAGCAAACCTGGCCAGGCGTCTGTGAAATGGGGCGAATGCCAAGGTGACGACCATCTGGGCTCTGGGTGCAGGATCTGAGGTGGACAATCACTAAAGCCTGTCGGGCTGTTTGCAGACAAAGTAGCCACTTCATTGTTATGAAATTGGTCAACATTTAGAAATCTCTGAAGCTGCAGCCAAATACTGAATTAATCACAGTTCAGCTTTTTGTGTCCTTCTGCCTCTTCGGTGTCCAGACTCCCCTCCACCTCTCCCTCCCAGAGACCAGGAGGGAGAAGAGCATAAACGGCAGTTTGCTTACTGGTCAGCCTTTCCCAGCGATGTTTGTGTTTTCACATGAGATACAATTCTCAGCTAAGGAAACACAACTCTGGGGCTCGCGCTTCAGTTCGCTTGGAAGGAGAGGCATTTCTGGGAGCGCACAGAACGTTCCAGTGCCCCGGGATCGTATCGACTCAGAACTTGTTTCTTCAAAGCCAGATCACCTGCATCTGTGAGAGGGAGTGGCACGCCGTTCAAAACAATTTAAATTTAGAGACAGTCCACGTGTAGACAGACTTACGTCACGCAAAGTGCCTCACTTGGGAAGTTTTTCTCCACCCACCAAAGTCTGATGATGATCTTATTTCCTAATTCTATCCCAACAGAAAGGGTGTCTTAGTTTGCCTCTGACTTCTCCTGAAACATACTGTGCTTTCAGACATTTTTGAATTTCACTTTTATGTATGTTATGTGCCCTTTTAAATTTTATAGATTTTAAAAAATACAGATGTTTAAACCCAAACCTTAAATGCCACCCCAGTTTTCAATATTCTCCTGCTCACGTAGTCCCATAAGCAGGCCCTGCATGGGCTGGACATCATGGTCGCTCGAGTATTTTGGGAATAAAACAAATAAAACAGGTGGCAATGGGCTCCGGTGGAAAAGCCGACAGAAATGCGCATTGTGATGGAGGAACGTGACTTAGGTGTGTTGTTGCTCCTGTGGCACTTGCAGGGTTCACGTGGAGCTTTGCCTCAGTTATTGCACCAAGAGGAGTATTTTTGCTCTGTAGCGACTGATGGGCAGGTCTTCTGACACGCGGCCCTCTGATTCACAAAGGGAGCCAGGTTAAAGTGGGGAAGACCGGATTAATCCGACACTAGGTTTCCCTATAACACGCCTCATAGCCAGCGTGATAACGTCAGACACGCACTAAAAGTTCAAGGACGTGCCTCCCCATGTCACGTAAAGAGATCAAACACGCTGAGACTTGGCAGCTTTGCAGAGAGCTGGACATGCAGCACTTCTGGGTCCGATTCGGGCTGAGACACATCCCAGTCCAAATACATGAGTCTGCGGGGTAGAAAAGCTCGTAGCCAGAATTCCGCCGCGTGTTGTTGTCAGGTTCCCTGGGCCTTGGGGTGCAGCTGGCGATCAAAGCCTGGTGAGCTGGGAGGGCTCCTCGAGGTCTGACACTGCCTGATTCGGTCACCTTCTCCGACTGCTTGCTCCCACCTTCAGATGCACAGAGCTCCCCCAAACATCTTCCTTTTAGAGCCTCACATTATATTCGGAGCACCAGACGGTATTGCTCGCCTCTGCTCTCCCCCTTTTGCATTTTCTTGAAGAAAATTGCCATGAGTCGCCGTAGTTTGGGGTTTGTGGCTAACTGCTGAAGAAGCAGCAGAATTCAGCATCGAGGCACGCCCTGGGCTGCCAGCCGTTTTTGTAAACATGGCTCGGGGAAAGTAGGGCAAGGTGATCCGCAGGCCGGAGGACGCCTAAACACGGTTGTCCTTGGAGAGTGGGGCCCACGCCTTGTGTCGCGCCAGCCAATGTTTATCTGTCACCTGGAGAGGCCCCACGGAAGGCTCCCCCGCGGCCATCAAGGTCACCGGCGGGCAGAGATTGCGTTCCCCGCAGAGGGACATCCCTAAGAGACAGAGGGCTTCAGCAGCCTGGCGAGCCGTCTATGATCACGTCATTTTAATGGAATTTGACTTTCCCAACTCACTGCCAAGATGTCTGTTGACTCTTTTCTTGAGAAAATCTTGGCTCCTAATAACTTTTGCATGGATGATGGAGCACACAGCTTCTTTTATTTTTATGCTTTATCTTTTTTTTCCCAATGGCTCGTTAAAAAGGTTGCTGTGAGATTTAGTTGGTTCACCACTCACAGTTTCAACAGCTTTTTTTAGTAATCTTTATTTAAAAATTTTTATTTATTTATTTATTTTTAGAGAGAGGGGAAGAGAGGGAGAAAGAGAGGAAGAGAAACATCCCTGTGTGAGAGACACATTGATCTCACGTGCCCCAAACTGGGTTGTCCGAGCTGGGCTGTCTCACAGGCACCGGAGAACGGAGAGAACCGGAGAGGGAAGCTGTCCTGGGGAACCGAGGCTCTTACGGAGTTTGGGGAACGACGGTGACTCGTGAACTCTCCTGGGGTCCCGTGCGGTAGGGCCGGTGAGAACCCTGGTGTGGCAGGAAGACAAGGGGTGAAAAACGTCTTCTTTGTTTTCCTTTCAGCCTCCTTGTCAGAAGGCTGTAATTCTTGAAATGCTACATTTTTCAAAAATGTAAGGATTTCCGATGTGGTGCACCCTTGCTTCTGAGAGGAACACTTCTCGCTGGTCCAGTCACTCTCATGCGTCCGACTGGGGACAAACAGATGTCACTCACTACGGACAGCCAACCGTGTGAGGCCCAGCGCGGGATGGGAGGGATGGCACAGACTTGCCACACAAGTTGAGCAAGAGGACGCGGGCCGAAAGCTGGCAGACTGCGCATGCAGTTTAGTGAGGAAGTGGGTGAGAAGCCACGGGAGGAGGCGGTGGACACGAAGCTTGTCTAAGGGTGGTGGGGTCTGTGGGAGAGTCCTGGGAACCAGGCCCCCCCTCCACCTTGGTGGCGTTTGGCTAAGTAGAGGGCTGACCCTCCCGGGCGGGAGAGGGGGCTGGGACGTGCTCGACCCCATCACTGATGGGTTTATACAGCCCATGACCATTCGTTTCTCAGACGCCATTGACATTCATTCCTTACGTTTGGAGGGTGCAGATTAGACGGGACAGTGTCCTTTGTCTGGCTCAGTGTCCAGGTCGAGCTTTGGGTTGTTTTGTTTAATGCCATCCTACAGAATAGTGCGGGTGACCTATTGTTTTTTGAATTGAAAGATTTTATTATTTTTAAAAGGTTTTATTTATTTATTTTTAGAGAGGGGAAGGGACGGAGAAAAAGAGAAACATCAATGTGTGGTTGCCTCTCCCACACCCTCAACTGGGGACCTGGCCTGCAACCCAGGCCTGTGCCCTGACTGGGAATTGACCCCGTGACCTTTTGGTTCTCAGGCACTCAGTCCACCGAGCCACCACAGCCAGGGCTGATTGCGCTGTCTCGCTCGCTCTCTCTCTGTCTCATTCTCTCTTAAAAAACCTAGCTGCTCAATTTCCAGCACCTGCAATGTACACCATGTTGATTGACTTTAAATTTTCTACATGAATGCACATTTATTTCCCTTTTGTGTGTGATTCTATGTCTTTTCACACGTGATGGCTCTGCTGTTTACTTCCCTAATCGAAAGTTTTGGGGGTCTCTGTCCTTCTAGTCGCATTGGGTGGGAAGAACACCAGCCCTCACATTCCTTCCTTTCTTCTTCTTAACGAGTGACCATCTCTTGAAAGAGCTTGTTTTCTTGCTCAACGCTGCGCGCTGTGCCTAATCAGCCTGTTTGGAAGCAACATGGCGTCATGGAGGGCCGCACGCAGACTCGTGGCGTTTCTTACCACCGGGTTCCTGTGGCGGCGTGGAAGTGGAGTTCCTTTGCTCCGTCGGTGAAACCGAGCATCTAGTGAGGTGGAAGGCGTCAGAATCTGTCTGCCGCTCTGAGAACAGCAGCTGAGACCGAGAGGGAAAAACGAGGCAGGCAACAACATTTTTAGAAAGCAGCCTTATAATTTAGGATGCCGGTAAATTACTAGGAAGTTGTGCAACCTCTGTTTAATGGACATGAACTAATTATAGCCCAGGAGTGGTGAGTCTCATCCTGCGGATGTGCAATATAATTCCTTTTGGAGAAGCAATAACAGGCTGTTAATACCCTTCCATATTAGCTTATAGACCCACAATTTCAAAGGGATTTCTTAAAAAGGGGCATGGCACAGAGCCCACATGTGGCAACCTGAGCTTTGGACTTTGGACTACTCCTGGGTAGCGTTTTGTAGATGGAGCCGCATAACTCAGAATCCCGAGTACCAGTTCTCTCCTCGGCCACATTTGTATTTTGTAACAGCCACTTTTATTTATTAATGAGAACGAGACTTTCAGTAACCAACAATTACCGAGCCTCTGCCCTTTGCTAAGTGATTTTAATATGCTGTAACTGGTCGAGTGCTGCCATAACTCGGAGAGAGCATGATGCTGTTTTACAACAGGTGGAAAGCGGTCACTTAGAGAGGCTTGGGGCATGGCCCAAAGCTGGACGGTTACTGAGCGGAGGCACCCAGACCTGACATGCTGTGTCACGGATCTTGGCCGGAGTGGTGAATTGTGCCGTTGATGGGCCCTCGGTGACTTTTCCTGTGTCTCGGAGCCCTCGAGGGCATTGGATGCTCTCGGAAGACCCAGAAGGGGTGTGTTTTCTGGCCTTGATCAAAGGCTGTCCCGAGATAAGATGGGGTACGCAAACCTAGTGGTTTTTCTAGTTGATTTTGAAGTGCTTTCTGAGTAGTCCCACAATCTTTGACTTAGATTGAGGAACTTCCAGAGTGTTTGTTCGTTCACTCACTCATTCATCCCTTGTCTCCCATGGTCCAGGGAAGGTCTGGGCTCTGGGGAAACAGCTGTGAGTAAGGCAGATGAGGTCTGCCCCCTCTTTGGGCTTAGGTCCTTGTGGTGGTGGGGTGACAATGTGAAGTGCAGGGCACAGCGGCAGGCCAGGGGTGTGAGCCGGGCAGAGACATGTGAGTGAGAAGTGATCTGTTAGCACGTGCATTTAGATTCCGTGGCAAGGGGTGGCCTCTCTTACGAAGTGACCTTCAGCTGAGTGTGAATGGTAGGCAGCGGCCACATGAGGACAGCGTTCGGGGTGGGAAGGAGCTGAGCCTGTTGAAGAGAAAGATGGGGAGGCAACCTGGGCCGTGGTGGCTGGGAGGGAGCCGGGCTCGCTCCACACTTGACTTTCTCTGCGGGAACTTGCGCCTGCTGTCCATCTCAAACTCTCAGATGTTTGGGCGTTTAGAGGTCATGTCCACTACGTGTGCCACGAAAGTGTCGTCAGGACATCGCCATGTGCCATGGGTGCTGGGTGCTGTGAGACAGTGATGAGAGAGTTCCTGTCCCTGGGGATCCACCGCCCTGGGAGGCAGCTCAAGCAGGAAGCAGACATGCATCACCGTGTGATGCTGGTGTGACAAGGGACAGCCGTGGGCTGAAGGACAGGGCAGGCAGGGCCGGCAGGCAAGGCTGCCGGGGAAGGGAAGCCCAGTTTGAGGCTGGAGGTGCCGGCAGGCATAGGCCAGGCAAAGGATGGAGGGAGAGGGTGGAGGGAGAGGGGGCAGGGGAACTCAGATGAGGACAGGGCTGGTGTGGGGGTTGCGCAGTGCAGAGCGGACAGAGCCTCCAGCGAGCTGGGGGCTGGTTGAGCAAGACGTGCCTGTTGCACCTGATAGAACAATGAACGAGTACATCTTATTTTTTATCCTCAGGCAGGGACATTTTTTCATTGCTTTTTAGAAAGGGGGGGAGGGAGAAAGAGAGAGAGAGAAACATTGATTGCCTGCCTCCTGTATGTGCCTGGACTGGAGATCGAACTCGAAACCTCTTGGTGTGCAGGACAGTGATCACCAAAGTAAGCTGCTTGGCCAGGGCGAGTGCATCTTTTAAAGTGAAGTCTCCTAGACGGGGAACATTCTACCAGTTTCAGGTGCATGACATAATGATCCGACATTTATATGCTCCGTGACAACCACCTCAAAAGTCTAGTTACCGCCTGTCACCCCGCTCTCATGCACGCATGCACTTTCCAGTTTCGGAAACAGTACACAAAATACTGCGAAAGGTTCAAGACCAGAGAGAGGGAAGACGTTTAAAGCATCTGTAGTTTTCAGAGCAAATGTGTGACTCTGGCATAGTGGGGTCAGATTCTCGTATCTAAACAACAGTTAGGTTCAAGTTCAGAAGGGAGAGTGGTCCTCAGTTTCTGCTTTGCTCCTGGCGTTGACTTCTGCATCCTACCAGGTAGAGCTGGTGTCCCTGGTTTCGGTAAACGGTACAAGCGCTTTCGTAAACAACTTATCTCCGTCTAACAGCACCAGGAAGGAAGGTCAAGAAGAGACTTGAGGGACGGGGGAAGCGTAGCTTGCCTGACCATGTATTTCCCCCCCTGCCCTGTGGGCAGAAGTGTTCTGCCTCTGAAAAGGGTCACGTGGCCC
The DNA here is from genome assembly GCA_007922815.1 of Macrotus californicus. Classification (NCBI taxonomy): domain Eukaryota; kingdom Metazoa; phylum Chordata; class Mammalia; order Chiroptera; family Phyllostomidae; genus Macrotus; species Macrotus californicus. The sequence goes on from VMDR010000010.1 coordinate 491,427, forward strand.
TCCCTGTGTCTATCCAGTGGATGCCCCAGGCGCAGAGGCCGGAGGTGCAGTGTGTCTATCTGCCCGGTGTACTCCGGCCCTGGAAAGTGAACATGGGAAGGCATCTGCCTGCTGCACGTGAACCAAAAATGCTACCTCCTGCCCCTGATAGGAAGCCTTTTTTGCACGTTTTTCGTTCAGCCCTGAGTGCCTCTGAGTACAGCAGAAAAGATGGTGGCCGCCGGCGTGTCAGCAGAATTCGGTCGAGGGACAGTGATGTGCTGTGGGTCTTGCTAGGTTAGCGCTTAGTCTCCTGTTAACATGCGACGCATTTTAACTGAGGAGCTGCAGGTTTGCTTCCCAGACGCTCTCTTATAAGGACACGTTTCATCAATTTGAAAAATAGGTCCTTGGCCATGAATGTGCCTTTTCTCAGATTGTGAAAATTCAGTGGGTTCTCCAGAGTACTCAGACTGGTTTGTGGGAAGTGTTACAAGAACTAAGGAAGAGTCCTGTTGGGATGGGTGTGAACAACTTCTGTTTACTTGGAGTTGTTAATTTGCGTGTGTTCAAAAAGACCAGACTCTGCAGGAAACTGTATAATAAATGTTTGTTTCCTAGGAAGAATTCTGATAAAAACCATCCGTTTCTCATTTTCTTTGAAGAAGCCAGACAAAAATACCAAGTCCTTTGTAGTCTTTAGATGTGTGGGTGTTTCGAAGTATTCTTTATGGGAAAGAAACTGTAGCGTGCACGTGTCTCTAAGTGTCTAATGATATCTTCATGTGGCCAACCCTATCCAAAAATGATACTGTAACAGTTCAACTCAATGATACTGTAACAATTCAGCTCGGAAACCGTAGGAAGAGACGATTCACATGTGACGGTAAAGAGCGCAGAAGTTTTGCTTTGCGCCCTGATTTAAGGGACTTGCAAGTGGAGCTTCCTTCCTCTTTGCAAATAACCAACACAGGTTATCCCTAAAGTCAGGAAACAGACAAGTGTGTGTAGTAGATGTTAAGAATATCTTCAGTCTTTACAAAAGATGTGCCACATGATCTTCAGGGGCCCTGAGTTAAACAGCTGCTTTGAGGAAGGTGCTTTGCAAGGGCAGCACACAGCACGTGGCAGGCCTACTTCTCTGCCCCAAAGAAAGTGCTTCGACCCCCTCCCACTGCCATGTCTGGCTCTGTGATGGGCAGACTCATGTGTCTCCCCCCAACCCCCGCCCCAACAGGGTGCTCTTTCTGAAGTTCCTGAGGTTGAAGTTACTGGGCATCACTGAGAAAGGACAAGTGATAACACAAAGCAAATGAGGAGAGCTAAGGGATAGGCAGCATCAGAGGAAATCAGGAAGGCTTCCTGGAGGAGGTGGCACTTAGATTTGGATTTTAAAGGAGCAGCAGGACTTGGGCCAAGTGCAGGAGGTGAGGGTGGGTGACCATTCTGGGCAGAGAAGGACTTATCTTCTTATTTGAGTGCCACAGAATGTGGTGATCAGGAACCCCCTCCTCCCCACAAAGCCCTCAGGAACGGCAGGAGCCACCAGCATGTCACGTGCCTCATGGCTGAAACCAGGGACTGGACTCCGATCTCTGAGGCTCCCGGCAGCTCTGTGGTTAATTGTGGTTTACGAGTGACCAGGCTCCCCAGCTCCCTGCAAGAACAAACTGCATCAACGTTTGGCACACTTTTTCTTCCGCCCAGCCTTGCCACAAATGTCCCGATTTTGATTTGGGGATCCCGGCCGCCCTTCCCTTTTCTGGTGTGAGTCTGTGGGCCCCGCCCCAGGCCTTCTCGCCCTCTGTCTGCTGATGGAGACTAAACTGATGTGGGAGCTCAGGACAGGAAAGGGCGCTGAGTCATCATTCCCGGCCTGGCCTGCTCTCTCGCAGCCTCGGCCCAGAGGAAGACGGAAGGGGACAGAATGCAGGCACTAGGTCCGGCACTCGGAACAAGCAGGGGCTTTCCTGCCCCGGGTGGGGGCAGTTCACAGGGGCGGGTGAGAGATTTACTCCAGTGCTGGGCAAAGGGCGAGAGACGACGCCCAGCGTGGAAGCTGGGCTGGGGCAGGGCAGTCGCCGGGTTGCTTCCAAATTTCACAACTGAGTTGAACAGTGTTCCAGGGAAATGCCCGAAACGTGCTCCCACCCCCGCCCGGGACCGGGCTGCCCCTCGCTAAGTGACACTGGTTCTGAAATTTCTTACCAATTCATTTTTAAAGGTCGAATCCCAGAGGCTGCGGTGAGTGGGATGTCAGGGTCTTTTGCTTGGGGGCCAGCTTGGCCGCCGTGTGGCATCCCCGTGCATCCCTGTGTGTGTTGAGGTCATTCCCAAGTCAGACAGCTGGGGTTTGCCGAGAGGGTCTGGACTCCAGGCTTACCAGTTATTATTGATAGTTCCCCCTTTGCCAATTCTCCCTGTGCTAAAAATAGGGGGAGATTTGAGATTTGGATTGAAACCCCTCTGACATACTGGGAGAACTTCCGTCTTGCACACGTGCACAAGCACACACACTCATGTGGCAACGAGACCAGCGGGGATGGCTCAGATGTCACATCCAGAAAGCCGCTGACCCGTAAGTCTCCTGAGGACATTTCTGTCCAGATGTGGTCTAGGAGCCTTTGGAAAGTTGGCTGGAAAAGGCTAGAACTCTTGTTGGAAACACACTTTTCCTGTCACTGTGGCCACCTCCAGCCAGAGACCCTGGACGACTCACAGAGTTGCGCATTCAGCGGCAGTGCCGGCTTTTGTGAGGTTTGGGTAAGTTATTGGGGAGTGAACTTCGGTGGGGAGAGAGCAGGTACCCAGCCAGCCGTGGAAGAAGGATGCCCCAGGGAACATCACGATGCCTTTCGGAACTTGCGTCCTGGTCATTCCCGGGAACACATATTCTATTGTGGAAACTTAAAAAATCGTACTTACCAAGAATACATGTAAAACCCACAAAACTTATCTTGATTTCTCTGGCCGTTGCTATGGCTTTGCATAATCCATCACAAAAGCCAAGGCACCCCCGTGATGGATGCAAGTCATCTGTCCCAGCTCTGCCACGGCTCTGATGATCTATGGAGGTAATACATCGTCACGGCGCCACCGGCCTCGTGAGGCATGACACAAAACACTGCCGACTGCTTAGATCAACACACTGGGACCTGTGTGTCCGGGGCAGGAAGATGGCGGAAGGTTCTGGACTGAAACACAGTTGAGCTTCTCAGAGCTGTGACATCAACAAAAGCAGGCCTGTGGGGCTGGACAGGCTTGGAAGCCTCGCTCACTCCGGGGGCCGGGCTCAGTTTCGACAGAAGGGCAGCAACGAAGTCACGTGCTCTGAGTCAGTGGGTGGACCTGTGCTGGGGCCACGTTTCCACGCTGGGGGAGGTGGGAGGGGCAAGCCTGGGTTTCGCTCAGCACCCAGCCCTGTACTCCTGTCTGAGCCATTTAATCCCCATGGAAAGGCTTCCAGCTATTCTTAACCCGATTTTGTTCTTTTATTTATTTACTTTTTAATAATTTGTATTTATCTTTAGAGAGAGGGGAAGGGAGGGAGAAAGGAGGGAGAAAGGAGGGAGAGAAACATCGATCGGTTGCCTCTCCTGTGCGCCCTGATCGGGGACCAAACCTGACACCCGGGCCTGTGTCCCGATGGGGAATCAAACCCATGACCTTTCGCTTTGCGGGATGATGCCCAACCCACTGAGCCACACCGATCGGGGCATTAACCTCGTTTTAGACATTCTTTTTTTATTTCTATCTCTCCTCCCTTTAAAGGGAAATCGGAGACCAAGCCATCTTCCCTGTGCCCTTCCTCATTGGGGCATTTTGTGTTCGTAACAATTACGGGTATTTTCGATTTCTACTTCTGTGTATTTTCCTTTTAGAAATGTCTGTTTTTTCCCACAACAGCTGACGTTCAATATCATCCTGTATCAGTTTCAGTGTCAGTAACGATGGTTAGACAGCCGTGTGCTTCAGAGAGTGGCCCCGATGTTTCCAGCGCCCTCTGGGCCCCACAAGAGTTGTTCTAATTAGTATTGACTAGATTCCTTGTGCTGGACTCTGCATCCCCAGGGGTCCTCTGGAAATGCCAGTTTGCCCTTCTCAGTCCCTTTGCCATCCCCCAGCCCCGAGCCGAGGTTCCATCCCTGGTTGAAAGTATGTCACGGAGCCGTCCGAATGGAGAACAGGGGTGTGGCTGTGTACAGGTGTTTCCATCGACCTAGGCAGTAGAGAACTAACTGATGTCAAGTCACCCTTACGTCGTACAAGGGAAAGAGGGGTATCCTCTAACTGATTACAGCTACTCCTTGTCAGGGAAAGCGCTCGGAGTCTGGGGTCAGGGGTGAAGGGGGATGTTTCTGGAGCTTTCTCGCCCTGTAGAGTTCATCTGTTTTTTGTCCTATTTTCTTGGGGTCTTGCAAAGCCATTGACTTTTCAATCTTGGGTAAATTAACTCCCACTGAGATGTTATTGATGTAGCTCATCCCCGTTCCCAGAGGTGTCCGTCGTTAGAACAATTGCTGAGGGATCTAACAGGCTGGGGGAAAACAAGCAGCATTTAGACAGCCCCCCAGGACGGGCGGTCCTGGGTGGACTGGCCCTTGGTTAGCACGCAGCCTAATTACCCCAGCATGTGCCGAGCACCGGCCCTGTGCTCAGTGGTGGGGACTCAGGGGTGACCCAGATCGGAAGCTGTCTCTGTTCTCGTGGAGCATGACATGTACATCATCACCCTCCACTCATCCCCTGCCCGTGAAGGACCAAAAGGTGCATGGCTTGGCTGGCGGAGCCCAGGCCAGACTTCATCTGCCACCATGCCAAGCCCATCTGTGACCTTTTGAGGAAAATGACATCATGGAATCCAGCTGGGCCTGATTCCAAACCTCCTGTTCAGCGGGCAGGGGTGGGTGGGGGTGGTGGTCAAGGAGAGGTGTGTGGGGGAGGGGAACAGGGACCCGTTGGGCTGGGGCAGAAACAGCAACTATAGCCACAGGAGGGAGGGAAGGACGGGGCTTGAGAGGAGACAGACGGGGATGGAGGAGGGGTGCACCTTTGCAGGCAAGAGCGTTTCCTCGCTACTTGAGCAGATGGTGAAGACGCAGAGCCTAGGGTGCCTCCTTGCAGGCAGGTCCCTGTCACCAGCCTTTCGTCATGGCCCCGGGGTTTTCTCCAGCTCCTTTGGGCAACAGGACACAGAGAATCCATGGGGTCTCACCAAGGTCAGGGCAGGCCCCGGGTAAATGTCGCCGTGCCCTGGGGACAGCTGACTGAAATATGCCACTTATGTTTGTCTTTCGAGTTTCCCATTTCCCTCTTTTCCCACCTGCCTTTGAGCTGACTGAGAGCAAAGAGCCCAACGCAGGTACACGCAGCCGGCACCTCTGCGGTCCCCGGGAGTCCTGCGCAACTTGGACAGCCAGGGAGCTGGCACCCTCGGGAGCTGCTGCGGGTCACAGCCAGTCTGTCCCTCTGCAGGCGAAGCGACAGGGGCTTGGTTGGAGCTGACAGATGCTGCTTAGTCATTCCCTTTGATCCACACACACCTCCCGCCGGCGCCTCATTGCGGTGTCCCCTTCTGCTGCAGGACTTGTGCATGGGGGTCTGAGTCTGGGGTAGGGGTGGCTAGGGACCGTGGTGTCTGCCCCCCCATCCTCCGGAGGGTCCCCAGATCTCCCTCGATTTGGGAGTGGTTGGAGGGGTCTGGCCAGCTGTGAGAGAGTGAATGGGCTGAGTCACGGAGCTCCTGGCCTCCGAGCCAGGCATGTGATGGGACCCCCGTGAGGAGACAAATGCGGACATCTTCCGACGGTCTGTGGTGGTTCCTTGTGCCAGTTCCTAAGACGGCCGTGTTTGCCAATGGGCTAGAGATTCCCACTGAGCATCGTAGGTTCCTGTGCGTTTCGGATGCTGTGGGATTTCCAGGTCGTGCATGGCAGGCTCCGGCTCGCCAGGCCGTGTGTGTGGTCACTGCCAGCACACAAAGACTATTTTTTAGCAGCTGCGTAATATCCCCTGAAATGGATACGCTGCTGCTTGTCATCTTCTTCCTGTGGATGGGCCCTTGTGCTACAGCCGTGGCCGCGTTTCAGACAGCTCTGTCGCGTGCGTTCCTGTGCGCGCACCTCAGCGTGCTTTTGCAAGAGTGCCTGTAAGTGGTGTTCCTAGAAGCGACGTCGTTTGTTCTTCGGGTTACACGCATGTTGTTGTACTGGCTGACCTACCATCCGCATTGAGGGGGCCAGCTCGTCCCTGGCCCGCCACCACAGGGCATCTCAACTTCTCCTCTTTGCTCATCTGACAGGCGCAAGTGGGTTACCATTGTTTCCATCCGCATTTTAAGATTGAAAAGGAGGTCGAGCATCTTTGAATGTGTCGAGCCATTTAGAAAATCGGTTCCTTGTTGCCACGTTGGAATGTTAGTGGCTGGACCACGTCATACTGTGTTTCCCCTCTGGCGTGCGTTTAGTCCTGGGCATGGAGGATGGGCGTTCACGGGGTCCCGGAACATCAGAGCTGGGGAAACCCTGTGCCCTTCCCCGTGCCATCCGGGGACACTGATGAAGAAACAGAGGCCCAGGGCAGCAAAATGAGCCGCCCGAGTCTGCAGACTGAGCCGAAAGCATAGCAGTGCTGTGTGGTTACTCGCGGCGCTCTGCCTGGGAAATTGAAACCCCTCATTTTAATCTGCCAACATCCCAGTGAGTTTCTTATGACCGGACGCACCAACCCTGCGAGCCAGCCTCTCCGGCCATGGTGTCCCTTAACAGAGCGTTTCGTCACAGCTGAGTAACCTGGAGGCTGGGCCACCTCTTCGAGAGCAGCCATTAAATGCTCTGCAGGGCGTGGGGGCCTCTTGGGCTCAGTCAGCACCCACTCAAGACAAATCAAGTGAGGAAAATCAATTTTCTCACTCTTGCCATTACTTGCCGTTTTCATGGATTATTTAATACAATGAAGTCGTTACAGGACAAAAAAATAATAATTCTGAAATCCCGCATTGTATTCCGTGGAGAGCTACTCCAAATTCCTCGTGAAATGAACCCCATTTAATTTTCCATCTTGGGGCTGGAATTTTCCCGTCCTTACATTCTTTATGGGGCCCTTTAAACGGTTACTGAAATCGGAGTTTATTAACGCAGGAATTTAAAGATGGGACTTGATCTGCGCCAGGTTGTGATCCAGACCACCCCAGCCTTCACCGGTTCTGATGCAGCACGTAGGGCGTTTTCTGCGGAAGGAATAAGACGTCATTAGCCTTTTAATTTAGAGACAGCTGGGTCTTCTTGTCTCCAACTACGTGTTTAAAAAAATTCAAAGCAGTTACAACCTATCAGCTGTGAAGTTGTTGATAGGATTTTCTGATTGACAAAAAGCATAAGGTTTTGAAAGAAAGAACTGAAGAAAACAAAAATAAGTGGGAATTTAATATTTAAGTTACATGTCTCCAAGCCATCCACATTAGGAAGAAAAAAAAAAAAAAAAAAGGAAGGGTCGAATGTAGAAAAAGACATCGGGGGCACGTCTTCGACCCCTGTGGTGGACAGCGTCTCCTTCCATCTCCAGGCTCAAGTTGCTTCTTTTTTAGCCGCACGCTGAGTTCAGCCGGGGATCTGCACCGAGGGACTGAGTGCACTATTTTTGTTTTCTGAGTGCCGTTTCATTTTATTTCTCTCCCTTTTCCGATTCCAGGTTCTGTTCAGTTAATTATCGGAATGCTGGACACTGTGTCCTCACACGGAAAAGTTCCTGACTCCTGAGTGGGCAGAGGGGAGCCGGGCGGGTACGGGAGCTCTGTCTCACTGGCCTTCTCCCCAAGTGTATTCACAGGAAACTGCTTAAATCAATTGGATTGTACCTCTGGCTTCAGCTAAATGCAGCTTGGACCCGGCTTGTTAAATGCTGATAAAAATGCTCTTGCTTTCAGAAGTTAACTCTGTGAAAATAATGGCAAATGGAGATCTTTTTAATACACATTGGAAAGCACGGATGTCTAACAAAAAGCTTGGGCTGAGGCTGATGAAGCCGAGGTAGTGCTGGGTCAGTGCCACACCACTGTCCCCAGCTCTGGACAGAGCAGCAAAGCCCAAAGAGCTGACCTGAGACCGACGGAACGAGGACCGTGTCCACCTGAGAAAGGCACAGGACCTGGTGATGAATCAGAAGCAGGACACGATGCGAGGGAAGCAGGAGCCTGTGAGTCTGGGCTCGAATCACCAGGTAGTGGCGGTGCCTCCAGCTCAGGAACCCTTGGGGACAACTGGGTGCAGACAGATGACCTCATCTCTGGGATCTGGGCAGACCGAGGGGGAGAGGCTCAGGGGGTACCATTCCAGACCAGGACAGGTGAGAAAATGGGGGCTTCTGGGGGAGCTGGAGAGGCGCTTGGGATTCGGAGTGTGGAAGATGGGAGTGACAGAAGTCAGGAGAGGACGGTGGCTCCCCCGCAACAGGATGTGTGCGGAGGTGTCTCAGAGGGACAGGCCTGTGGTGTCAGTGTCTCCGACCTACAACGTCCCTTCACAGCATCACCCCGATCAGGTTGATCAAGTAACTGGGTCCAGCAGCCCAGCTGATATGTAAAAGGAATCATCTCAGGGACGGGGACCATGGAGGAGGGGGTGGCCCTGGGATCCCCAGGTTCCCAGGAAGACCAATGGGAGGGGGGAGCATCCTGAGAGGTGTGAAGTCCAGTGCACAGGCCGGCATAGACTGGCCATGGAAGGCCACGTGAACTGACCGAGAACCACGGGCCATGAATGAAAAGGGGCTCAACGGTGCCCCCTGTGGCCGTGGAGGGACAAGTACAACCCACACCCTCTTTATCTGACAGCTCAGGTGAGCAGGGACCAGTGGGCTTTGCAGAGGTTGGCTGGGCCAGGGGACCCTCCTCGGGATGTAGGGAAGTACGCGGGGACAAGGGTGGCACGATCGATCCCCTGTGCCCTGTCTCTCTGGGCATTTCCACCAGGCTCCGCCCTTGGAACTCGACCATTCCTGTTTTCTGGCGGGTGGCTTTCTACACTGTTTACCAACTGTTGCCAACTTTGCTGCAGTTCCCAAAGGAAGTGGCTTTCAGGGGCACTCAAGCCAGTCAGGCTAAGCAGGAACTGCCCCCTGGGGCAGCCATGTTGCAAACGCCAGCGTTTTTGGTGGTAGGGCTTTGTTTACCCTTTGCGAGCTCAGGGTGGCTGTTTGCCCTGTGATTTCTCAGGGACAAAGTGCCACGTGGAGCCGTCTGTGAACAGGAAGGGGAAGGGGCTGCGGTGCTGTGCTCTCTGACCTCAGTTCTCTCCTCTGTAAAGTGGGTACAGAATACCTCCAGCCAGGTCAGAGTGACGGACAGAGTGACTTCATCGGGAGAGGCGAAGGACCGGGCAAATGCGGGCCGTTTGTCACTGTGAAGTGTGGCCACTTCTCTGCTTCTTCTCCTTATTCACACAACCTCTAAATGCAGTTTGGGATATCAGCGAGTCCTCAGCGCCAGGGGAGGAAGGACACTTAGGGTCTTTCCGGATCAAAACTTGCTTATCAGCCACGGCTTACGTCTGACTTCTCAATCAGCGTGCTGTTTATTTAGTCTTTCTCTCCGAAGTCTGGCTCTTGCCCCGTTGGATTAAAGCCTAGAGTGGCCAGGTGTTTTTTGTTCCGAGGGCCACACAGTTGTTCTGATTGACCGTCTGGGCCTCCTCGTCCCCAGGCTGCTCCTCTCCCTGCAAACAAACTTCAGGGCCTCTGTCTAGCGACCATTTGCCTGCAGGTTCATTTTATTGTTTCCTCTGTTTATGAGACCAAAGGTCTCCTCACTCTGGCATCACCGAACGTTCACAGGAATTCACATTGCAACGTGAGTGTTAGTGTGGTGTCCTTGGAGCAGGGTCACCTGAGTTGTGGGTGATCTGTGGCTGAAGCTCTCATCTCAGCGGTGGCAGCGAAGCCCGCTGTGGCTGGCGTGGCCACACCCACTCGCACTCAGTGTGCGCACACAGCAGTAAAGGCAGGCGAAGTTCTCATTTTACATCACCCTGGATTTTCTGTGTCTGTTTGCAAGGTGTGATTTTTAGGGCAGAGATGATTCTGAATTTTACCCCCGCAGTTTTACAGGGCCAATTAATTGTGTCAGGATAAAAAATATTGTCCTCCTTCTACAAGAAAAGTTTCTCAAGCACAAGGTAGGGGACCGTTTTTGCAAAACACTGGCAGGTGAATTCTCTTCCACAGCCTTAGTGAGGCTCTTGCTCTGAAGTTCATTTGAACTGATTGTTCCTTGAAAAAGGTGTGCGTCTCGTGTCCCGAATCAGAAAGAGCTGCCTGTTTTCTGTGGCTTCAGAGTGCACGCACTGTCCCCCCACCCCACAGCCTCTCACTGGAATGAGTGCTGCAGTATCCGAACCTGGTCCTCTGACACCCGTTATCACCTTCTGGTCCTTCCCGCTCCCCGCCTTGGGCTCCTCTCCCACCCTCCCCCACTGCCACTCTGTCCTGGTCACCCTGGACAGCTCTCAGTGCCGAGGGATTTATGAGCGGTTGGCGCTGTCTGTGCCCCTACATGTCTGTCCTTCAGGAACGTCCTTTGCTCTGTGACCTCTTCCTTGGGAGTATTTTAAGGTGCAACTCACGTGTCACCCCCACATCCCACCCCCCACCCTTCCTCTGGGCCCCCAAAGTCCCTGTATCTGCAATAGTATCAAATGTCGATGATACTGTATGTTTTTCAGGATAAATGACTTCTAAAATATGCACGCTAGCATTTTAGTGAAAACTTTTTTAAAATAAATGAGATCCCCTTTACTTTCTGTTTCCTGCAGCGGTGCCTTCCAGACCCGAAGGTGTGTGCACTCACCTGAGACCCTGTTAAAATGCAGGGCTGAGGCACAGGGCTGGGGTGGGGCTGGCTCTCTGCCTCTCGGAGCAGCTGGCAGGGGACACAGCTGGTCCTCAGAGTACACTTCAAGGAGCAGGGACCTAGAAGCTGAGAGACTCGGCTAAGGAGGTGTCCTTTTTAGAGTGAGGCCAGTAAATAGATAGGAATCCTTTATTCAGGAGACATTTATGGAGTGCCCACTAAGGCTCACAGACTGTATTAGATGCCGGGGCTTGGAGATGAAGCCGGCCCCCCGTGGGGGAAATCTCGCAGTCTGATGGGGGAGAAACCATGTACATGATTTGGGCAGCTATGGGGGCATGATGGTGATAGACTGGCTCTTTGGGGGGAGTCACAAGCCAGTTTGGGAAGGCGTTGGGCTGATGTTAGTGTGGCCGACGACGTCATGGAGCGTGAGGACAGGCAGTGGGGACAGGTGCCCTCTCCCTCCATCTCTGGGAGCCTGACGGTTTCTCCGGGGTGTCCCCGGATTTACATGTGGTCCATGTGCCCCTCAGCCTGTGCTGGCAAAGCCACAGTCACTGACCGCTGCAGTCCTAACCAGGCAGCCACTGAAGCCACAGACCCCATGTGGTCACAGTCACGACAGCTGGAGGTGTCCTCCGTGCCAGACCTCGAGAGAAAACTGAGATGGGAGGCAGGACGAGGTCTGCTGTGTGCTGCTTGGTGACCGAAGAAGCCAACAGGGACGGTTAACAACGAGTGCCTTGCTAGCTGCTTGCAAACAGGCTCTCCGTCTTCCTGTTTCCTGCGGTGACAGTGAATTGTGTTCACATGTACGAGCTCCTGGCGTCCCCAGTGTGCGCCGGCAGCCAGGCTCCGGGTCCTCCCTCGGACCCTCGCCTCTGCAGCGGCTCTGCGGGCAGCCCAGCACACTTGGGAGAGTTTCCTGCAGCGCCAGGAAAACAGGAAGTTGGCATCTCCACGGCCGTAAATCAAAGAGGGTGGAAAGCCCCTTTTCTGACTCTCCGAGTGCCGTGAGCCCTCGCCGCCCTGGCGAAAGAAACGCAGGAAGTTCTGAGCGTGCTTCGGGAGCTGAAAAGTTGTGTGTATATAAAAGCCGCTCAGGGTCCCCGCCCCCAACACCGACGCCTTATTTGGCCAGTTTTCCACAGCATGAGGGAATCCAGTGCCACTTTCTTTTCAGGAAAAAAGTGCACTTCTTACTGGTACCTGGTCGCTCCTACATTACAGGCTTTTTCTTTTTCTGTGAGTCACATCACGCCCCCGTGATCTGAGCTCACGCCCAGGGGCGGGTCTGCTGGGTTCCTGCTTTCTCGGTCTGGAAGTGCCCTGCTCGTGGTCACCTGTCGCCCAGCCCTCTGTGCGTTTGTTAGCAGCCTCTGCACTGAACATGGCCCCTCCATCGGCTTCTCTTTGACAGTTACTTTTCAAGGTCCATGTGGCTGGAAGAGGCACCCGTGTTTTTGTGTGGAACATGAACCAGGTTCTGGTCAGAGTTCCAGGTCCATCAACACGAGATGAAACAGAAACAAAACACAGAAAAAACGGCATCAAAGCAGAAACCACTGAGCCGGGCTACTGTGACTTTGGCAGTCTTTAAGGACGCGAACTGACCACGTGGTGACGGGGTGTGTCCTCGCCTTTTCTTTGGGCACATCTCAGCTGAAGTCGGGAAAAGAAAGATGCGCCCACAGGCGGTCAAAGGAGAAGCAGAGGAACGTTTGACAACCCCTCGTGCCGGCGTTCTGTCTCATAGATTCTGTGTTACTCCTGAGTGAAATCGTGCCTGACTGCGGGTTAGCGCCTGGGCTGTGTGGCCGGGTAGGGCCAGGTTGGCGTCCTGGCCCCTGACCAGGTGTGGGACCTTGGGAAATGTCTGGTCCTGAGGCCGCAGTTTCCTTGTCTGCAAGGGGGCCCGGATTCCGTCCTCTTCGGGGCTGTTGTGAGAACTGAGGCGGTAATGGAGACCTCAGCACTTTCAGGGGCAAAATCACTGTCATCATCATTGTCCTTATGTTCATGAGAGACCTGGGTGTGGGTGGGGGCTGGGATGGTGGCCTGGGTGCTGAGTGTCTGGCCATCCCTGTCAAGAGAGGTGGGGCCACTGCTTCCAGAATCCTGTGACAAGGGCGTGGGGAAGGCGAGCGGGCACCGGCAGGCACTGCCCAGGGAGCTTGGCCAGAGTCCAGGACACACAGTGGTCGCAGCAACGTTGGACGCTCAACACAAGGCCACACACAGCAGGAACAAAGGGGACATAAAGCCTGGGACAGCAACGCTCGGGGGCACCGGGACACGTGTTTCCACACTTATTTATAGAAGCTCACTCCACCTCCAGAGCAGAGCTGTGCACAGTCCTCACTTATTTCTGGGGAAACTCTTTGGGACAGGATTTAAAAAAAATTTTTTTTTAACAGCGAGGACTTTAGAAACAGAGCAGGGGGTGTGAGCAGAAGGGACCGGCAGAAAGCCTCTTCTCTTCATACGCACTGTGTCTGTTCTCCTAGCCCCCCACAGCCAATGTGTGTGGGGCGCTTCTCAAAGGGCTTCGTGCTGAAATAACAAGAGAAGCTACTGGTCAGACTGAGGTCTGAGAAAATTCAGGACGAATATTTGGGCCAGACGAGGTGGTTGTGGCGGCGTTTCCCACTGAGAGGGTGCGTGAATGAAGGTGGCCCCAAAGCCTCATTTATTGTTGGGCTCAGGGAACTCTGTGGGTGTGGTGGGTGTTCCCCAGGCACCAGGCAGGGGAGTCCTGTGCAGGCTCCTCTGGAGGCTAAGAACATGCTTGTTTTTGGTGTTATCACTTAAAAAAACATGCCTGTCAGCACTGCTTGTTTTGACTCTGCAGAAAATGCACTGTTAATGCATGAAGTTTGGCCCCACAGCAGGCTGTGGCCCGGGCTCTCCGGAGGCCCCGTAGCCAAGGCTGGCGAGCACGGGGCCACGGCCACCCCGAGCTGTGGGAACCCCGCCCCATCACCGCCTCACTGTGGGACGGTCAGCGGGTTACTCAGCTTCTCTCCACGTCTGGCTCCCTCGTCGTGAGATGGGGTTGTCCAGAGGACCCGAGGAAATAATTTCTGTGCATTAGGGTGGATGCTACCCTTTAGGAACTGAGACCCCCAAAACACAGTGGCTTAAAGAAGATCAGTTTATTTCTGCCCACCTGAGTCTCACCGGGGGACTGAGGGACCAGGCCCTTCGGTGTGGAGGGTCTGGGATGGGGTGTGTGGATAGAATCTCGCACAGTCAGTTCTGGGGGGTCGCTTAAAGGCAACCTACCTCGTTGAAGAGTGAGATGCCAACCAGGTGCCAACACGTCTCCCTGGACGGATGACTCTGTCTCACCTTGGCTTCTTCGGACGGACGTGGCCTGAGGACAGCCTCAGATCTAGTGTCCCAGGGGGTCCGGCCTGGGTCCCACAGATCCAGGGCTCTGCTTCACACTGGCCCCCGCTCAGGCGTGGAGTGTGGCCGGCCCCGCACCCTCGACTCTACGGGGTACCCGGTCCTCTGTGTCAAACCCACTTCAGGGAAATGTGCCGAGCCGTCCAGTCCCACCCCATTTTTGCCCCTGTCCCTCTCTCCTAGCGACAACTGAACACCCAGCATTCAGGTCGGTTCTCAGCCTGTCTGCAAAGAAAACCACAGCCACAGCCTGAGACCGGTCCCCGCGTGATCAATCCTTCACTTCACATGAAGCCGACGCTTCCGGGAGATGAAGACTTGCAGGAACGGTTACTCTGAGTGACTAGACTCTACCCTTCCTGTTCAGCGTGAAGGGAGATTGGTCTTTGTTATTCCAGGGAAATGTCAAGACCGCTAAGTTTCACCACGTTTTGACCTGCGTGAGGCCAAACGCACTCTCCAAGGGGCTCTGATAAAAATACCCGTCAGAGACGGCTTCAAACTGAATGTCAAACTCAGTTAAAGGGACGGACCTCTTCCAAGTTATCGTATCGGCTGCAACAATCCAGTGCACACCGGCTGAACCGGCTTTCTCTCCGGCTGCCCCACGCTGATGGGTCGAGCAACCTGGGGCGTGTTGTTCTAAGGGCTGGTGGTGCGGCCCCTGCTCTCACGCCGTGACCTCGGCTGGCTATGCCTTGGGCTTTCGAGGGCCTCCCTCTCCACCCACTTTGAAAAACCGTGTATGGCCACTGGTGTGGACATTTTAAAGATGATGTCCTATGTCTTGCTGGACCCATGTGATGATTCCCTGGGTGTGTTCATGTGTAGGAATGGGTCACACCGCACACTCTCTGGGACGTTAATCCTGTTAAATATGAATATATGTTTATATTCCCTGGAATGTCAACAAGATTTTTTTTTTAAAAGTTCTTCCAAATAAGAGGTTGCCAATGGGGTGGGGGCGTGGTTTGTAGCCACTAAGTAGCTGCTCGAAAGAACTCCTAGTTCTGTGAGTGTGGCTGTGCGCTTGGGTCTTGTACAATTTTGTGACAGAGGTGATCATTAACATCCAGAATGGATGTTGGCAGGCTACTTTCTTGCTGCGAACACCTCCGAACACTCGGCGGTGCAGATGGAGGCTAATCTCTAGGACACAGATGTGCTGCATCTCAGGGCTCAACCCCACAAAGTGCAAAGGCTTTTGCTTCTCAGGTATGGTCATGTGTCCGTTTGTGCTGGCTGGCTGCCTGGACTTCCGCTGTCTTTTCTTTCTGAAGCAGACCCTGAGGGTGACCCTGGACTGGGGACGGTGTGGTACGGCTACCAGCACAGATCCTGGGGCCAGGCTGCCTGGGTTCAAATCCTGCCTCCACTAACTGGCGCTTTGCTTCGAGCCAGCAGCTTTCAGATGAAGCCGGCAACAGCTCCCTGGGCCGTCCTGAGGCTGAAGTGAATTAACAAAGCCCTTGGGAGAGCTGTTGGAACGGGGTAGCTGAACCAAAAAATTAGACGAGGGAAGATGTTTCTGCCCGCCAGGTCTAGCAGCGAGTGACATACATTGTTTCATTTTGTGTGCAGACATATGACCCCCACGTTGAGTCGAGCATCCGACTCAGGACGCTGGAAACATCTGGGCAGGAAATGTATCTATCTGCGTGGAATTCCTTTGACTCCATCCCTCATCAAGTGCCTCCACCACCCCAGAGCTTCAGGCTCCCGGGGTGCGAGAACAGAAAGGCATTTCACATCGATCAGGCTGCGCATATCAATGTTTATTGAAATACTGGAGAAAAAAAAAAAAACATTTCGTTGAGAAATTCCTGGCAAGAACGGACATGACAATGTGTATTTCACTGGTACAGTAAGAAAACGCCAACACGGCACCGACTACACACTCTTGACGTGGCGTGGATGCGGGTCCAAGGCAGCCGGAGGCGAGCTGCATGCAAATTCTCAGGCAGTGCAGAGTCTGCTGCAGACCCACCACCGATGGCCAGGCTGAGCCCCAGCCCTCCCGAAGAAGTCCCGTCATTCATCGGGGAGGCGGTCGCTAAGGAGATGTCTGGTGGCAAAGGTCAATGATGACATTTTACTGGAGACATTTTACCTGCCAGCCCCAGGGGGGCCACCAGCAGTGTGGAGGGGACCCTCTGTGTGGCCCACGGGTGTAATTCATGAGGCTCACAACATACTCAGAGTTGACATTTTTTAGGTTTCTTATGCATCGGGGAGTTTGATTGTTTTCTGGTTTTTTTTTTTGCAATGTTCAAGACCCTCCACGTAACATCTGCACAATCTCCCGAGTGTCCCCCGTGCGCGACGGGACCATTTTGCTAACTGTAGATGCTTCTCTGCGCGTGTCTCCTAGCCAAGCACTGGGCTTCAAACTGGAGAGAAGTGACGCAGCCATCCTGCTGACTGCTTGGGACACGGGCTCTGACCTGCCCCCTCCGGTTGTCCTGTGGGCCTCGAGGAGAATGCAGGGGACCGAGACTCTGCGTGAGGGGCTGTGGACACTCAGCGTGGCAAACATGTACCCTTCATGTGGATGAGGAGAGGCGGTCGGTCAAAGTAACAAAATAACCCTCTTTGTACACACAGAAGTAATAACTAGTATCTTTGGCCTACACCTTACAATGCTCGGAAAGGAAAACCAGGAAAGACGCCACCCTCGCGAAATTCACTTGAAAACAGGAAGCTACGAGTCACATAATTTACAAGAGACATTAAATAAACTACAGAAATAATTAGGAAGATTTACAGACATGTAATCGAGTGAATGACTTTAATTCATTAAGAGCCTTCTCTGTCCCTGCACTGTGTTCCACTAGCTTGAAGACATGCTACCGTATATACACACATATTTGGTTTCTTCAGTCTTGGCTATATCTTCTACAGAGGTGGGACCAAGGAGCAATAAATTAGCATCGGAATTGTCTACAGTTGAAACTATGATATACAATATAAATAAACTATTCAAAAGCCAGAAACATTTATGGAAAAATTAAGGGAGTAGGAGATACTTTTTTATTTTCTTTTTACAGTTTCTACAAGTGATTGTGCCGCTGATAATCTCAAAAAAAATTAAAGTCTTAAATGCGATTCCTGTTCTTGATTTTAGTGTCTCACGACGATGATTCAGCGTTGTTCAAAATAATCACCAATCAGAAAAATGACACTGAGGAAATTACCGCTTGAGCTACTTTGTCCTATCACGGTCCCCTCCCCACCCCCCACAGGACCTAAAGAATGTAAACACTATATTTTATGTGACATTTAAGGTGTTAATACTTTATTTTAAATGTTGATTCACATCCGTACAGCCCCCGTCCAGACGTGTGAAATAAGGCAAGGCTTCCATACCTGTGGGGTCGAGTGTCAGGGACGCTGAGCGCAGCCCTCGGTGGGTTGGTTCGGCGGTTCTCTGCCTGCCAGGGTTTGTTCCACAGACTGGTCTGTGATGTGGAAAGGTCAGGACCGCTCTCTTCCTGTCCCTTCCGGACAGATCTAAACCACGCTCCTGTCTTTCCAGCCACAGGTAAAACCCCCGTTTCCACCCCGTGTTAGGGGATGTCCGAGCGAGCCGATTGACCAGTCAGCTCGCCCCGTCTTTCCCGTTCACGTGGCTTCCCACGCGCTTCGGTTTAAACTTCTTACAACTGTGACTAGGGGGCATCCCTGCAAAAGAATACGTGTGTTTTCTTTTTAAATGAACTACAAACTTGGATGCTTCTAAAGACTGATGTGCCCTCACAAGCCTTCTGGCCAGGAATTTTTTAATGACTTCCAACCATGCCAAAGCCACAATTCAGTAACAGTAGCAGAAATAAGGCTGCAGCTGGGGGCTTGTTTGAAACTTTGTAGCCGTTTCCCTTAGCGCTGGCGAATGCTATTTACGTAAGGTCAGAAGAGGGATACTGCCGGCTTTTTTTTTTTTTTAACGTTATGAGCACAGTGCAAACCAAACCAAGTGGCAAGCTAGCATGTTGACAGGCGGTTCTTATGAGCATTTAGCCGTCTCAGACACAGACACTGAAAATTAGGCTTTTTGAGATTTGGCGGAGCTTGTAGTGGCCGAGTCCTTGGTATAGGCTCTGCGATCGATTTACTACTGATCAATCGCAGGACAGAAGGTGCCGGGTCCTTGAAGGGGAGAGAGAGGGACTGTTCCGGGGGGTAGTGGATGGATTTGTGAGCTTCACCAAGGAGGAACTGTGGAAGGTCGGACCCCCTGCTACAGAAGCACAGCTAAGGATGCAGACAGGTTCCTGCGTGTCTTCATCGTGGAGATGAGTTTACAGAGACAGGGATGGCACTGGTACCCATCCGCGAGCTCTTTCCACTCTGCGGCAGTGTCTCACGCGGACTCCTGTGGGGACGTGGAGCTTTCGATTCACAGTTTGCAGTACAAATACCCTGATACATCATTTATTTGCTATTAAGTATTTGATTATTACGCCTTTTTCAATTCAATCCCTTTAAACCAAGTTTTTCATTAGTGTTGCTGGGAGCAGTTCAGAGTATTTTCTTTCCTTCTTTCTTCCTGTTCTCCCTGCCCACCCCCACCAGTCTCCTTTGGATGGGGAAGCAGAGCTGGGGGAGGGGGCTGTGCCTCAGGCCCTCTTGGCGTGCAGCATCTCAATGAGAAGGTTGTTATAGGGCACGTCCCCGTTCAGGTGCTTGTAGTAGAGGTACTCTTCGGCCTGCAGGCTGATGGCCCGGATCTCCGGGAGCCGCAGCAGGAGCTGCCCGAACTTCTCCGCCTGCTGCGGGTAGTTGCATGTGGTGTAGTCCAGCAGGGCGGCGTTCACTTGCTCCTGCACCCCTTCCACCAGCTGGAAATTCTCCAGGTTTTTGACATCTGGATTGAAAGAAAAAGAAAAAAAAAGAGCACATGATTTCCATGGCGTTTCATTTCTGTGTCCTATGGCCGTGGACTTGGTTCAGGGAGGTGTGTGCCCCGACAGCGTACTCCTGACGCTGCGGAGGCGTCCGCCAGCCCCTCGCACCCGGGTTCCTGGGTGGATGATCAGAAACGGGCTTTGGGAAGAGCGCGTTGTTGAAAGTCTGCCTGTGCTCACGTCAGTCAGACACCAGCGGGTTTCGGGCTGGGTCAGCTCTTTGCAAGTCCCACCGAAGGGAAGGGTGAGGGTTCCGGGGGAAGAGGGATCGTGGCGGTGCCAGCAAATGGGTCCCCGGAGGGAGACCCATCTTTACCAGTGTGTTGCAAGGCTCACGTGATTCTGTGTTAATTTTTCTGACCCAAGGTGAAATCTGTGCCCAGGGTCTGATGTAGTTAATTCTAATAAAAAGTGACAGGGTTCTTGTTTCTGTTTGACATTTTCTAAATGACTCTGAAAGCCTCTGACTTGTCGAGCCTATGCTAATGGGCCATCTGGTACACTCCAGTGACTGCCGGCAGGACCCTGGCTACTGGGGATGCGCTCAGACGCAAATCTCGGTGACTAATGATCTTTGGCAAATGACCGCCTTGTCCCTTAGGCAGAGCAGCAGCCGGGATGGCCGGCACCCTTTCACCTGAGTGGGGGCGGGGGGCGGGCTCCAGCCGGACACTTTGCTTTTCTTTGTGTCCTGGGTCACTCACGTAGAGATGACGGACACTGGCTGTTCATTCAGCCAGTGGTCGCCTCCAGGTGACCATCCTGGTAATAAGCACCTCGAGGTCCTTATAATCGCTGAGTGACGGAGGCAGAGTGAAGACAAAGACAGCTGGCATCCAAGCCCACACTCACACAGAAGGAGGGAGGGAGAGGGGTTACAGTCACTTCCTCTCCTGGAGCTTACTGAGGTTAGCAGCACAGCTCTTAGACCACGTGTTGGCAGAAGCCTCTGGAGGAACTATGCAGACACGTGTGTGTGTTCCCTCACATCACGCTAAGGATGGGAACCGAGGCAGCCGCTGCCCACGCCTGCCGTGTCGTCTAATGGGACAAAAATGAGAGTGAGTCTGAAGCAAGCTGCATCATGCTCCGACAGGCAGATCGAATGTAGCCAACTTAGCTCACGGTTGCCATAGCAGCCCCGTGCACAGTCTAGGCACTTTCTGCTGGGAGACAGCCTGTGCACGGGCCTGCGTCCATGCCGGGTCTCTGGATGCCTTGACAATAAGGCTGCCTTGTGTTTGTGACGAGACACGTCCACGGTGATTTCCGGGCTTACGTCTGAGCCGTAATTCTGCACTAAACACGCTCCCGCCGTCCATCCCCCGTCTCTGTCTCGAAGTGAAATTGGGGAGCAGTCAGTACTGAAACAGGTCCTGTGAGCTGTGGATACGACATTTATTTCAAGGGGAGATGGGAGGGTCAGGAATAGTTGGTTATTTATTAGTGAATGCTACACTGTTAGGACCTCTGGCCTCTAATCTGACCTAGCACCCCCGGGGCACTCGGCCGTTCCAGCATTTCCCATCTGCCTTATTGGAAATATTTGAACATTATTAGAAATGATTTAAAAGTACATAGTGTCAAATGTCAGAAACACCTTGGATGTGTCATAGCTGGGTCCATGACAGAAAAGCCCACATTCGATTTAGCTTTGCCTCTGCCCTACCTGTTGCACTTCTACAGGCTCCCCTGGTCAGGGACAATGGTCCTTCACAAGTGTCACGGCACAGAGCCAAGGTGTTGAAAACTGGTTCACCTGAATTCTGACCAGCGTCTCAAGGCTGCCCCTCTTTGTCCTCTGCCCGGCCAAGACAGGACCGAATCCAGCTTTGTCTTGTACGTAAGGTGAGGGAGTTAGAACAAGTGATATCCAGTGTTATAGGGACTTAAACACATTTGTAGGAAAGAAATGAAATGCGGGGGGGGGGGTTATTTTCTGCTTCAATGAAAGATATCCTCACAGCAAGAAAAGCTAACAGTCACGGAGAGTGAGAGAGAGGATGGAGAAATCTGCACAGTGTAAAATGTAAAATACACAAATAACTGTCTTTTCAGGATGTTGTTTTCGAAACTTTCTTTTTCTGATAAATGTGCCTTTGAGAAACTAGGTTCTACCTCCTATAATAAATTACGTCCCTTTGTTAAGAAAGAAAGAAAAAAAAACTACTAATAAACATAAGCCAAAGGATGGGTCAAATTCTAGCTTAGCTTATTCTGTTCTTGCAGAAAATTAAAATTTCAAGTCTTCAGATCAGCATTCTCTGGCACCTTTCTCCCCAAAGCTTAAAAATATACGCAGCTTCCTTCTGAAGAAAACTTACAGATTTCCCACGCTTGGCCGTACATGCAACTTTTCTCTGAAGGTCATCAGAGTTGAATTCACACGACTGAACTGATTGACCATTCAGCTATTTCTGCGAACTGATTATTAAATATATCAGGAGAGAGGCTGCCGCGCATTGCCCCGAAGGTGCTTGCTCATGGTCTGTCCACTTTGTTTCTATGTCCATTCAGGCAATTTGTAATTTGGTGGCAAAACCCTAATATTTAAGCCATCAAGTTAATAGAAGAAAGGGGAAGATTTGGACAGAATCACTCATTTCCTGACCCCGTGGTTCCTGGCTCTGGCGTCTTCCCAGCTGGGTGTCCCTTTCACTGCACGCCGCCCCGTTTTATGAACTGTCCAGTGTGGGGTGACGGCTTGTGTCCCTCAAGGCACCCCCCCCCAACCCCGCCCACCAGGTAAAACTAACGTTTGCTTTGTATCATTTGGGGCACTCACCTGCGGGGAATACAAGTATGAAAACACCTGTTACGTGAACTATCTTACAAGCCAGCTTCCTTTCTTTTCCTAACTCAAAGCCCACTTTCAAAAGCTGATGTACAGAACAGAGCTCTCCCTGATGGAGATGGAGCAGACGCGGTGACACAGAAGACACCCACTCTCAGGAGACTAGGCACGTTCCCTTTTCTGTCGTTCACTTGCACCCACTTTTTAGGAAGCGTTAGAAACGTGAGTGTGCTCCCAGGAAGCTCGTAGAATGAGCTTTTCTGCGAAGTCTAGCCCCTGCGTGAGGATTTAAACATGGGAGGCAGTGGAAGTCCCAGCCGCGTTCTCCGAGACGTCCCTCCTACAAACCAAGCCCATGCACACCAAGAGCGGCTGCCTCTTGGCCCGTCCACAGCAGGAGACTGTCACACTGAAAGTCACGGACAAACTGACTTGAAATAGCACAAAAACCAAAATCCGGACAAGTTTTGAGGGCAGCTGTTGGGTTCCCACGCTGAGTAGCATGCACCCCGTTTGGAGTTTAGAGGAGGGACTAGCTGGAGGACCAGACGTTGTCCCGGGACCCCCACCCCGCCCTAACCCAAGTCTTCTGCGGCCTCTGAGGCTGGCTCTCAAAGCCTCTGGCGCTGGGCATGCCCCACGACCCTTTGAAATTTATGTCCGCTTCATTTTAATGTAATTAAAAAGCATGAGTTAACGAGCCCCATCATGGCACGTTCAGGGTGGAAAATGGCGTGGAAACAGACAGAAGCACTTTCGCAGGCGCCGTTAAATTTTGATGACGGGCCGGGCGCTTTCTGCGGCTCCTCCAAGTATCCGTCTCTTATCTACCCCACTCCGTGCACTCAGGGACTAATTACCCACTTTCCGTGTGCGGCCGCATCCCGATAAGCTTGCAGTGGGGCACTCAGATGTTTTCCGTCCTCGCTGGAAAGTAAACCCTGAGGTCTTCCTGAATATATTACAGCCCTGGCCGTGGGGGGTCGTGCTTGGCGTTTGGGTGCCGTCTGGAGAGGAGGGCGCTGGTTTCTGCCACCCCGGTCCCTGCCAGGTGGCACAGCCAGGACCCCCCACCCCAGTCAGCGCTTTTCAGCGGGTGGTCCTTTGCTGAGCAAGGGGTGGAGACAGAGGCTGGGCGGTCCCCATGGAGGGTGCTGTCTTCTGCTACAGAAGACAAATAGAAGATAAATATTTGTTAATTATCCACATGAGCAGGGGAAAAAAGTCCCATCTGGCCCTTTGAAAGATGTGAAAGTGGGTACCACTTCCCCTTGAGGTTTTCCCAAGGAGGACAGTCTGTAATCTGTCCCCAGGAAACCCTGTGCTTTCGTAAACCGGGACCGGGGACAGGAAAGGCATTTTCTGAAAGGAGTTCATTTTAAAAATCCTTTTGCAGGGCTACATGGAAGTCATTTGTGAAACTGATCTGGTGAGAACGGTTGGGGATCGATACGCTAGTTTCTTTCGTTCGCTTGCTAGAGAGTGACGTCTGTAAGGACAGGTGCTTCACGTGCTGATGTCCATGCCCCGCACAACGGGAAACCCAGGGCTTCAGACTCACACGGTGGAGTCCTTTGTAAGCGTGTGTGTGCATGCTAATTAACCCAAGAGCTACTGTAGCAACCAGAACACACAACTCCGTGCCCTCATGGGCAGATCACTAGCCGTAAATGCAGCTGTAGGCAGGACCTGCATGTGACAGTGCGGGCATGTAGCGCGTGTCACTGATGTGCGTAGACATCCACGTTGGAGCACTTTGTGAACCACAGACCACTAGTCAGGTGTGAGCTGATTTCTATGCACGTACCTAACATGGATGCTACAAGCCCACATTTTTATACACAGCTCCTGCCAAAGAGTTGTATTTTCACTGTTTCTTTCCTTCTTGGGTATACAAGTATGGCTTCACTCATTCATCCATTCACTCATTAATTTATGCATTTATTCGCTCACCTGTTCATCCCCCCCCCCCCTGGCAGCCCTGGGCCAGGTGCTGAGGGCGCAGGACCAACAGGCACACTCTCTGTGTCAAGCATGACGCCCTGCGCTACAGTGTGGGGGAGCCCTGTGCCCAGCCAGGCACAGAAAGACAAATGCCATCAGGAGCCCTCTCACACGAGCAACCTAGAGTGGTCAGACCTGCACAGAGAGGAGAGTGACCACTGCCCACTCTGTGCGTTCTCTTCAGGGACATCCCTAAACCCTACGCAGCATTCCTCTGGCTGCTGCTGGGCTGCCTTCACTTATACATTCATTTCTCTAACTTCTAAGTGGCCCGATCAAGGGCTGCAAAGGCAGAGACATGGCTTGGTCCACACCCACGCCCCTCACACCCAGGCCGGGGCTCAGCGCAGAGGAGACCCTCACAGACACGGCAGGGCTGAAGGAACACGTGGCCTGATGGAACACGGCTTTGCCTGACACCGAAGTCTTGTCTTCTTTTTTAGTTTTTTTTTGCTTTTGAGATGCCGTCCTTCTTCCATATCGAGGTCACGGTTGGCAATTTGGGTTTCGTGCACAGTTGTTTCATCACAGCGAGAGAGACGCCCGTGCTCCGTGATGTACTGGGCTTCCTTGGGACACAGATTCAGAGAAGGAGTTTGCCCGGGGGCGTTGGCCGGGGCCGTTCTGTGTTCTCTGGGCCCGTCTCCATGTCGGGCACTTGGCTTTGCTCACGCAGGGACCCGCACGGGGCTGCAGATGGGGCTTGACCAGGTTCTGTGGACACAGCTGCACATCTCCACCTGAACGCCTGGTGGCTGCCTCTGACCAGCAGCAGCTCTGGTGTTCTGAGCCTGCTCTGCCTCCTGTTTTCTTCCACCCCATCTGCCCATCACATGGGATTGGGCGTTACCTGGTTACCTGAGTGCCAAGTGGGAGGGCCTTGGGAATGGTACACCACCTTCCCCGGCCCTGCACAGTGCCTGGACAAAGTGGGAGCCCCTTTCACAACTGTGGATTGAAAGACTATATTTACGCCTCAGTTCATACATTCCTCTTGCTTGTATCTGGAAGCGCTTCCAAATATTCCCAGCCGAGTCTTCCCCATCAAGCTTTCCTGGGTTTAGGCCCTGCCCCCACCCCCCACCCCCTCGACTACACTGCGTTCTCCCAGCAGGCAGGGAGCCTGTCTTCTGTCTCCAATTGTGCGCACGGCACAAGTGCAGAGCCACACACAAAACACCGGACGACGCTGTGAAACTTGCTGATTTGAATTAAGCTCCTGTGAATATAGAGCCCCCGAAAACTAACTCCGCAGCAGTGTGCCCGGCCCCTCGCCTGGGCGCGGGGTTTAGCTGTCACACTCAAGCAGTTTCGACACTGCCCCCTTGCTCCATCCAGCACTGGTGTCGAGTCTAACAGAACACAGCTCCTACAGTCTAACCCTAGAGAGGCCCGATTCGAGGCCAAACTGAAGCCATCCGATGGAAGGCCTGGGATCAGGAGGCGCCTTGGGCTGTCTGACACTCTGACCTGGTGACATGGGCCTGGGGGTGGGGGGGCTGTGCTGTGTGAGGGTCCACACGGCCGACGTGGAGCATCCCCACTCTCCGTCTTCTTGGGGATGAAAATCAGGAAGTCAGGCTATGCTGAAGCAGCTCAGAGATCATGAATTCAAGCACGTAGGCTTTCATCAATTTCCACCTCCCAGATGATAGAGAAACCACAGAAAAACGCACGAAGAATCAAAGGCAAAAATTAGGTCTCTGGCCGGGGACCGATGGGATATTTTGAGCCAGAAAACAGAACGGAGAGGGTCACAGGCTGAGGCAACTTCCTGGTGTCCCCCTAAATTTCAATAGAGCGGGGTGTCAGACAGACTTCACACTAAGGGCAAACGCGGTACCTGATAACCAGGTAGCGTTCGCGGGCACCTGAGATGCAGAATTGCAGCTGACCGCAGGCCTTGGTGTGGGGGGGGTCACCGTCCTTATCTTCCTAGGGAGACCACCTGTCCCCTCAGAGCACGAAACGTCCCCTCCACCCAGAGCAGTCCTTCCTTTCCATAGTCACGCCCTCACGCAGGTTTCGAGTCACAATCGAGTGTGCATCGATTTCCGTTCAGAAACTTTGGAGGTTTCCGCCAAGTTTTCCTGTTCTCTGGAATAAGATATGAGGTCCGGTTTGTTCAGGTGGCGAGTCAGGACTATGAATAAACCGATGTTATCATATGAAAGAGAATTAAACAGGCATGTCCAAGTGGGGATATATTAAGCCAAATTTCAGCTCCGGTGCTTGAGTTTAGCCGGCGCTAGAAGTCTGGTTTGCCTCGGGATAAATGCAGCTTTCCAGCTAATCGAAAGGGGAAAGCCGCCTCAGGTGTGATAAAATTTACAAGAGAGGTTGCCGAACACTTCTTGTTAAAAATATTAGCTTCAAGGCATTCTTATTGTCTCTGGGATGAAGACTGTATTTGCATTTAATTATTTGATTTCAAACTTTTATGAGCCCGGATCAAATATTAGCTTAGCCAATTAAAACATTACCCTGTGCTGTGCGCGTGACTCAGGAGCGTCCACGAGGCTCACACTGGCTTTCTCGGGGAGGCCTCCTCAGAGAACAACAGATGTAACGTCGGAGAATGTAAATGTGCATTTAACAGACGAGGCACTATATTCGAAGGGGAGACTTGAAACCTGTCCCCACCTTGTAGTGTTAGCCTAGAAGATGCACGCTCCTAGGCATCTGCACCCACTCAATCAATACTGCTCCATAATTCAGCATTTGAAAGAAAGCCCTTTCTTTTAAAGGGCTCGCGTCGGCCACAGCACAGCTGCATGGCCAGGAGCAGCTTCCCGTCGGCCTTTTCCCCCATGGACGGCCAGCTGGCCGGCTCCAGCGGTTTTCGCTGCTGTAGCTCTTAGAGGTGGCCAGGGATCTGGGCTCAGGCAGAAGGGGGACCGGGGTGAGCGGGGAGGAGGGCCCACGGGGGGAAGAGGTTGACAGGCAGTTACAGAGCAGAACGCGCTTCAAACACCTGCTCAACACGGAATCGTGGAAGAGAGCATTCACAACCTCCAGACATCACCAGCTGGCTGCCGATAACCTGTGCGCCGTACCGCTTGACGCCGCGGCGGGGGCCGGGCGGGAAACCTCCTGAAGTCTTTCGTGGGACTTAGTCTCCGCAGACCCTCCCGCCAACGCATTGCTGGATGTGAGCGAGCCACAGGCGCCCTGCTCTGGGGACTCACCTCACGGTCTCAGCAGAAGGCTACGACCAAGACACGAACGTGACGGACTTGTCCCTTGAAAGTATCACTTTAACTGAATGGGCCACGTGAGGGTCAAGTCCATGCAAGGGTGTGTGACCCGGCAGGAAATGCCACCGCCCAAGCAGCGAGGACGGTAGAAGCCAGAAATCCCCACGTGCTCTCCGGTGGTTGCTGCTGGTTTAGTGACAAGGACTCGAACCCTGGGACGCTGTGCCGGCCCCCGCGGTGTGCTGGGTTTCCCTTTCAGTTGGAAGTTTGGAGAATGCCCGTCTGTTTGTACTCCAGGTCTCCAACTCGTGAGAAATAAATTCTACCTCAGACCGGCCACCGAAGCAGAAATTCAGGGAACGAAAAGGGTTGTGAATGGCTCATCCATTTGAAAACCTAATTTTAGACACGGAAGACCTTTCGTAAGGTGTTTTGTGAAATCTAAGCTTAGTGTGCGTGTCACAGTTTCTGAGGATAACACATTCGTTCAGTTCTTTAGACTTGCATCAAAGCCCTTTCCTCTCCTCATCTAACGTCTCCCAACACTTCTGCAAAGTCTAGCCTTATCGTTTTTGAGACACTCACGAGGAATTAATGAGAAAACTGAAAGGGACAGTGGGGAGGACTTCAGTGCCACATCGGACGTTCCCAGCCTCTCTTAAGGGGACCTCATTGTGCCGACCGCAAGACATGAGAGAAAGCATGGGGTTGAGGCCACCAAAACTGCATTTCTTCATGTGCACGTAAACCCAGCTTTTTGCCGCCAAGTCGACTACTTCTGAACGAGTCAGGTTTACTGCGCGTTGCGTGTTCTGCTCCCACCTGTACTGGAAAGTAGCACCCTGTCAGTCAGAGCCTCACACATGGGTGCGCCGGCACCTCTGCTCGATCCCTGTGCATCTGTTCTGCACGGCCCAAGTGCTTTTCCAGTTTGTATGGCGAGAGTAAAACTGCTCTGTAAGAACTCGAAATACTCGTTCCTTCCTCCTATGTCGTTTCCCTCAGCTTATTAAAATTCAGCTCAGAACGATCAGGGGCCGAAATAAAGGGGGGAAATCGTTCAGCGGACCCACACCTCTTCTGAGTCGCCTGGGCTGCGAAAACAAAAGAGGCCTTTGGAGGAGAGAGACGAGGGGAAAGCAAACTGATTACCCAACAAGATCATTAAAGCCAAATACTTATCAATTTTTTGCATAACTGAAATTAATAATTCATCCAATTGCTCAGGGATATGGATTTGTATGCGAAAGACAGAAAATCCATATTACCCATGTGTTTTGTGTTTTCTAGCCATGCAACAGAGAAAATCACAGGAAAGTTTCGTTTAAAAGACCTTACAGCATTTTGCAAAGGAAGCTGCCCTCTCATTTTAATTTTAATTTTTTGCGTGTACCCATGGACTTTGCCGAGACAGCAATCCTGGTGATGCTGGAGTACCTTGTCTCAGATCATATTTGTTTTATGCAAGGTGACACTCAGTTCCGAGCCCAGGATAGGAAGGGGCCCCGAGCACAGGTGGTCCCCAGCCTTTTCACACCCAGACATCATTCATTTACGAGGTGGAAAATGTGCGCACTCTGAGAAGTCATTGGTCTGTGCATTTCCACAACTGGGAGACATGAAAAGAGGTGACTGTAAATCTGTGAACACGCACTCACACCCCCCCTAGGAATCTCCCTCCTGCTCACACTCACACGCATACATTCACACTCACCAGGACTCTCCCTCCTGCTTACACTCACACACACACATACATACATACATACATACATACATACATACCAGGACTCTCCCTCCTGCTCATTCACATGCATACACATACACTCAGACACACCAGGACTCTCCCTGCGGTTCACACTCACACATGCACACACACTCACCAGGACTCTCCCTCCTGCTCACACTCATGAATGCAGCCTGAGGACTATGGCTCACACCAGACAGGGATGCACACTGGGAGCTGGGGAAGGCCAGAGTGGACAGGGAGCCCTACGGGCAGGAAGGCCGCTGTGATGACGTGGTGACAGCGAGGAGCACGCCACAACACACAGAACGATCCAGTCACAGGTGTGAAAGAACCGGCACAAATCGTGCACCAACACACTGGACCCCAGATTAATACTTCAGCTGGAGCAATTTCAGAACCTGCCCCCCCCCCCGCCCCACCCCCCACTCATGGACTTCCTGCACTTTCCCTTAATTGGGAGGAAAATTCAAACCCGGGGACTAGGTTGGATTTTCTAGTGCCTCCTTCTGTCTGTCTCTCTCGCTCCTGATTGTTCCCTCTGTCACAGCCACCTCATTCTCACCGATCCTCAGTTCCTGCAAAAACCGCACCTGTTTGCTCTGCGTGCTTTTAAAACACACTCGGCCCCTGCTTCTGCCTGTCGAGTCCGACCCGCGGCCTCTGGGGAGTGGTGGGGGTAGCCAGGTGTGTTGGTGGCAAGCTTGCAGCCAAGCTGGATTTCCCCGGTAATCTGACCCCACAGGGCTCAGGGGCCTGGCCTGGAAAGCCCCACTGGTGCAGAGTATCTGCTCCAGGTGGTCCTGTGGATGGAGCTTGTGGCGGGGATGCTTTGGCATTGGGAGCTGTGGGAGTGGACCTTCTCCTGGGCAGCCAGGGGAAGAAATCCTGGAGTGTTCGGTGTGAGGGTTCAGTGTGTCACAGACCGGCTCACGAGACAAAGGAAGAAGGTACTTCGCTGCCAGAGGACAGATTAATTAAAATGAGTGTGAGCATGACGTGAAGGGAGATTCCGCAATCCTGCCTGATCAAAAACCATCTGAGAGATACCCTGTTATCCCCAGGCCTCCAATTACAGTTAGGACGACCACAGTGAAGTAGGTTAAAAACAATAAGTAAATATTGCGTGTAAATAAGCAAAAGAGACAGCGGGAGAAATAAACGAAAGTGAGGTCACAATTTGCAATTGGATCACACAAAGTATTTTTACAGTGTTGATTGTTAAGGATCTTGGTGAGTGGAAGCACCAATATAACCTGGTGGCTTTCACCACTACCTGAGCGCCCAGGCCTGGGGCACTGCTCTCCCCATCCTCAGGTGCGCCCAGTATGGCTAAGTCACCTTTCGCAACCCTCAGGGGCAAGCTTTTCGGAACATTGTAAACTAACGTAGTGGCCAGGGCTGAGTGGCAGTTCATCTTGTCCTCGGAATGGACGTCAAAGGGAAATTTAAAATTTCCTTTACCATTTGTGGTTGCATGGAAACGTCGAGGGGAAAAAAGAAACCCGGAAGTTGGGGAAGATAGACAAGAAGATGGAACATTTGAAAAATTCATCATTGGAAAAAGCCCTCCCTCTCCAAGCAAAGCCACCCACTTCCGCAGGCTCATCAGCGCTTTTCAGTGGAGTTTGGGGAGGTGGGCGGGCCCCGGGCTCTTCTTTGTTTGTTGTTGCTGGGATATTTCCAAAAAATATTTTCACTGCTCTTTAAGACTCTCCTATGAATGCAAACAATTAGCCAGGGTTGGATTTCCACCTTCTTCCTAAACATATCGTATCGTGTCTGAAGACAGTTTTCATAACCAGGGCTGGGAGCTGGACCTGAGTTGTGAAATATGGAAAGCCGGTATGCAGATTTCCGATCAGAGAGCAGTGCGTGCGTGTGTGTATGTGTGTTTGAATGCATTTCACGGGGCATGTTTTGGAGACAGGGGATTCAATAGGCCTTACGGCTTCTTGGGGCTCCGATTCAGGACTTAGGAGGGTCTCCTTTGGAAATCTCCCTTGCTGTGGACTAACGGATGCTGGAACACTCAGCCGGCCCAGGCCTTGACCAGCCCCCAGGCACGCAGGGCTCCCGGTTTTTGTTCGGCAGCAGTCTTGATTTACATGCACTAATTGGTAGCTAATGTGCTCCCCAAGGCAAGTGCAGGTATTTGCTGCTTCCCAAGTCGTTTTCTTTTTTCCTTGTCTGCTTTGAAAGGAAATTGAACTTTGTGCAGGTGCAGGTCTGGGGGCTGGGTCCTAGAGGTCAGACTTCTGCCGCTCTTGACTCCATCCGCTTGTTTTTCAGAGTTACTGCTCAGCTGGTGTTGAGCAGGTCAACCCAGGAGATGTTCACCTGGCACGTACACCCAGGGTCCAAGTGACCCCAAGGAGAGGGTCGCAAAACAGAGTGCACGGCCTCGCGTCTGTGTGTCCCTGCAGGCAAGGCTGCTCTCATTGGGAAGCGCGATGGTGTACCCTATCCCTGCTCCGTGCATGGCCCTCCACGGCTCTCTTCTTCCGTTGGGAATAAAGCCGCACGTGTTAAACTCCCTACAGGTGGCTGGTTGGGCTCCGCGGTCTTCCGTGTAGGCTGGAGAACCCTGTCGGGTGACGCGCACCACGTTGGCAGGGGATGTAACTAACCAGGCACACTCCTGCAGCGGGGGCTCTGGACCTGGTGTTTGCAGTCAAGAAAGCTCGCTATTGATTTTTCTGTAGCTGTTTGTAACTATTAGAGTTGATACATCAATAGCAAAGCAAAGCGCAGTGTTTCACTGGAGGCAGAAACCAGGGATCTGCCATGTCCCAGCAGTAAATCCTGGCAGAGTCGCGGGGACAGAACGATGGCTCCTGCTAAGATGGAACCCGTGGTTCTCCCTAAAACAGCTGCCCTGCATCGCCTGGTGTGTGCCAACAGAACGGTGCCAAAGGACACAGGACATGTGTCATTCTCCAAAGGAGACTGTTTATCCTCCGCGGGTGCGGGGGGAGTGGCGGGGGGCACACCTTCCAGCTCCGTGGTTTGTCATCAGGAGCACGGTTTCCCTCCCCCCACCCTCCTTTCTGGAGCCCAAATGTCACAGATTTTAAGACAGCTCAGAGCATAGGCTTCTCCTGGGGACAGTGAGCACTGGGGGACACACAAGCCACTGTTCATTCTGAACCTGTGAGGGCCTGGAATGAGGGACACTGCTCCTGTGGGCTTGGGCAGTGGCTGTGAGGGGTTCCGGTTGCAGGGTCAGGGAAGGTGACCAGGCGGACAGGGCTTCCGCTCCAGCGGTTTGTGCTTCCCAGAAAGGTACCAGGAGCCCCGTGACTCACGGCTGATGCTCTTATTTGATCGGAGACAGGCTTAAAGAAATGGCTGGGGCATCGGGGACGCTGCTTTCTACCTTAAATCAATAACAGGCCTCTAAATTGGTGTGATAGCTTATTCCCACCCCCCCTTCTCTCCTTCTTCCCCTCCCTCCCTCCACCACCTTCATGGAACACGTAAGCACATTTACAGACTCAGGGTTAGCTCTGAAACAATCACACCTATGCTGGATTTTTAGTGTTTAAGCCATTTTACAAGCATCTTGTAATCAGTCCATTAATTACTGAGCTTTGAGCTTTGCCTGAAGCTCGCCCCCATCAAATGTATTAATTATTTACCAAGGAGCCGTATTTTTAAGTGGTGCTGATAATCATCCAGGGTTTTACTGTTATAAACATAGAGGCATTAAATATAAATGATACTTACTAGTGTTCAGACTGTTTTTGTCTTTCTACTAGACTGCGGTGCCTGATGGATAAACTGGTCTAGCTATGAAGTCCTTGTAGGAATAGCAGTTTCTTATTTTCTGCAGTGAGTATCTACCAAAGACGAGGAAATAGGCATTAGGGTCTTAGGTTTCCACTTGACTTTGGTTTCCTTTGATGTGTCATTCTGGGGAGTGAATGAACTGGGACAGCATAAAACACACTGTGTAAGAGAGCTTCTGCAGACTGCTTGGTGTAGCCTCTAATCAATGAGTGTTCCATCCACCCATCATCCATCCATCCATCTATCC
Source organism: Macrotus californicus (assembly GCA_007922815.1). Lineage (NCBI taxonomy): Eukaryota > Metazoa > Chordata > Mammalia > Chiroptera > Phyllostomidae > Macrotus > Macrotus californicus. The sequence continues at coordinate 524,345 of VMDR010000010.1, forward strand.
ATCACCCACCCATCCACCATCCACCCACCCACCCATCCACCATCCATCCATCCACTCACCCATCCACCTACCCATCCCATGCGGTTTGAACACCTACTATGTGCTGAGATTTGGGGTATAGACTTCAGACAAGTAATGCAATCCCTGGTACAAACACGCTGTAGGGGAGTCAAGCAGGCATCTTCAAAGAGGCAACATTTGGACCCCAAATTATAAGTGGTGTGAGCGTGCGTGCTGGTACTGGTCGTGGGGGGTTGAAGGACAGGATCCCCAAGTTCATCTCTAAACGTATGCAGTTCTACTCAAATTCCCAGCTAGGTTCTTTGTGGAGTTACAGCAAACCAACCCTAAAATGTACACAGAAAGGCGAAGCGTAAGGGCCGTGAGGATCACTTCGAAACAAAAGGTAGAGGCACTGCTCAAGCACACATCAAGACTTACGAAAAGAAAGCTTAAGGTGTGTCATTTGCACTGTGATGATCAAATAGGCCAGTGGGACAAAATCCAAAGTCCAGAAAGCGACCTGCCCAGATACAGGTCATGAGAACAAGGGCAGCACAATGAGCCCGATGTCTTCCTGGGGGAAAGACCAGCCACTCAGCGGTCAGCACGGCCAACGGCCCGCAGGGAGAAAAAGACCAAATCAAGTACAAACTGGAGCCCTGCCCGCTGCCGCACTCAAAGGTCAATTCCGGGCAAGTTGAAGAGCTAAATGTGGAAAGCGTGGTTTTGACACATTTGGAAAAAAGCTAAAGGAGAATGAATTTTATGACTTTCAAGGTAGGATTTCCTAGAGAAAGTAGAAAATACACACAAAAAAACAGAACATGGCTACTTCTGTGAAAGAACAGATACATAATAAGGCCAGTCTAATCTAGTCTAACCTAACCTAGCCCAATCTAATCTATTGAAGAGGGACCTTTGGATCAATAACGGAAGGCACAGGTTCCAGTGGGCAAAAGACAGGAACAGGCACTTCGGAGAGACGGAAAAAATCAGTCCAAATCTCGCTTGTCCGCAGAACACAAATTAACCCAGAACGACAGTGCTTCAGTCGTGGTGCTGATGGCTGGGAGAAATGGGAGCCACCCCCAACCTGTCCCCCGCTGTGGCCAGGAATGCCACCAAGTCCAGCCCCCTGGAGAACGATTCGGGGATCTGTAGCATCGAAAGGACTGCCCAGCCAAGTACATATGGGAAGATGTGCAAAGATTCCCTTAGAGGTGCTGGTAACAGCAACCCAGCAGCCTCATGTGGCCACCTGTTCCGTCACGAAATACTAGGGGGTCAGTGAAAGTGGCACCCAGCCTCTGGGTCAGGAGGAAGAAGGGTGAGTGACGCTGTCTTCGATCCTAAAAGCTGTATATATATATATTTTTCTTTTGGTCAGAGGAGAACAAGCTTCTGCAGCCCCCTCTCTGTGAGAGGAAGTTCCTTGAAGTTATAATTAGAAATGATACTGTTACAGTAACCCCCCCCCCCGCCCCTTTGATACTGTCCTGGATCAATGCCAGCCCATGTGGCTATCCAATCTGTCCTAGAATTGCTCCTGGCCAGCAAGAACAACAGCTTAAAAAATTTTTTTTGAAGAAATTGCAGACTACTAAAACCCTATCCTGACTGTATCAAAAATGCCCTGAAGATCTTCTGGGGCAAGTTTGATTTTCGTGTCCTAGAAACACTTAAAAACGTGCACGGATTCAATGTTTAAGTTCCATTTCCTACCCTCCCACTCCACACCGTCCAGCCCTTGAGGCCAGTGACCTCAGGAGAGGGAGACGCTGGGAATAATCCACAGGAAGAGGCTGTGGTAAATGACCCCATCCCGCTCACAACCGAGATTCGTAAGAGGCAGGTGTGTGCACACCAGGTGCTTCTTCCCGTCAACGAGAAAATCCGCACACAAGCAGGTGAGCGCAAGAGAGACACACGCTCTGTCCTCTCCGTGGTGCTCCTGACTCTGCAGAGACCCGCAGCCCCGTTCCTGAGACCGGAGACTAGCAGCGTCCCTGGACTTGACCCCACTGGGCATCTGTGGGGCTGTTGGTGAGGGGCATTGCTACCCCCAAGAGGGTACTTTGAAGAAAAATATCGGATGCAATGGACAAAGATCTGATTCCTTCCGGATTCCTTACGGGTCTAGTTGGAGAGGCTGGCATCATCGCCTCCACAGGCGGCCACGTGCGGGCTCCTCAGCAGTGGGTGGTGCAGGAGGGATGCGCTCGGGTGTGACGTGGTCAGATCTGTCCCACCCCTTTCTCGCTGGTTGTTTGGCTCTGATCCTGGGGACGGGTAGAATGGGAAAGGCTAGCCATACTCGTCCTCTGAGGTTCTCCATGGGGGTCAGAAAGGACAGTATCGGGGGCTCCGTCCCGGGAGACACTGAGACGTGTTGTACTGAGCACAAAGCAGCACTGTTTTCCGTAGGAACGGGGCTCGGGGACGGGGACACAGGACGGAAACAGAGCAGCACGTTCCAGTGGCCGCACAGACGGCCACAGCAAGCACGAGGCAGCTCGGGTCATGGTGGTTCCTCGAGCAGCAGGAGTTTGGGGGCGGGTTGGGGGGGCAGGTCTGTCTGGGAAGCTGGAGCAGACTTCTTGGGCCCCCTGGACCTGGGACGTGGGGCATGACCTCTGCACCAACACCTGCAAGGCTGAGGCCCTGTGCACGGCTCACCGTCTGGGAGACGGCTGACGTTTGCCACGTGCCTCCTCGGGCCCCTGGTTCGCTTCTAAAGAGCCCAGGGCTGCGGCCTCCAAAGCCCCACATCTCCGAACTAGGAAAATGGTTTAATACCGGCCCCCGCCCACGCCTGACCCCCCCATTCCACTAGCCCCTTGAGTTCGCAGCTGGCACTAGAACGAGGGGAGAAGATGCTAATTTTATCGTTCTACAGTTCCTATTAACACATTGTGTACCGCATAGAAATCTCTAAAGACACACGCCAGGGACCACACGTTATTTAAATCATCATAACTACAGATCGTCTCCGGAATCGTCAAAACAGTTATCCGCATCTTCGATCTCACTAGGAATATCTGATAAATTATCGTGAAATACTTCTGGAAGTGCATCAGTTTTGTTGGTTTCCTTCCTTTTTCTGAGAGGGAGCATTTCTAAAAGCACCAGGAACTTGAAGACGAAGACTATTCGAATGACCAAAATACAACGTAACTGTAATGCTTTATGGGTTCGTGCAATTATATAGTTTTTTGTAGATTGACCAGCATGGTTTCCACCAATGAGATCGCTTCATCGATGCGGACAAGACAGTGTGTTGACATCTAAGGTTCATAACAGATGGCGTGTGAAACACGCAAAAACTCGTGAGCGGTATGCGATGTGTTAACAACTATTGATAAGGCATAGTAGTATTTTGTTTAAAATTAGTAGAACAAAGTGAATCTCTCTAAAAGGTTTCAGTTCTCAAGTTCGGACAACTCCCTCGGAAGGAGTAAGATGTCCAGGATTTCAGTTCCAACAGAACTAGGCTCCTCTGTGTGAAATCTTTAATGTTCTGTGTCTGCAGCTATAATTTCTATGGAGCCATTAGATTCAGAGACGGAGTGTTAATAAGTCAGAAAAGGGGAGTGTACGACCTCTTTTGCAAAGTTAACCCTGGAGGGTTTACAAGTCTGGAAAGTCGAAGGGGAGAGGCCGGAGTGTTCCCTGGCATGAGCTCTACCTGGGAACAGTGACCGGCCACGACGCCACCTGACTAGGAACTGAGGACTCTCTCTTTAGCATTTGACTTCCGTTTGATGTCGGGACATGTAGTAGATCAAATAGGAGGGAAGTGGCTTGAGTTTGCAGCCTGTGGCCCATCTCAGAGTGCCCAGGGTCCCGATGGTGCCTGCAGGGAGCGGGTCAAGCCTTTCAAGCTGCGGCCAGGCACCGACTGACCACAGCAGTAGTGGTGGACACGGGGAAGACCCTTCCCGTACTGTCTGTCCACCAGAGGTTGTGTTGGGGAAGAGGCGTTCCCCACGGCAGGGCCTCCACTTATGTGGCTTTTTTTTTAAACACTTTATGTATTTATTCTTAGAGAGAGGGGAAGGGAGGGAGAGAAACATCGATTTGTTGCCTCTCATATGCACCCCGACTAGGGACCAAACCTGCAACCCAGGCCTGGGCCCTGACCAGGGATCACACCGGCGACCTTTGGCTTTGCAGGATGACACCCAGCCCCTGGCTCCTGCTGTCTGAGAACAGCCACGCCTCTGAGGGGGGATTCCTTCACGGCAGGCTGCACCCCAAACCCCGATGCTTAACTCCGTTGTATGACTTGTGCTGGTGTCAGAACGGGTGCCTCCAATGGTGATAACTCATCAGCACCACGTGCTGGGTGGCGTGCTAAGTTCTTCGTAAAACCCTCCCTTCCCAAGTTACCCCCAAGCCAGACCATGAGGCTCCTGTCCTGCGGGGGAAAGCCGGTGGCCCAGGTCCGGCTCCGAAAGCCTGCCTGGGAGGCAAGTGAGCCAATCTCTGAACCTGGGCACAGTCCGTCCAACCACTGTCCCCTGTGATGTTACGTGAGTGGAAAAAAATCTGACTCTGACCCACGTGTCTTGCGCAGCGGGCAGCAATGCGGGAACAAAAGGTGGAGAGGAAGGGTTATTTCAGGTATGTTATCGGTCTCACAAACATGCCTCCGAGACAGAGCAGGATGACGCAGCTGGAATGTGGACATCCCCCCGGGAGAGGAGGCAGCATTGCCCAATCCGAGGTCAGCACTGCCACCAGGTCACCCCGGCCTTCACGCCAGGCACAGAGCTCCCTGTGCCCCCAGGAGTCAGGGTGAGCCAGCACATGTGTGCCTGGGAGAGACGCCATCCTTCACAAGGATGACATTTTTAGATTTAGTTCAAGGGGACGGCTGAGAAATACCTAGACCTGATTTCAAAAATAACAGACGCAGCGCCTCAGTAACGGCGGGAACCCAGGTCTGGGCTCTTTCTGCTGTGTGGGCTCTGGAGATTTCAGCCAAGACCCCGACTCACTCTGGGCCTCGAATTTTTTACCCAGAAACCCCCGGGGGGTGGACTTGGCAACATGACAGGCCCTTTCCTATAGTTCTGGGATTCGCTGTCCCTTCAGGGTCGAGGCCAGAGTTTCTATTAACAATCGGGACACTTGGTGCGGGGGTTGGGGACAGGGCCCCCTGCTGAGGCTCCTGGAGGTGGCCCCATGCCCAGTTTCCTCTCTTCACGCCCCCGTCAGGTCTGTGTGACTTGAGAAAGGTTTTCGCGGATGAAACAGGCCTGACGCCCTTCACGTGGGGAACGTGCACGGTTGGGCTCAGTGGAAAGAGCAAGATGCGGAGTGGGGGGTATGGCAGGCTGCGTTTCGGGCTCTTTGCGTGGTGCGTGATGCCTGCTTCGGAACAATGGCCCCTGGGTCCAAAGTGCCCTTCCGAATCCAACTGAGGGCGGAGGGCCCCTCGTCTTTGGAAAGACCGCATGCTGCCGGTTCTTACACAGTCCATCACAATGGTTTTGCAATAGTGGCTGTTGGGTCTGTCTTGTGAAATTTTGTCTTTCAAAGAGACGGAGGCCGTTAATGTCTGAGATAGCCCGTGGTGTCTGCCTTGAGCCAGTCTCTTTGGAATTTAACCCTCTGAACCAAACAGAACCCCGGGCTCAAGCCCGGACTTGCTGGATGTTATCAGGAGACTAGAGAGGGGTTGATGGGTGACTTGGCTGTGAGTCATGGGTGGATTGAGACTATTCTAGAACATACCCAAGGCCCAGAGGGAAGCAGCCTGCGGGATCCGGGCTGACCACATTAACCATCCAAGCTCCGTCGGTAGGATGAGGACAGGGTTGGACTCTGAGCTGTCAAGAGCCGGGGGGATGCCGCTTCTAAGCAGCAGATGAGACCCACCCGTCTCTGAAGAGTCATCTCCCTCCATAACAGTAGTTAGTGAAATGATAGTATCAGTATTAACACCTAAAAAAAATACTAAACATTTCTACGTGTAGGCGCGTCAGAAATATGCCTGAGTAAGGGCGATTTAGGCAATTGTATTCCTGGGCCAGCACATAAGAAATGACTGTCCCTTCCTCTGTGGCTGTAAGTACGTATTGATTACGTTCAAACTTAGAACTCCAAAATGAATTATCTCTGGTCCTTGTTAAACTGCTTTGCTCACTGCAAGGAGGAAAAAACCCCACACAACACCTATTACAGTGCATTTAATTAAGACAAGCATCAACTTTATGTGCCGTTATTTGCTTCGGCCGGCTCTCTGTGGTCTAAATATTGAGCGGCAGCCTCGCTGGAATGCGGATCAATGCCCCTGACTTTCCGCTGCGGGCTTCCGTCGGAGGGAGGGTCTACGTGCCAGCCTTGCGCCTGTCAGCATGTGCGGGGGTTTGACAAGCGTCTAGTGAGTGTTTTTCTAAGTCAGAATATCCCACAGGAGACGGTATAAACAGAGCGGGGGCGTGGACGTTGAGAAGAACCCTGGGGGCCCGCGTTGCTCACCTGACCTCGTGGGGAACCAGGGAACCGACACACCTGGGAGAAGGCGCAGGGTGGATATTCGCCGCCACTCGACTCTGAGAGTGTGTGACGTGTGTGCGTGAGCTGTGAGCGTGCATGAGCGTGATCATGGTGAACTGTAGTTATGGCAGGGCTACCCTAAAGCCGGCTGCGCCCGTGCACGCTGCCCAGGGAGCCAGGTGGCAGTTTGAGGAGGGCATCCAATGGTGCGACCTTCCCAGGCGAGCCCTCCCCAAGCCCTGTGTGGATAGCTCTGGCCTGGGATGATGGGATCGATGCTACGTTCAAAATTTGGGAATTTGGCAAAGCAAAGAGCTGCCATGAGGACCAAAGATACGGCTCCCTCCGCCTATGTCACTGCAAAAGGGACTCTGCCCGTGCCAAGGAGCCGCGCCCCTTCCTCAGCGGTGGTTGGCTGGGGTGGGCGGAGAGCGGGTGGGCTTGCATTTGCTGGGAGGTTGTGCATTAGCGCCTCATGTTGGCCGTGAGTGTTCTCTGCTCTTCCTGCACACTGGCTTTCCCAAAGAGCTCATAAGTGAGTGCCTCCCCGGACCCTGTACGCTGGGAGGATGCACACCGGTGACGGGAGAGTTCAGTGTTGGGAGAGATCTGGTGGAGACTGTTTGGGAAAACCAGTCCCAGAAAACCAACCTACACTCGATATCAGCCTTTTCGACTGAGCCGCCCCCAGTTACATATCACAGACGACTTTGGTGAAGGCTTTGCTTCGCGCTTAAAATGAAATCAGGCTGCCTGTGCGTGCCTCTTTTCTCAGCAACGTTTCCCGAGTCCCCAGGTAAATGCCACGCGCTGTGCTGGGAGCCTGGGATAGAGAGAAAGAAGCCCAGGCGCGATGGAGTCACGAGCAGGAGTCCTCCTATCCAGAAGCGCTCAGAGAGCCGAGTGGAGTCCACCCACTGCCAGCGACTTAGCCCAGAACGAGAGCTGTGTCACAGGCTGGGAAACCCCTCGGCGAGAAGAACCATCTCCGTAACCATCTCTTTGACCTGACTGAGGATAAGGAGGTGCCTTCAGGGGTCCTGGCTGGCCAGGGAAGAGAGTGACTCACAGCAGATCAAGGCCGTTCATTGGGGAAACAGGATGTAACAGGCCCCCTGGTGCTGTCTCTTGCCACCAGGGATATGCAAGAGCCCAGCAGCGTACAGCCATTGAGTCTACAGGCTAAGGAAACCCAACGGCCGGAGGAACGTCTGAGCTGGCAAAGTCTGGTCACTCTGGGCACTTAGGCCACACTGATGTTCCTAATGGGCTTTGACATGGGACGGGCGTGTTCTGATGCTGCAACGCAAACCCAGGGGTTGCTCCCCAGTTCTGCTTGTTTTCGGGGGACCCAGGGGACAGGAATCTGGCCGCACCTGGGTGGCTCACTCCCTATCTTCTCTCACCAGACCTAACTCAAAACACGCCTTCATCTCTCACCAGGGTGGGGGGTGGGTGCTGCGCAGCCCCCTCTCACCCCCACCCTGGGCCCTGATGGTCCAGTAAAAGCCTCATTTGCCTCTCAGGTCAGAGAGGCTGGGCTGGGATCACAACGTTTTGGGTTCCAGACTTGGGGTGCTAGGTTCAGGAGGATCTGGGGGTAGTAGGTCCTGGCTTTGGACCTGGGCTTGGCTTTTAAGGTAAAGCAGGCACTTGGGGGCTACCCTGGGGACCTGAGGGTTCAGTGCCCATGTGCTTCAACCAAGGCGCGCACCCCCCCCACCCAACGCCGAGATTAATTATTTACTGTTTCTCTGGGGGAAAAAAGTTTTCTATTCACAAATTGGGAACGACGTGACCTTTACTGCCCATTACGTTTTATCTGCTTCTTTAAAAATAAACTCTTGGCCAAAACTATTTAGCTCTGATCTGAAAGCCATGTTTTTCTTTCTACTTTAAACACTAGGCAGAGTTTTAAGGGGCTTTCAGGCTAGTCAGTCACTGGTGCCTAGGCTGCTGAGACAGTCACATGCATTAGACAGGAGAAGAGATGGTGGATACAGTCATTCAACAGAAGGGACGGTAGATACATTGATTCAACAGGAGAAGGAATGGTAGATACATTGATTCAACAGAAGGGACAGTGGATACATTCATTCAATAGAAGAAAGGACGGTAGATACATTGATTCAACAGGAGAAGGGACCATAGATACATGTCCCCATTGCTCTGGAAGGTCACGCGTGAGGTTCAGAGCTCCCCCCCCCATTCCGTGGCATTGGCAGAGAATATAATTTTGAAAAATGACGAAGGAAAGATAAAAGTAATGAAAACTAACCCTGGCTCACGTTTCATACCTACTTCTTCGAATGTATCGCAGTGATCCAACTAATTTAAAACACCAGCGACGTGAGACAGCTCTCTAAGCATTTCACCACGGAGATGCTACAAGATCGCTTACCTGTCTACGGCCACGCTCTCCACCTCATTACTGAGCAAATGTACAAGTTGGAAAGACAGATATCTTGCCACAACCCAGAATATTCTGTGTGATTGCAGCAAGCAGGCCTCTGCTCTCAACCTCTTGGTTTTTCTAAAATCTGTTCTCGGGTAAATGACGGAGAGTTGCTTGCCTAGAACTTTCCTATTTATTGTGGTTAATGTAGAAACCACACAAGATTCAGCCCCGGCATTGTAAACCTTTGAACGTTACATCTATGAAATTCTGTTGTCTTTTTAAATTTTCAGTAACATTTCTCTCCTCTCTATTTATCACATTTTCCAAAATATAAAAAATGTTCTTTCTACTTTAAATGTTGACTACATGTGAAAAATCAACTCTGGTCCCATTACTTCAAACTATTGTTTTATTAGCAACAGTTGTGCGGTGATGTCAAGAGGAATTTTCAAACCAAAGCACCAAATTTGGAGAGTAGACACATCTGTTTTACTTTGCAGTTTGTTTTATTTTATTTCTTAGGATATGAATTCACAACTATCTTATAACTGAGGACTAAAGAAAAAACATATGTTGGTAAATCTGATTTCTGCATTTTTTCATTCAAGGGAAGTTGCCTCCCTCAGCCGCCTGCCAATAAGTAATAAATGGACTTGGCAAAAAGTTTATTTAAGTTGGCTTTATTAAGCCAACCAAGTGCAGAAATCAAGTCTGGGACAGGCAGAAAAATCTGTTCCTTTGAAGTCAATAAAAATCCATCTCCTTAATCCTTTTTTTATTGCAAGGAGTGGTGATTCTTCTCATCTGACTCACTGCGAACCTTGGGTTGGATAATCTCTCTTGCTTTGCTATCTTTCTCCTCTGAAGATTTCCTAACGGTGAGTCCCTCCCCCTTGACAACTGCCGCCTTCTGCACGCGTGTCATGGCACCTCTGGTCGTAAACACTCTCTAGTTCATCCTGATGGAGATCGAAGACACAGGTCCCTGATTACTGCCCAGTTTTACAAGAATAAACACAGCAGCAGGTAGCAAGCTAAAATGAAAGACGCACAGTCAACAAATGAACGGAACGGCAGGAAGATGGCTTGACTCTGATACCGTCGGTCTTTCCTAAGCTGTCTCCCTTCAACCTCCTCCTGTCATGGCTTCAGGGGACTGCCACCTCCTCATTACGACCACTAAGGAAGAAAACTCAGGACCTCATTCTCACAATTCCTCTTGCACACCCCCAACCTGCCCACCGCAGGGTTCTGGTCACGCTGGAAGATTTGACGATTTGGAAAGAAGAGCATGAGCTTGGCAGAACAAAAACACACATGACCTTGAAGACACTCCGAGCTCGGCAGCCCGTGGGGAACATCTGGCTGGATGCGGCGCGGGAAACGAGATTCCTTACCTAAGCTAAAGAGCACCAAGAATTTCAGACACACGAACTCCCGCTGGTCAAGCTGGAGAGAGCGGAGCCTTGCCACCAACTCCTGGGCATGGCTCATGAGGTTGTTCAGGGTGGCCCCGGCCTGTGACGCGATCATGGAGTAGTCGACCTGCAACACAGAACGATCGTGCTCAGAGAGGCAGAGTTCGCTGGAGCCCTTACTTACCCCTTGTCATACAGATGGGTGACAGGTGACTTCCCCCAGATAAGGAGCTCAAGGCACGTTCTGTTACTACAAAAGGCACCGCAGTTAGTCCAGTAGGACTAATGATATTGATAGCTTTTGTGGGCAATAGGAAACATACACCCCTTTTCTCGCGTGACGTCGTGTCATCTCAAGATGAGGATGTTCCCTCTCACCAACAAGTTCAAAGAGAAACACACGAGTTCAGCACAGCCTTCTCCGTGCACACAGCGGAGTGAGCGAGCCCACGGGGAACAGGAATGTCTTTTCTGTTCAGAGACTACGTGTTAAAATCCTCATCAGTCAAGATTGCACGCATGTGGGTGCTGAAAGAATCCCAGTTAGATTATCTGGTAGCTCGCAGCTTCCCACGAAGCTACAGCGACTGTTGCCATGCGACTATGGGTACATTTCTCTCCAGAGACAGCAACAGTCTTGGGTGTAAGAAGAATTTCCCAACTGAGAAAACAAGCCAAAAAAGGCTTATTTCCTTTTGCATCAGAACTGGCGCTGCACCAATCTGGGATTATTCGTGGAGACAGGAGGTTCCGTTTGTAACAATAAGATGTTGGGGTAGTTGTCAGTGACCAATTACGGTCTGACGGGAAAGCCCAGGCGGTACCTGGCGCTCCCTCCTTTATTACCGGTGTGCCTCGGGCACAGGGCCTCTTTCAGGTGCATTTAATTTTGCAGAAGCAGCAAATCTGCCTGGGAGATGAGTGCTCGTGTGCCAGTCAGCTGGAGCAGGCTGTATGAAATTTTCATATTTATTGACATTTCATTACCATAATTGACTGCATTCGCCTGTCTTGGAGAAGGCACGGGGGGCCACCTCCCAAGCAGGTGGACTGTTCCCTGGAGGAGAGTTCGCAATTAAAAACAAGGCAGAATGGATTTTGTTTTTATTGTGTAAATATGATGAGTTGAATTTTTAGCTTTAACTAGACAATCCTGGGTGTACAGAAATGTTCTTTAAGAGTGAGAAAAATTATGAGTCCGTGGAAAGGCGACCCCCAAAGGTGTCAATCAGTTTATATAGAGTCAACTGTGCATGAAAACGCCACAGTGAGCGTAGCCGCTGGGGACGTCCTGCCTGCTCGGGGCATGGTGGCTCCTGTCCTAGACAACTGAGCATCAGGGGTTTGAGGAGCTCCTTCAGTTTCTGTCTCAAGTGTGTGAAGAAGAGCCCTGTGTGAGCGGCCCTAGCCTCGAGCTGGGAGCAGGTGGACCCTGGGGGGGCGCCCAGTGACCAACTGCCTGACACAAAAGGACACGTCAGCGATCATCTTGCCAGTTCCCTTACGGAAATGTCCGCTCCAAGGAAGTTTCTCTTACATAAAGTGGTGCCTGAGCTCTGCATCTCTCCAGAACTGTTCTTCCTCTAACTCCTCTGGATGAGGGTGACAGAGACCCTGCAGAAGCAAATGGGACCCGGAAGTGGGGGACAGTCAAGGCCACAGAGGTGGAAGAAGCCCGGGATGACGCCACACAAGACCTCGACCAACATGGCCAGCTCCGAATGATGCGCCTTGGGCAAGTCATGTGAAGTCTGTACCCCGCAGAGCCCCAAAATAAGGCTGTGAAGCCTTATAAGGTAATAAGGCGGCTCCCACTCCTGTGATTCTCAGGGAGAGGAGACGGGGGGCAGCCCCACCCACTGAAGCTCAGAGTCGGCACGGGATGTGCCGCAGCCACAGCGTCCTACACACAGCGTGTCTCACACGGAGCCACCAGGCAGACCTGAGCTCCGAAGGCGTCCTGACACCACAGACATGCTGGTGTTTGCTCAGCGTCAAGACCGAGCCCACGCAGTTTGTGTGCCGTGAGTTCAAATCCCAGCCCTTCAAACTTGCAGAGGTCATGCCCTGGAACTGAAAAGAACCTAACTGATTTTTTTATGACGAGACGGGCTCCTTGAAACCGGACCTGTGTGTCGTTCTAGAAAGTGTGAAGTAACTGGTTTCACTGCTCCCGGCTGCTCCGTGAAGACGTAGCTCTGCGGTCGTCTTGTGGGAGTTGGTGACTCGGGAATCCACGGGCGCATCAGCACCTTTAGAGCTAGACATGTATTCATTCATGTGCTCACTTGAGAGCCCAAACATGCTTATTAAATGGGGGATCTGGCAACACTTCCTTCAAGGATAATTGATCAAATCGCGCAGCTCTGAAAGAGGCCAAGCGATTTATTTGCCGACCAGCGCGCGGCCACAACGGACTCACGTTTTATTGCAAACATAATTACATTCTCATTGTCGAACGCAGAGTGCGCACCCGTTTCAGGAGCCGTTGGCCTTGCCTTTTATGTACTTGGTAAAATTAATCGATCGCCCTCTTTCACGTCACCTTTGTGCCACGAGATTTAAGGCAGGGACGGAAGAAATACCGGTAGCTGGTGGTGTCTCCTTTGGATGAATCCACTCATTGTGAGGGTAGAAACGGTGTGAGCAAAATGGCTTTTAGTTCTAACAGCAGAAACTTTTGATGGGTTGAATGTGGTGAGCTGCCGGTCATTTTAATACCATCCACACTCACAGAAGATAGTAAGTTGCCAGCAGACCCCAGGATGATGTTGCCATGGCTGGTAATTAGCTACAATGTACAAAGACTAAAAGCAGTCTCAATACAAAGTACTCTGTTGTTATCTTACCTATGTTTGGGGTGCAGTTAGTTTTATAATGCTGGGTAGAAAGGGATCCTTGCCACAATTGTTAAGGTTCTACACATATAGAATTAGTTTGATGATGCTGTTTGTGATCACCGTTATTTCCTTTTTGCTCGACCAGGTTATTTAGTCTACACTTGTATGGATGCCTGGTTAATAGACAGAGTTAAAACGCGCTAGCTGACTTTCATCCTGGCTGGTGTGGCTCAGTGGTTTGAGCACCGGCCTGCGAACCGAAGGGTCACCGGTTCAATTCCCAATCAGGGCACATGGCTGGGTTGTGGGTCGGGTCAGGTCCTCAGTAGGGGCAGGGCGTGCGGGAGGTGACCACACATTGCTGTTTCTCTCCTTCTCGTTCTCCCTCCCTTCCCCTCTCTCTAAAAATAAATAAATAAGATCTTTAAAAAAAAGCCATACTAGCTGACTTTAGGTTGTGCATGCAATTTGGTGTGAAACACCGAATGGGTTCCATGCCAGGTACTGGTGCTGGGCTGCTCTTTGTGGTGGGACTATTTCTGGTTCCCGGGCTCTGAATGCACCCTGAGGGGACAATCCTGCAAACACGGGTACATGCCGGGAGGAGGGGAGTGCTATTTCGCCCCTCTTCTCTCTTCAGGCTCCAAGCAGCACTTTCCTGCTTTTGAAATTCCATCTAGTCTTCTTCTTACTCCTCGGCTGGAATAAATGCACGTTACATAGCACGCGCTGCATTCAGGGGGGAATAAGCTGGACTCTGGGCCCTGCAGCAGCTGGGGGCCCGCCCCTCTCGACTCTCCCGGCAGAGTTGCCACAGAGGTGGTTCGGGTGCCGCACATGTGTTTGGGGGTGACATGGGGTGCTGTCGGCATCCCCTTAGTGGCTGCCATGGTCCTAATCTTAAAACATGCAAATGCACATTTTCAGCTCTTCAAAAGGGAGCATCGCAGGGCCAAGGAGAAGAGTCTCGAAGCAAACCTGGAAATCTGTGTTGAGTGATCAGGGAGTGTTGTGCTAGCTTTCTTCTGGCTGAACCTGAGAAGGGAGTGCCTGGGGTTCAAGTTTTGTCACCTAGCCTCGGGAGGGGTCAGTGGTCACGCCCTCTCCCCCCAGGGATAAGGCACTTCCTTCTGGAAGCAAAGGCGCCCAGACAGCTTCGAAGGCCCCTCACATTCCCCAGGACTTCCTCCTCTGTACCTTCCTCCCACCTCACCTGAGCCTGGGCCATGGGGCCTACCTGGGAGAGCCCGGAGTGTGCAGCCCCCTGCAAAGGCCTGTCATTCGCCGAGGGTGGGTGACACTTGTTATCAGTGCTCTGTGCAGGACTGTTTCCCCTTCACATCTTCAATGTCCCTTCATTGATGGGCCTTCAGAAATAGCCTTGAAGCACACGGGGAAGTCATTCCCGTTCTGTCGGCGAGTGCTCGGGTATTTTGCATGCTTCTTTGAAATAATGACATTTAGCTTTTCCCTGTGACAGTGCTGTGGTGACGGCACATGACCCATCACGGGAACAGGCTTATGTCACTGTTTCCAAGCTCACCCTCTGCACAAATCCAGGCCAGGGGGGGTCCATGCGCCTCTGTGGCAGATGGATTATTTTCTTCAGGAAAGCAAGAAAACCCCTCACCTAGCATGTTTTCTCTAAAGATTGGGCAGGAACTCAACAACAATGGCTGATTCAGAGGGGTTTACATTATGAAAGATTCCCCCCCTGCTCCATTTTCCTAGGAGATTTATTGCTGCAGGAGCGTGGTGATGTCTCAGCCTCACGTGAAGGAGCTGGAAGAGGCAGGAGGGTAGGATGAGGCGGGTGGGGGGAACACTCTGGGTCTGGAGTTCAAGCCACCTCGCTTTCATTAAGCAATTAGGGTCGGGGTACATTTAGTTCCAAATCGGTGCACTTGGCCATGGTTACCCCGCACCTGACACCTCCAGCATTAGACAGGTGTCGTGGAGATGCCCTGCACCTGGCTGAAAACACCTTGCTCATTCTGTTAGAAAGGTCACGTGCTTCAGGACGTCTTCCTTTGTCATTTCCACCTTCAGAAATTGCAGGAAGCCCAGAGACCAATTTAAAACATTTTCTTGAGCTTATTCCATGAAAGACAAGACTTGCGTTGGAATTTCCGTAAGTGGGAATGTCCGGTGGAAGGAATCCTTGTTAGGCCATTCACCTGGGCCGGATGGGAAAGCGTAGGTGGGGGGTGTCGAGAGAGATGTGGCTCTCTTGAAAAGGGAATGCTCATTTAGTCAATAATGTTGTAAATACTAGGTCGCGTGCCAGATGCATGCAGGTGGTCACTTTGTAAGGTCCATAAACATCAGGTCCCTGTGGTGCACCTGCCACTAATGTAACATTTTAATTTTAAATTAAAATTAAAATGCCCACTATAATTTTAAAATAATTTTTGAAAAAAGTATGTGTGGGGGGGAAGAACTAGAAGTAATCAGGCTGCAGGGGCAGTGTGAGGAGGTGACCCGTCCCCCCAGTGGTGGGGGCAGAACCCTGGGCAGCCATGACTGACCAGAGGACCACAAATGGCATCTGTGCCTGGACTGTTCTTGGTTTTGAACAGAGAGACAAGAAATGCACTTTCTCTACTTTTTAAATGGTAATTACGTCTACCCAGGGGCAGCACTTAAGGGAAAATGAATTGTGAAATAAGGAATATTTCTAAAGAGCCGGAATGGAAGTGCTCTGAGAGAGAATGGCAGAACCCATTTCGTTTCTGAAACTCAGAAGGAAATGAAATCACATTAATTTGTGGGCTGAGTCCTGTCCTCCCTAATGCAGCTCCGAGCTCGGCGAGGCTGGGAGGGGGTTGGGAGGCAGAGTGATGAGGCTCTGGAAATGGGTACATTCCCGTGGGTCACGGGGTGGGGGCGCCAAGCAAACATTGGAAAGCACAGCCAGGCAGACCCGTGGAGACCGTACTCCCTAATCCAGCAGCTTTTCTCAGGAGAGGCCTGGAAAGCAGGGGCCGGTAGTGATGAAGAGGCTCAGACGAACCCAGTCTGTAAAAAACTCCGGAATGTGCCTTTCATTTGATGGGGAAAACAGGATGGATTTAATAACAGCAAAGGGCGTGGAGACAGCCTTTCACTCCAGAGTGTCCCAGCACAAGAACACTTACGGCTGCCATCCCGGTGCCAGGTACAGGACGGCCGAAGCGTGGCTGAACGCTGCAGCAATGCCTGAGCAGGGACAGGGCCATCCACTGTCGGGACCACAGTGTCCCCTGCGTTTATTTTAGTGACAGCTCAGTTACAGGAGGGGGGGTCAGAAATACAGCCCAGCCCCGTGAGGTTGGAACTGGGTCTCATTAGCCGATGTCCTCTGCCCCAGACACCCACCCAGCCAGCTGTCTCCCCTCCGTCGAGTCTGCGCTAAGGCCAACTCCAACCACTCTACATGACGTGGCGCTCCCAGGTCACGGATGTGGGCCAATGTCCCTTCTGCGACGACCCTTTTTAACTCTTCAATAGCACCCCGGCCTCTGCAATGGTAGAGGTCCGTTTTGGGGGGTTATTTGTGGTCTGCCGCTCCCTGAGGCAACCCTCATTTCCACAAGGGACCCCCTCCTTCCTGTTTTGTCCACTAACGTGAGCCAGAGGCCCCAGAACAGCGCGTTCCACAAAGAGCTGCTGACAGAACAAAGATCTGTTCAAAAAGGAGTAGGAGCCAACACTAACGTCTTCTTCCCATCTTCCTCTTGAACCTGTTCTTGACAATGAGACCTCCTGATCCGCCTCACCGCCCTGCTGCGGTGCCACACACTCGGATTACACGTGACAGCTGCGTCTGTCCCTTCCACCCACGTGAACCCAAAGTTGTAAGGGTTCCACAACTGGAAAGGTTTTCTCGTCGCTGACGCACACATGAGACAAGTGTTGGCCAATTAAGGCAGAAGGGACTCGAGGAAGAAACCCTGGGTCTCATCGTTCACTTGGGCCTAGCGATTGTTTCAACCCTTCCCGGCCCGCCGGCCAGCTACGGCTGCGTCTCTGAGATTCCATCTGCTCAGGCAGGTTCAACTGTAACCAGTGGGGCAGGAACACAGTGCACTACCTGCAGCCAATCTCGCCCTTTCAAAGCACAAGAGCACTTCTGACCCAGTTACGTCCCTGCCGTTCTGAACATGCTTAATAAAGAGACACATTTTGGTCTCTGCACTCACTTGTTGCCCAGTAACCAGGAAGATGCATCCTTCCTTCCCGTGGACTACCTGTCGGTAAACGTGGTCGAGAATCAGGAGCTCGCTCCAGCAGTTCTGAAGCAGCTTCATCTGATCGTCCACCTGCAGCAGAAACAGAAGAAAAACGACGCGGTTAACGCCCATGCTCTTGTTTTTGCATAGTTTCTGTGCATCAGAGAGCCCCCCATAAGCTGGGGGGTCCCCACCAATGGCCACCAAAGCAGGGATGCTCAGAGTTTACAGCATGGCTCCTGAAAACCACCCTTTTCATCTGGGCGTATACTTTTTTGTCCATCTAGAAATACTTAACGCTAAGTATTTGCAATCGGTGAGCTGCTAGGAAAAGGCACTCCAGGACATCGGCCTGCCTGATGTGAATAGTAGAGTTTGCTGGTGCCCGTCCTCAGCAGACCCCTTTGGAGTGACCCCAGGTAGCTCGTGCTCACGCATCTGGAGGCTAACCCACTGAACAGAAGCGGAGATGGATGGATACCTGCAAGCTGCCCACCCAGGAGGATTGGTACAGAGCTACAACCAGACTCTGTGATCGGGAGGCACCAGACATCTCTGCCAGCTGGTCTGCTCTGACCCACGAGTTTCGTTCATTGAGTGCACAGATGTGTGAGTGCCAGGCCTGGGCTCTGTGGTGACTGGGCACAGTGCCGTCAGTCCCTTCCCTGTGACAGTGCCTCTTGGAGGGGGATGACCGTCTGCCCAGGCACGGCTCGTTTCTGAGGAAAGTCCCCAGGGAGTTGTGTGGTGTCATGCGTCAGACTCGGTCAGCAGTGACAAGGACCCATGTAAACCTTCTCAGCAAATGGCTGGCACCAGAGCTGTGGCCCCGCATCCTTGCAACATCCAGGCTGCAGCCCCAGAGCAGGGGCGCCGGGACCATCTGCCTCAGAGGCTAGGGGAGCTTTCGGATCAAAGCGCTCGGCTTGGGGGGTTCCACTGTGCTCTCCAGGCAGCTGGTACCCCCCTGGGCATCACATCTGAAGCGTATCGACCCAGGAGGGCCGCTCGGCTCCAGGACAGAATTTCTCTGTGATGTGAAGCTTCAGTGGTTTCCTTAGCTTTCTTTTAGGGGGACCAACAGTACTGCACTTTGCAACCATCCCCCCGGAAACAGTTACCATGCATGTTCATCACACTGTAGATGATTTGAAGTTGGGTGGGGAAAAAGAGAGGCCTCGGGGTGCCTTTAGGGGGCATGCCAGTTCACGCGCCTATTTACATAGCAAGGACATGTCTGGTCTCCTCTGTGCAGGTGGAGGGTGAAGGAGCAGAGAGTCGCCCCCAGCCACGCAGATGGAAGGCAAGTGCGAGGGACAGGTGTGGCCTGGCTGCCGGCTCCCCCTCCTTGCTGGCCCCAATGGTCCCTGACCTTCACGTGCCATGGGACGCTGATCCTTCCGACTGCAAGGTAAGGACCGACGTTTGCTGGCTGCCTGCTATTTGGGGGCATTGAGCATCTCCTTGGGGAGGGTATGGTGTGACATTTGGAACAATAGTGGGTCGTGTGGTCTTCGGTGCTTGTTGCTGTTTGGAGAGAGACAGAGACCGACCAGTTGTCCGGGAAGAAAGGGAGGTACCGTTCTCCTGAAGCTTCTAGTTCCTCATCAGGGGCCGACATTGTCCGGCCCCCTTCTGCCCATGTCCAGAGGTGGCAGGGAATGGACGACAGGCTTCCCAAAGTGGCCTGTTTCTGGTCTCTCTGCCGCTCCGGAGATGGCGGCCACAGGCGAGTGTCTGATTCCTGCCGTTGGTGCTTGGCGTTTGGTGCTGTGCTTGGCGATGTGTGTCTTTGCTCCGTCCTTGGCATCCCCCTGGGGGTCTCTGTGGCGGCCTTGTTTGTACACGTCCTGTGGGTGCACGGGCACCTGTCTGCAGCCCTCGGGGCGAGGCTGCAGGACCGAGCTCTCTCTTGTGCAGCACTTGCCCCGGCGCCGGGCAAAAATGGTGCATTTTAGAAGAACTTGTGAAGCAGGGGACAAATGATGGGACGGTCCCCAG
Organism: Macrotus californicus; assembly: GCA_007922815.1. Classification (NCBI taxonomy): domain Eukaryota; kingdom Metazoa; phylum Chordata; class Mammalia; order Chiroptera; family Phyllostomidae; genus Macrotus; species Macrotus californicus. Next base: position 543,720 of record VMDR010000010.1, read on the forward strand.
TCCTGCACATTTCCGCTCTTCCCCGAGTGTCACTGGCCCCGGGCCCCCGGCTGAGCGAGCAGCTGCCTGTGTCTGTGGCTGAGGGAGGCTCTGTGAGGGCTGTCTTGTGCACGGGGCCCACCTTCTTAGGGCCCTTGGTGACACCTTCCCGACCAACTTTTAACACCCCTTTTGAGCCACCGATTCCTGTTTTACCACCCTCTGAGGAGGTTTCCAAGCCAACTTTCCGTCTCATTATTTCCCATAATTGATGATGTCACATTTTCTGTTATCTGGAAACTGGTGAGGACACAGCTTTGCAGGGTTGTTGGTGACATAGTTTTTATGCAGCTCTGAATAAAAGGACGGGGTCAGTTTGATGGCGAACTTGTTCCTTATCTCGAGATAAGAAAGGTTGGTAATTTAGAAGATACTTTTTCTTTAGAAAACAGAGTCGGGGTGGAGGCCCAGGAGAAAAACAATCTGGATTTTGGAGTAAATTTCTCACCTATCAACACCGTCAGTAAACAATTTAAGGGGGCCATTTGGGAAGGGGCACCGATGGCAGGGACCTCACCAGAACTTGGCCATTACCGCCCCATACAGTCCTGGGTTATCAGCTGTAATAAAAGGCAGGCTTATCTCAGAAACCTAGTTACTCATCGGGGAAGCTATTTATACTGATGTTGCAGACCAGCGTGGAAAGAACACAAGCCTTGTATTGTTACGAGGCTCAGCTCCCACCACCCAGAAGGTTAATCATTAGAAACATGCGCTTTCTCATAAGAAGGGGCCAGTGGGCAAACAGCGCGAGGAAGAAAAATGTGTGGATCTTTCTCAAGCCCACATTTAACCTGTCAAAACCTTTCGGTCGCCCCCTCCCTCTCCCTTTCAACCGTCCGGCGGCTGGGCTGCGGCTCGCTCTTGCTGGGCGTTTGAAGGGGCCGTGCTGATTCTTTGCAGGTAAGCTTCAAGAAGGAGACTTATGGGAAAATGTTCTCCCGACGGGCAAGGTTGGATTAAAGTGGACGTGCACCCACTTCTTAAATCTGGCCACTGAGCCGGGTGCGCCAGGTCCTGGGTGAGAGCCTTGGCGGGAAATCGGTGACAAAGACATGCTTTCAAGGACAGGAGGCGGAAGTGCCACCCGCTGCCATAATCCCAGGAGCCCCGGGAGCCCCAGCACTTTCCCCGGTTCACTTCCTGGGGAGGCTCCCAGGGGCTCCCAGAAGCTTCTGAGAGGGGCCTGCCCAAGCGGCATGCCCGTTACAGAATCCCTCAGCAAATGCTCTCTCACGCAGCTCCTGTTAGAAACCCTGGGACAAAGTCCCTAAAATGTGGCATGGACGTTCTTCAGAATCATCACAAATGAAGTCCAGTTGTCGTTATTAGTACCATTATTACTTCTGCTTTCTGGTAAAACGTAAACAAAAATTCCTGGAGGTGGACCCCAATTTATTTTTAAGTTTTCTTCTTTTATTAATACACGGAGAGGGAAAGGAGGCAGAAAGAGAGAGAAACATCGATCAGTTGGGTCTCACGTGTGCACCAACTGGGACGGAACCGTGGCCCAGGCCTGGGCCCTGACCAGGAGTCAAACGCACAGCCTCTCGGTTTGCCGGATGGCGCCCAGCCCCCTGAGCCACGCCAGCCGGGGCCCCCATCTCTTTTACACTTCCTTCTGTGATGACGGTGACCTCAACAGGGGTCTGTGCTGAAGCAGGGGGAGGAAACTGAACCCAAACAAATCAAGAGCAACCTCACCGCCCTTAACCAGAACCCGCTCAGGGCCAGGCAGCCAGGCAACCGCGGTGCTCGCTGTTGTTTTTACAAGGCGTCCTGAGGACTGCAGACTGCTACAAAGTCCAAGAAAGAAAGGACCTCACATGAACAATGATTAAACAAGCACGAAGAACAATACTGCCCGAGAGAAATCACAGCCAGAAAAACTCCCTGCCGGCTGTTGGAGTACCTGGTGGATTTATGGCCAGCAGCCCTTCCCGGCTCGAGATAACAGACTTGGGTGTGGGGGACTTTGCTGTCAACACGCAGCCTAGGACTGAGCGGTTCTGGCCTCTCTCTACACCCCCAGGGCAGGGACCCCCAGGGCAGGGACGCAGGGTGTTCTCTGCCCCCGGGATGGAGACTCCAGTCGGCGGCAGAAGCAGGGGGCGGGCGCTAGAATGACCTGCCTCACTCCTGCCTGCCCTTTGGACGCAAACCTCCCGAATCCCCCCCCCGCTTCCCTTCGAAGGTCTCAGCCCAAGCAGACCTCCAGAGCCAGCGTGGGCTGGGATGGGCCCTGGTCTGCTGACCCCATGGCCCTGGGCAGCCCCGACGGCAGAAACCCAGCAGGTAAGGGCGGAAAGTGGCTGTCACACAGCTGAGTCCTTAACCTCCAGGGAAGTGGGGCCCCCTTGGTCCTGCCCCACCTCCACACGCTCGGGTGTAACACGAAAGTGAGAACAGTGATCGGAGACGGACAAAGGGGAGCGCTGTGGGCAGAGAGAGGAGACAGGAAATAAAACTGCCAGCCTCCACCTTTAGTGCCTCCACCCAGTGTGGCCAGAGACATTCAGAGGCCCTGAGGGAACGGCGGTAACCAGGTTCCACTGCAGGCACCCACAGCCTCGTGTCACCAGGCACCAGCCCGTGTGAGGAGTCAGGGCCCAGTGGGACGCCTGTCCTACCCTCCCAGCCCTGCTCCACCCCGTGGACGCAGCCCGCGGCCCCTTTCATGGATTCCATCCACCTCCCAGCTGGTCCTCTCTTTCCTGCTGCCTCTGTGGTTCCCAGCGTTCCTGTCTTGTCCAAACAACGCTGCCTTCTCACGACGTGTCCGAAGTAGGGCAGCCTCAGCGCTGCCATCCTGCCTCCTGTGACGTTTGAGACCCAGTTTGCTCTGGGACCCACTAGTTCATCTCCCTGGAGGTCCAGGGGCTCCGCAGAGCCTCCTTTACCATCCAACTCTCACATCCGTCCGTGCTGACTGGGGACAGAGGGTGTGACGGTCACAGCTTTGGCCTCCGATGGCACATCTGTGTTCTTGGGGACCTTCCCTGACTCTCCCACCGCCGCCCTGCTGAGTAGCATTCTGAGAATTTGTTAAATCTAAGGATAAATTTTTTGCCCAGGGTTTTCTCCTCTCATGCCCGTTTCCAGAAGCTTCTTGTTGGAATACGAATTCACTATATGAATTCACTACACACAGCTGCGGGCAGATGGGAATTTCCACACGTGCCCTGGTGGCCTTTTCCGTCTAGGTGTCTGTACACAGCCAGCTACTGTTCTCACGACCGATGAAAGTGGGCGCTGGACAGTACGGAGCCCCTTCCCCTGTGGCTGTGGGGTCGCGACATCGCACAGCTCCGAGTCCCAGCGGGCGCACGTATGGATGGAGACGGGGTATCCCTGCCCCTCCTAGGAGGTGGGCCGTGCCCACCCATCCCCTCGGGCCTGCTTCCCCGGAATGATTCGGTCGGCAGGGTGGGAGGTGGTGCTGCCTTGTGCCGAGTCCCCGAGACAGGGCTCAGCCCAGCCCCAGAGCTCGGGGCACAGACACTGAAAGGCGGGTCGGCACGCGGGTGTGTCAGCCTGGGGCTCGTGTATCTCCTCCCATCGTGGGCGTGTGCCGACGACCGACCCTAAATCCAATGGCAGATACCGGCGCTGGGCACTACGGAGACGGGACGGAATGTGAGAGCTAGTTCTGCCTGTCAAGCACACGTTAGGAAGAAACAAAACAAAACACACCAAAACAAGGAGCTCTTACCCTCGAGGAACTCACAAACGAATGGAACAAACAAGACGCATCGTTGGTCTGTGGAGCTGATAATTAGAATGTGAACATCCCTGCCTACCTTTATGTATACATGCGTGCATTTCCACATCCTTAGAAGACAGACTGGAAGCAGCTCACGTGTGCGAAGGGCTGACCGTGGAGACACCAAGGGAAGTGATGGCAGAGAAACAAACTAAGCAAGGACAGGACCAGCCCCCCCAGAAGACGCCTGTGAGTGGTAGTCGAACCTCGACCTGAGCAAATGAGAGGCAAACTGTGAGAGACGCTAAGTGACACAGGTCACAGGAGAGTACCTCGGGGTGTGGGCAAGGTTGACCGACCTGAAGCAAAAATACTTTAGGGCAGACGAACGGGACGTGTTCTCCGGAGCGTTCCTCGCTGGGCGCTGTTTCACCGACCACTGCGACCTGCTCCCTGTCCCCTCATTCAGAGCTGTCCTCTGTCTAATTAAAGTGACGCTTGCACAGGTTATGACCGGGCAGACGTCGCCAAGCCATGACACCAAAACCCTTTAACGCGATGGATTTCCTTTGGTGGGTTGGAGCGTCCGGAACGTGTGGAAGCTCGGTTGTCGTTTCTGGACTAGGGGCGTCTGTAGCCTTCGGCTCCCGGGCACAGACTTCCAGGAGCACGGCGGGCCCCTCCCCTGGACCCCCGTGATTGAGGTGTGAGCCGAGGAGGGCTCGGGCTGCCCTACACCAGGGGACGTGGACCCACCCCTGAAGTTCTTGGGGAAGGAAGGGACAGACTAGGGCTGCGACTACAGTGAGGTGTCCATGCCGTGTCTTCCTTTGCGGGCTGCGTTTCAGAGCCAGAAAAGAAAAAAACACAAAACTTCCTAGAGGCCAAAACGTCCTTGGGTCCTCTTGGCCGGCGGCTCTGCGCAGGCAGTGGGCCAAGGGAAGGAGGAGAGAACCAGGGGCCTGGACATCACTCGTTCAAATACAAGCAGGAGGAGGGCAGAGGCGAAGGCACAGTGACGGGCACGGCTGGGAACAAAGCCTTCCGGGAGCACTGCTCTGCCTGGGTCCCCGAGACGGCGGAGGACACAGTCCGCTCACCCAGTTCAAGCTCTGTCTCCAGGCCGTGGTGCCGAGTGGACGGATGGACACTCTGTGTCTCAGAGACACCGGCGGGGACTGGCGCAGGGTGGCCGTTTTTGGGTGCACCGCACCATTCCTGCTTCGTGCAGATGGACTGGTGGGGGGAGGGGGCCGGTCAGTTCTTCCCTTTCGGCAAGGAAGGGATTCAGCCAAACCAGGAAGTCGATTTATTTTTTTAAGTGACCTGACCGCCCACTTCCTGTTGTGTCGACAGACAGAAGCCCAGCGATGGGTGGCCAGCCACGCCGTCACGCCCAGCTGCCCCCGCTCCTGAGTGTTCAGGTGGGTGGGGTCCTGACCGAGGAACCAGAGCATCATGGTGCCGAGCTCGCGGTCCTACAACCAGCCCAGTGCATGTCCTCGCCTCGATGACACTGGCTGTTCCAGGCCAGCTAGGACACAAAGCCTCCCCTATCACTTTGGTGTGACCAGTGGGGGCTTCTCCTGCCAAAAATATGCTTCAACTGTTTCTTGACTATGATTCAGAACCTAGACGGTACCAAATAGTAACTGCAACTCACTCACAAGACGGTGTCCCTGAGAGATCCCCCTGAAGTGGGATCCAGCCAGGTGTAAGGCAGTTTTGGGTGTAGCTGCTGCGCTCAAACCTCTGTGCCGGGGTTGGTGGGAGGAAACCGTGACAAGTCAGGGGTGGGGACGAGCTGGGGACAGGGACATGTATGTAAGCAGCGCCCATGGGAGGACGGGGTCATAGCTATAAATTTATGATCGCCATGCGTCCCGGATTTTGTCAGAGAGTCCCAACTCCAAACAGTCCCGTGACCTCAAGCAGATGATTTGATGGCCTGGAGAGGGGCGGTAGTGGACCACAGACAGGGCAGGCAAAGCAGGGAGACAGGAGTCTGTGTGGAAAATGGTGCAACAGTCCGTCAGTTATAACACGGGAGGAAACTCTGTGTTTTTGGCACTCACAACTACTTTTGCCCCACCTTGTTCTTCTATTTGCTGAAATAAAAGAATAAGCAAAACAGTTCATATAGGAAAGAGGGCAGTTAATTCCAGATTGAAGCAACGGACGGAGGGTCTTGGAGTTAGCACCGAAGCTCACTCAGCCATGGCCGGTCACTGTGCGACAGAGCAGCTAAGCAGTGGGGCAGGTGCACCGAAGCACAGGTGTGGGGATGGAGGGAAGGGTCTGTGTGCCCGGGCTCCGGGCGTGAGCTGGGGGCAGGGCAGATGGAAAGGTGATAGAGGTGGGAACCTGTCCAGGAGCCCTAGCTCTTTCTGTGGGTGCCACGGGACGTGCAGAGTGCGTGAGCAAGTCAGGAAACCCAGGCTAACAGGTGGAAGGGACGTGTCCCCTGAAGGCACAGGAAGGGAAAGATCAGAGGTGACGTTGGTGATGAACACTGGTGTGTTCCCAAGCCGTGCCAGGTGCCCTGCGGAGTCTGGGAGAAACGCAACTTCCCGTGCGTTCATGGGGGAGATCGCCAAGAATGTGCCATGTGCAAGGGAAGGGGACCGACGAGAGGACTTGGAGGAAAACGGGGTTTCTGGGCTGGGGAGCGGGCAAGGAGCCGGGGAGAAAGCTGGCGGGGAGCAGTCGGAGAAGGACCAAGGAAGGAGTCTCAGGGACGCCAAGACTGGGTCAGCGATGAGGTTTAAGGTCAAGCATAGCACACTGCCTTTTGTTACGCCCCAAATCGGCATTGTTCTGGTATTAACAGATCAATGGGCTGGAGAAGTTTCTACCAAAGGGAAGGGCCTCACCTCTTCAGTAAAACCGCAGGTTGTGACAGCTTCTTCTCTAAAACTAACGGCAGGCGAGTGGAGTTTGGGTGGGTGTGAGCTTTGGGAGCTTGGCTGCAAGATGGAGAAACTTCCTAGAGGCTCCACCTGGCTTTAAAATCATTGTTTCCTCACGTGATGCCCACCCTTCTCTGTGGTAAGTTCACCTACATGACGTTCCTAGCTGTAAATTTAGGAACAGCATGATTATTCTCCTTAATCAGTGCTGGGGGAACAGGAACACCGCATATGTGGCCGTTTTAATCCTTGACTGGCTGGTTTGCTGAATTATCAATGCTTTTGATAAGTTAGCAGAATGGGAAATATTCGTGACCCCCAAAGTACATGTAGAATACAATATGTTCCTCGAGAGAAGAGGTTTGCCTGGGATCTTTGTGCCGAGTGTCCAAGTCCTCAAAGTCGGCTGCCACGTAACTGCCACTGGGTAGGAATGCACTGGCCAGAGGAAGGGACCCGACAACATCTGACTCCCCCCACACCCCCGGGGTAACTAACCTGTCCCTTTACTGCTCCACCATGTCGGCCGTCAGGACCTGGGCCCCTCCCTGGAGCTCCCCTGGGGCTCCCGCAGGCACTGTGGTCACATGTGACCCCGACCTCCTGATCCAGGACAGTTAGTGGCTGGCCAGAAATGCGCTGAGTGTGTAAAAATTCCTATCTCGCCGTTGGAACTGGTGTCAAGACTGGGTCGCTCACATATTTAAATTTTAAATTACTTAGAAATGGTAAGAAACTTAGAGGAAACATCAAATGAGAATTGGTTTGAGAATTATTTGAATTACAAATGAGAGTATTTGCTGCTTCAAAAGAGGCGGCTTTGGGGTTAACGCTTCCAGATGAAATGAATCGGTTTGAATTTCAGAAGCATAGTAAATGGAATGATTGTATATATTTCTTTTAAAATTCCTTCTCACTCTGCCACACCCTGTTTCTAGGTTAAACAATAAAAATTGCTTCTGTGTTGACAAAATATGACCATGAAGTCACAATACTATTTCACACAGGTGGTCGGTCGTCTGATATAAAGTTACCACCAGCAATCTGAGTTTCGGAAACAACAAGTGGTAGAAAAATTGTGACTTTTTCCCTTTAAATGAAAATACATGCCATTATTTAAAAAGTAGAATTTCTCAGTCCAAAACCTTCTAGAATGGAAAACTCAGAGGCATATGTCTAGTCTGAGGTTAGTTTCTTAGGGCTTATGCCAGAGGGGCATCTTAATTTCCGGGGGGAAAAAAAAATGCTTTTCAGATAGCTTGCATATATTTTTACATTAAAAACTGATTAATAAATATAAAAGCTTTGTAGATTCGCAGCAAGTGTTTGGGGGGCTTAGGTTGAAAGGCTGACAACTAATTATAAAAGCTTGCCAGGATGAATCAATTACTCAGATCAACATTCGGTGCCTGTTACATATGTAAACACGGGAATTGTATTTCCCCGAAGCCGTGTGCGGAAAGCACGAGTCGAAACCTCCCCACGTGAAATGGGAAGGCATAGCATCTCCACACATTATTAAACACCTTTCCCCATAACGAGCTGGCTTTGCCGTGCCCGTCAGACCCGTCGAGGACGGGTTTACTTCTCCAGTCAAATTGCTAGTTTCCCACTTTGTTCGAGGGTTTCACAATGACAAATGCGAGCCAGATAATGAACTGATACAAGGTCCCCTGGGGCAAAGCATCAAACGTGATGGTAGCCATGACGACAAGAAGAAGTCGTGTTTTGTCCTTTAGGGGACTTTCAGAATTGGACCCATAACGACGACGACGTGGCTCTCTAGGTTGTAAACACGGCAGTCTTTCAGACGGCGCGTCTCTCGCGCACAGGTTTCTTTCCAGCGTGTTTCCCACAAGCCAGAGATTTTCCTGGACTCGCAGTAATGACGATCTCTTCCTACAAACAAGCTTTCGGGGGAGCGGCTGCCCGTCCACGCTGTGCCTTCCTCCTTCCGGCATTTAGGAAAAAAGAAAGCTCTTTAAATAGAGTCACACCACAGGGAGACCAGAACTAGATGCAACCAGACACCTGCTGACAAACAGTGACAAATCCCACTGCCACGGCGGTGACCTCCACTTAGTCAAGATTTAATTAGGGGCATAATTAAGTCAGTGGAACAGAACACTAATGAGTGGTTTTTTTTTTTAATGCGGGTAATTACACATACAAATACAAAGTGTGGCGGAGACCTAGAGGTGCCATTAAAATGAGCAGCAGAGGATGACAGAGTGAAGTTGGCCTCTTCCACGGCTGTTAGGAAAAAAAACTTGAACAGGTCTCAGGTTGGATAATGCTCGGACAAGTTTATGTTGGCTTCACGCTGGGGGCGTTTGTCATTCTAATTCTGCAACAATGAGCAGCTCCGTGTGCTGAGGTCCCGGCCCCAGTGGCTTTGAAGCCTTTCTGTGTTCAGCGTTTTGTCCTGCTGTAAACGAGCAGCAGGAGCCCCCCGCGTCTGCCAGCACTGGGCTTCCTGCGGATCGGCTTAGAGAGGGGTCCCTCTGAGCTGGGACGTGGACAGATGTGGGGGGCTGAGTCCCTGCCTGGTTCAGAAGGAGCTTGCATTCTGTGTGCTCCTTTGATTGAAGCCTGGCTGTCGGCGTGGACACAACCACAGGACCGCGGTCCAGGGGACGGTAAAGAGGACTGAAATTAAGTTGGTGACTTTTCAGATATGAAAAAGAGGCATTTAGGTCACAGGCAAAGAAGTGTCCGGTGACCACCGATATTCTGTGATTGAGCAGCGTGCCTGCATCTTCTGCAGGTTTGTTTTGGCCCCGCCCTCCCCCCTCACCACGGGGTTGGGGGGGGAGGGCGGGGGGCTGACATGGCCAGCAGTTTTTTTATCCACTGGTCCTAGCAACAAGTGGATGATAGACAGGCTCCCTTCATCACGACGCCCATCACACGACTCTACGTTGCTCCTGATTCTGAAGCTTTCCTTAAAGAAGGTATCAGATCTTCCTCCTGCCGGCCGCGAACAGATCTCTGCAGTCTTCCTGGTCCAGACCACGCTTTTTGGTATTCCAGAGGCAAAAGGAGGGACAGCTTTATAGGCCTGCACAGCCGGTATTCTCTGCGATGTGTGATCAGCCACCCTGGCAGATGGTCAGAAACCCATCTCTCCCCCAAGGGCTGGGCTTGCTGTGTCTGCATAAAGATGGGGTGGGGTGCCCCGCCAGTGTCTGCGGGTCTTTCTGTCACCTGTCATGCAGCATGTCTCTCGCTCAAAAATTAAATGCCCATTGATCCTCGTCTGCTGTCAGGTTGTAGCCCAATATTAACTTCTTAGAAAGACCGATGCATCTCTGGTGATCATGGGAAGTTTATCCGTGTGAGGAATTTGCTTTTGACGAAGCCATTTGGGATAGAAATGTCCACACCTGGGGTTTTGACATTTTATATGGCGGTGTGAGTGCTTGCCAGGCACAAGGGCACCGGGACACAGAAGAACTGGGAAGAAAACCCATCTTCTGTTTGGATCGTGAGTTGATGGAGCTCCTTTTCCCCTTCACGCTCACCGTAAAAGTCAACATTGCCTCCCTGACAAGGCTGGCGTCCGTTCTCAGGATCTACCAAGTCAAAGTTCCATATACACATCCCAAACGGGCGTTCGTAATTAATTTCAGATCCCTCACAGATTGAGGCAGCGCCGAATTCCTAATGTGTCAATGAATATTATTAAATCCGTGGACACGAGGAGGCCGGGGCCAAGGGCCTTTGGCCGTCGGAGATGTAACGCAGCTTTTTAGAGGCCACGCGGGGTTAATTCGAGTGGCCGCTGCCATTAATCTCGTGCCCCGCTGAATTCGTTTGTCACACGCGAGCCCTCCGACGCGGTTTTTGGTAGCGCTGCCCAGTGGCTCTGGCAAATCCATCTTCGGTCTCCGTGTGGAAGCATCTTTTTCCAGCTGCCTGTTCCCCGCCCCACCCCCACCCCAATCACTTCAGAGCCATTTGTCAAAAGCTCCGGGGGGGTACGAAGCAGCTGTTTGGTGGCGTCCACCTTCCACGTAAGTGACGTTCGAAACCCAGGCCCAGCTCCTGTCTGATCCCCGACACCCCTCGCACCCCCTTTTTGGGGGCAAAGCCACCCTCATCAAGTTAGGTGCTAATGAACGCAAATGGCTTTCACCCGCCTTGCCCTCTGGGTTCGAAAGGAAGGGCCAGAACAGCAGCGGCGAAGCCCCGCGCCCGCCGCTGAGCCCGCGCGCCCTGTCCGTAAAGGCCGGCGAGAGGTTGGAAAGCTCAGCAGAATTTTTATGTACAGGAGCGGGCCCACGGAAAACTCACACGCCATAGCCGATTGCGGACAGGGGGCCATCTATCAGCAGACAAACGCAGGAACTCCGGAATGTCTCTGCTCAAATGAAATAATATATCTTTGAAAGCCAATGCCCGTTTCAGGCCCGAGGCCCATATATCAAGTCTGAGAGGCTGGTGCAATGGCTGCAGGACCATTAACCTTCCACCTGTTCCCCTTGTCCTTCAGGATGAGGCCCTGCCCTTGGATTTCCTCCTGCCCCTGTTCATCTTCCGGCGCGGTGTAAATGTGAAGCAGCGGGCCCGGGAAATAATTCAAAGGCAATGGACCAGGGGCACGGTTACAAATCTCTGCCACTGGCACTGTGACTTATGCAGGCAGTTTGTCACACATGAGCCAGGTGACCTCTGTGACATAACAGAGAAAAATACCCCCGGAGATCGAAGGCGGGCTCTGGAGGCTCTGGGGCTCTCTGCTCCACAGCCCGGTGGGCTTCTAGTCTCCCGGGATGTCCCCTTCTTCCAGGAACATTCGTGCAGGTGACGCCGGGAAGACAGGGCAGGGACTTCCTATTGAAATCACGTCTGTCAGAAACCGGGGGCTTCCCGGGGACACCGGGATTGGAGTTTCTGTTCTGTTGATACTGCCTTCCACGCGCCGCAAACGCCAGAAACAGACAACGCGAATCTGCTTTCACCCTAAGGTGGCGGCGAAATGAATAGAATTAGAAAAATGGGAGCGTGAGTCCCTGAGGACCCTGTCAGCAGGAGAACTGAGGAGCTACAGTGAGGGAGGTAAAGAGAAAGTTTTGCTCAGGCTGAGTGGTTTGCTACGTCATGCACAAGAACGAATCACACGGGTTTAGTGACTTATAAAAAAAACACATGGCAATAAAGGATCCGGAGGGACCGTGCGTGTGAAAGTACAAAACCCAAAGCTTTCCACAAGTGACACTGGAACTTGGGAAAATGCAGTCTCGCCGATGAATGGACTCAAGAAACACACAGATGTGTACTGGAAGGAAGCGACCACTTTAAATATTCCTAACTCTGGACTGGAAGGAGTTTCTGTTCACTACTAAATGCCTGCTCCCTCCAGTCGCCCTGGGCGTTGCGTTGGAACTGGGTATCCCTTGTCCCTAGGCCCCTTATTGCCATGGCAGGGGCATTTCACCGAGAATTTTTCGTAAGTTAAATACAACCCCTGCACCAGTCTCGGCTCCCTGAGTGACAGGTACCTTAGTGGATTCACTTCCTGTTCCAAAGCAAGGGCAGGCGCTGGGACAGAGGCATCCTTGCCACCCTGTGCCCTCCTTGGGCGCACACAGTGTCTCTTTCAAGTTCATACCGGTCTTTAGTTGGCCAGTGTGTGTTGCCGTCCCTCATACGTGCTGATACCACGCATCTAATTTCTAACATGTGGAAATGTTAGGAAATAAAAATAATCAACCTAAAAATACCCCACTAGAAGTTCTGATGCTAAAGCAGACCCATTACAAAATACCTTTGCAGAAACGCGAGGATCCGCAGCTTCTCTCTGTGGGCGTGGGGCTGTCACCCTGGGGACCCAACCCCTGAGAAGCTGCGGGGTTTTCACACAAACTCTCCCATTTATGTGTTTCCCTGGGAAGATGATGCCTCTTTTTCATCCACTGCCCAGAGGTGTTTGCAATTCAGAGAAGTCCCTGAGAAGTGATTGCTAACAAAGCAGAAATGGGGGGGGGGTGGTCCTTGAGGTTTTCACCCAACTAGAACCAAAACCTGGGCTGGCCCTGAAAGGCCCCAAGGTCACCCAGCCTGACCATTGCCTTCCAGAGACAGAAAAGGTGGAGCACAAGGGAGCCACACGCCCCGCTCGAGAAGGGGACAGTTGGCAGAAGCCTCTCCCTGCGCTAGACTGCCCTGATGCATGCCAACAGCCCCCAACACCCTCGACTCTCCACAGCGGTTCACAAGCCAGCTTTTGTTTTGTGTCCCTGAGAGCCCTTTTCCTGGTGTGTGCAGAAACCCTAGCACACGAAACAGCTCTGCATTTAAAGTAACAAAGCGTTCTTCTTCGCGATGGCCGTGGGCATCTGTTTTCGGAATAAAGGCCCCCAGGCTTCCCTTTCTGGACCGCAGTGGTCTTTACAGAAGCAGCATAAGAACGATGGAAGGTGCCTGAACCTGTGTCCAGTTCGCTTCCTGTCACTAACGGCGACACGTGTGTGTCATGAGACATGGCGGGTCTGATGTTCAGGGAGCTCTGCCGTGCCGGTTTCGTCGTGAGCACAGTTTCCGTTTCTCTACAAATTAATATTTAATTGGCCCAGATTAATCCACTGTCTGACAGCATCAGCTGGTGTGTGGCCCTTCGCAAGAGTCATGAAAATTTCCAACCCCACTCATGCAACGCCACCTATTACCAATAAATATGTTTCTACTTAATGCCTGCTTAGTTTGAATTCTCCACTCACATCACTCACAAAATAAAAAAAAAAAAAAAACAGAGTTATTTACAAAAACACTAAGCAGGGCATGCCATTCATTTATCTGAATTTGCAGGTAGAAATAAGGTATTTAACATTTCCAGTAAACCACCTAAAATAGTCCGTTCCTTTTAGAAGGAAATGCTGGACCCCAAAATGGAAAAGATACTCTAATAGTTAAGTTATCCTCACGTTCTAGGATTTAAAACAAATAAAATATGGTTAGCCTGCAGCCAACAAAAAAATTCCTGGGCATGAATCACTGCCCACATTCTTTTCCATCCACAAACAATTTCATTTGGGGAAGTTGCCACATCGTATCGACAGTGACAACAAATAGCATTGTCCCGTGGACATCTGTTTCCGACTCCCACACTGATACTGTGGCCAGCGTGTAGGAGCCGGTCTCTCTTCACAAGTGGCTGAGCCCAGAGGAACTGGGAAGCACGGGCGCTGATTTTATTATTGGAACACAGGAAAACTTTATCACTGTGCTGGGAAGTTCTGCATCTTTTGAAATATTGGAGCCGGGGTTATGTTAGCACATTAAGCCACATGGAAGGCTACTTCTGAGGAAAAGGGAGGGGAAAAAAAATGGTTTCTTGTCTGTTCTGTCCTTGGGCTGAAGTTCCCACTCACCTTCATCTGAAGTCCTTGCCCACCCTCAGCTGAAAACTGTTTTGTTTTTTAAAGATGTTATTGAGTTGAGTTTCTTGTTCAAATTGAAAGGACCGAATACCAAAGACATTCTAAGCCAAATATGACAAATAAACACTATTGTTTCTAACAAAAATCAAAAGACACCAGGATGGCTTTTATACACACTTGTGTTTTTTTCTAAATTCAAACCACCAAGCTCCTATTTTCTGAAGCCCTGGGCACAAGGGCTCAGAGCCTCCTGGCGGCAGGACCCTCGCTGGGTCTGACGAGGTAAGGGGAAGAATGCAAGGGGGTGGGGCAAGCATGGGGAGGCGGCCACAGGGCACTGCACGGGACTCTCTCCTCTGCCCTTGAACTTGGGCTCTACGTCAATAACCCTGCAAGTGCACGGGGCAGCTTCCTGCTCTGCTTTACACCTTTTCTGTGTGCGGCATTTCCTCCCAACAGAAGCAACAGCAGAGGTGCAAGGTGCTCACCACGCTGACTCTAAATTGATGTCCGCTCACGTCATTTGCCCGCCCCAAGTTCATCTGCGCATTGCCGCAGCACAGAGGGTTTTTCTCCTGTTTTGTGGTTAAAGTGGCATTGGGTATGAATGGACGTGCTGGGGTCGGGGGAGGTGCGGTCAGCCTCGGACTTCTCTGTGTTTTTTAAATGTTCCTAAAAGACGCTGGAACGCAGCATCTAACATATTGTTCACCTTGTTCGACACCGCATGTAGGAAGCGCTCAAAAATATCGGGGATAAATCACGAAATGAAATCATCACAGAGCTGTCTGACCGAACACGGGAAATAATAAAATTCTACGGGTGAGAGAGAATTCTGGTCCTTATTTTGCTTAGAAGATGATCTCTTTTTAAACCAGAATACACCTAGGGCTAGGGAAGAAGTAATTTATGCTTAAAAGAGGATCTTCTTACTATGTTTAACATCTACAAAATTTCATGTCCTGAAAATTACCAAGAACAGGCGGATTTTAGAAATGATGACTATCATTACTACTCACAGGGAAATGTATCTGAATTCGGGGAAGTTATTTACTCTCCATCTGATGCTGGTCTGGACGGGCGAAAAACCCAGCGTAATGAACGTGCTTGTGGTTAGTGTTTCTCTTGCTTTTCACGGCGGCTTTACAGCCAGTTCTCAAATGGTGATGTTCCCAATTCTTGTCAAAAAAGAGAAAGATGAATGCATGACCAGAAATTAGAAGCTGTGTAGTATTTGTGCACCTGAACCTTCTGGGATGAAAATGAGGTCAGGAAGAGGTGTGCGGGGTGTCACATGGGACAGCAGCGGTCTGCGTGTGCTGTGCTTCTCCGTCTTTTTCACGGCCTCCGCCAGTTCCTCACTGGCCTCCGGCAACGTGAGCACAGCATTTCTGTTTCCTCTGAGGCTTTCTTCCAGACTCAGCTGATTCCAACGGCCGTCCTGTAGGTTTCCCTGGTAGCCCCTCCACAGACGGGTAGCTCTGCCCTGGGTCCGCCGTGCACAGGTATCATCCCTGTGATACATTCTTTATAAACTGTAATGATGAATTCACCAGTCTGTCCCTCCAGGTATTTTTAGGTACTTTGTCTCCCCACTGCTTGGCAGTGTGACTGGACTGTTGGGGGCTCCATTGCTGTTTGCTGCACCCATCCGTCAGGAAAATGGGTGCAGGGATCACACAAAGCTCTGTGCAGGTCCTGGAGCTCCCTGGCATCTCAGGTGAAAAGGAGACCTGCCTCCTGGTCCGGGGCTGTGCCCCAGCGCACCTCACCCCCTTCCGCCTGCAGCTGCGTTACCCGACCCTCTGTGGGTGCCATCTCCTAATAACCAAATAAGCTCACAACAGGGCAGTAATCAGGGCTGACTTCAGTGAGGAAGTGCAGATAAAATTCTTTATCACACCTCGTGTCCCCAGAGGAAACATTGGCCTGCCCATTCCACAAACACGCTGGTAAAAGAATTTCCTTGGCAAACAGGCGGCATGGAAATGTCCTTTTTAAAAACCCATTAACCCCCTCAATTCATGAGCTCGCTAGAAACATTTCCTATGCAAGGGAATACAAGGCTCACCACGATGCTCTTCCCTTTCTATTTCTGGAATCTTCTTTTGTTCACTCATGCTAATAATAGAGGCAGAGCTGGGGGGTTATTTATAGTCCCCTGAGCAACAAGACTCTGTGAGTGCTTTATTCATGTGTAGTTCCTGTGTTTCTTGTTACCTTACCTTTCTGGTAATTAAAAGTATTCGTCCAAGAATTTATTTAGTAACACATCACCTGTAAATAGCTTTTCTTTTAATATATGAAAATCTATATTTAGACTCAATAAAATATTTTACTCCCATTTCCGATGCACTAAAAACAGATTTCAACGGGGGGGGGGGGGGGGGTATTCGACTGTGTTTTCCTTCCAAATTTTACACGAAACATAACTTGACCTTTCGATGTTTTGCTTAGAAGAATCTCACTTTCTGGGGTAAGTCATGTCTTCTCAAATCACTCAAGGTTTGTCTTTTGATATTGAAGCAAAATTGCCGTTAACAGCCAATCCATGAGGAATTTATTAATCAACAAGCCATTGAGTTAAAAACATATTGGATTTCTATATGATATAGTTAGAAAATATAACATTTAAAAATGCCTTGTCTTCCCCCAATCCCTTAGTCCCCAAATTGCTGACCGGAATACACATCTCTACAAACAGTCGCACACAGAAATTCCCTTTGAAGCCAGTGCGTTTTCCGATATAAGAAGCATCCCAAATCAGAAAGATCAATTTGGCTACCTTTCCTTCTGCGATTCCTGTACCTGGATTTCTGACGAGGCTGGTAGACCCCTCCCCTTTCTCAGCATTGGGGACAGCCACAGCAAAGAGAAATCAATTTCTACCCCGCATCTAGAAGACACAGAAACGTGTATCTGCGGACCAGCCCCTAGCGCCTTGCATTACCCGGTTAGACTGGTTTAGCCTCAAAGTCAAGGCAGGTGGGGGATGACCCTTTCAAAGTGTCTACATTTCAGACCCTTGGGGAAAAAGGTGTGCTACGTCCGAGGACAGACTGGCTCTGTCCGGGGCTGAGACGCTGAGTCACACAGGTGGCTCCTGCTGTCCTGCAGTGCCATGAAGGGAACGTCCGCTCAGCTTCCCACCACAGCTTCCACACCCACTAGAGTGGAGATAATTAGGATTTTTGTCTAAAGATCTATTGAGAGAAAGAGCCAGCCATTAATTTGAGCATTCCATCTTAAAAGCCCTTTTTTAAATAGAAATACTTTTTCCTCCTCTGCTCTAAAACCGATCAAACTGAGAATGAGGAAAAGTGGGAGCAATTACGTGGCCGTTATTCCCCGATTCTCAGTTGGGGATCATTCGACATCTCCGTGTGCCCCGCACTCAGAGGTCAGGGAACAATGGATTGGGGACACCATGGTGCTATGCCATCTCAGTGTGTTTTACCGACTTTATTTCAATCAAGGTAAAGCAAAATAAACACTCCTTAGCTCAGAACCATTTGGGCAGCAAACTGCTTTCAGACATCAGCTGGTGATTGTGATATCAGGCTTTTTTCAGCTCCTGACCGAAGCGGGGTGGGGCTCAAGGCTGGTCCAAGTTAGGACTGCAGAAGCCCGTGAAGTGATCTCCAGATTTTAGCTCCTCTCTCAGAAGAGCTCAGGTTTTTGTAAAATGTGCAAAAGGGAAGATGTCTATGCTTGCACTCTCTTTCACCCAGAGCTTCCTGAAAGGCCGGAGCTCCAAGGTCCACAAAGCTGGGACCGGCTTCTGCTATAAATGACCCCTGACTTGGGCCCAAAAATGAACGGGCAGGAACTTGTTTCGACCACAAAGATGTCAGACAAAAGCATATCAGGTCCCCCCCCCCCCGCCGACCCCCCAATGTCTGGAGTAAATGAAGTCAGGTACTTAGTAGTGGGAGACTAAGCTCCTTTTGGAATACGGGGAGATTTAAGAATTAGCATAGATAAAACACTCATTATTAGCAGAGTTATCGATTCTAGCATGTATGACATATTCATGCTCATCTATAATGTTGTAGATAAATCCCTGGATTTGTTTTCTAATCCAAACGCCGCCCAGAGCTCTTTGTGGCGGGGAGAGAAGCATCAAAAAAAACCTAGCTTGGGTATCCTGTGTTACCGCAGGAAAAAAATGGAAAAGGTCCTTAACAGAGCAACAGAGGTCACTAAGGGATCAGAGAGAAAGCTCAGAAAGAACACTTAAAGGAGCAAGTTCATCCTCAGAAAAAGGGCCGAGGATGAGGAGAGACTGCACCCGTGTCCAGGCACTGACCGCCTCAAGCTTTGGGTCCTGGTCTCCTGTAGTCTCTGTTCTCAAGAAAGAAAAATGCTCTTAGCAGCAACATCCAACCTTTTAAACCAAGGGGTCCAAAGTGCCCCCCTTCCTTCACCTCAGAGCCAGTCTTAGATTGGGGTGCCCTGGGTGACCGGCACCTCACGTTCCGGAAACTCAGTTTCCCTGTGTGCCACCCGATCGAATTTACAACCTGGCCAGTTTGTCAGGCCCAGGGTCCCCTCTGAACAAGACTCCTTGGACTTGATCCCTGAAGGACGTTGGGGTCCCTCTGTGACCGAGCGTTTCTGGGTTTTCATGTGGCTGCAACCCGAGTGACCATGCCTGAGGTTTGCCTCGACCAAAGGGCTGCCGCCGGTCTGGGTGTGTGAGGGACGCAGAGGGCGTGGCCCACACTGCCGAGGGACATGCACTGAGGTGGCCTGGAAGACAATGTCTTCATTCACCGCTGTCAGCTCTGACTTAGGTGGCCGGGGACTTGTGGGGAATCCTGGCCTTTGAGAAGAGCTTGACTTTGTATCGGCCCAGGGTGGCTTCGCTACGTTCTCTCGAACAAAAGCGGGGGTTGGGAGCAGTCATGGTGCCCCAAGGGGGCACCTAAGGACAAGTTCTGGCGGCTGGCTCCATCTGTCCAGGGAGCTTTGTTAGGGAATCTGCGGGCCTTGCTCCTGGGGACTCTGGGGCCTGTCTCCACACAGGGCTCTCAGTGGCTGAAGCCAAAACCTCCTAATCTCGCTAGTCTCATCGTTTTATCCCGAAGCCTTTGTAGACAAATTCCTCTGCGTCCACGTCCACGTGTAACCCAAGTGCACCCACTGCTGCCGTGTCCGCAGTCCCACCCCCGGTCAGAGCTCCCTACCCCTCTTTCTGGGTTCGCTGCACACCCGCTCCCTTCTCGCTTCCTCGCCACCCGTTTCCCTCCTGCAGCCCGAGCAGCGTTCCTTATAGTGTGAACCCGATGAGGTCACTCCATGGCTTAAAACCCTCCTCTGATTTCCAGGGCCAAATGGACTAAAACCCAAGCCCTGCCTGAGCCAGACCGGGTCAGCCTGTCGGGCCTCATCCAGAGCTGGTCTCTGTGGCACTGGCTGTCATCAGGGCCCCTGGAGACACTGAGGGCATTTCCCCCTCGGGGCTGCCGCACTCGCTGATCCTGCGCCTGGATGATGTGGCTCTGGATTCAGCACATCTTCCCTGCTCTTGAGAGCTGAGGGCCAGTGTCAAATCTTTTTTTTTTTTTTTTAAAGATTTTATTTGTTTATGCTTAGAGAGGGGAAGGGAAGGAGAAAGAGAGGAAGAGAAATATTAGAGTGTAGTTGCCCCCTGCTGAGGACCTGGCCTGCCATCCAGGCCCGTGTGCCGTGACTGGGAATCGAACCAGTGACCCTTTGGTTCGCAGTCCAGTGCTCAATCCACTGAGCCACACCAGCCAGGGCACCAGTGTCAACTCTTCAGAGCTGTTCAGAGCTGAACCCCTTGGACTTCACCCTCCCTGTACCCACTCGCTCTTTTGTTCTATCAGTTCTTCCTCCTCATCTTATTATTATTATTATTATTAGTCTTGTTTCCCTCCCACTGGAACGTGAGCCCCAATGAAAGCAGTTTCCTTGTTGCTCTTCTCACGACAAGTGTCCCTGGATCTAGACCAGGCCTGAGCAAGGTGGGCATTTGATTGACACGTGTTGAGTGAACGGATGAATGCTCCACTGGGTGGGACGTGGGACCTGGGAACAGGTCACTGGAGAAGTGGACATGTGGTCACTTCACATACACTGGGCTAGACACCCCCCTGCCCCCCGTATGTGTGTCTTAGAGGGCTGTTTGGTGCCGTCGAACTGATCACGAAATAAACAGCAGAGGGTCCATCCGAGGTCAAAAGAAAACAAAACCAAATCATTTATGTATTTTTTTTGTTAAAATGTTTTGACGTTTTAAAGCATTACATTTGCTTAAATTCAACACAAACCAAGAGCCAAGACCTCAAGTGCCTACATGAATGGAAGCTGGCGCTCACCGAGGAGGCAGAGTCCCACTGCAAAGCACCAAAGTGGCCAAGGACACCCAAGACACCAACTGCACACCTTCTCTGCAGCAGCAAGGGAGGGACGCAGGACCTGCTGAGAGGCACTTCCGGCTAAATGCCAGGAAACCAGGGGAAAGCTCTACCCAGGCCAGAGCCACATGGTCACCTGGTGGCACGTGCCCAGTGGTCACTCCGGTCCATTTCCAGTGCCCTGGTCCCCGTCCCTAATTTCCCTTTGCCTCGGAAAAAACCACACAGAAGAATCTGATGTCAGAGCCCTGGCTCACCTGCCCGCTTGACCACTTCCAGCTTCCTCACATGCTGGCCCTCATGGCCACAGGAATGACATAGTCCCCCCTGACCCTCCCCAAGTTCAATGCCAATGCCTCTGTGTTTTGCACGGGTCTTCCTCTGCTACGAAAGCCTCTCCACACCCTCATTCCCACCTGCTCATCAGGTCCACACTCCTGCTCACCCCCCAGGGTTCCCCATCAGTGTTGCGTCCCCCTCCTTGACCACACCGTCCCCTGACCCCTCTCTCTGCTTTAGGCATCCTTAGACTGAGGACATGATTCTCAGGCGGTGGCTTGCTGTCTACAAGAGTTAAATGGCAGTTGTCAGTTCACACAGAATCTTGGCCATCAGTGCATGTGTGGTGGGGGTCGTCTGTGTGTCGGTCACACGTACTGGCCCCCGAGTTGGGCTCCCACTGAGGAAAGTGCCGGGAGAACGCAGTTGTTTGGGGGATTGCCACCTCCACCCTAATCCCCACTCATTCAGCACAGGGGGGCACCCTCAGTAGGAGCTCAAACACTGGACATGTGCTCCTAGGCAGCGACTCAACAAGTGAACAGAAACCAAACCTGGCCTAATGTGAGGTCACAGCAGATCAGTGACACGAGAGAAGCCTTAGGGACACTTGCGGGTGGGACTCAGCTCGAAAGAAAAATGCCACATTGGGTGAAAGGCACGCATACTGTGTTTTGAGCCTTTTTAAAAGCTACAGCCTCAGTTGGAGCCACCCAGACATGTGACTGGAATGAAGTTATATGTTCCAGGTGGCAAAGTGTCACCAATAAAACTACAGGAGTCACCCTCCGTGGTCAAATGAAACATCTGCGGAAACATTCTGAGCCACAAACCCCAAACCGTTCATGCGTTTAAAGCAAGTCGTTCCCCGCCCGCCGGAAAAGCGAGGGCTCTCGTTTTCCCCACAGGGACCAGACGCGATTCAAATGCCCACAGGCCCCTCCTTGTACCCAAGAATCTCCCCTCTGTGATTTCCTCGCCGCACAGATCCAGGATGTTTTTGTTTCTCTCTCTCCAAAGACGGAGCAAGAATCATTAAAATACGGAATAACGTGTTTGCCGGCTAACGCCGCGGTTCACACGATGGGGCGTTTCGGAGCCGGCGCTCAGCTGCAGAGCTGCTCTTTCCGTGGCAGCGGCATCAGATCCGTCACGGAGAGGACGCCGTGGGAGCTGCCTTTCATCAGCCCCGCCAGCTCCGAGCCGCTTTGATACTGGGCCGGGCGGATCTGAGGCTCTTCAAGCTGCCCTATTACGTTTGATTAGCGAGTCAAAACAACAGAACGGCTTTCTGTCTCCCGGAGGACAGCCTGCGAAGAGTTCCCGTGCCAGCCCTCCCGCACAAATACCCATCTGTGCGGCTACTTCACAAGGGGACGTGTAACACTTCTTAAGTTTTTTGTTAATGAGGCGATAAACAAAGCCTCTTCTCCATCGCAACTGGAGATCAAGCGAGCAGGACCGTGAGGACGGACGGGCTGACGTTTGTGGCGGGTGCAGGGAGAGGGCGGTACAGAGGGCCTTCGGATGGACCAGCGTTTCAGCCCTGCCGGCGTGGCTCAGTGGGCTGGACCTCCTCTCACAGAGCGAAAGGTCACCAGTTCGATTCCGGTCAGGGCATGTGCCTGGGTTGAGGGTTCGGTCCCCAGTTGGGGTACCTGAGTGAGGAGGCAACCGATCAATGTTTCTCTCCCTCCCTCCCCCTCTTGCGAAAAACGAATACATAAAATCTTAAAAAACAAACAAACAAACAGAATGAACCACATGTCAGAGAACATGTCTGAGAAGGCAACATGCACTCAGAATTCTAACTCAACAGGTCTCTCGTGTGTCCTGTGCTTTGTTCCCACAAAACTATGTTTTCCATTTGAATGAAATACTTGCCAGGTAAAATATTCAGTCAGCAGGTTATTCAGCACGCTGGTAGCTGACTCATGGGGGTGGCCCTGCTGGGGATGCTATGTCCCGTTGACCCAAGGCCTGTGACATCCGTGCTCCCAGAATGAAAGACAGAGCAGAGCGGGGTGCCTCCAAAGGGCCTGGATGAAGGGGGCACTCTGCCTCTGACATGCCCGCATACTAAGAGGCAGACTGTGGACCTCTCGCTGGCCAGTGGCCCTCTCCTCTGGGTAAAGAAAGGGCGTTCCCATGGAATTCAGAGTCGGATGACTTTGGTTGTCGAGTTAATAACCCTGATGTTGCACAATCCTACTGATGTTTCTAAATTTTCAAGGACACCTGGTTTCCTCTTAGTTTCCAGAGCGGAAGGGATGGCCACAGTGCCGCCAGAGAGCGCCGGGTGTGTCTCCAAACTCTGGGTCTTCCCGGAACACCACATGGGAAGACACGGAATCTGTCCCAGTGGTCACACCAGGGCACAAGGGTGTGACTTCCAAGGAGCAAGTTAAGAGGGAAGACCACACAGGTGCCCACGGTGGGACCGCGTGGAGTGGCGACCCCGTGACTCAGGCCCCCACCATTGCGCTCGGATGCCCCTCTCCCCAGCTTCTGGAAAACAAGAGGATTTTAACGTGGTCTTTGCATGACACTCAGTCACACGAGGTCCGCACTGGTTCACCTGCTGAGCCCGTGGCCTCCAAATCCCTTCTTGCCCTTGACTCTCAGCACCGAGCTGATGTCCCCACAAAAAATGCCACCGTGTGGTGTCACCTTGCATGCTGGACGGACCCAACGTGTTCTCTCTGCTGTCGGCGAATCCAGCCCATTTCTAGGGCTGACCGCTCTGCCCACAGTTTCTCTTGCCTTCCCTACCCCTGGCTCAGACCCACAGACTCTGGGCCGCCCTCCAAGACCCAGCGTGTTTCACGGCAGGGAAATGCAGGGGCAGCTGAGGGCAGGTGAACCCCCAACCGTGTGGCCCCTGGATCCACCACGCCAGGAGGCCTGGGGCAGAGGAGGGGAGGGGGTGAGCTGAGTGAGAGAGGGGAAGAGGAGCCGGGACAGGCAGACACGGCGAGGTGGCGGGGCTGGGGTGTGGAGCGAGTGGGGCACTGGGCAGGGGTTGGCGTCCCCAGAGGTGCTGAGCCCCTGGCTGCTCGAGCTGTACCTGCTGTCGGGGGACACAGGAGAGCAGAGGGAACTCGGTGTGAAGTGTAGACAGATGGACAGCCAGGGAAGCCCCAGCCGCTGGCAGCGGTGATGGAATGCGCATGTCTGCTCCCGAGTCGCATGGTGTCCTCGGGTTAGAGAGGAATGTCTTTAACGTGAAGAGTAGCTGAAACGCCCGATTTCTATGCGGCCATTCTGCAAATGGATGCTGAGCCCTCTGAGATTTGTATGACCCACTTCCCCAGAGGTAGGGGAATAAGTCAGGCAAAATCATTCTTCACTCAGCCTGGAGAAGGAAAAGGCCGACTTCACACCTCGTGGGCTCGGAGGACAGAGTCCTTCAAACGTGTGCTGAGGGGCGTCATGCAGGAATTATGTTCCTGGTGTCTTCTCTTCACCCATGACTTGACTTTGCACAGCAGTGGATACAGGCAGGGCCCAGGGGGCTCAGGGACTGGGGGGCTCCATGGCCCCCGACCGTGAGTGACTAACGTGGGCGGACTTCCCGTGAGACCCAGGGGCACTTTGTGTGCCCTGATTATTCTTGGCACACAGGAAGTGACAAGTTGACACCGGAGCTGCTGGGCGGCTGGCCAGGGAGGGGGCAGAGCCCGCCCAGGTCGGGGACCACACCGCCTGCCCCCCACTGGCCCCATTCTGTGTCCCCTCCAATCACAGCCGGCTCCACAGTGAAGGTCGAGGAGCTGCGGGGTCGCCTGCCTCTGCCTCTGAGGACACACGACTGACCCTTCTGGGCGGTTCCCACAGAGCCCTCCTCTGATTGAGGAAAGCCTGACACCTCCTTAGGCCCATTTAAGACCAACTGCTGTCTGCGGTCTGGGGGTGACACCGGTCCTGGAAGAGCTGTTAGTTAGTGCAAAGGGGCACAGCGAGCCGTGGTGGCGGTGGCCTTGATAAAGGAATTGACCTTTTCCAAAGACACCGCACCACCTCTCCGTCTGGGCGATGGCATTTCCGCCTATTGGCTGTGTGACTTGGGGCAAGTCAGCACTTGTCTCTAGGTCTCAGGACGTGGTCCCATCTTTCCAGCAGGACACTACCGCCTGCCCCTCGGGGCCCCGCCAGAATTAAGTGAGATAACACAGGTACAGACCTTAACGGTCCTCTGACTCACAGCAAAACCCAACAGATGGCGGCTGTTATTATCGTACGGACCCTGGAGCCCCCGGGGAAGCTGGGAGTCTCTTCTGTCCCCTAACCCTTCACCCAGGAAAGGGACTTCGTGCCTCCAGGCAGGACCTTGGCCGGATGTTCTCCCCACGCCTGCCTCATGCCCGTCCTTGTCCCCCTCGCTCCTGCTCCTCGAACCTCACACCGAGTCGCACGCCTTGGTTAACGTCGCTGAACTAAAAGGACTGACTTGGTTAAAAACTAGTTAGCAACCTTTCACGAATCAGCGAATGTGGTGTCCCTGTCACCCTGAGCATGAGAAGGGATGGACGGGCGTGGCCCCTGGCACAGGCGTGTCATTTGGGAGCAAGGGCTCTCACCCTCCCTGCAAAGGAGGTCTGGCTGAGCTCACGTCGCACGAGACCAGAGAAGGACCCGAGGGTGCCTGGCTGCACAGCAGGGACGGGGAGCACCCAGGCAGCTCCTTCTCATCATCCCCTCCGCCGCCTGGCCCAGGGCAGAGTGAGGGAAGCGAGTCTGTTCACACCCAGGCACCTGACAGCGGCCAGGTGAGTTCAAGTCCCAGCTCTCCCCACGACCCTAGGGGACAGCCAAGGGATGAGTGGGAGCGGGGGCTTAGCAAGCCCAGCATGAAGGCATGATCGTCGCCACCAAGGCTCCTGCCAACTAGCCCGGCCTCCAAGGAGAGGGCGGGAACGCGTCCACGTGGAAGCTGCCAGCACACAGCTGGCTGGTGCAGGCCTCGGGTGGGAGCCGAGCCCGGATTGAGCCTGCCTTGCAGAGATCCACTCCCTGAATGAAGTGAACGGAGCACTTGAGAGGAAGGATGACCGGTGTATCCCGGCTGTGGCTGCCTGGGTGACACCTCTGTGAAGGACACTGCGGAGGCAGGTCGTCACAGTCAGGTGGGCCTGTCCACTGAAGATCGAGCTGCCACACCCACGAGAAATGGCCAAGAAGAGCCAGCTCACTCGGTGGCTATGGAACGAGGAGCTAAAACTGTGGGTCCCTATGTCGATGGTAGACACATGCAGCGACACCAGTGTGAGCACATGACTCCCCAACATGCCCAGCCGGACCAGAGGCCCCTGTGCCTGGAGGAAGTCCTCAGAGCAGACCTTTGACACCTGAAGCCCTGAGAGACAGGGTCGCGCCTGCCATTCCAGCCTTGCCTCCAAGACCCCAAGACAAGAAGACGCCCGTGCCCACTTCCCGGTCAACCTGGGGTGGCTGCCCTGCTTTGACTCTGGTCCCACGGGGGAGCCGGCGACAGGGCCGTGTCTCCCTGGGCTTCTCTCTCCCGTCTGGAGTGGGAGCCACTCCAAAGTTTGCTTCCTGCTGCCCGCCCCCTCCTGGGGGTCACTCCTTTGCATCTGGAGAAACGAAAGCACGGTGCAGCAAAGTGGCCGCCTGCAACCCTAGGGCGTCATGGGAGCCTGTGGGGGTGCTGGACCTCAGTCCCCAGGCGAAGGCAGGCAAGCAGGACTGCACGATGTTGGGGGGCGGGCACCGTGCAGAAGCCCCTTCCACCCCCAGCCACTTTGCCACGCACAGGAAAGAAGGGCCAACCAAGGTGCCCTTCCACAGAGCACTACAGAACACAGTGCTCCGCTTGGGGAGAGCTGGTGAACCTTGCACTGTAGACCTGCCCTGGCTGGCAGAGGTGAACGACAGCTGGAAAAGGCGTCTAGACTGTTCAGGAAAGTAAATGAAACTGCTCAGAAAGCCCCTCTAATGGACCAGAAAAAGAGAAGCCCCCCCCCCCCCCCCCGACTTCAGAGAGAGCTGCACTGAGGAACCAGCTCCGGCGCGTCCGGATTCCTCTGGCAGTCTCCCCGAGTGTGCGAGGCTGTTTTCCACGGAAATTCGGGCTGTGTGTTTCAGACGGGGTTAATTTCAGATTTGTTTTTTTTTTTTATTCCTCTATGTATCAGAATCATTCGTGGAGGGTAAGTTTTTCTTCGTGGTTCCCAGAATCCTCTTAGGACATCTGGTCTCATTAGAAGATCAATAGCTGCTGCGGGTTCATTAGTCGTCAATGGCGTGTGGGGGTGGGGGCCGTGGTGGGTTCAGGACCCAGGGGGAGAAAAATTACGGCAGGAAAGAAGCAGCTTCTTGACTCACAAAGACAGCTCTTTCAAGGGTGGGGGGGGGGTGGTGGCTCGGGAATGTGCTCTTCATTTCCCCCCCAAAACCCGAGGATGAAATCAAGAGCACGCTCCACTGTCAGACAGAACTGGCCTTAAGATTAGGTGTAAGGTAAGGCACTACATTCAATATGACTATCGAGACATTCCTGATTATTTTCAGAACTTGCTGCTCATCCATCACCTAGCCTCAGTCTGGTGGCCTCTTTCTGCCCATTTTCACAAACACACGGAAAACCTAACTCATGGGCTTCCACAGCCAGAACCTCTCAGGGAACAAGCTGCCAGTGGACGGTGAGGCGTGGAACTGGCAGGGAGATCTAGTCTCTGAATGATCCCCCGGTGGCCCAAACGAATTACTGAGGCTTCTACAGTGACTCACACTCCCTGGGGGTCATCTGGGCTCAGAGGATGGCCAGTGATTTAGTCACTGAGGACTTCTGATAACTCAGAGATCTGCCTTGGCCTCCCTGGGCAAGGCGTGCGTGCTTGCGGGCAGAGGCAATACTGTGTGCGCGCGTGCGCGTGCGTGTACTGGGCGGGGGTGGCCGTGGCAGGGGCTCATCAACATGCTGCCCTTTTGGACCTACATCTGCCAGTCCTCTCGCTGCCACTCAGTAGCCGGATAATATTGGGCTGGTCACATTCCCTCTCCTGCCTCAGTTTCTTCAGTTATAAAGGAGGCAGTGGGGTCCACGCGTTGCCCCGCCCCTCCGGCTCTGAAAACCCCTGCTTTCTAGGCCTGGAGGCGGCTGAGCCCCACGAGCTGTTTTGGCAGCTGCTTGTTGCAGAGCCTCCGGCCTCCATCCCTTCGTGCCCTGGCTGGGGTGCCGACCAGAGCTGCCCCTCCAGGCACAGAGCGAGGCCGAGCAGCCCCCCGGGGGCCTCTGTGCCTCTTCCCTGATGGCCTTCAGCTCTAAAATGACAGTTTCTCCATGAGTTTACTGTCCTCCTTTCTTCTGTGTATGTGCTCGACATGCCACAGACTGCAAGCTGGGGGGCCGTGAATTCCTCATTCCAGCGTTTTGGACCCAGACCAGAGTATCTTTTCTGCACCCTGTAAACATGTGGAAATACTACACAACCCACCACATTCCCCCTGGCCCTCTGTCCCCTTAAATAGCAAACAAATGAACTCTGGATTCTCTTGCATACAGGGTAGAGAAAGTAGGGTCGGGAGAGGGAGCAAGGGGTCATTTGCAAAATTGCCTCATTATCCTATTACTCTCCGGGAGCCAATGGGCGACTTTTCATCTTGGGGTGGGTGGCACCGTCATAAGCAATCTGCCCTGTACGTTCATCTCTTGATGGCTAATTTGCTGTGAAGTTGAAAGAAAAAGACTAATGTTTAAAGGGAAGGATTCATCTTTCTTTCTGACATTTGGGGACCTCAACTTTTGCAGGCACGTAGGTAGGCTGAGGACTGGACCGTGGGCTCCAGAGGGGCTTGGAGGCCCTTCCAGGAGGAAGAGGCCTTTTTCGGGGGGCAGTCCTCACCCGAGGCAGGTAGGTGAGGCTCAGGGGACACCGCACCACGCCTGGCCCGGGGCGGGGTTTCCTGGGCTGCCGGTCATGCCTCATTAGTGCCTCGTCAAATCAGTTTAGTGGGTCACGACCAGAAATTTTTTTAAGAACGTGAAATAAATAGGTAGAACGTACCAGAAAGTTTCAAAGCACAGAGAAGGTGGTGTGCTGTCTAGTGAGACTTTGGCTCAGCGGGGTGAGCGGGTGTGACATGCTTGGTTCACCAAATCCCAGTGCAAAATGTATTTCCTACTGCGGGTCAGAGTCAAAAACATTCGAAAGCCACGGCCTTGGAGAAGTTCATGCCGTGCTGTCTCCCACTGCCAGCTTCAAACGCCCTGCTCCGCTTTCTGACCAAGTAACTTCATAAACAAAAAGGACAAGGGATTCTTCCAAACGGGAAAGTCACCTCACAGCTCTGTATTTAACCCTTTCTCAGTCACTCTGAACTCTGCATTTCCACCTCTGAAACATACTTCAGTGAAATCACTCCTTCCCGTGGAAGCCCAAGGCTGAGGGGGCCAAGGTGGTCCTTCTCTCAGTAGGGGGGGGGGGCACCTCCCCACACCCTGTAGGAGCCCCCCGTGGTTTGGACTTTCCTTTGCCTTTCAAACCACATTCTCACCAAGCCCTGATTCATGCATCACACAGCGGTATACATGATTAATGCTGCTTTAATATGCCTGTTCCCAGAGGCATTTATATTTTAGCCACACAGTAAACCTCATGCCCTGTTAAAGGTTCTCCGGCTTTAGTGATGGCGGAGGAAAGACAAGTTTGGAGAGAAAGCGTGGTCTCCCAGCAGCCCTGAGGTCCTGCTGTGGCCCTGCGTACATTTCCTTTCCAACCTTCCCCTTTTACATAAAAGCAATCTGCATGATTTCTTTCCCTGTGGATTTGGGAACTACAACTCCAGTGCCTTTGGGTTTTTTTTCATAGTGCTTTACAAAAGTGTCTTCTCATGACATCTTTGTGAGGCGATATTTGGTGTCACTCAACTTAGCCTTCATCTTCCACCCAGCTCCCTGCCCACTCTCAGTGAGTCACTGATGACTTGGCTACACAGTCGCAGCCCTCCAAACAGAGGCGGCAACATTGTTTCCCCGCTGCGAGCTAGGAAGAGAGGCCGCGGGCCCGCTCCTTCCTGAGCAGACCAGTAGCCTTGCAAAGCCCCAGTGCACTGGTCCCAGAGCGGCAAGAGCACCCATTGGCTGAGTCGTCCTCTGGGTGCCAGGCCCCTGGGCCTGGGCGCTGTGCCCACAGGGTCTTCTTTACTCCTTGCAAAGCCTGTCGGAGCATTGCCCCCTCCCACCTCCTACCCCTAAATGCCACATGCACAGTCTGACAGCTGAGAACACCAGCCTGCAGGACAGACCAACCCCCTGTCCACCCACAGGCGCGCAGTGGGGGTGAGGTAACTTACAGCCAGCGCAGTGTTCCCCTGCACTTCATGCCCTGGCCTTTCGACTGTACCTAAAACCATCATCCTCATCCTCATTTTCAAAGGCGTTCCCTGTTCTTGCGCAGGCAAGGAAACAGTAAATGTGAGAACACCAGACGGGTTTTGTCTGTGATGAAAAGGTGCTGACGGGCACGGGGGGCAGGCACTCAGACCATGGCTGGCCTGCTGCTGCTCACCCAGCTGCTGACCCTCTGCCTCCAGAACGCCCTGCCTCCACCCAGCACCTTCAACTGAGCAAGAAAGCACCTGGGACCAAAGAGCTGTGGGGCTCAGCCGTCCCCACGCACGCTGCCGGGGTCCCACCACGTTATTCGGATCCATCCAGATAACTTTTCCACGTACGGCTCACAGTACTGAATGAGGACCACTGTGAATGCCAATGCCCAGCTCCCACGTGGCTTCCCCACCCCTTGTCCTTCTCCATGTACGGTTTTTAGCAGAAGCCCCATAAAGGTGAAGTCTGCTGTGTCTTGTCCTCTCACGGATCAAGGCGCTCACAGACCACGAATATTAAGCAGGCGCGTCACCCTCCGCGGGAGCGAAAGGAGGGCTGTTTTTGTAACGGATACACTTGGAAATCAAATCCAGAGTTCACTTTTGTTTTCAAACCAGAGAACAAAACCACGGACTACCGGGCGGGGTTTGGTAGTCACTCCGAGGTTCCCAGCGTCGATATAACTAACTTTCCCATATTAATTCAGTCTTAAGTTTCAGGAAATAAAATAATTACGTAGTTAAACAGAGATCCTTATGCAAACAAGCCCTGTGTTTACAATGTACCAATCCATTAACATCAACGACAGACATAGGTTCTGAGACCTAACCCCAGCCAAGCAGACCAGCGCTCAGCAGGGGCCACCCCCTCTGCAAAGCCAGTCAACAGCCTCGTGGAATTTGCTCCAAAAACAAAGGCTTTACCAACCAAAAGTCCAGGTAAACAGGTAGTAAATACCGCCTTGACACTGCTCACCAGTGGGGGGACCTGGGTCCCAGCACAACTCAATGTTGGCACTTTTTTTCCCTTTTAAAATGACACCATTATAACTTGCTCTTGGCTTGGCCGTTTTTTTCCCCCCCAGTTCACTGGGTGCTGTTTCCCATTGGCTTAAATTATCTAGCCATAAACCATCTGAGTTAAAGGGAATAAATAAAGACCTTGTACTTTCCAGGAAAAAAAAAAAGAGCCTGTTTCCCATATTTTACCCTAAATGTCACCCCTACAAATTAAGACCTGCACAGCAGCCCCACAAAGTTGAGCTGCACGCATCCTGAAGTCAAGGCTCCATCTCTGTAAGTCACCCAAATGGGTGGGGGGACAACAGAGGACATCAAAACCAGCGTGCACACAACCCCGGGAGCACGAGAATGAGGAAGAGAGCAGGGTCTCGCTCGAGCGGGACCCTGCACGCGGCGACAGCTGGGGACATACCTTCAGCTCCCGGAAGAAGATGCTGCTCCTGGCCCACTCGACAATGGAGAACAGCGTCTGATCCGCCATCTTGCACATCAGCCCAAAGGTGCTCAGCTTCTCGTGTTTGCTCCGGTTTGCCTGTTCCTGCTGCAAATAGGCCATGATCTTGGCTTGCACTTGCGGCTCATCCGGCTCGCACTTCAGAAGTTCCAGGATCAGGTGCGGGATGCTGGCCGGGGAGCTGGTCTGGTAGCCATCCATGTAGGAGTAGCCCAGGATGGACTCCGGCGAGCTGGTGTAGGGGTCGGGGTACTCGGACTTGATGGCCCGGCTGGGAAAGTGGCTGTAGGTCTGGTAACCTTGCAGGCTGCCGTGAGGTGGCGTGGTCATGCTGATGGGGCAGGTCACGAAGGGACTCCGGTCGTAGTCTGTGGGAGGCAAGGCAGCGTGGCTCAGAGGTAGGCCTTTGGAGGCGGGGTGGACGTTCTGGATGGCGGAGGAGATGCCCAGCTCGGACGGCATTGCTTGGATCACCTGAGACATGGCTTCCAGCTTCAGTCCGTTTGCTCGGATGAGGGCTTTCTTCTGTTGCTTCAGGGCCCTGTCTCGCTTGTACATCGGCCCGAATTTGTTCCTCCCTCCGCGCATGCGGTCGGCCCTCACTGCTGTTGGGGCGGCAAAGGGAAGTCAGAGTTTAAATAAGGTGTAAGTCATTAGCGTTCCCCAGATAGCCCGAGGTTTCGAAATATAGAAAACTGACCGGAAGCGATATTATGTATGGTTGTTTTCTTTGCAATAGTCCTCAAAGATCCCCTCCCCCAAAGCCCTGTCCTCATTATTTATGAATTGTTTCCTCCAAGGGTGTTTATCACCAAAAAATATTTGGGGTATAGAGGGACCTAGTAGCCCTGGGGTGCACCGCAGAGATCCCCTGGTTGTTGCCACTCCTAGGGGATACTTTGTGTTGCTTAGGACGCTCGGTTTTTCTCCTAAGCATCTGTTGCTATTATGCCCGTTACTTTGTGATTCTCTTTGTGGACACCCAGGCTGCTGAGAGAAAAAAAGACACCCTAAAAACTCCTTTCTAGACGCAACTGTGAATATTTCCTCTTAGAGCGTCTTCCCCCTTCAAAGCCACGTTGGCTACTTTGCTGCAAAAGGGTTGGAAACACCCGTCTCTTTACAAAATGATTTTCACCTGGACTTGATGAACGCACATCAGATCATCCGACCTGGTGACTGCCATTAAGTTCAGCCAAACCGGACATAATTAGAGCAAATTCATTTCAGAAGCTGTCCTGAGAGTCCACTGTCACAGTGTGGCGTGGGGTCCGGGCCACATCTGCTGGTCATTCTCTCCAAGCCCGTAGTGGACAGTGGTGATTAGACAGACACCAGAGACCCCTGACAGCTCGTGACATGTTGAAGTGGCTGGAGGTGACATTTCTGAGGTTTTTATCTCAGGATCAGCATGGCATTAGCAGTTTATGGCACATACTAGGCACCCTGAGATAGCGGAGTTCCACATGTGGGGGACAAGGTACTGAGTAGTCGGTTTTTCCATTGCCCTGGTAATGCAGGTGACTTACAGTTAAGAAAGCATATATGTATTTTTCAGGTAAAGAAATGCAACCTTTTTCTTTGGCTAAAAAAAAAATCAGTGTCATCCTAAGAAGTCACAACATGGAATTTTCGACATTTTATTTTCTAGTTCTCCTACTATAGTGAGCCTCTATCGCATTACTTGGGTTTTGAAAAAGAAGTGATTACTGATAAAGAAATTAACAAACACTCATCACTTCCTTTCTGTCTTTTTTTTAAAAGACAGAACACTGCTTGCGGTAACCGAAGTGGCTACTTCTATTAGGAAGGAATGTATTCGTGGTCCAGCAGATTTATTGGCAGTTTTGGGTGTGCCTCGCCACTCTGCGTTCTTTGTAACAGGAAAACCCCACACACAACCAGCCTGTGCCTCACCAGTCAGACAGCGGTCTCCTGTGCCTGCACATGCCCGTGGTGGGCATTGCCGTCACTGCGTCACTGGTGGCCCACGTCATCTGTATGTGTGTGTGGGGGGGTCGGCAGGTGGGCGTCTGAAGAACAGTGACACACCACAGTCGCCCACAAACAGATTACGAGCGGCAGGCACACAGGAGCTTCCCCGCTTGCCAACCTCCAGAGTCATCATCAGGCCTGGCTAAGGTGGCTTTCGAAGTCTTCGTTATTTTTCAAGTTTCCTGCTTCTTGACTATTTTTTTATTTTTTATTTTGCAGGCTCAGTCATGATCTTAATCTAAAAAAAAAAGTGTTTTCCCACACTATCCAAAATGACACGTCTCCATGAGATGCCCCTTTTGACAGTGAGCAGCTTTTGTCCTGAGCCAGGCATCACGCAAATTGGCGGCCACACCTATTTAAAAAAAAAGGTTCCAGTCGACCTTTCACGTGGGCATTCTGGTGGGAAAGCTTGAGGATTGTTTTTGCAGATTATTTGTTCCAGTCGAATTGCTTGTGTCCTGTTTTCATCTAACCTATTTTTATTTTTACCAACAAATGCAGCTACTCCCCTTCCCCCCCATCCCCCCAAAAAGGAGAGGGGGCACAGCGCCTATTAAATTGTTTTTCCTGGTTGATTTCACCAGGGTTAAAATGAAACTCCATCCCCTCCGCGGACAAAACACAGTCTTACATCACTGTCAGTGGTGGTAGAAGGCGAGGACAACACTGTTACTCTGTTATAGACACAATGTTGTTTTGGATTCCTGGCCTTGGGGGGCTCACGGGCAGGCGAGCTTGGAAGAGCCTTACCTTCTAGCTTCATTCCAACACTCAGACACTTCTGGAATCGGCAGTAAGGGCAGCGCTTCCTCTGCGTTTTGTCAATTTGGCAGTTCTGGTTTTCTATGCACGTGTACCTTTTATTATTTTGGACTGTTCGCTTAAAAAATCCCTGTTAAGACAGAGAAAATAGTGAGATGCGTGACACATCTAACACCCGTCTCTCTTCCACTGTTTCATGTTAAGGAAACCACCAGCAGATCTTTACATCACCCTGTCGAAGCCCCCCCGGTGGGTGCCTGGTTTATTTTATATTTTAACAAGATGGACCTTCCCCAACAGCACCGGGGCCTAGTGCAGACTTTTCTGGCATCGGGGGTCTGTTCCTGAAGAATTACATCAAATCCGGAGAGGTTTTGGCTGACCAGCACTTCATCGCAACAGCCAGAGAAAAACACATCTCGTAGGGACCAGCGCCTTTTCCCTGCTGCCCTTCACACCCAGACAGAGGCCGTGGGGCCGGCCGGCCTGGTTTAGGAGTCGGACGCAATTCCAGCGACAGACCATCGCAAAATGCCGGTAGCAACACTGACCAGCAGATCTCTTACAAATGTCAACATGAGGTGGTTAAAAGCAAAAGGATTTAACGAGTGAAAATGGGAAAATGTTCATAATTCCACTGGAATGCATGCCAGTGTGGGAACTGTCTAAAAAAAAACCAGTGAAACTAATAGGCGGGCGAGCATGGCAGAGAGATGGAGCTTAACGCAGAGCGTGTGCTTCCTTATATTTCACTCGGAGAGTCCCCGGAAACAAAAGCCGCAGCTTTATGATTCAATAACAGCGTTAAGCAGGGCGCTGTGGCTCTTCTGTTGGTCCGCCGAGCCACAAAGTGAAACGGTCTTTGTTGTTTGAAAGCAAAGGCATTTTTCCTGGCAGGGGTTTAAGTAATTGTGCTGCGTTTTCCACTCGAAAAAAATCTTGAAAAACAGCGAGTATCAAATACACTGGGAGTATATATTTATACATATAAAAGGTCTAAGATAAACCCTTCGCGTCTAACTGATATTGGTAGCAATAGTCTTTTCCACAGATCGCTTCCTTCCAGTTAAATAGGCCATATATTCATGAAAACTATTCTGTTATCAACTCAGACCTGGTCTCTTGTTCTTTTATGATATAAATTTCCAAAAATCTTAAAAAATCATTTCTGCAGTAAATCAGGGGGAAATCATCCAGTTGGGAATTTAGACTTTTATGTCTGGGGGTAATAAATGCTCGAACCTGTGGCGCGGACGCCTGCGAAGTGACAAGGCATGTGGGGAGCACTTTGTCATGGCCTCTCTCAAGAACAACGATGCTTTAAATATAGATAAGTCAAGCAGAATCAATACTTGGGACTGGTAGAAATAGAAGTATCTCTACAGCTACGTCAGTCCACTGCAGTAAAACACTCCCGAGCCACGAGAATGGCAAAAGTTCTCTAAACAACGTACACGTCTTTGCCTTTTGCATGCAGCCAGACACATATTTGTAAGAAGCGTTTCCCTGGGACGGACTCCCTCTCTCTCATATGTTCATTGGGTCTAAGAAAGACAGCCCACCCCGAGCTGCTGCAAGCCACGCCGTGGGCGACCTGGGCCCCCAGCACCCCATTTCTCCGGCAGCCACGTGGAAGCCCACCTTGCAGCTCTCGCAGGTGAGGAGCCCGTAGTGGTACCCAGACACTCTGTCCCCGCACACGGGACAGAGCTCCTCCAGGTCTTCATCGTAGGAGTAGTTCACCATTTTGAACTGAGACACTGAAAGAGAAGAGAGAGGGACACATGGGCCCAGTTAATTCCCTCTGGAGGCTTCCACCCCCCCCCCCCCAGCGAACAGCATGATGGGGGCTGGTGGGTGAACACCCCGGGGAAGATACAAAATAAAAATCACTTCTACTCAGGGCTTCTTTAGAGACCTATGCCGCAGTGGAAGTAAGATATCTCTCGGTGTCCAGGAGTGTGCAGTTCATATACTTCTTTAAATTTCAAAATAAGTCCAGTGTCTCCAACATTTATTCACTGACCTCGCTGGAACACACCTCTGCAAAGCGACCCGGCCGAATAGAAACAGGAATTGCCTAAGCAACAATTTCGGCTTTCTTTGAAACTTCCTTAAAAGTTCCAAAAAATGTCACCTTTGCCCGAGGGACAGAAACAAGCATACCCAATGTCCCCCCACCCCCACCCCCGGGAGGAAGTTCGTGCCAGCACGTCGCCACGCGGATCTGTAAGCCCGTGGCCGAGAAACTCCATCTGGCCCCAGAAACCCGGGTCCGAGCAGCCCCCCTTCCCGACAGCCCGCAGCGCCCGGTGTTCAGGCCTGTGGGGATTAACCGAACCGGGTCGCCCCGATCCGGATACTCCCTTAGCCGCCCACTTGAAAATCTTCTGTAAAAATGAAAAGGAAAAGGGAAGGCGCAAGAAGGGAGGTGGGAAAACAGGAGGAACAGACACCTCCTGGAGGGTTTGGGCTTGTCCCAGCCACGGAAGTCCTGGCACGAACTTCACCTGTTTTCGATCGACACCGCAAAATATAAACACCCCGAGATCGCCCTGTTCCGGTTAACCCGAAATGAGGCCGCGGGCCGCCCGCACCCCCGGGACCGGGCGACCGCTTTCCTGGGACGCAGCCCCGCCGAGCGTCTTCGTTCGGCAAAGGTGGATCGTCCGCGCGCCGAAGGGCAGTGGCCGGAGGGGCCCCCAGACCGTACCTGGTCCGGTCCCTTCCAGAGACTCGAGTCTGCGGGGCCCGCACAGGTCGCGCGCCCTCGGGCACCGTCCTGTGAACCTCCGGGGCGCGCTAGGCTCTCGCAGTTGCTCAACCTCCCCTCACAGGCGCGCAAACACCGACTCGGTTTGTTTTAAGTTAATCAGTGGCATTCGCAGGGGGCGGGGTAGGGGGGGGGGATGGGGAACCGATGACCGAGCAGAAGTTCCTGATTTGTTTACCAAAAAGGAAAGAAAAGTAGCCGCCCCCATCTCCAAAATACCTGGCCACTCCGTCTCTTTGGTGGCCTCCTTGTTCGTGGTTTGCTCTTTCTCTCTGCTAAAGTTTTTGGGTTTTTATTTTTGCCTTTTTTCTGTAAGGATTCTGTGGGCCCCGGAAGGGGCCGTGGGGAAAAGTAGAACTTGGTGGTGGGGTGTCCAACACCGCGGGCTCTGAGCCCTGGGCTGGGGTTTAATCTGGAATCAGGCACAGTTTGGGGGGGATGGGGAAAAAGTCTTCCGGCAGAGCCAGCCGCTGGGCTCCGGGTACAGAAACAAGAAGCCGCCGAGCCCGGTCCTCCAGGGTGCCAGCTTGGGTTCCAGCCCGAAGCCGGCAGCGCCCGGGTTTTGAGAACCTGGGGTTTGGGGAGGTGGAAGGCTGGAGAAGTTTGATGCAGTCCCATCTCTCCTGAAACTCGTGACTATTGTCTGCGGCAAGTTTTAGGGATGGAGGAAAAGTATACTTTACCATGTCTGTTATTTCCTACCTCCATGTCCCCCAACACAGTCAGCTCAAACTTCGCACCTAAGGGGCACCCGAGAGACCACCGTTTACAGGGGACTTGGAGCCCACTGTGGGGATCCTACACCGAAAAGACCGGGGCTGGGGTAGGGACACTCTTGGAAAATTTAAACACGGAAGCCAGGCGGAGAGACAGACGCTTTTGTGCGACACCGGGGTGTCTTTCAGAGTTCCCCAGGTGGTGTAACCCAGGAAGGCGTTTGGAGAACGGAATCCGTCGGGACAAAGGAGTCCCTCTTCGGAGAAAGTGGAGGGGAGGTGGGGCCTTGGAAAGCTGGGGCCTCAGAGGCCCGCGGAGAAGTTCCCCCGAAGTTGGGCGCGCGGCACTGTGCGGCCGGTTCTCCCCACGCGTCGGACTATGGCGCATCGCAGGCTGAAACCAGAGCAAACGTGGGAATGGGGTGCGCGTCCCGATGGGCTCCTCCCCAGGGGGTCCTCCCGGGCAGTGTGGCCTAGAGAAAGTCTAGCCCGGCGCTTTCGTGCCCAAGGCTAGGCGTACGCGCGCGCGCGCGGTCAGCGACTCTTCTGGAGCCTGGGGCACAAGGAAAATGAACGTTCTGCTTGGGGGTGGTAGGTCGTGTCAAGAACGCCCCTCTCAAACGTTACAAAGAAAATATTATAATGGTATTTCCCTCCCATCGTTCCTCAAAACTTCAGGCTCTAGCGTCTCCATGGGTCCCTCGGAAACACGAGCCAGGATGAGAAGCAGAAACTTTCCTTTTGGACTCAAAAATCGCGCTGGCCTCACCGTCGCCCAAAGGAATCCTCTCTCTCTGCAGCTGACGGCTGGGGGTCCCCAGATAGGGCTTCCCCGGCAGCAGATCCGGCTTTTCCACGCCGCGCCCCCATGCCACCACTGCGCGGGGACCCCCGGGACCACGAGGAAAGGCTACTTTGGGCCAACCCGGTTCCCTCCGCCGCCAACCCCTAAGTTGGTCTCGGGGGCCTCAGCCCAGGGGACTTCCACAGCCCTTCCTGGAGGGTTGGAGAGACCCCAGTATCGCAGAGACCCCAGGCTTGCCGCACCCCCCTCCCCCACCCCCGCCACCGCCAGCCGGTTTCCTCAGCGCGGCCGAGCGGTGAGCTCACCAGCCCTGAACTCTGCTCCCGAAACCTCTCGGCCTTTCAAGTTCGCTCCCGGGGACGGCAGGAAGAGCTCAGGGATCACAGGCTTGCCTGCCCGTACATCCTGCGCGCGGGCGGGCAGGGGCGAGTTTGGAAGACCCGTAACTCTTCCGAGCATTCATTGTTCCCTCCCCGGCCCAGGGCCACTGCGGCAAACTTCTGAAGGGCTTCGTGCAGCCAGAGCCAGACTCGCGGTTTGGGAATTCGGTGAAAACACAGCCAGCGAGAACCACTGTTTTTGTCAGGAGCAGGGAAAAACACCCATGACCCCCATGTGCCCCTCTCTCGGGCGGCGACGAGGTGCGAAGCCACACGGCCCAACCCTCCCCCACCCCTTCTAAGCCGGATCCGCGCAGAGCGTGGGGTTGGGGCCACGTCTGGTTCTTCAGTTCTGCTCGCTCTTCTGAACTTGCCTGGGTCGGAGCCAGTTCCCGGAGTGCATGCCTGGGCCTTGGGGTTGCCCATCTGCATTCTAACGCCCAAGACAAGCCTTGCCGGGGTCACCTTCTCTTTCTGCAGGGGACTTTCCTGAACAGACTGTTCACACTAGCGCACTGGTCATCTCTCCAGCGATTCCAGGGACCGGAATCTGCTCGGGGTTCCAGTGTCACACCCCTTCCCATTCTCAACTACCTTCAGCCTGGAGCCTCCGCTCCGGTGGCCAGAGAGCTGGAAGGTTCTCTTTTCTTAATTAGAAGCGGCCAATTAGACATTACTTGGAAAACGTGCCCTCCCTCCCCCCCGCATGGTCCAGAGCCGTAAACTTTTATGCCTGCTTGGAGAGGGGGCCTGACGCCCGCGCGTAGCCGGCTCGGCCACACCAGGCGTGGAGTCCGGGTGCTGTGGCCGCGGGAGACGGAGCGCCGCGCCGCTTACCTTGCATGTTTTCCGGCATCTGCCCCTGGTCCCCATGCGATCGAGCCAGTCCCAGCGATTCCGTCTCCACTTTAGGCAGCATGACAGGGCGGCTGCGGGCGAGGAGAGGGGCTTGGTGTCCGTCAGGAAGCCCCGCACCTGGGCGCGACCGCAGATTCAGCTCCGGCGGGAAGAAGGAAAAGGCGCCCGGGGGGTCCGCTCGCCCGCCCGCTTGCTGGAGCGTGCCTCCGCCGCCTCCGGGGCTGTGAGTCCGGACCCCTGTCCCCCGTCCAGCCCCGCAGCTTTGAGCCGCCCGGAGCCGCGAGGAGGAGACAAGAGGGCTCGAGACCCGGCGGAGCCCGAGAGCGCTGGTTCGGCGAGGGCGGCGGCGGCGACGAGGGCGCAGCTGCCCGGGCGCGGGGATCCGGACGCGCCGAGCTCTCGGTGCGCCGCACGGGTAGCGGGGCAGAAGTGCCTCCGCACGGCGGGGCCGCAGTCTCTGCTGCCGGACGGCTCGGCGACTACCACCCTCGGAGCGCCGCCGGGCTCAGGATCCGCCGGGGTCTCTCTGGCGCGCGCTGCACTTCTCTGCTCTCCGCCCCTTCCCTGTCCCTGCTCCCTGGCGCGCGCAGTCACAAGTGAGGAGTGTGAAGTTCCAGCCTCGGTCTCCCGCCTCCTTCACGCCTCCTGTGGGTCCCAGAGCAGCTGTTTGCAGCCCCGAGGGTGACGGTGCAGGAAGGGAAGAGGGGACCGGGAGGAGAGGGGAGGTAAGTGGGGCCAGGGGCAGGGGAGCCTGCGATGAGGGCTGAGGACAGTGACCGGGGACGCGGGTTCCGGACTCGGGTCGGACCCCAGGCGCCAGCCAATGAGGAGGCGGCGCACGCCCCAGTCCCCGCGCCTGCCCCAACCTCTTCACCCCGCCTAACCCCCCTCCCACCGCACCCTGGCCCGGGGCGGGGGACCGGGATGCTTCCGGGTCTTACAGCGGGCGAGAGGCGACCTCTGTCTGAATGCAGCTGCGGCGGCTGGAAGGCTGGGGCTGCGATTTCCGTGAGCCGAGGGGGAGCGGAGAGGAGGGATGGGGTGTGGGGTGCGCCCTCGTGTGTACGTCGGGTGAGGGGCTGAAGGGGGGGGGGGCTGAAACACCCTATTGAACAACCTAAAGGGGAAAGATGTTGCATTCAGCTGGCTGCTCTTTTGAAAAGCAGAGCTGACCGCCTCGCCAGGGTATCCAGGCTCCCTTCCCAGAGACGCTCAGTCAGCGCGGGTCCCTGGCGTCCTGGCGTGGCGGAGCAGCTTGGCCCACGAGGGGACAGCCGCGTTGCCGCCGCCGAGAGTTCACTTGCTTGCGGGAAACTGGAGGAGCACGTACCCTTGTTTCTGTTTTCCAGTTCCTTTATCACTTAAAGACGCCCCCTGCCCCCGCCCCCGCCCCCCAAGCCAGGATTGCCTCGGCGACAGACTCCCGAAGTTTCAGTGAACTGCGCCCCGTGTAGAACGCAAATATCAGCCTGGGTTTCCTTTTCCACTCCAGCATCTCGGCGCTGGGTCGAGCCGCAGGAGGCCCCGAGGCCCAGCACTCCTTCAAGTTTTAAGGAGTCTTGGGCCATCTCTTGGGCCAGTTCCTCGGCCACCAGCCCAGCCTCATGTCACAGGTTTTCGGGTCTCACCCCAACGGGATGAAACCCGTTTGCTCGAGCCTCCCGACTGCCCGTGAGATGCCTCCTAGTCGGTGTGTGCTCGGAGTCGGGTCATTACCCGAGTCCACGCCAGAGGGGGTGGGTTTGAATCTCAGAAGATCTGCATGTCTTCGATTCAAGCGGCCAGTGCAGTGTGCGGCTCCAATCTCTGCGGCGCACAGCCGCTCGCGGACAGGAAAGGTGCTCCCCACCCACCCACGCCGCGCACCTCAGACGGCTGGGCTGGCCGCCTGCACTGACTGGTCGCTTTGC
The DNA here is from genome assembly GCA_007922815.1 of Macrotus californicus. Classification (NCBI taxonomy): domain Eukaryota; kingdom Metazoa; phylum Chordata; class Mammalia; order Chiroptera; family Phyllostomidae; genus Macrotus; species Macrotus californicus. Next base: position 585,442 of record VMDR010000010.1, read on the forward strand.
GCCTCGGTGTCTATTCACAATTGATCTTACTGAAATTTCGGTTTTAGTAGCAGTCTCGGGTTTCATGGAAACATTGAAACTCTGTGTGTGTTGGGGGGGAGGGGGGCTGTCCATCAGTTTGCAAAAGGGGAGTGAGCTGGAGTTGCGATATGTCGATCCATTTTCAGCATAGTAGACGACTACTTGTTTTGAATATCACTGTGAAATTATATATATATATATATATATTCCACAACAAGAGTTACTTTCAGGGCCCAAATCAGGGCTTTGCCTGTGGATTCAGGTGAACTTTGAAAATCAGTAAATCAGTTCAGCGCAAAGCCTTAATTTAGGACGGGGTCCTTCCCCTGCCATCAAAGACCTTGTGGGGGCACTTACTCTGCCTCCCCACCTTGGGCCGGCAGCTCCGTCCGCTGGTGGGAGGGGCGGGGCAGGAGCGCGAAGAATGGCGAGAAGAGAAGCGTCTGGACTCGAGGTGGGGCCGACCCAGCCCAGGAGAGCTCCGGGTTCAGTACTAACCCAGAGCGACCTTTAGGGCCGAGCCAGTGCACCCTCGCACCGCTGGCCCTCTCCCAAAGATGGGGCCGGATGAGGAGGGAGGGACAGCGAAAGGGGCAAGGGGCGATCAGGGGCAAGTAGGTCCGGGGCGCAGGTTTTAAAGATCCGCCCTTAGAACAGTGCACGGTCCTGGGAAGGAGGAGAGAGGCCCCAGGCTTTGGCTTTGGCTGAAGGTCCAGTCCAGGCCGCGGCCCTGCTTAGTGAGCAGCAAACCAAGGGCACCGAAGGCGCGGGTCTCCTGCAGACCAGGGGCCAGTCCCATCCAGATGCTCTAGGTGACCTCGGAATCTGCGCCCCCTCACCCCCGCATGGGATCGGAGGGGGTGGGGTGCGGGGCTCTTCTGAGAGGACAAGGCTTACGTCTCCTCGGTCTCCCAGCAGCGGAGTCCCCATCCCTGGGGCGCACGCAGAGGGAGGGGCGGTGCCTGGCTTCCTCCGCCGGGCACACTGCCGGCACGCTCTCCGCGCCCTCGTGTGACCACTCATCTCTGGTCCCTTGACCCTTCCATTCCACTGCGTGCCCCCCACCCCACCTCTCAGAATCAGGCACCCACTTGCCCTGTGCGGAGTCTGGGCGTCCTACAGCACCCTCCCCATGAGGGGTGGGGAGGAGGAGCCGCTCTGCCAGCACTGCCTTGGTGTGTCACCTGGGGATGGGTCCAGGTGGCAGAGGCCGTAGGGCCAGAAGGAAGGGGAGGCCATGAGCTGGGACAGGGCCGGTGTGGTCTGGACTGACCGACAGATAGACTAGTTTGAAAGGACAAGGCACCCCCTTCTCCGCGGGACACGGTCCCTTGGTGGGGACAAACTCAGACCCCCACAGGCCTGATGCTGGATCTGACGGTCTTTCCTGTGCGCCTGCCTGCCGACTCAGGGCACACTTCCCTCCCCTGCCCTCCACGCCCCCTCGCCCCTGCCTTCTTTCTGACCAGGCGGGGTGGGGGTGGGGGTCTCCAGGGCTCCTCCTTGCGGTTCCTGCGGTCTGAAAGCCTTGATTGACGGTTGCAATTATAAAGGCTGATGGCTCAGGGAGACTCCCGCAGCCTTGATGAGCGCGGGGAGCGCGGTCCCGGCATATTTTATCCCGGCTCAGCGTTGCAGGCCGCGCGCCCACGCGCTGGCTCTCCCCGCCCGCAGCTCCGGGAGCAGCGTGCCCTTGACCTGGGCTGCACGCCCGACGGCCGCAAAGGGACACGACGTCAAGGTCTTCTGCGCTGGTTCAAGTTTCCCGGGCTTGGCAAACTCAGGCTCCCGAGAAGACGGGAGTGGAAGACTCACCTGTCCCGGCGCTTGGGGGAGAACCTCACATACCCTTCCCCACCCAACCAGACTTGCAAATCTACATCCTTGGAAACAATTTCTAAAGCTTCCTCCAGTCCTACTTTTTGGTGTTTTTTGAGAAACCAGAATAATTCATTACTTTTCTCATAGCACGTGTCTACTTCTTCAGCCCCAGAAAAAAAAAATCTAGATCATCTCCGACCCGAAAATCTCTAGCAGAAGCTCCAGAAGAGGCGGCTTCCCAGCCCTCTGACCTCAGGATCCCCTAACTTATCCGCCCTTCCCACTCAAGATGCCCAAGAGAAGCGCTTAGCTTTCCTCTGAAAATGAAGTTTTAGCAAGAACTCCAGAGTCCGCTGCTGAGCCCGGGGCGCTGGGCTGTGCGCCTCGCCTCCACGCCCCCACCCCGAGTCCCCAGCACTAGATTTTAAGTAAAGAGGAATTAAATTGCAGCGCAAATCTATAAATTATAAGGAACTTTGTATTGGCTGAGGCTTTGAACAGATAAACTTGAATAGGCGAGAAGTCCTGCTTTGTTTTAAAAAAAAAAATCCCTTTCTACTGTCCACTGTCGGGGGCACCACTCCGGCTGCACCTGTGTGCGTGCCAGCCCTGTCTCTCCTGGGGTTGAGCGTGCCAGGTGTTGCCGGAACCTGGACGCCTCCAGGCTCTGCCCCTCCCTCCCCCAGGCCACTTGCCACCCTTGCCCCTGGGGCAGGAAAGGTGAGGTTAAGGAGTTTGGCCCCGGATTTCAGCAACTCGCAGCTCCCTGGATAAAGACTTCGCGGTAGACCTTTTTGACTTTATTTTCTCTAGGGTGCCCTGTACCCACCCAGGGGCTCAGCACCTCCTGCCTTGGGAGCATCCATGACCTTTTGAGGCATCACCAGGGAGATGGGGTGGCTGGTCCAATCTAATCCACCGCTTCCTCTCTCTGGTTGAAATGAGTTCTTCCAACTCAGAACTGGAGCCACCCTGCCATGCCTGGGACAGTGAGTGACGTTCTCAAGGACCATCCTGGCACCAGCAGTCCATCCAGCCCTTCGTGAAGGCAGCAGAACACCTGGAGTACCACCCACTGTCCCCAAGCCTCTCCTCAACCTGGCCTGGTTTTTCCAGCCTAGCAGTCACCAGAGCCCGACCAGACTGGAAGATTTTGGAGGGAACACTCCCTAATTCCTGGCCACACTGGGCTGGACCGTGGGGGCTCCTGCCAGGGGAGAGCCCCATGCCAGGGGTTGCTGGGTCTGAAGATGGAGCAGACAGTGGGGCAGAGCGGTGGCAGTTGGAGTCCCTCCTGGGCAGCAAAGACAGTGGGTGTTTGCGGAGGTAGGGCCTGGGACAGTGCCGTCCCGAAGGACTTGGGGAAAAGTTAGGGTTGTGCTGTTGAGGGGGGCGTGTTTCTGCTCCCCTCTAACCTACAGACAGCTTTTGTGACTGAGACGTGGTTTGAGTGCCCTGAGGTGGGGAGTTCTTTCACTTTCCCCTGGGTTTCTGGTCTGGAAACTGGGAAGTCGCTTCAGGGACCTGGCGGGGGGTCCCCACGGGTTTTCTTTCCCTGTCCTGTTGGGACCGCAGGAAGAGGTGGGGCTCAGGCTGCAGAATCCAGATGCGGAGACCAGGGCCAGCACCCAGCGAGAGTGCGGCCAGGTGTGGGACCAGCATGGCTCTGTTGGAGACACACCCGGACTTGTCCCAAGTGCTTAAGAAAAGGGCGGTGGTACTTAAAGGGTCTCTCCCTGTCCCCTCCCCTCAGGACCTCGGGTTGGCTTCTTAGGGGAAAGTCCTCTCTAAAGGCAGCCACTCATTTTGAATGGGTCCTTGTCCTTCTCAGACCTGCTAATGACACCAGCGGAGGCTTTGAATTTTCTCCACCTGTCCTCTCCAGATCTGTCCGCCACCGTACCAGTGAAACTTCACCCCACCCTGCTGGGCCCCAGGGCACCCAGGGCTGTCCCCACCCTGAGGCCCACCTGTGAGGGATGCAAGTCTCATTTCCCTTGTGGAAGCAACAGGGAGATAAAGAGCCATTGACAAATCCCTTTCTTAATCCCCAATGCCTTTCTGAAGAGAGTCTGAATCCAGCCACTTGTTTTATATTAAAGCTCCTTCACAGCATTGAGGGGGAGTGAGGTGCTCCTTTGAGGAGAGAGCAAGCATCTCAGATTCACACCCCTGCATTCTGCTTGCAGTTCGCTCTCCTGATGAGCTGTGTGGCCCTGGGTAAGTCGCTTGACCTTTCTGTTGGGCTCTCACCAGTAAAACAGGGTTTTAACAAAGCCGACCACATGGGTTCATCCGACCAAACCAGGAAAGCAGCATCAATGCCTGGGGTACGGCTCAGCTCTCCTTCGTTCCCTCTCTTTCCCCCTGACCTCCCCCAAATGCACCTCTCTGTCAGGAAACTGACCTGAGGGGGCCATTGAGTGGTGATGCTAAGGTGACTGGCTGACCCAAGTGCTCCTCATCCTCAGGGACCGGCTCCCTTCCCCCCGCAGAAATGGCTCACTAAGGTGCCTCTACCCTTCTGTGGTCAGAGTATTTGGAGTTTAGAAATTGGGTTTGTGTTTTCTTATCAGTCACCCAAAACACACCTAACAGCCTTTAGGAATGTTCCTTGCATCTCACCTCTCCTCTGGGTCTCCCCAGACCACAGTGCCCCCCAAACTCCCATAGTTCCTTGAAGCTAACTGGATTTCTCAGGGAAGTTTTTGTTCCAAGAAGGGGCTGAGTGAGCACATGAAGCCCCCAAAAGTAGCTTTATCCTGCGGTGGGTTCTGGGCTCAGGGAGCCTGGTTCTGAAGTCTGCCCTGTGAGGACCATCCCTGGGGGTTTTGGTGGGGGCTGGGCCTCCAGGTGGCAGCCTTCCCAGGGCCCTTCTCTGGCTCAGCTCAAGTTCAAGGCTGAGTCCCAGATAACACTAGACAGGGTGTCTGGGTGGAAGGGTCAAGTGAAAAAGCATTGCCAAGCCTGCCCTTCCTCCACAACCCTCTCTTGGTTTATTGAAAGAGGCACTAAAGAAACCCTTTAACTCAAGTCCCAGTTGTGGGTGGAGGCTGGGCGGAGGTTCCCGGAAGCACCGGTTTGGGCTGGGCGGGGGAGGAGAGGGGGTGGTAGAGCTCAGCTTCCAGGAGCCAGAGCCAGAGCCAGAGCTTGGGCCTGGGCGACTGTCATTCCAGGGGTCAGCAGGACACCTAGGCTTTCGCTTTCCACCGCAGAGAGCCTCGTGGGCACAGGGCTTCCCAGAGGTGGTCATTACAGTAAAACGAGACTGCAGGAGGCGAAGGGAGCCACGGAGCAGAACACCCTTGGGCCCAGCAGGGACCCGGAGAGATGGCTTCTAAGTAAACGAGGCCCCGGTGGAAGCAGACGCACAGAACTGACGCAGAGTGGGCAACGCTGATCGGCCTCTCCGCACCTTGGGCTCAGTTTTGAGAATCACTCTGTGCCCTGTCGCATCTCAGAGCTGCCAAGCGATCTCAGTCAGACCCTCTGAACAGCTGTGTCCCGGGTTCTGGTCAGCGGGCCAGCCCTGGGCAGTCCGAGCCCAGCTCGTGAAGCAGCGCGTCCCCAGGGATGGGGGTCAGCCTCTTGGGTTCAACTGTTCAGTCTGATGACTCCGCACAAGCCCCTCTTCCTCTCAGTCCGCCCTTGGGTGACTGTCTAGCCAAGACCCCGGGATTGACGGACTCTTCAGTCCTCCGGGGCTGCCCCACGGACGCATGGGCTCTGCCAGCAGACGCCTCTGGGTGACTCAGAGGTTCCAAACGGGACATCTCAACCGCCAGTAGGGCTGCAATACCAGGGAACGGGGAGGAGTGTGCCGGGTCCGGGAAGGGGCGGGTGGCTGCGCGCAAGATCCGGAAAAAGGTCTCGTTTACAGGGAAATCGCCTGGAATTTTGTTATCCTGGGGTCCCGCGCAGGGAAGCGCTTGGACACGTTTAGGGTGTTGGGGAGGCTGTGCGTGTCTCCCTCGGCACTTTTTTCCGAGGCTCAGTCTCCAGCAGTCTCTCCGGGAGGCGGCCGCCCCGCGCGTTCCCGGCCTCTGCAGCCAGGTGACCCCCCCTCCCACCCGCAGGTGTTCCGCGCGCTGGGAACGGACGCCCCCGCTGCTCGGGCGCGCGTCGCGGTAGCCGAGGGAAATGAAAGCGCGCCCCCTCCCACCCATGACCCTGTTGAACCCACCCGCAGTCGGAGCGCTGCGCCGGGCGATCCGCGTGTGTGGTCTCGCGGCCCCGCCCCGCTCTCTCTCGCGCGCGCGGCCCCGTGCGCTCTAGCCCGCGCGCGCCGCCCGCGTCCCCGGCTGAGCTTGCCCTCGCCGCGCGCCCCCGACTCCGATCCCACAGACCGCCCTTCGCGGCTGCCGCCTGCAGGGACTGGTCGCCCGCGAAAACGATTTGGAATCGTTCCGTGCTCCCCTGTCAGCCCCGTTCCCGTGCCCGTAGCTTCTTTTATCTGCCGAGCAATCGATCCCCTGGTGCGCCCTGCGTGCCTTTCCCGGGTGTTCTTTTTCGTAAGTACAGGACGTCTTTTTGGTAACCATTTCCTCATTGACACACTGCAGGGTGTAGCGGGCCCATAAAAAAAGCAATCACTGCGCTCAGTGGGGTCAGCTGGTTACCCAGGGAGCAGGCGGGAGAGCGCGAGCCTCGCTTTTCCTCCTCGCCCCGCAGAAGCTGGGGCCCGCACCGCAGGGAAACCCCGAGGCAGCCCAGGAAAGTGCTCAGGAAAGGCCTTCAAAAGCTGGGGACCCGAAGAGGCACAGGACCTCCAAGAGACCAGTAGCCACAGGCCTCTGGGATTCGCTCCCCTCTGGTCCCTGAGTTCAGGATGGATCCAGTGCGTTCCTGCCGTGGCATTAGCCAGTTTGTGGCTCTCCTTTTTTTTTTTTTTTAAATGAAAATTATCCTTATGGACTTACTCATGTTTATAAAAACAAGACATGCCATTATTTTGAAAAACAGACAGTAATTCTTAACGCCTAATCCTTAACTAATGATAGTATTTTTTTTGTATGACTTTTATTTGCCAGAAAAACAAAAGGTTTTCTATGATATCTGCAATGAATGAGTACCGTTACTGTGGTGTGGCTTGAAACTTCACAAATATTTGAAAGCCATCCGGTAAAGTTTGATCAGTGATCAATCAGTCCATATGGTTCATTTATTTCAAGTTGTTCAAATTTTAGCTTATTATTTCTGATGAAAATTCCCGGAAAATATTAGAGATGAAATGGATATCTTTCCCCAACTATTTTAGGCGAAGAGAATGATATCCAAAAACAGTGCGTATAATAAAGTCATATTTGCAAAATATCCATTTGCTCCTGTTGAACTTCAGGGAAGATAATGTGCGGTATAGACGGGCTTATGTGCTTTTAATAACCACAGCAGGGAAAGCAGGGACAATACTACAATCCTAAAAGCTTCCACGAGATTAAATTAGATAATTAATAGAGTGACTCCTACTTACCAACAGGTGTATGTCCCTGTTTTAGAGATTCTTGTAAATCCCCAGGATCCAAACGGGAAGACATTCTTAGTGAAATTACAGGTGGTCCTTTGGCTTACCGCAGAACTCATCGGGCATGAGGAAAAGTGCAGCTTGTCAAATTTCGCGGACTTGCGAGGGGACACATCCGACCACAGTGACCTGTAGTGAAAGTTATGGAAAAAGCCAAAAAAAAAAAAATCCAAGAATTCAGAAAGTTCCAAGTAAGTCTTTCCCTGGACTCTGTACTTTTTCTAGCATGAGTGGCCTGCCATAAACTACACATCCAGTTTCATGATGGTGTCTAATTAGAAAAATGGAAACTTTTCATAGGCTCCACGGGGTCACATGACTCCACGCAGGTTGATAAGGGGACCCTGTTATAAAGTGACAGCAAAACAGATAAGAACTCTTGGCAGATAATGGCAAAGAAATGATTAACCCAGAAGTGGCGCGGCGCTGTGCCTTGCGGAGAGGGGAGGGCTGCGGGACTGAGGGGTCAGGGGATCGCACGGGTGTGGAAACCTCCACACGGCTCGGATCCACCAGCTCAGCCCAGGGTTGTGACACAGTCCCTCGCTGTCACCGCCTCTCTGCAGAGGGGTGGGCAGATGTAGCTCCTCTGGCCTCTGTAAATATGTTTTGGGTGATAAGGCTGGCAGATATCAGTCCCGTACCTGATGGCTGGAGATAGGGCTGACACTTCGGGACTTTGTGGCGGTTCTGCCTGGTTTTGGCCGGCGGGGTTTGTGTGGGGCCTGTTCGCCGGAGGAGGCTCGGAAAGGCAGCCTGTCTTTTCACCCCCCAATGGCAGAAAACATATACTCTGAGGTTAATGCTGGCAAAATGATGAATGTGCAGTGCATTTCCTGTGATGTAAGTTATTCTTTGCTTAAATCCATGGAAAAGCCTGGATGAAGGAACTGTCAATCAAATGAACAGGAGTAGTTCTAGGTTTTCGTGAATTATCCCCATTGTTCCTCAGAGTAACAAGGTCTGCTGGATTCTTCAGAGCAGTACATGTGTTTTCCGATCTTGTTTTCTGATTTGTTTTGATTTTGCCAACGGGGCAGACTTTTTTTGGTCTGACATTCTATTTGGAAAACTCAAATTGTTTAGGAACAGCATTTCCCCCATCAAGATTATATTTCAGGGGATTAGATTCGACTGCCTATAACAGAAAAAACCAGAATAACAAGCAACATGAAAGGCTTACATAAGACTTTTATTTCTCTCTTATAAAAGATGTTCAGAATTCAGAGATCGCACAACATCTCCACAAAGTTGTCCAGAACCTGGTTCTTTCCATCTTACTATCCTCCAAGTCCTCATGTTCCAAAAGAGCTGCTAGAGTCCCAGCCATCACTGCCAGGAAGTGGTATGGAGGAAGGGGAGAGAAGGCATGCTCCTTTATAAGGCACTTCCTGGAAGTACCAGATAAAAGCTTTGCTTACATCTCCCTCGGCAAAAATTCCACCTATACTCACACTTAGCTGCAAGGGAGGCTGGGAAGTGAAGTATTTTAGCTGGGCAAGTAAATATGTATTTTAAACAAAAAAGACTTGGGTGATAATAATCATTCATGTCCGTTCTTGGCAGTTATTTCTTTAAATGGTCAAACAATAACATGGCACAACATTAAAAATACTCCTTTGTATGTTTTAAAGGACATAAGGCAAGTGTCATGCTTGACTTCTTGAAGCCTTGAATTTTTCATAATGAAAATGGCAAAAATTGTGGGCTCCAATTGTGGCTTTTTTTTTGGTGGGAAAGAGATAAGATGACATGTAGAAAGTGCTCCGCGTCGTGACTGAGCATGCTTTATACATACGTAGATGTCATGTAAAACCAGTGTGGACATGTGACTTGGGCCCTAGGGGAGAGACACTTTCCCTGATGAATTTTGGAAGACCTCCACATTTCCTTTTTTACATTTTGTGCTAGCCACACACACTGATTGACACCTTTCGGAGGGTCTAGCAGGGTTCTCGTCGTTTAATAGTGTTATAGAGCAGTTCGGTTTGACCCTCTCACTCCTTGTGTAAGGCTCATAAAACAGGTAACAAAATGACTGGACTTCATGCGTTGTTCTATGCTTCTGACTAGGCAGAATAATTTTACAACGTAAAATTTTAATTTTAATAATTTTACAAAAAGCATCGCGAGCTGAGGGACAGCGTTACTGGATTCCTACCAGTTCCTACGAGACTCTCACAGAAACACTGTTCACTGTTTGTCAGGCTCTGACTCGTTTTCCCGCAGAGCTGACTGGCATGCTGCGGAAACATTGCATTAGTGAGTTAATCTGGTCTTCTGAAGCTTATCTCTCAGGCGAGTAGAAGTAGATATTTGGGGTGCTGTGAGAAACGAACATGTTTTTGTGAAAAAGGACTTGGAGGGATGGTCACGTGTGGCATGGACAGCAGGTGCTTGGAACTTGTACCTCCATCTCCCGAGCCGGGGGACAGACATGACCTGTTTTTAGTAGTTCCTTTTCTCAATCAAGGCACAGTCAGACCACTTCCTTTTGGCAAATGTGGGCATTTTCCGTTCCCGCTCTCTGTTTCCTGCACGGTCCGAGAGCCACCACAGAGTGCTGGGATAGTGATGCCCGTGTACTGATGGGACAGCATTTGCCAGGTGATGTCAGAAAGGATTTGTAAATGATTGACAGCTGACTCCTGCATCCAAGGCATCTTTGCCAAAATCCAAAAGGCCTTTAACAATGTACCCGTATTGCATGATGGTGTTCAAGTTCAGTGAATGAGTTACAGTCCCTGTCAGCTTCCTGAAAAGTCTCATGGAAGGCATGGTGACATGCCAGTTGGGAACTGATTCTCTTGTAATGCTGGAATTCTGGTGGGCACATGCAGGAGCACCCACCGGGAGGGCCCTTTGAGTGTGCTTATAATTCTGGTGTATTAAGAACCAGCACCTAAATTGCTCGTCATTCAAATGCACTGGTTGCCTCAGAATTTGGGGGATTTGCATAAGACATAGAAATGCAGAACCGGTTAGTTTCTGCCACACCATTGCTGCATGGTGCATTTAGGGTTGGACCCTTACCTCGTCGGCATCTGTCACTGATTTTATTTAGGACCTGGGCTATTTGACACTTTAAAAAATGTCAGCTTCCTTAACCACTCCCCTAACCCCCAAACTTTTTAATAACTGTGAGAAATGTGGCACCTGGCCGGAAAGATAAGTGACTTTGACACAGGACTGTTACGGCCAGGCAAATATTACTCACTTTTTATAGCACTAATCATTAAACAGCCTCGGTCACTCTTGGCCACCGCGGTGTCTACGACTGGCTTCTTCGGGAGGCCTGGGTCGAGCTCCCCACGGTTATTGCAGGCTGTGACGTTTGTCCAATGGCTTACGGCTCACATCTTTATTCAGAGTAAAGGAAATGAGCTCGGGATCATTCTGTTTCCATGTAGCGCCCTTCCAGACATTTAGGCAAATAGCTAAACCATGTAGAGCCTGCACCGTGCTGTGCCTGGGAGTCGCGCAGTAACGATTTTGAAACATGGCCCCACAAAGTGGATGCCAGACACTTCCGGTTGGAGAAGCGGGATGTTGCACGTGGCCTGGCAGCCTCTGGGAGACCCCCCTGAAGGGGATGACCTTTCAAATCGTGCCTTCCTCTGGAGTGAAGGGCTGGATACGGGGGAGCCCTACACGGGGCTACAGGACCCGGTCTTCAATATGCTTCAGTTAATCTAATGGACACTGTCATGGACCTCTCATGCCTTGCTGGAAAAGGAAAATGTTTCATCAAAAATGATAAATAAGGTAGAATTTAAAAATATGTGTCCTCTATACAGTTTCTCAACACACAGAAATCTGTGACTGATCAAACATCACTGTAATGAAGTCAAGGCATACGTTGTAGTTTCCACTGTGTTCTGGGAAAGACAAGAAAAAAAACAGAGAAAGGATTAGTTGAAGAAAAACACAACCATTGAGATACTTAGGAAGGTCATTCGTACTCATGTGCCGTGGAAAGAAAAATGAGTTTCCAAGAAGTGGGTTTACTTTTTCCTGTTAGTTTTATTTCCGGGAATCTAACAAGTTATACCCTCAAGCCATCAAGCAGGATTTATTTGGGCACTGACGTATTTTGGATTTTTAAAGTCGTTTTGCCGTGTTAAACACGTGGCGGGTGTGGCACCTGAGGCGTGGCCGTTCCTGGGTCCTGGTGGCCTCCCATCCCAGGGCGATGGTCTTCCGTGGGGCTCATGCACGTCGCTCTATTGGAGGACGGCTCTCTCTGTACCAGGGCGCTTCTGTTCTCTTACTTGTTTGCTGGGATGTGCGTCTTCTGTTTGTCTAACCCAGCGCCTGGCACAGTGGCTCAGGGCAAGAAGATTCAATGGGGATGTTATCCAGGGAACAGAGAGGAAAGAGACAAGACTAATGACCATGGGAATGGGGTGAAACTGTTAGGGGGACAGAGGAGGTGAGGGAGGGAAAGTACTGGAAGATCACAGGAGGGGCAAGGGTCCCTGTGGGGGGCGGGGGCTGGCTGCTCAGTGGGGGGAGAAACTGAGCGAGGGGACCGTACCCCGGTGAGCAGGGCACAGCGTGGCACCATGTGCAGAGCAGTGGACAGGTTGGGCTGAGCTCTGACACAGGTTGTCTCCTTTCACTATGGCAAGCACCCGTGTTAGGGAAGTGATGTTCATTCCTCCGGGGGCAAACGTCCCCCTGAACTGTTTTAAGGGTGAAGCAAGACAAGTAGAGGTTTGTGAAGTCCAATCCTGTGCCTGAGGTCAATCGGCTGGAAAGGAAGGAAAGGCTGATTCATGGGTCTGTCTGGGTTGGAGCCTTGGGGCCCATCACCCGGCCTCCCCCATCCTCTAGGGAGCTTGGACCAGGCCTGGCTTCAGTGTCTGTCCAATAAGGTCAAGTATCCCATCAGTCGCCGTGGTAAATGGCACAGGCAGCTGGCTCTAGTCTGCTCCTTTACTAGTTGGGCACACAGTAATTGACATTCTTATGTGGCTGTCCGGCAGGAAGCCAGATGCAGAAGGTCAGCGTGTCCCTGAGAGAGGGCAGCCAAGCCCTTCTGTGGACCAAGCTGAAGGTCAGCAGTGGTCATGCCTTTGTCCTCCGTAGTCCAGATGCTTGGGTGGCCTGCAGAGTCTTGTCTGTCATCTCATTGCCCACGTGTCATCGTGAAAGGAAAGCCGAGGACCACAGGTGGATGCAGCAGGAGAGGTGGTCTTTTCTCATGCTCAGTGGTGGACTTCCACCACTCAGTGGTTCCGTTGTAACCCTGGGTGAGGTCCTGGTCACAGCCTGCCCTGAACTGGCCCTGACTGGGAGGGGATGGCAAGGGGGTGACTGGTTAGCATACTCAGTGTTCATCTTCAGGCTGAGTTCACCCGGAGGTCGCCGGGGGGAAAGAGAGAATGGCTGGGGTGGGGAAGCAAGCGGCACTGTCCCCTCGTCCCTTAGGCCATGTCTTCCTCCCACTCAGTAACGCCTGCACCGTTTTAGTGCGCCGATTCCACAAAGGTGGGGAGATGGAGGTGGGGAGACGGAGTTTGCAGTGTTGGGGGTGAGGTGGGGAAGGGACACTTGCAGGAGGTGAGAGAAGGTGTGCAGGTCGGAGAAGCAGGCCAGCACCGTTTCCTACCTGAGTGTGTGCGTGTATGTGAGTGCATATGTGTACATAAGTCAGTGTTGTGTGTGTGTGTGCACATTTACCTAGAGGCAGCGGAGGGCTGAGTTTCAGTTCCAAAGGCCACGACTGGGTTGATGTCAGCCCAGCTGTGCTGGGTGACCTTGGCCCAGTTACTTAACCTCTCTGTGCTTCCATTTCTTCGTCTATAAAATACAGGCAGTAATTATAGCTATGTCTAGGGTTGTTGAACATTTTTGACTGGAGCTAAAAAATTTCCAAATATTGATTGGAATTGATCCTAACCACCATCTATTAATTTTAAAGCTATATACACATTAATAGAAAAATTCTGAATGACCCCTTGGGGGGAATATCGGGAGCTGCCATTTTGGTCAAGCTGCTTTGAAGTCCTTTTTTGAAATCAGAGTTGATGTGGCATCAAGTGAACTTGGGAGTGTGATCTGGCGAGGTGGGTGGTGTGTGGGGAATAGGATTTCACCAGCTTAAATTTGAATTTTCGGTGGTGCCGTTCTTTTTCCTTTTAGCTTCAGTTACTCAGCTGGGAAACCAGCTGCAGTTATGAATCTGCTTTTTCACACCATGGAAAGGGATGGTGGAGAAATTGTCCCTCATGGAATATGTACTTTCCTACATTCGACATGAAAGTTGGACTTTACAACTTCATGAAAGTCGCCTTCACAGCTCTTGTGATCTGCATTGAGGAGAGACGCAGCGTGAGTGTGTGTGTGAGCATGGGTGGGTGTGTTGAACACACCGCAAGTCCTATCTCGGAACTTAAAGATTGTATCACTTTGAAGACTGGCTAGTGTTTCGTCAGTGCTTCCCCGCCACCCCCTGCCCCCCCCAACCCCCGATTTTTAATGGGTCACATGGGGACAACAATCGAACGTGATCAGAGGCCACCATTGGGTTCCCCAGGGGCTCCCAAGAGCGCCTGTAGCGGATTGACAGATGAGTTTCAGAAGGAAAAGGGGCCGCTTACACACTGTGCTGCTCTCTAAGCCGTTCTCTGGGGGTCACGGTCCTCTGCAGGGTTCCTCCGTGGTGTCTGGTAAGAAGACGGGAGCTGGCAGGGGCAGACGTATTCGACCTGGAAGAGAGCATTCACGCTGGGTGTTCTGGGGGGCGGGGTGGGCAGGTCTTGGTTTGCTCTGCATCCTGGGGACAACTGTCTCCCTGCCAACATCTCGGGGCCACCAGCAGCTGCACCCGTGAGAGGGAAGGTGGGACTCTTGGCTGTGACGACGGGGTGTTGCCTGAGAAGGGGCCAGTCCAGGGGAGGTGACTGAGACGTGTTGCCTTCGACTTCCAGTTTTCACTGGGGTCAAGGTTTGGGGTTAAAGGCCCAAAGAGAGCTTCTCTGCCAGACTTTTTCTTTCCTTTCTTTTTTTCTTTCCTTTTTTTTTCTCTTTAAATCAATCAGGCACATTGTTTGTTCCTCTGGGTTTGACGGACAGGTTGTAATAAGGTCCTGAACTGCTCGGCTTCTGTATGTACCTTCTGTCTGAAGGCTGGTGACTGTTGTGACCGACACTCACGGGGCACAAACAATGGGCTTAACCATTAACTCTCACACCCCCCCGTAAATGGTTCGTTTATAAGGTGAGAAGCACATAGGCACCTGCTGGATGCTCACAGGGAGCCGAGAAGGCTTCAGGCTGAACTAGGTAATTACGGAACTGGGGGTGGGTGGTCAGGATGCCCGGGACCCAGCCGACAACCACCCTTGGCCTGGCCAGGTCTGGTGACAGTGTTCAGCAGACAGTCCACTGTCCCCGACAAGGCTTTCTGACGTTGGTTTGGCTGCGAATAAAGTTAAGTTGTGGTGGTATCTTGTATTCACTGAGTAAACCCTCCCCTCCACAATCCGACAACAGTATTACTGTCTGTAAGGCGTAATGCAATGTTCAGGGTCTATTTCCACAGCCCTTCCTGGTGGGCCTTGGGGTGGTGACAGCCTGAAAAAGGATACGTTATTTTTTCAAGTGATGGAAAGACTGGAAAGAACGGCTGAAATCCTGCCCCTTCGATTCATAATTACCTCTGTGAATCTTCTACTCTTCACTGAGCAATACCTCGAACAAAAGGGTGCTTTTCCAGAAAACTCTGCAATCAGGTAATGCCCAAGTGCTTAATTAATTTTAATAATATTTCATGCAAAATAAAGGGACCGTCCACTGGAGGCGTGAACCTGACCTTGTTAGATTGCTTATGAAGTGCCACTTGTCTGCCATGTGGGGCCACGGGGGTCTTCCCTGCATCCCCTTTCTAACGGGGCTTCGCTGCCACGTGCTGCTTTGGATCTGCCGTAGTGTGAAGACGTTTTCCTGTAGCGTTGGGAAAGCCTCTTCCTACCCTTCCGGTAGAATAATTGTTCTTGGAGCCTGTCTCTGGGCTATGCGAGCCGACCGGCCCCAGGGCTCAGATCCAGACGTAGAACCAGAGCAGGGCCGGCGGGGAGGGTCCAGCACGGGAGGTGGTCGGCCAAGCCACGCCTGGCCCGCGCTTCCAGCCCTGAGCTCGCACTCTGAGTTGGCGGGCAGTCCCCACAGTGACCCGTGGGCCAGCTCCCCGGCTCACACGCAGGCAAGTGGGGCGGGCGTCGTTCACTCTGCTCATCGGTGTTTTGACCAGTGGATGGCCCGTGCTCCCACTGGTATTTAATTCCACAGTGTGCCTGTTTTCACGTGGGTGGTCAGTCTCCCTCCTCACCTTGCTGAGTTGTTGCTCATCCTCAGACGCTCACAACGGAATTCCTTCAGGAAACCCACGCCAGTCCGAGACTCCCCTGAGAATGAGGACTGTGGCCCATCAGCCTTGGCAGCCCCTCCAGGGCCTGGGCCTTTGCTCACCACGACCTGGAACCTGAATGGACTTCGTCGTTACTTCGAGAAAACATACGATTTCGGTTTTGAGGAGTTTCTCTCATGTTAACTGGCCCAGCACTGAAATAGAGTTCCTTAGCTCCTTGGTCAGGGTCGGGGTCACCCACATGACTCCGTCTGTCAAGGGAAGCAGGACAAGCAATTCCAGTGGCTTTGCTCGGCCGCAGGGCCTTTGTATGTGGACGGGGTCCGGGAGGGTGCTCACGTCGTCATAGGCTGTTGTGAGTGCCCTGTGGGATAAAGGACGGGGAGCGTTTTGTGAAGTTGGGTACCTGGTGAGTCCTTGGGGGTGGGGATGACAGGAGGAGGCATGGCCGGGCAACCTGTGTGTGAGGTCACCCTGTGGGGTCCTGTCCTTGAGCTTCACGGTCTCCGTTTATGCTGGAGTCACAGGGTGCCGTGGTGGCTCCTTCCGGTGGCCATGCCCCAGGCGCCTTGGATGACAAGGACGTGAAGCGGGCTAGTTCCTGCTGTGTCTTCCTCCTGCGTCTGTCGGTCTAGACAGAGCACACTGTTAAATACAGCCAGTGAAACCGAGTGGTGAGGTCCCGCTCCGGCTCTTGCCTTCGGACTGCCAGCTTGGCCCTGCAGGAACACTGTGACTTGTCTGCTCTCTGGGACACAGTGACACGTGCGCTGGAAATCTCCGGGACATTTCTGCATGAGGCCACAGTGAGCTGGCTCCAAGGGGGAACTTTTGGGTGGGCTGGCTGTCAGAGTGATATGTTTTTTCCCTGAAATATCCTTTCATAAATAACCCTTCTGGCGTGGCTCTTGTTGCCCCAGAGCTTGAGGTCCTGGCGGAAGTTGCTCACTGGGGCTGGTTGCACCGGCCCTGTCTGGCCCTCATTCTGGGCACGACCAGGACGCTCCATGCAGAGGGCGGGGAGATTTGTGGTGGACGGTTTTCATGCACAAAAATGTCATTGCTGGGTGCATGCTCTGTACCAGAATGCTGCTCCGGGAGACGCTCCAGTAGGCAACACATAAACCCCGGTTTTCGGGGACTGTCTCACCTCCCTTTACCCTTCAAAAGTCATCTCCCTTCATTTTCCTCTCGTTGCCTTCTGCGGCTGCTCTAACCAGCTGTGATTCGGCCGCTCCATCAAGGTCACAGGGGCAAGTGGAGTCCAGGAATTTTCACTGTGTTGGCAGAGCCCAGCGTGGACAGAGAGACCCGCCACCTCCCCTGCATCACCAGGTGATAGAGGGAAGGGTGCACGAGTGGATTCTTACGGGGAAGCTCTAAATCTTTTCTTGGGAAATAAAATAAAACTGGCTAATGATCACCAGCCATATTTTCTTTCCTTCTAAGGGATGGGTGTCCATAAGAAAAGGGGACTTCTCTTACTCCAGCATGCAAACAGCTTTTAGGTGGGAAATAGCCTTCTGTCCACCAGGACAGTTTGCTATTATCCCACAAGCACACCTTCCTCAGCTCAGTCCCCGAACGTTCTGATTGCTTCCATGTGTACGGAACTCCAGGAGGGTTGTGCAGAAAATGAAGTTGCAGGGAAGCACTTGTGAAGGGCTTTATTTCCCAGCAGGACCGGGAGCTGGCTTTTTTCAAGGCACGCCAGGGTGGGCTGGTTTCTCAGGAAATACAAC
This sequence comes from Macrotus californicus, assembly GCA_007922815.1. NCBI lineage: Eukaryota > Metazoa > Chordata > Mammalia > Chiroptera > Phyllostomidae > Macrotus > Macrotus californicus. Next base: position 602,921 of record VMDR010000010.1, read on the forward strand.
CTCGGACTCACTATTGGTCTGTCAGATGCCACTCCAGGGCTCCGTGTAGGAACAGGTGCACCAGTGGGCTGTAGAGTGTGGGGAGGGCTGGCCTGCTTGGCGGCGGGCCATTTCGTCATCTGGGAAAGCAGGAATCAGCGTGCTTGGTTCCTGACGGGGAAGCTTTGCTTGGAGAAAAGTCTGGATTAGCCAGAGAGGGCTCCACTGACTCAGGTTTATGACTCAAGTTCAGTGAAGACATCAAGAAATGGACCTTATGGTCTTCTGACCATACCTACCCTTCTTACGGTGGAAATAGCATAGACTTGGGCTGATGTCTTTTAGTTAAAAATGCAAAGAATTTGTTGAGCTGCATCTCTATTCAGGGAACTGTGTGTTTTCTCTCTCTTCCTTTTCTTTCTTTCTTTCTTTCTTTCTTTTTCTTTCTTTCATTTTAGAGAGAAGGAGAGAGAGAGAGGAACATCAATCCACTGTTCGACCCATTCACATGTTCATTGGTTGGTTGGCTCCTGCGTCTGCCCTGACTAGGGATTGAACCCACAGCCCTGGCACACCTGGATGACACTCTAACCAACCTAGCTCCCTGGCCAGGGCCTGAGTTTTCTTTTAAAAGGAGACATAGCCCTCACAGGTTAGTGTTTACAGTTCAGTTGGGCAGATGAGACCCACACACATGAAAACAACTTGTGGTAAAAAACACAAATTAAATCAGAGTCAAGTGTCGGGACAGTGACTGAGAAAGGTTCAGAGGTGGGGACATCACCGCTGGCAGGTGAGAGAGGAGGCGGGTGGCCCCTGAAGGGTGGATGGGGACGGGAAGAACGTGGGACATCTGGGTAAGTGGTGCCCTAAAAACAGGTAAAGGGGCTCAGATGACTTAGATGCACTTAAGAAGCGGTGGCTGAACCAGATGGGTGGCTCTGAAGTGACAGGGAGGGATGTACAATGATGGACATTGTGGGACACCAGACGTTTCTCCTGAAACAACAATACAAGATAAGTAGAGTCATTCACTGAAAAATCTTATTTAATTGCTCTTCGAGTCGGAATGCCAGGCATCACTGTCGGGACATTTGGGTTTTTGCCCTCGTGTCGTTCTTGAGTGGGGCCCCCGTGACGGGTGTGTTGGGGTTCCGTGGAGACAGGAGGACAGAACAGCGCCCTCGGGAGGCAGAGCGCAGAGGGCATGCTCCTTTAGGGCAGTGGAGCGACCCTGTGTGGCACGAGCGCGGGGGATACATGTCCTTGCACTTTTGTCCAAACCCGTGGCAGGCACGACGCCATGAGCGGCCCTCCTGGCAGCTGGGTGACGATGGCATGTCAGTGTTGGCTCATTACGGTGCCAAATGCACCGTCTTGTGGGGACGATGTTGACCACGGGGGGCTGTGCGTTGGGGGGAGCGCAGGGGTCCGTGGGAGATCTCTGTCCCTTCCTCTTAGTTTTGCTGGGAACCTAAAACTGCTCAAAAAAACTCTACTAAAGAAAATTTTAAGAATGCGCAAGTGAGTAATAGACTACGTAAGTTTTTTTTTAAAGTCATTTGAGATAAGCATGGTAAAAGTTTTAACATGCACACTCGCTAGGGAGAACTATATGAAGGATTTGGGTTTACATCTGTGATGAAAAATTCTCATCTCTGCTTCTTTTGAAAATCATACTTTTAGAAATAATTTGCCTTGTCATACCCTAAAAGTTGTATTTCTAGTATTTGTCAGCTGGGCTCTCACCTTTCAAACATCCCTTAAAATGTGCCCCTTCAATCACGAGGGACCCCAGTCACCCCGCTGCATCGTCACCGAGCCCCTCTGTCCATGGTGGACTCCCCAGGGACCGCACTTGGCATGCCGACGCAGAAGCCAGGTCCTGGGCTGCTTGCAGCTGGACATGCGGAGCCAGAGGGGGCAGAAGGTTCGACGTCATTCCAGATGCGGTGTCCCTCCCTTTGGCTTGCTCTCGGTTCTTCTCAACTCTCCCCCTGGTTGAGCAAATTCAGGCTCTCGGTTCAGGGAGTTCAGAGATTTGGAACGAGACTCAGGAGGTGGCAAAGGACTAACTTTGTTTATTTTGTCTATCTGTTCTGTATCACAGAATTCTCCCCTCTCATATTTTATAAACATTTTGACAATCTGTTGAATTTCCCTCAAATGTCTTCCATCTGGAGACGTGTTATCGGCCACCTTGTCTTCCTTCAAAGCCCGGGTGTTCGATGCCGGCCACAGAAAGAACAATGGCCCACTTGCCGAGAGGCGGCGCCCAGACTTCCTGGTCTAAAGAACATTAAGAAACAGCAAAAGTGGATGCTCATGAATGGCGAGGAGGAAGGACCACTTGTGTGGTCACTGTCTCTATTAATTTTTGTGGTTTATAAAGTCTCGGTCCTCCAGAGACTGTTCCATCATCATGCCACGTGCTCAAGTGGGGCAGCCAGCAGGACTCCCTCTGGGTCCCAGCCCCCAGGCCCCCGAAGGCCCGTGATGCTACCTCCCATCCCCTGCGGCCCGACTGGACCTGTTCCCCTGGGTGGGCTTGACGTGTGGTTCTCAAGAGGTCACCCTAAGTCATTGGAAGTTGAAATCACTGTTTTCTGGTTTTGGTTGAATAGCAGGACCTTCTAAAATTCTAGGACTTGACAAGAAGAGTCCCCTCAGGGGAGGTGGGCTGTGAGCGAGACCATTCATGACGTCACTGCCTGCTTCTGTAAGGGCAGTTCAACTGAGTGGATTCATTAAGTTTTATTTATTTATTTTTAGAGAGAGGGGAAGTGAGGGAGAAAGTGAGGGAGAGAAACATCAATGCGTGGTTGCCTCTCGCACGCCCCCTACTGGGGACCTGGCCCGTAACCCAGGCATGTGCCCTGACAGGGAATCGAACTGGTGACCCTTTGGTTTGTAGCCCACACTCAATCCACTGAGCCACACCAGCCAGGGCTAATTTTTACATCTGTGATTCTGTCTTTCTTTCCTTTTTTTCTGTCTCCAATGTTCACATTACATTTTCCCCTCACTATAATATTACTACAGGTAGAAAAATGTAGAGCATGTTTTTAAAGGGTATACATTTAAAAAAAAATATAATCCTACCATCAAAGAAAATCTGTGTATAATTTGAGACTTTTCTTTCAGGCTTTTTAGGCATCTAAACAGTTTTTGAAGAGCACAAAGTCTTTTAGTTTTCTTTTGTTTCTATTTGATGTCTCACCAGCAACATTGTCTCATATCACGAAACATTCCTGGCGCACACGGTTTTTTGATGGTTGCTTCATATTCCAATGTATTAATCTGGCACTGTTTAAGAAACAGCTTTCTGTGGTTGGAAATGTATTTTTGGTGATTTTTGGCTGTTGTAAATAAGGCCAAGATGAATAATCTTGTACATATGCTTTCTGAGTTATTGCATAAAAAGAATTGAATGTTTTTAAATTTAAAAAAATTTCAAAAACACTTTTAATGTGAAAAATTCACACAAACAAAACCTGAGTCTCCAAAAACGAACCCCCATATTCTTGTGCTTAGTTTCAGCAATTATTATGATTTTCACAATTTTCAATGTTTTCCCTCACTTCTGAGTGATTCCTTTTACTGTGCCACGTTCCCTGAAGAAAAAAAAAAAATCCCAGAAAGGTTGTGCCAGTTTATATTCCCATGAACTGCCTTAGGGAAAATATTGCTGCAAAAACACACATTTTATAGGCCCCAAATTGTTTTGTTTCAGGCTGCTGTTATCCGGTAGCCCCGGTGGGAAGATGCCTTCACGTTTTGTTTGCAGTGATGCATCTGTTCCTTTTGCGGTGCACACGCCAACCTTTGCCCCTTTTCCTTTTCTGGAGATTGTGATTTTCTCACTTAGAGAGCTCTGTGTGAAAAGGGTGTTTGTTTACCTGGCACGGATGGTGCAGGTATTTCCCCTGGGTTTCCCTTGCCTTTTCAACGCTGTTTTCGGACATAGAGCATTTTTCATTTGAAGTAGGGGAAGCCCTGTGTCCAACAGCTCCATAACTTTTTAAAAATGCTACGTCGCCCTCCCCGTCCCAGGGTGGGAGGTCCTGTCCCCGGAGTGAGCAGAGCACAGGGACTCTGCTGTGAGCTCCGGAGCCCAGGCCCGCATCTGACCTTTACAAGCTTGAAGCAAGGTCCTTCCCTGCACCCTGCACGTGCCTCAGTTTCTCCACTCGTAAAGCAGAGGCGGTTATGTCAGGGCCACTCTGTAAAGCTGATGTGGGAATCTGGTGACAGCATGTGTAAGGCCCTTTGAAACCTGTAGTTAAAGGCAACGCAAACAAATATTAGCTGTTAGGGTGCACATACCTCTTCAGTCCAGTTGGAGCATTTTGCTGGGTCAGGGACGACCAGAAAATCCTTTCAGAAAAGTCTTTGTTTACAGAAATCTCCAAGACTTTGTGGCGAGCGGAAATTAACAGAGGAAACGCACTTAAGACGTAGTTAAAAGGGAGCTATGTTTTCTTCCCGGATAGAATTCTGCTTGCGAAGTGTCCTAGAATCACAGAAAAATGTGTAACGTTCAGAGGCAGAGGAAACTACCTATGATTAGCAAACCTCGCCATCCAGAGTGGACAGGCTCTCTCTGCTGCAAGCCCAGTGGAGACAGGAGCCTTTCTGGGTCCAGTTCTTTGTGAGTAACCAGTGAAAAACGCGCCCCCTCTCCCACATCCCTCAGAGCTTCTTGAATCTGAAACTCCCTGGTTGTGGAGAAAGGGAAGAGCCCAGCTCTCAGCAGAAAAGAAGCCTGTGGAGCCACATTTACACACAAAAGCAACGTCTAGAATGGAAGGAACTGGAAAGATCCACGTTCTCTTGAAATGGAGATTTGAGGTCCCAGTCGGCTTTTTGCACCTGAATTCTCTGGGGAGTGGTCACAACTGTTGCTTTTGACTTGCTTATGACGGATTTAACCCATGGAAATGGGGCCATTGAACGAATGACATTCAGAGAGGAGGCGCTGGGACCCCGTCCCCGTGGGTCATTCAGGTCGGGCTGTGGCCCTTGGGAGAGTCAGGGTCTAGTGGCCACTGTCCTGGGCACTGGCCTTGCTGTGGAGAACTGGACAGGCCTGAAGACTAAGCAGATGGGAGAGAACAGAAGGACTAATGGTCGTCGTTTTAGAGAGATAGGCGGCTCCATTACCCAGGGGTGTGAGAGTGAGTGTGAGTGTGAGTGTGAGTGTGAGTGTGAGTGTGTGTGTGTGTGAGTGTTGGGGAGGCTGTAACGATGGGGGGAGGGGACAGCAGGATGAGGTCTCTTCGACTTTGCAGGGCTGAGCTTCCTACACGTGGTCCCCACCAGAGTCTGAGCGAGGACAGGGGAAGTCCCGGTATCAGGAGTCGGAAGCCTTCGTCTGGTCGTTGGGAGAAAAACTAGGACCGCGGTTCCGGCCCTCGAAGGCTGAGCTGCGGAACCTGCTTCTCTCCGTGCCCCACGCTGGCTGGGGCCTCGGGGCCACGTGTGAGGTGGAAGGAACTGAGACCTGGGGCTGGGCAGTGGACCGACGTCAGGTGGCTTCCCCTGAGTGACGTCTCTCTGCCACCCCCCTTCAGAGGGCTTTAGCTGCTGCGGTTTGGGAACAGTTCAGGAGAAGCCACGAGAGAGATTCTGGACTCTCCCCCGACCCCCACTCTAGAATTAGGACAGAGCCCGCCGCTGCCCCCTAGAAAAGCCTCCGGATGCCTGTGCTTACTCTGGGCCGCCCGACCCGACTGCAGACAGCCCAGAACAACGTGTTTGTCCGATGCTCTTAGCCCTCGAAGCTCTGTCGCCTGCTTCAGGTCAGAGATTTCAGGCGGTGTCACGACTACCAGCGTGCAGTGATCACTTATTTAGTTGTTTTGGGCACGTGCAAGTGAGCCTTCCTCAGTCTGCGACCAGAAACCCACCCGCGGGCAGAGATGCTTTAAGTCACTACTGTTTGCCACTGTGTGAAAGTGGCCATCGTTACGTCCTGGTGGTTCCTCGATGCTTTCAGCAAACAGTGCCGAGTGCCTCCCGCGTGCAGGGAGCTGTTCTGGGTGCTGCACCCACAGCATTGAGTAGAACAGACACCGTTCTGCTTTCAAAGAGAAGCGACCGAGAGTAAGTTCCACAAAAGCAGTGTGTGTTAGATGACGCTGAGTCCTAGAGAGGTCGCCAGCGCAGGGTGAGGACAGGCCCTCTGGGGTGGGTGCCCCAGGAGGCCTCCCCTCCCTGGAAGAGAACCCTGAGAACCAAGGGCAGAGAGAGGTGTGAGTGGCCTTGCATCTTTTTACGAAACCACGTGAGCTCATTTTACTCCCTACTTTCGGTGATGTGATGTGATGCCTAAGTCTCTACATATTCCCTTTTCTGGGATGCTACTTCGAGGGGCGTAACCGCTCTGTGGGCATGATCTGCATAGGTCCTTGGGTTGTGACGGATCTTTCTGGGGATGTGGGACAGCTTGAGGTCAGAAGGCACTGTGATGAGGAGCAGAGTGTGACCAGGAGCAGGACCGTCAGAGCTGGAAAGCGCCTCTGGGCGGGGACGGGGACGGGGACGGGGGATGGAATCCCCGTGGCCTGACGGGGTCTGCCCGCAGCTGGGTGGCGGCGCTGTGCTGTTTGTGCTCCTGCTGAGGGCCTGGCAGAGTGCCGGTGGTTGTGTGGGGCACTTCCCACTGGCCCTTGCAGTTCACAAATGTGGCCGCCCCTTCCTGAGCCCTCCCCAGCAGGCAGGAAATCCCCCGAGGGCTGAAAATGCGTCTCAGCCACGTTTGGATCATCGGAGCTGCCAGAGAGCTGGGACGCCACTGGAGTTCAATACAGGTTTAGGAAGGTGACCCAGAACAGATGCTCTGGAATACGGCAGGGAGCGCCGATCCCTGGAATCATGTGTATTCACACCACAGCTTTTAGTTTTGTTCACTGTGAAAGTAGAGCCATGATTTTAATTTTTGATGGAGTCGTTTTGGGTTTTGTGGCATTGCGTGCAGAGTTTGACTAGATTTTCAGGGAACTTTCAGGGTCCCCCTGTGCCTGTCACCTGGGTAGTTCTCTCCTGAAGAACCAGGTCATCGAGGATGGAAGGAGGGGTACCGACCCCGGCCACCTCTGTCTGGCCTTGACCCGCAACCTTCTCTAAATGCTGGCGTGACAGAATGCAAACCCGCTTCCCTCCCACGTGTTAGAGACAGAATCCCGCCCTGCATGTTCACTGTGACGTGTCCCTCCTGTACTGTGTAGGGTTCATCCGCCGCGAAGCCTGCAGGAGTTCTGAGTCCTTTATTATTAGCATGTTTTTAAAGCCGTGGCATCCTAGTCCGTTGTGCGGAGGCCCATTCGGGAATCTGATAACTTCTCAGATGAGGGGGTCGGGGGAGAGAGCGGGCCTGGAGCGTTTCTCTGGTTGGTGCCCTGGGCTCCGAGCAGGGCCACCAGAGAGGGGCCGGTTCTCAGCGGCACAAGGATGACCCTTGGCGAACAAATGGAGGGGTCAGCTGGCGAGGGACAGGGAACAGATGCTGGGCAGGGGTGGAGATGGGATGAGGCAGGAGACCAAGGTGCTGAGGCTCCTTGAGGCAGAGCGCTGCCTGGGGTGTCCAGGGGGCTGCTGGCCGGGGGCTGGGCAGGAGATGGATGGGTCCCCGTGGGCAGGCTCTGGCAGGAAGCAGGGAGGACCGAGTGGGGTTATGAACTCGCCTGGGTGGGCTGTTGGTGACTGCAGTCCATGAGCCACTGTGAGAACTCCACCTTGTGACCTTGCCTGACTGGCAACATCCCAACGGCCTCCTCAGGTTTTAGGAATGTTTCATGGGAGCCTGGGGGACAATGGCCCTGGAAAAGGGGCCGTCAGAGGAAAGGCTTGCTTTGGGGAGCAGAAGGAGCTGTTGGCTCTGCTCTTTGAGCTTCCTCAAGAGAAGATCCCCAAGACTCTGCCAACAGACACTTAACGTCGGGAGCTTAAAGTGGCTACTTGGCTTGAACCTAAGCACAGGGCACCCAGACCAGATCCTCAGAGAAGTGGGAATGGCCCCTCGTTACCATGTTCAAACGGGAAACTACACACTCGGCCGCACTCCCCTGGGACAGAGCCGGGCTCCTGTGACCGGACTGTGTTTTGAGCAAGGCTAGCTACTTGGTTTTTGGAGCTCAGAGTCAGCAATAAATCTGTCGCCCTGGGAAGCCAGGTTGTGACCTGGAGGAAGGAGCCAGTTGTGACTTTGGGTAGAAAGAGTGACCTACCAGGAGGGATCATTTATCACGATAACGTGGCTGCCAGTCTCCTGACCGACCAGCGAGAGGGCCTCGGTGAGCTCCCCAGGGACAAGCCTCCCGATGTTCCCACTGATCGATGGCCTGGGCTTGCTGGTGGCCAGAACTCATCACCGTTCAGAGGAAGCACACTGCTCACCCGCTTTGCAGAAGCAAAAACCCAACAGTGTTAATTATTCTTTCAAAAAAGTCACCTCCCAACAACAGACATTCTTTGTAGGATGAAGATAAATATTCCCCCAGGGATCGAAGTGAGGGTCCCTGATTTCTGTGGGGAAGCAGGAGAGAGTGTGAGCTGGAAATGCTTCGGGAAATTGGCTCCTTGGGACTGCTGTCCCCAACCCCCTCTTCTGTTAGAACTGTTGCTGCTGGGAACTGACCAAGCAAATAACATCACCGAGGTTGTCACCGGTCCAGGGAAGACGGAGGCAAAACGGGAGGCTCCTCAGGCCATGATCCCACCTTTCCACTCACAGCGTATTCCACCCCCCTCAGCTCTGCTCCACCTGCTGCCCCCTGGGCTCCATGCCCCTGGGACAACTTTCGAGGGTTCCCCAGCCCTGGCTGGCCATTGGGTTTGGTCATTAGTGGCACCTGCTGGAGGCTAGAGGGTGACAGGGTGGCTAGTCTTCCTCCAGCCTCATCCCCACAGGTGGCTCTGGTTGGCGGTGTCCCTCTTGGAAGGCCACAGCTCCCATAGGGTAGGTATTTTTTCCTGCACAGCGTTTTTTATCTCTATACGCTGATGACCTCGCCCTGCCCTTCACCCTTGGGTCCCAGGGGTGATAAATGCACCCACAGCGCCAACCTGAGGCACCGCCCTGTCTGCACCTTTGCAAATAAAGTCTCCTCCATGGCATGTGTGGCTCCCTGCTTGCTCTCGGGACACATACCTCTTGAGTAGCTCCTTCCAGAGATCCCAACATCATCCGGGCTTTTCAGGGGTCCCCAAGGCGCTTCCATGGGCTTTAATCTCCTCCAACAGGGAGGGGGGTGCATGAGACCAGTGGCTGGCTGCAGAGTGTGAGGTCTGCACGGTGGGTGGCGGCCACGTGACACGCCTGAGCCTCGCACTCGATCCACCCATGGTTTTGTCCTCAGATTTGGCTGAGGTGGGCAGATGTGTCCAGTCCGGCTCCGTGCCAGCTTCAGGTCTCCACGATGTGGAGGGCTGGGGGAAGCAGCGCTCCATTTCTGAGTAGCACGGACACCCTACCTCCCCATCACCCTGATATGGGACGGCACCTCTTTCCATGTCAGTGGCTCACACGCTGTGCCGTCCCCCCGCCCATGTGGCAGGCTCGTGCCTCGTCTCCGAAGGCGGTTCTGGCAGCGAGTTTGGGCACTGCAAAGCCTTGGTGACCTGCATTAGCTCTCCTGGTGCCCCGCTCCCGGGTGCACTGAGGGGCCTTGCCGGCTGATCGTGAGTGCCCGAGACGGACGTACCCTCGCCTGCTCCCGCTTTTGTTCCGCTTCTGTTATTGGGTCATGCAGGACATTCTGGAAGGGACTGGACGGACTTCCTTCTGGAGAGGAACTTGCTGCAGAGTAAGCTGATTTACGTCAGACACACGGGTAAAGTGGGGACACCCAAGTCCATGTGCCCGTGGCATCCGATGATGTCACCCATTCATAGTGCTGAGGGGCGCGGCGCCTGTTGCTTCTCAGGCTGAGGCAAACTTCCAGGAGGAAAAGAACTTACTTCTTGCTTGTCGACTATATTCTTGACCTTGGAAAAGTTCAGTATTCCTGTGCACGTGTCCCCACCTTTACCGTGTGAGCGTGCCTGAATTGTGAACGTCTAGTTTTAAAGAACACCCCCCCAAAAAACTGTTGAGTAGTATTTTGTAATATTTAGTTGCTTATTACATCCGTATTAATTTAACTGTGATGAGTTATAACAGAAGTGTGTAAGTTCCTCGCGAATATGAAAGAGGAAGCAGAATGTCTCTGTTTAAACTCGATGTTGATAAAACAGAGAACCCAACACCAGCACCCTTCACTGCACCTAACATCTCTGAACTCTCTCTGACTTTGGCATTATCCATAGAAAAGGGAAGGAGAATAAGATGGATATTGTGCCAGGCCCTGAACTAAGACGGTTTTGTGCATGGTCTCGTTTTGGTATTTAAATTGCGTTGACTCCTTGCTCTCAGACTAGGTGCTGCCTCAGACACGCTGCCCTGGACTGGCAAGCGGGCAGGCTCTCGCTGGGGTGTCTCCTTGTTACATCGCCAGAGTAAGAGAGGTTTGTGGGAGGCCTGCGGTTTTTGCGGAAGTTGGGAGAGTTAGCCCGTGGTAATTTAGGAATCATGTATTTTCCCGAGGATACATCTGCCAGGAACTTGAACTGAATTGAACCAGGAGTCCAAACCTGGGGCTGGCTCACCAGTTTCAGTTTCTGAAACAAGAAATTAATCGATTAACCACAAACCAAGGGAGAAACGTTTCCCTTTTAACCTGAGCAACCTCCTCAAACCAGCAGCAGCCCTGAGTATTTCTTTTTTCTAAAACCACAGGACCATAACACCATCGCGCTTTCAGACCAAACCTCAATTAAATGCAGCGTGGGCCCTTCCATGTTTAACGTGGAGATGCTTTTGATGTCACCTTCCACGCATGTAGCATGGGGGCACTTGGCTGGATGGTGGAAACTGATGTTCGAAGGTCATGGACACGGTGCCAAGGTCTGGAAACATTATTTCAAATGTGCTGTCCGTGTGGCGTGAGCTGGAAACCCCGCCACGGACTGCAGTCAGGCTGGGCTGCACGGGTGAGTGGGAGCAGCACGTGGTCATGTGTGTGGGCAGTCTCTTGTTTTGTGTTAATGTTGTTGATTTAGTTCTAGAGAGAGGGGGAGGGAGGCAGAGAGAGACAGATAGAGAGAGAGGGAAGCATCGATTGGTTGCTTCTCGTAGGTGCCCTGACTGGGGATCAAACCGGCGACATCTCGCTTTTCAGGATGATGCACAGACCACGGAGCCACCCGGTCCAGGCTGGGCAGCTGCTCCAGATATGTTGGTCACTGAGCCTGAATGGCAACACTAACAGTTTTTTTCCGTAGTTTTGTTGACGAGGGAAAGAACAGACCCGCCTCCTGTTCAGGTACTCCTTGCTGCCTCGAACTGCCAGTGTGCAGGCACGGAGATGATTGAAGTTTATGGCGGAAAGAGGCTCTTTGGAGTTTTGGTAAAGACCCCGCCCGACCTCACGGGCAGAGGCCACGGTTGTGCGGCTGCGAATGGAGAAGCAAAGGCCCTCCTGAGGCTCAGGATGGCTACAGATGCTGCCCGACACAAAATCGTGAATGCACTTAAAAAATGAGATTTTTTTTGTGATCACATGTCCCAACGTGTTTCACGTGTGGCCCAAGACAACGCTTCCTCTTCCAGCGTGGTCCAGAGACGCCCAACGGTCAGACCCCCCGGTTAGACCCAGCGCTGTTTTCATCTAGATTGTGAGGGGCTAACCGCCGTGCCGTGCGCCTTCTGCAGATGGCCAGGTGCTCACGAGGAGTGACACCCAGGTCTGTCATTCTGCGGGGAGCGTGGGAATGCTTGGTGGGTCACCGAGAGAAGGCACTGAGGAGGCCACCAGGGAGCAGGGAGGCAGGCAGAGAGGCTGGGGAGCAGCGGGCCTCCTCGGGGGACATGGGGGCGCAGACCTGAAGTGTGGACTGGGGAGGTGGGACTGGAAAGGGAAACGCCTTCTGTCCTGAGACGCTGTGGCTGGTCGTCACTTGTGTATTCCCACATTTCCTTCTATCTAGATGGAATTCTCCGAAGACCAAGCTGCTTCTTCTTGTGCTTTGAGAATGCCGTACCGAATTAAGTCTTTTCAAAATTCTATTTTCTCTTCAGAAAGCCAGAGCCATGTGCTTATAACTGAGAGAGGGACCCAGGGAGTGGCCCGTCCCTTCTTGTCCCCGCCTGTCCCAGCCGGCCCTCGGTGGGGGCTGGGGTCTCAGGTCCAGCACCATCTGGGCTCAGAGCGTCTCTCGGCTGCGGCCCAATGAGGGGAAGCCGACTAGTGAATAACCCAGCAGTGCACCGGCCTCCCATGGCCATCTGCTCCTCCGCTGTCCCTCCTCCCGTTGGTGGACTGTTTCAAAACATCTTCCCAGGGACGAATTTGACTCTTTGTTCCTCCCGGTTTCCATGGCCTCCCGTTACTGTAACTGCAGGCCAACATTCGCTGAGGAACGCCGGCGGGGAGCCGGGCGGGGAGCATTAGCTGGCCTGGCTTGTCGGGGCAGCTAGGTGAACCTGCAGGAGCATGCCTGTCGTGCAGGGCACGCACTCACAGGGCCCTTTCAGCCATTGAGGTAATTAGCTCTGCTTCCAGTCATCCCCAGGGAGTGAGGTGTTGAGGCTGAAAGTGGTCGGATGCAGGGGAGCCGCGGGCACAGGCTGCAGTTGGCAGGCAGAGCCCACGGAAGGGACCCTGGATGTTTCGGTATGCTTCAGTGTGTGGCGTTTCTGATTTTTCTGTGGATGCCAAACTTGGTCAGGATGAAGTGCCATTTGCTGTAAGAACGGATAGTATGCACTCATCCCTATGAATTCTGAGAAACACGCTGAGCAGGGAGGGCCGCCTATGGGGGACGGGGACAGCTCCACGACAGGGGTGTCCATGCAGGAGAGGAATGAGCGTGAGCTGCTGGATGGTCCCAGGAAAAATCCTCTGAACCCTTCACTGATGATAAAGATCCTGGATCTTAGACCTGGAAGGGACCCAAGTGATCGTGAAGTTTTGCTTAAACGGCAAGCGTGGCAATTCTTATTCATGAGTCAGCAGGACACTGACTGGGGGCCAGGGACATCCTCACCCAGGAGGGAGCAGGTGATTTACACACAGGACCCTGCCCTCCGGGAGCTCCCCGTGCAGCGGAGGGGACAGCAGCTGAATTCACTTTTCCACGGTGATGAGCCGAGTGGCCTTGGGCACCGCAGGCTCTAGGAGTTCGGAGGGCACTCGGGCCACTGGGGAGACTGAAAGGTGGGACAGGTGTCGGATAGGAAACGCCTCCTGAGCCGAACCCAGAAATCTCTAGCCAGGGTGCATGGCGTGCCTGGTTTTTGGGGCAACCCACGCCTCGCATGTGAAGGTGGGGGTGTCGAAGGGAGCAATGTATTGCGGCGTGCAGGGAGCTCACTAGCTCTCATCTCAGCGGTCAGGGAGGTTCCAGGGCTCGAGACGGAAGATGTGAGAAGCTGGAGCAGCGGAACATGTGACACTCTGTGAGGAGGGTGTCCTCCGTCACAGAGGCGGCGAGGGGATTGTTTGGGGTTTTAAACAAGAGTGATCCCGATGGGTCACTCCTGGTGAGAGTGAGGCAGCTGGGGTGTTGGAGGACAGTCTAGGGAGGCAGCAAGTGTGAGGCCTAAAGGAAGGCAGTGGACGGGGGCAGGGACTCCTTGGGGACATCGTGGAGCAGAAGCGCAGATTGCCGGGGTGCGCAGTGGGCCGTCAAGAAAGCGGCGGGGGTGGGGTGGCCATGCCATCAGTGGGGAGTACCCAGGTGTGAGGGAGTTCAAGTGTGAACGTGCGGAGTCTGAGATGTTCATGGGCCCTTCAGGTGGGAATGTGTCCTTGTCCACGAGAAGTGTGTTTGTCGGACTGAAATGGGGTGTCCGTGAGACAGGCACGGCTTCAGGAGCTGGACAGCCTGTGGACAGCAGGTGGAGCCGTGGGGATGAGCGGCGCCCACTGAGAGTTTGCAGAACAGGACGCGGGAAGGACGTTCTGGTTCTGTGACCACGGCAGGAGCTGGACACCTGCTCACTGCAGACACATCCAAACGCACGGCCCAGGGCGGCAAGCCTTACCAAAGCGGAGCTGTGCTCACACAGCCCTGGGGGTTTCAGGGCCAGAAATGAAGAGGGAGCAGCACATTATTTCACTGTCCGCCTCTCTGCTAGTGACTCCGAAAACCTGACATTTATGGGGATGACAGTCTCAGGAACTGTGCTCAGTGCCGGAAACACGACGAGGCCTGGAGGCAGAGACAAGTGGGTAGCCACGGGGCGGCAGGCCAGGAGCAAGGTAGGGTTGGGTTGCTGACCCAGTCAGGCAAGGCTCCTCCAAGGAGCTGAGCTTTCTGACGGGTTTTGACCAAACAGAAACAGACTCACAGATACGGAGATCAGACTGACAGTTGCCAGAGGGGAGGGGGCGGGGGGCTGGGTCCAGAGGGTTGTAGGGTTAGTGCGCACACATGGGCAGTTGCACACTAGTCACGGGGACACAAGTGCAGCCCAGGAAGTACAGTCAGTAGCGTTGGAATGGCTCCATGTGGGGCCAGGTGTGTATGGAAATGTCGGGGTGCACTTGGTGAAGTGTGTGGGTGTCTAACCGCCGGGCCGTACACCTGAAACCCATAAAAAACAATACTGAGTACGAACTTTAATTGAAAATAAAAAGAAACTGAGGCGTGATGGAAAAAATAAAGTAGAGCGCGTTTGGACGGGGGCTGGAAAGCTACAGGCACAGAAAAGGATGCAAATGAGAAGCCCAGCTGAAGGCTCTGAAGGGCGGGCGGGCGGTGGTAACAGTCAGAACTTTTAAAAATAGCACACCATTGACAGGTTTCCAAAAAACAGTGATAAAATGATTGATTTTTGTGTAAAATTGATATGATAAATATGGACTTGGAACTCTCAATAGATCCCTCCCTCTCCCCCCGACACACACACACTTTCTGGCTTTTACTGAAGGTCAGTGTACCTGGTGGCTTTGACATTGGATACCTTGTGCCCCGCCCCCACCCCCTGCGACGTTACTTTGGCTACAGAGATATCACCACCCGGCAATTTCTGTTGGTCCACGCTGTGAGAATGGGTGTGTAGGATGAGCAGTTAAAAATTCTAAACCACGAACGCATTGACTTTAAAAAAAATTCCTCCCTGTGTTTAGAGCCCACCCAGCTTTCGGCGCCCGGTCTGGCTCAGCACTTGGGTGAGCCTAAGGCCAGCCGGCCATCACTCACAGCCAGATAACAGACATCGGTGATACTGCTTTGCAAGGTGTATGGCCTGACTGATGTCGGGGGATGTGGTTTATGATACCTTCAAAAATGTTTGCGGTGGAATCAGGCTTTTCTAGCCAAGCCCCGAGGGAAAGCCCTTGCTGTACCGATTTGTTTACACACCGCATTGCTTATCCTTACACCCGTTCACTTTGAATGTTGAGTGGGGCTGTCGGGGGCCGCAGGGTATAGATAATTTATACAAACTAGTGCTTCTCCCGCACCATGAATGATGAGCCAATTGTCGATACAGGCTGCAGTTGAGTTTCCGGAGTCATTTCCCGTTTTGTCTTTAAAACTTGCATTTACCCAAACTTCTGGCCATTAGCGAAAGTGGCAGGGTTAGGAGTACCGCTTTATTTAGCCTCTTTTCAAGAGCAAGAGAAACATTTTCAGTTACTCCCAAATACGGCTCTTGGACAGAGTTGCTTTGATGGGCCTGCCAAGTCCACGAGCAAACGAATACCTGCATTTTAAAAGTCGACCTGTGGAGGTGCTGGTTGCCGTTTATTCTTCTCTTCCGACTCCGTTTCTCTGTTTGTCCCCCTGGTCCCTGCTGCCACCTCACCCTTGTACCTCCTGCTGCAGAGAACAGATGCAAGCCATGGTCCAGCAATGTCCTCTTCTTCTTGACACCAAGCAGGCCATTCTGTCTTCATTGGCACCTGCTGGTTGTCCCTGTTCTGCTGGAGGGATCACCATCCTGTGGACCCCCGCCCCCCAGGAACCTCCCACTGGTGGTTACTTCTATTTTTTCCAGCATCTTCTCTCCATTGGGTTCTTCCCTTCCTGCCCAAGTCCATCCAGCTAAAAGCCCACACACCTCACATGATCCCTGGTTCCCTCCTAGTCACGCCTCGCCGGTGGTCTTTCTCTCACAGTGACATCTCCCAAGAGTTGAAAAAGAATTGTCCATTCCCTGGTCTCCTTTTGCTTACCTGCTACTGACCTGCCACGCATGTCAGACTGGGGTCCAGACTTAGCTCTGGTCAGGTACCTGCTGCCCTCTCTCCCCTGTGATCAGTGACCTTTCTGCCAGTAAACCCAGGGAATATTTTCCAGCCACCGTGGCACCTGGTCTCTCAGCAGCTGTGACACCGCTAACCGTCCACCCCTTCTGGAAACACACCCTCCAGGGTGCAAACTCTCCCGATCTCCCCGTCCCGCGGCAGTCCCTTCCGTGTGTCCTCACGATGCCTTCTCCCACACAGGCACCGCGGCCACAGCACTGAGAGTCTCACCCAGACCCTGTGCCACCCGAACAGTGGCTGAAGTTGGGGAGGAGAGACTGGAAGAAGAAAAATCAGAGGCTGTTGCCAGAATAGGAGAGTCGGTACTGGAGACAGAGCCTGGGTAAGCAAAACACACACAACAGAACAAAACAAGAAACAAACTAGGGGTGTATCATGGTGCGCGCTCCCCCCGTCCTCTGCACTCCACGCTCCGACTCCCTTTCCTGTTCTTTCTCCGCCCCTCTGCACATCCAGCCACTTTGTGACTGTCCCCGCTCTTTGGCACCTCTGTGCTTTTAAACCAGTTGGGAACTTCTGTGTTTTCTCCACACCCAAGGCATGAAGCCCAACTCACTCACTTCTAAGACTTGGGAGCTCTTTCTCAGGAAAACCTAAATAAAACTGTCCCTTTTATGAGGTCTAGAGTACACTCCGCTCTGCCCCTTGGGCAAGGACCACACTCCAATTCACAGCCTGGTGAGGTCTGCTTTGCAGGTCCAGGCCTCTACTGGCGAGCGGGACCAGAACGGTACCTTTTAATCTTTCGATCCCTCATCGGATCAAACCCGGGGCCAAGTCCATGCTAAGTGCTAAGTCCTTTTTTGTTGCTTTGATGATCCTTGTCTATTCCCATTGAGTCATAGCAGTCACAGAGGGACTTCCAAGCATTAAAAAAAAGGGAGACAATTAAAGAGGGAAGAGATGAAACTGCATTTTTACACTTAGATATTGAAGTAACACAGCGGACCAGAACGAGCCTCGCCGCTGACATTCCAGAGAGCCGCCACGGTCTGGCAAGAGCCCCTCCCGATTCACATGGTGACGCAGGGGAGACATCCTGACCCCAAATATTGTGAGGTTTCCCTGGGCCTGGCCTTCTTGCTGATAATTGACCTGCCCTCTGGCCGTTTGTGGTGGTCATCCATGAGCCTTGTGTCCCGCACGGATACAAACAGTTATGGGAAAACTTTCGCCAGCAGCCAGGTTGTAGAAGAGAAAATCGCCACGGTGATTACTGCGAGGGAAGAGTGATGACCTTCGGCTTCCAAACAACGCGGCCGCAGCTTCTGCAGTGGGTTGTGCTGGGGCGGTCACGCCGCAGCCTCGTGGGGCGCCGTGCCCGTGTTTACACCCCAGAAGCTGGCGTCCTTTTCCAAGGATGGGCTCGAAGATCATCGTTGCCCTATCATTGTCTAAACACCACGTAGGTCTGAGGGGAATGTGACCTCGGGCTTGCCTTCTCCAGCTCGGCTGTGCTTACAGGATTCTGAAACAATACATTTCAGCAAAGGCGAGGCTGGGTCTGAATCTAAGCCCCTGCTAGACCCTGGTGCCGTTCACGTTGGGCTTACTCAGCGTTGCATCACACAGAAAGGTTTTGTGTGTTTTAAATGTCAGCCGAGGAGAAAGGATTGGTGCTGAGAGACAGGAGGGCTGCTGGGAAGGGGGAGAAACAGGACCTCTGCTGGCTGCCCTTCTGCAGGGCTCGGAACTCCTTCCCTGGCACCCCCTTGGCTAGGTCACGTACCCCAGACACAGCGCTATGACTTTGCACTCTGCTTGCTTCTGGGGTCTTCAAGCTTATCTAACAAAAATATTGTGCCTTCTGCCAAGAACAGAATAGGACCCAGTATCTCGTATTTGAAGAACAGGCTGCAGCGGGGTCAGTCCCAGTTGGGCTGATGGGAACGGTGCCCGAGAAGGGCAGGTTCCCCTCCCCGCTTGTCCTCAGGTCCTCGTCTGCAGGAGAGCCAAAGCGCGTCTCTGCCGCCGCTGCCTGACCATCCCTCTGAACCTGTGTGTCTGTATCGGGGTCGGAAACACTACACCAAGAATTACTCTTCTTTCCTGTTTTAAATGTATGCTTTCAAAAGTGTAGGATACTTTGAGGAACATATTACACAAGAGCACAAGTGTGCAAAAATGGTGCTTTTAGGGTATAAGTGTTCTACAGAAGGAAGCTTTGCTTTGCTAAATTACTTACCAGGACTTTTTAAATTTTTTTTTTTATTTAAGAGAAGCCTCCCAGTGGTTTCTAGTTGAGTAATTACTTTGTAGAAAGCCTGGCTAGAAGGGGGTTTTTAGGTTATTCTTCACCTATAGAGTTATTGGGTGAAATGCAGAATGTTGTTAAGTTTAAATGTCACATACACAGCAGAAGGTCAGTGTGTCCGGTGGGGCGATGAGAGGGACGGAGCCGCGTGGAGTCCTGGGGGCCACTGGACTTTCCAACACAGAAAACAGAAACAACTAAACGAATATCTGCAGGTTCCACAAGCTCCTCTAGAAAGTCAGTAATTTAAGAAAGAAAACTATTTTTTTTTCTCCATTTTCTTTTTTTTATTTTTGTGGAAGAAATTCCTATATATAACTCGTCCAATCACATAGGTTTGCAAGTCTGAGGAGGCAAGCCCTTGCCCCCTCCCTCGCCACCCCCAGGACTTTCCCTGCAGGTGCAACCGTTTCCCACACTGCAGGCGGTGCTTTCGCATTCGCTCCTGTCACTCAAAATAACACACTTGTTTTTCAGTTTTACTTATTGTGATGGACAGAATGGCCCCAAACAGGTTTCCATCCTAAAGCCCAGAAATTGAGACTGCGTCATTAGGGGGAAGTGCTGAAAGTTGGCCTCCAGGTGAGGCACGTAACCTGGGTTCGCCAGGTGGGCGCCGTGCAACTGCTGTTCTGGTAATTGTGGGAGGCGGACAGATGCAGAGCTCCGAGGTGACCGTGATGCTTTGCGAGAAGGATCCGCTGCTCGCCGGCCATTGCTGGCTTGGGAGCTGGAGGCGTGGGGCAGCGTCTTGAGGCTGAAAAAAGTAAGAAAACAGGTTTTCCCTGGGACCGGTAGGAAAGAACGAAAACCTCCTGCCTGCTGGAAATGTAAGACAACTTTTTATTTCCCTCCTAGAACCATCAAGAAAGAATGTAGACCTACTGCCCGCAGGAAAAGGTAAGAAAATAACTTTTCCCCCCGAGAACCTCCTGAGAAGAACACAGACCGACCGCACACCTTGGTTTTCGCCCAGCGAGACCCGCTTTGGACTCAGACCTCCAGAACCGTAAGATACCAAGTTTATATTTATTTAAACTGCTCAGTTGGTGCTAACTTGCTTCAGCAGCAATAGAAAATGAGGAAGATGTTAGGGGTGCATTTCGGTATTTGCATTAGGGATCTGTCACAGTGCTGGTTGTATTTGAATTCAGGGCTTAGGTTTTTCTGGCTTATTCGCACTGTTCATCGGTGAACCACACAGTGTCTTGGACAGAGGTGCTTATTTTCCCTGCGGTCATTGGCGCAGGTTTTGTTTGTGGTGTTTTTGAAGTACGAGTGGCTTTCTGAGAAAGGTTAAATGAGAAGTCCTCTCGGACCCCTGGAGTGTGGGGAGTGTCTTGATGCGATCCTCAGGGTGGCTGCATGTTGGACTGGGTATAAAAGTCTGTGTTGGAAAAAGTATATATTTTTATTTTTATTTTTATTTTAATTTTTTCCTTTGTCATACCACCGGTTGAAGTAGAACAACACGACGTGCTGCCGCTTCACCCAAAAGCGGTGTTTTTGCTTTGCCCTTTCTTGTCAGCTCAGTGGGTCATGAACAAAAGGCCCAATGAGTGCTTTTCAAAGGGGTTATATTTTTAAAAAGTTTGAATGCGTTGCTTCAGCTGGCTCTGTTCTGTGGCCTTTGTCATCACGTGTCTATCTCTGTTTAAACAATGACCCAGCAATGCACACCTGCAGAAGGGAACATCGAGTGGTTTTTAAAGTGCGGGCCGCTGAACTACCAGTCGGGTCAGTGAGGAGTCCACTGCCCCGTGCAGAGAAGCCCCGTGCAGCTCTGTGGTCTTATGGCACGTAGGCACCTGATTCTCTCCTTGATTGCGCCCTTGCCGTTGTTTGTGTTTTTATTGTCTGTGGACGCTGCTCTAAGCCACAGGCACTCGTCCGGCTCCCTTTCTGAGGGTGATGTTAATGGGATAATTGGACATAATCGTTTGGGTCTTGCCTCACCAAACGTGGTGATCTGTGCATGCAGCCATGTCAGGGGCAACTGTGTACCTCTGGCTCATGTCACGGCCATGGGGTGATGAGACCGTGCCTGATCTCTCCACTGCTCGCGATGGGCATTTTGGATTTTTCCACATTTTCCTAGCTTTCGGCTTCCCAATTCTGCTTATTTCTCTTTCTACTGTGGACTGTTTTTAATTCTCTTTAGTTGCCTACCTTAAATAAAATCTCTTATGTTCTTTTTTTAAAACTTGATTCTCACGGGTGGGGCTTGGGGGGAGGGTTGGGAGGTAACCTCTGTGTTTAAAGGAGGCCAGCGTCGCTATTTTAAGATATTACCTGGTAGAGTAGCTACGGAGATGGCTTTGAATACACTTTTATACACTTCTGGGTTTTTGGTTTGCTGTCATAGCCAGAGAACTCACCTGCCAACCTTGGGATCCCGTGGAAGGTAAGTTTGGTAAAACCCCAGACCGTGGGTGGCGTCGAGAGGGGTCTGTACGTATGGTGTAGGGATTCTGAGCACAGAGGAGGTGGGCAGCAGCGTCAGTGAGAGGCAGGTGACCACCACCTCTCACACTCAGAAACGCAGAGCCGGGCCCGCATCGTTACCCAGGGGCCTGCGTGCCTTTGCCCCGGGGTCCCTGCCTGTTCCCATGTCTACACTCACTTTCAGTCCAACCTGTGACCAGCCAGGACCGGTGTCCCCTCCCTCCACCTTCTCATCATGCCATCTTGGACTCGTGCCAACCTCCTGTGAAAACTGAATACACGCCCACCCAGGTGGGGGCGCCCCGCCCTGCGCGCACCCGGCGATGTCCCCATTTGTGGCAGTGCAGCTCGGTGCCGCACGTGGCCATAAATTAGCTAGGACCGACTCCACGTGGTTGTCTCCTCAACAATGACGTGCTGAGAGCCTCAGAAAGTGACTGCTCAGCTGCATGCTCGTTTCAAACAGGGTGAGGGACAGGAAGTAAAATGGAGTCGACGCTTCCGAAACACTCTTTTTCCCCAGGTGATCTGAATCTGAGCAGAGGCAGAAGGGTGGCTATGGCAGTGAGAGGGTGGCTTCTTTCCTCCATGTGCCATTGCCCCATGTGCGGTGGTGACACTGCATGCTTGCTCACTGGCCATGGAAGCAGAGTAGATGGGATGGGGAGAAGGCAGCAGCAGCAGCAGCGTCTGGAAAACTCCCACCCCCGGCACAGCTGGGGTGGGGCCTGTGGGCTCAGAGGAGCCAGCCTCAGGGGCAGAGACTGGAGCCCCTGCCAGCTGTGAGAGCCACACGAACCTCAGTGGCCCTTAGTTGTTTTAGGTGCGAAACAGGGACAGTAATCTTGGTTCTGCCTCCTTCCTGGTGGGGGTCATTGGGACTCAGTCCCTACAGCAGGGGCTCACATGACACACGTTCAGGGTTTTATGAAGTTCGGGACAGCCATGGGCTTTTACGATGTGAGCATTTGGAAGATATTTGTGGGCAGTGCACAAAACCGTTTTGCAGCAGAAGACAGTTGGGCTCTTCCGGGAAGAACGTGGGACCAGAGATGGCGCATTGAATGGGTGGCTAGTCACCGAACATGCTGGCAGCTGTCGTTGGCGTGTTGAGCATGTTCTTTGTGCTGGGCACTGAGCCAAGGGGCTCTGTGACACTCTCAGCAGAAACGATCGTAGAGGGTGCGACACAGGTGCTGGCCGTGTTCAGTCCCTTCCCCACATCCCACCGCTTAGGAAGGTCGGAGGCAGGACTTGAACCCATGGCCAGCTGGCTTGTGCCTGTCGTGGTCCCTGCCTTCTTCTTCCTCCTTTTTCTGCCTCCCCCCTCCCCCCCTTCCCTCTCTACACTCACTCAGGTTTGTCTGTTCCCTATTTAAAATGAAACACAGGTTTTATAGTTATTAGCCAATTGGCTTAGTTTTCCTGCTAATGTGTAGAAATCACCTGTTAACATTTCCCTGTTTTACATTTCTGCCTCCTTAATGCTGTGCCCTGCTCCTTTCTAATCAGACTGCCTGTCTCCCTGTCAGAAATTCAGCAAAGTCCATCTCTGGTCATTCTCAGGTCCGGTCTTGTTCCACAGGGGTAGAACTTTCTGGAAGAGCCCATTGACCACTATGTTTCACTGGTCACTGACTTTTAGAGCTGAATTGGGTCTCCCAAAGTCCATAAACACTACCTCCTGCACCGACCTCACCCTGCAAAGCCCTTCTGGAAAGTTCTGAGGCGAGTGCTTGGTCTGAAGCAAGGGGTGCAGGGGTACAGGGGAGGGGGCAGCTTCACGAGTCATGTACTCAAATCAGCTCTTCAGAATAAGGTTGAAGTAGCAACTGCAGCATTTGGTGCCGTGCTGCAAACGTGCTTTCAAAAAGGAACACGGACCCTCCTGTGTTTGTCGCGAACGTCCCTGATTCTCCGCTGTTCTTTCTTGTGGCTGTAAACACCTGTTTCTCCTCGGGCTCACTCAGACAGATGGCCTCAGCGCTGCATGGTGGCTTCCGTCCTGTTGCTAAGCGACCAAAGGCCTCCTAGCTGCATCCTTTCCCTCTTGTGTCCCGCTTCCGCTCAGCAACGGGAAAGAGCTGGCCGCGTGCCCCAACACGCTCCTTCCTGCTTTCGGCAGGGTTGAGTCTCCATCAAGTGTCTGCCTGGGCTCCTATCTCTTCTTGCTACAAGTCGCTTTTCCTCACTTCCCACTAACATCAGCCACTCAGGGCAAAGGCAGGCGGCCCATTCATCAGCCAGCTCTGCAGCTGGGGCCCATGGGACAAAAAGGGGCCAGCAGTTGTGTGGTGTTCGAAGCGGAGATTTCTGGATTGTGGTCAGGTGTGGGATCCTGTTTGTCCCTTTCATCAGGGCAGCAGTTCCCAGAGGTCACCAGAGTGTACAGACCAAGCATCTTTTCTCATTTCTGGGCTCAAGAAAGAGGACGGTCAACTTGCCTCTCGTGGCAGGAACTGTCCAGCAGAGGACATGAAAACGATCATGTGCATTTTGAAGACAGGGAGTTTGGGTTTTAGGGAAGAGGGAAAAAACACTAGAAAAACAGAGAAGGAGGAAGTTTTTAAAAGACTGCAGGTCATGTTGGGGATCTGGGAAAGGAGACACATTCGTGGATGCTTTTAAATCTCATTTCATGCCCCTTAGTTCACACCATTTTTTTCTTATCCCGACAGTCACAAATCTCAGATAATTAGCTGAAAGTTGACTCAACTAGGAAATCGGTGGATGTGGAATAGGGTGGGGGGGGGGACTTTGAGGTTGACATTTCGAAAAACGTACTGATGATTCCTCGCTCTTTGATTTCAAATTTCACTTTCTGAAGGAAAATCTAAGGTCGAGCGGAAAGGCTTGTGTTGGAAAGTCAGACCATGGGGAGGTGCTGCAGCAGCGTGTGTGCTTTGAAAGGCCGCGTAAAACAAGAGAATCACGGTGTTGTCCACTTACTGCAGTTCAACAGTTTCGGTCCCTTTCCTTCGTGGGAAATTCCGTGGGATGTTCTCTCGAGAGGCAGGCACGATGGCCTCCTCTTCCAGGATGCTTTGTTTTCTCAGTGGGTGTTCTCGGCAAGGTTGCTTGTAAATGTCCTTCTGCCCCGGCTGACAGCGGGGACTTGGCTCTCTCTGTCCTCATTTCTGGTGCCTGACTGGGCTATAGGTGTGGGTTGGCCTCTTGCCTGAAGACGGTTCTAGCAGCAAACACTGGTGGTGCTCAGAACAGCTGGTAATTGTGACGGAGCCCCGCCATGCTGTTTGTCTCGGAGCTCAGCCCCACCACAGGGAGGCCCCGCGCTGGTGAGGACCTGTGCTCTGTGGTCTCTCGTTCCTCACAGGACCTTCTCGGGGCTGCCCGCTCAGGCACCCCGTGACGGCACTGCTGTGCTAGCTGTGTGAGCGGGAGCCAGGTGTGGCCTGGACCCGCCACAGAACAGGGGTGGCGCGTGTCTGTGCCCTTAGTAGGGACCGTGCCTGACTGTGTGTGCGGGGTGGGGAGTCATCTGCTGGACAGGGCTGGTGTGCTTTGTCTGGTCCTATGGAAAAGGAGACACCGATGGAGGATTGGAAAGGTGGATACATTAAGTTCACATGGGTATACATGTGAATACATACATTCACACACATGCAGGCACACACACATAATATGTATGTGCGAGTACATGCATACACATGTGTGTACATAAACACACGCGTAGGGTATATTTATTTATATACGTGCATGTGCACACATATATGCACACATGACACATGCATGTGAATATGTGTGTGTTTATGGAGGGAGTGGATATTAAATGTGACTGACCCCACAAAACAATTCTAGCTCATTTCTTCAACAAGGGCCTCACATGCTACTCACACTTCACTTTTGTCTGATTGTAAACAAAGTTAAGTAAAATAACTCTTCTTCTAGGCACTCATAGTTAGATGCATGTTTAAAGGGCTATAAACTATAAATATCATCAGATCTCTGGGTCTTTTTCTTGTTTTTCTAATCTGGGGCTCCAGAGTATCTCCAGTCCTCTGATTCACACTAGACTCAGGGAAACTAAGTAACAGATTCAAGTAGAACAAACTCATTCTGATGCCAGGCCTCAGGGACATTCAGTCCCCCTTCATCTTCACCCTACAATGTTTTATCCCATCATTTCCGACCACAAGTCTCTGCCGGGGCACACATGCCAGGCGAGACAGGGACGCCGTGAGGGCGAGGGCCCACCGCTGCACGTGCAGGGGTTGGCTGGCAGCTGTGACCGTGGACTTGGGCCAAGGCAGCCCCAGGGAGCTCGACCTTCCAGCAGAGGCGACCTCAGAATTAACGTCAGGAGCATAGGGTGTGTGTCCTTCCCCCATGTCCCCTGTTTTGGGGCTCTGACTGCACTGCCCACAGATTTCTGGCCGTCTGTTCCCTGCGTGTGAGTGGTTTTCCATGGGCTAAATATTTTAAATTCTGGTGGGCAGTACCTGCGTCTATAGTCCGCCTACAAATCACACTGTTGTTTGGCTGAAGGGTAAATTCATTCCACTTTTAAAAACAGCTACAGGGTTAGTTATGAAATAATAAAAAAGGATGAGGAAGGCACACACCCCTCCCTTCTTCCCGCACCATCTCCTGATGCCACCACACGGCCTCGGCATGGCCGGTGCTGGCTGGCTCCCGTTCAGCTGAACTTGAACTCAGAGGGGGCTGTTGTTTTAGGACTGTCCTCAGAAGGTCTACTCCTTCCCTGATGTCTGCATTTCCTGAGGACCCTGAGCAGGCAGAGCAGCAAGTCCCTCGGAGAAGGGTATCCTGTGTGGAGCAGGCACATGACTCTGTCAACACACGTGGCCAGGTCCGCTCAGGGGCTGTGACTGTCCCCACCCATGTCATAATTCTGGGATCTGTTTCCCCGGGTAACCTGTCACTTGCCTTAACACAGGTCCAGGGAGGGAAAATTTTCTTGCTTCTGCTCAAAGCAGAGCCCAATTCTGGGTGCATTGCAGGGAATAATAATAATTATTATCTCAGGGCAGTTTACTTCGTGGGAGCGGTGAGATAGGACCCTGCGGTCATGGAGCGGAGCTGGACCCCGGCAGCCGTCATGGGGACAGTGGCTTGAGGAGGCATTCGGCAAACTCACCCCATGAGAGAGAGAGATTGGGCAACCTTAAGCAGAATGGTTGGGCTTCTGTCTGGGGTTAGAACGTTTTGAGAACATTAAGTAAATGTGCAGATAACGTATCTCCGAGTCACAATGTCAGAATTCCCGATTAGCCTGGCGTTCTTTCCTGTTGAACCGCATCCAGCCAAGCTGGGAATCCGGGCTCTCAGAGACCCCGTCCGCCAGGGGAGGGGATGGGACTCTCCTGCAGTGACGGACACAGGACCTAGCCTGCGGTCACAGGCCTTTGTCACTGTCCCTTCCTGCTGTGCTCCTATTCACCCTCCGTGATCTGATTCAGATATTCCTCCCACACGCTGCCCTGAGGACCAGTTTCCCACCCCTGTGACTGGTCCCCAGCCCCCAGAGAAACCTCTCTTCTCTGCCAAGCGGTCCCTGTCTGGATGCAGAACCGACATTTCCCGAGGGCTTGCTGGATCAGTCCCCCAGGGCTGCTGTGGCAGATGGCCACACACCAGGTGGTGGCCAACAACAGAATGCCCTTCTCCCACAGTTCTTGGGGCTAGAAGTTTGAAACGAAGGTGCTGTCCCCCTGATGGCTCTGAGGCAGACTCCATCCCCCTGGCCTCTGTGGCTCCCGCCAAGACCCTGTTTCCAAATCCGGTCACCTTCACAAGTTCTGGGGCTCCGGCGGGCGTCTTTCGGAGGGACACAATGCAACCCACAATGACTGTCACCATTTTCCGTGGGAAGATAATGAAGGACGACATCCTCGGGCAACCTTGAGGCAAGCCGGATCCGATATAGCTGCGGCTGGTTATCAGCTCAGAAAGTACGCACGTCCCTGTGCATGCGGAGAGCTGGTGGCACTGGCTGACGGGGAGACGGAAGAGAAACCGCAGGCAACATCCAGCCAAGAGGAAGGCAGGCGGGCACCCCCATTGTCAGGCTCCTCTGCTGTCCTTGCTGCAGTGCCTCTCTCCCATTTTGCTGGGCCCGTGCCGAGTCCAGCCCTGCCAGTGTGCCTGCGGCTCACGTCCATAGTTTGCTCCGAGCACTGTCTTCCTTGGTCACATGTGTGTGGATGGGACAGTTGGATGTCTCGGTTGCTTTTCTTCTGAGCTGGCGTGGGCCTTCACCATAGGAAAGCCCCACTTCTAAGGTGGAAACCGGGGGCCTTGCACGGGGGCAGGAAATCCAATCAAGAGGCCGCAGCGCATTCCTGGAAAAGCCGTTACAGGAAGGAAGCTCCCCAAGGGGTTTCAATCCTCCCGCACAGGGCTTCTTTTTTTCCTTGAGGGTCATTAAAAAAAATCTGTACAAAGTGCCCCATAGGGCACTCTTGACAGCCGGGGGAATCTATCTTCATGCCGCAGCGTTGCAATGCAGGATGCTGAGAGATGGGGACCCCGGTGAGGAAGAGGAGGCACTTGGAGAAAGAGCACAGCCCTCAGGACGACCCCTTCAAACACCCGCCACTCACAGACGTATTCGTGTTGGTTGACCGAACGTCCGTCTCTGAGAGGCTGGCGGCCTGGAGGGTGGGGGCTCCCCAAACTGGTGAGCAATCTTGGGGAACAAACTCTAGTAATGTTAGTGATCTGCATTTATTCCTCCTTTCGTTCACCCGAGATTACTCAGAGCACGTGCCAGCCCCTTTGCTGAGAAGTCGCCGTCACAGACTTCGTGGACATGGGACTGGCAGACACGCACGGCCGGCTGTCTACCTAGGTCACAGAGAAGGTGGCAGTCACGCCGGATGCTTGTGAGTTGACGGGTGTTTCAGGAGTGCGTGAGGACGAGGGCCTGCGGTGCCTCAGACGGAGAGATGGCACGGATCCCTGGTCGCTTACCTGTCCCACTGAGTTCGTCCGAGACCGAGCTCCGCGGTCACCTCTGGGAGATCTGTGCTTCGAGAGAGTGTGGGTGGCCTGGAGTCAACACAGCAGCTTAGAGAAGAGATCATGGGATCCTGTACGGGGACCACTAGTCAGAGATGACGAGCAGGCACCGACAGAGGACGCTGAAGTGCCAGGACCTGGAAGGCTTGGCAGGCGGTGGGTGGGTGCACCTGTGAGGTGGGGGAATGCATGTTTCTAGCCGGATTCGCAGGCTAAGTGCTAGTGGGACTCGTTCCCAATGTGCCCATACCTGACCCCAGTCACCAACGTGTGTGTGCGTGTGCATTGTACCACAACACCACCTCCCTGGGATTCGTGCACTAGAAACCGCATTCTCACTCCGTTTTCTTGTGTTTAAAGACAAGAATCAGACATGATGGTGTGTCTCCTGAAAACAAAGACTTTTTAAAGTCTCGGGAGTTGCCAGAATGACAGCAAACACATTTTTAACCTCTCTTTCCCTCACCATCCAACTCGCTCTCTACCCCTCCGAAGGGCAGCCTCGGCCATTCACCACCAAGACTGTTACTGGTGATTACAGCCCATGTTTGATTATTTCTGGCACATGGCACTTTGAACAGGTACAGGTGAGCACTGATGTTATTATCACCTCATGAATGAGAAGTCAAGGTCTCCTCATTTAACTACAAATCTGCATCCCGCCAAGGTTGGCTGCTAATTACCAGAGCAGGCTGCCTCCACTACGATGTCAGTCATGGAGTCCGTGCCCCTGATGGAACCCGCTGGTAGAGCTGACACCTGTTTGCGAATCGGGCGGAACCGGTTTCCTGTGCTCCTGTGGTTACGTTTGTGTTGGAAACACCTGGGATGTAGCGAAGACAAGCGCATGTTCCCACAATAAATGGTCCAAGTCGTGGCCCTGGGCACACCCTGCCCTTGGGGTGCAGCAGGTGAGGAATGCAGGTGACTTTGCCATCTCCACGCGGGGCGACGGGCTTCAGACGCTTGTGCTTCCCACCTGGAGTGTCTGGGGACTGACTGATGTGCGCCCCTCCCGGGACTTCTTGCCGCAGAGAATGAGGGAGCGGGGCGTGCGCGTGCCGGGGCGGTGCTCCCGGAGGGCCAGGCGGCGGGGTGGGGCGGGAGCCGAGCGAGGTCGAGCACCTGCACATACATGTGGCACCGTCGTTCTGGTCCTTGTCTGGTTGTTTACCAGGAAGAGGACAGAAGAAGACTTTCCCTGGACCATTCCTGTTGTCCCAAACGTTCAGGGTTAAAAAAAAGGAAGTCAGACACCTGAGAAGGGGAATGTGTAAGAACCAAAGTGACCGTCACTGACCGACTGCTCCTCCTAGTGACACCGGTGATGCTGAGAACGGAAAGACCGGCCAACAGAGCTGGTGACACACGACACGTCCGCTTGTTCAGTCCCTTAGTCCCTGCCCACGGGCTGAAGGTCCTGGCTCATGACCTATTTTCTGATACCCTTCCATCCCCTGGGGGCTTGCTAAAATAGTTGCTTTTTAATATTTTGTTTACACACAATTGTCTCGTGGTTTGAAACGCGAGTGCTGCGCGTGTTTCCGTGCCCCACTTTGATTTCGTGCTGACTGCCCCACGCGTCTTCTCAGAGTCACGTGACTCGCGTCCTGCAGGCTTCGACATGCTCATCTGTAGGCTGGGTGTCAGGCCAGCTGGCTCAGGGGGACAGTGCGGACACAGGGAGAGACAGCTCTCTGCCGGAGCTGGGAGGAGCGCACTGAGGGCAGTATGCACATTTTCATCACTGTGACAATTTTTCCTGTTGTCATCTCATAGCCATACTCCCATCCCTTTCACTGGCCCCCCACATACCCCCACCCTCCGGCCGCCGGCAAGCACAGTATTGGCATTTCCAGGTTGCTGGCTTCCTTGGTGAGTCTGGGACGTGAGACACAAAGACAGTCCAGGGAACTCAGCACTGTCTTGTTCCTTGGGTCCTAGTTCCCTTGGATCCTGGGTCCCTTGGGTCCTGCATCCCTTGGGCCTGGGGTTCCTTGGGCTGTGAGCTCCTTGGGCCCCGTGTTCCCTGGCTCGTATGTCCGACTCCTCTCTCCGAGTTTCTGTCTCACATTTGTCTTCTGTACAATGTGTAGGACCTACACTGGACTCAGCAGAGGAATACTCAGCCTCATTGTCGTAGATGTGAAATCTCCCCAAGTGGAGATTTCCATACAGAAGACACTAAATTTCGTTTAGAGTTGTCCCTGGATGTCTAGGCAGTATTTGTAAACACTGCTGCTTGTCGGTTGACTCCCCACAACTTCGACGTTTTTATTTTCTCCGTGAGGTTCATTGGACGGTAACTGAAGGCAGAAGTTACAATACAGCGTATGGTATTTTTATTGTAGTACTTCAGATGGGCTCAGAGTTCTTCAGGGTAATACTGATTGTTGGCTAATTCCTTTAGGGGATGGCATTGTGGGTAACTGCATGGGTTTCTGCCTGCTGGGTAAGGGCTGAGACAATTCTGCCCCGAAACACTATTGACGTTGTTCGCCAGCCACTGGCAACTTCGTACTGACTCAAGCTTAAACCAACTGGAAAGGCGTGAGTCACAGTGAAGAGATACATCGAGCTGGTGATATTGGTGGGGAAGCCTGTGGGAAGCACCATATAAAATCAGAAACGCGGGACCGGCATGGGAATATGATGAAACCAGTTAATGGTTAAAACGTGGGCTATTTCTGTTTCAGTCTCTTTCCCACCAGGAGGGGGAGAAGACAGAAGTGTGAAGCCAAGGCCGTGGGAGGTTGCCAAGGCCAGGATGGGGCACGGCATGCATGCCGCCCTGCTGGCGTCACATGCCACACCCACAGCCCAGGGCCACACCTGCCTGGGAGCGATGGTCTGGTCAGGACCGGGGACATTCCTAGACAAGGCCTAGGGGGCGGCGCTCACCAACATGCGTTGGCCTGTGTTGTAAAAGGGTAGATCTGTGAGACATAAAGTAGAATAGGCTGTGGACTCGCGCACCACCATCTGGGTGGAGGGAAGGACATCAGCTGCCCCTCCTGAGCCCTAAAACCCAACAGGAAGCCAGAGCCTGTGGCTGAGACTTTGGAGGGCTGTGGGACAGAGGTCCGCCCCGAGGACCAGGGAGTTTGGTATTGTGGAAGACAAAAATTGGACTGAAGGGTCGAATTGGGTCTCTCTACTCTTTAGGACCTAGAAAGAGCAGGAGAGAGGATGGGTAGGTGCATTCCTAAGTCAAACGTTTATTTCAGCTGTGCGTTCTTGGGCAACTTAGCTCCTACTTGCTCATTTCTAAAATGGAGATTGTTCTACTACCTTTCGCCCAGGGTTGTGGGGATTAAATAAGATGTCACCTGTTAGCACAGTAGGTGTCTAGCAAGCAGGGCTCAATCTGCTCTCCCTCCTTATTTCTGAGAAGCATCTGTATGTTGGTGGATGGCCTTGTGCACCACTGGTGTTCATGAATGTTTGCCCGATGAGTAAGTGTGCATAGTGC
The DNA here is from genome assembly GCA_007922815.1 of Macrotus californicus. Classification (NCBI taxonomy): domain Eukaryota; kingdom Metazoa; phylum Chordata; class Mammalia; order Chiroptera; family Phyllostomidae; genus Macrotus; species Macrotus californicus. The sequence continues at coordinate 634,389 of VMDR010000010.1, forward strand.
AGGCAGAGAGCATCTCAATGCCGTTAGAGCACAATGATGAGCCTGCAGATCAACCGGTGTTCTATGAAGAACATTGTATTCTCAGATTAAGAAAGTAAATTTCAATGCAATAAGACACTCCAGTTAAATTTTAGAGCATTTGGAAAAACTCTTGTGTCATCTCTTTGGTTTAGGAAACCTGGATTTTGTAAGAGGACTACCAACAAGTGAATTATTATTTTTTCATCAAAATCTTATAGCAGTAAAAATTGTGGGCACTTTGTATTTTTCTGTGAAAATAATTCTGTGGTTAATTCTTATTCAAGTATAACTGCTCTACATCAATACTATTTTCAGGTCTCAAATCGATAGCCTGGATGGTTTTGGGAAATAATCTAATTAGTCTCAGCGAAGGGTTCGCTTGGATCGCAGGAGAAGCCCCGCCGGGCCTCGGTATTGACTCGACGGGCCTGTTGGAAGGGCTCCCCCGAGCCTGCTGACGTGCCCTGGGCCATCCGTGGGAACCGCAGTGGCTGTTAGGCAGCTTCTGTTCTTTTTCACAGTTAGTTCCATTTTGTTTGCCTTCAGTAAAGTGCACATTTCACTTTGGGAGCCAGGTTCCTATCGGGGGACGTGGTCGCCCAGATAGACAAGAGTAACCAATGAGCAAACCCTGAACGTCTCGGCATCGATCCTGGGCCATCATTAGGGCTTTGGACATGCCAGTAACAGTGGGGACAAAGCCAATGGTCAAGCGTCCGAGCCGGGTTGTGCTGCAGTCCTCAGGGATGTCACAGCAGGACCCATGGGGCCACGTTTCGCACGGCATTTTGGGACTCTGCCCTGGGTGATGTGGGGTGATTCACACGTAGTTCTGACGCCAGCTCCCGCTGCGTGGCTGTGACAAGGGGCTCCTGTCCAGGCCTCACACGCCTGGCTCAGGGCCCTCACCTGGCCTGGGACCCTCTGTCTCTTGTTTTTATAAAGCCAAGTTGAGGAGAATTTTGCTTTTTCCTTAAAAAGCGAATCTGAAAATTATAATGTTTTAAGGAGAGAAGGGTGCCTTTGGGGGTTACTCTTATGTTCGGTCTTTTGCCACTTTATATTATGTGTTTTTAATGGTTTCCATGAGTTTCCCACCTTCCGCTCGAAGCATTGGGCTCTGTGTCTTTGGTGGTCCCATAACCCAAGGCTCACGTACAAGGAGCACTGTCCCCGCCGCGCACTGCACCCCAAGGCCCTTCTTCCTTCCGTGTCTCATTCGCGGAGCGTTTGCTTCCAGGGCCAGACTTGGAGTTGAGTTCTTGACCTGCTTGTCACTATCCATGTGACCTTGGGGCAGTCGGGTGACTTCTCAGTTCCCTCTTTTCTAAAAAGGAGATAGTGCCTCGTATAGAGTGAGTGTTAAGTGATGTAACCTATGTAAGCACTCAGTATCAGGCCTGGTACTGAGCAGACACATAAGAAGGGACAACCTGATATGCTAAGAAAGAGGTAACTCTTGAGTAGATTTTTAAAGAACTTCTTGTATTTCTTAGGTTTTAAACTTGGTCACCGGTTGGGAAAACTTGTTTCTGCTTTATAGTGGACCTGAGTGAAAATGTCATCGTGCATATAAACCCCTGGAGTGCTTCAGGCATCAACGTATGTAATTTAGACGCGTGAACCACTTTGTGGACCCTTGACCGCTCAGGGCAGCCTCCTTAGGACAGCCTGCTGCCCGGCAGCCAGTGAACGGGTGCTCTGAGCCTGTCCTGTCCTGCATCCCTGGGCTTGAATAAATGTGCCTTTGCCTTACAAATGCTCCATGTGAAGGGGGACCCCATAGAATGACTGCCCACTGCCCTTCACATTCAGAGGGTCACTTGCTTTTCTGACCACAGGTGAAGGGATCCATCACCGAGTCGGAAGGAGGCACCTCTCCAGCTGGGGGCGGGCCTCCTAATTTTTGTTCCTAATTTTGTTCCTTATAGTTACTCCTTCAAAATGCTTCCTTACTATTATCCTTAGTGACAAGGCCCTGGGGAGGGCTACCTTGCTCCTGCTCGTGGTCATGGTGAAGGTGTGTCTGAGAGGATGGGGCCAGGCACGGGGTGGGTGTCCGGTTCCTGACTGGGTTTGCACCAACCGGGCCACCCCTCAGCCGCCGGGCGATCTCTGGAAAAGGCAACAATCAGGGCTGCCAGGGCTTGCTGGCCTCCTCCCCGGGTTCCACCCCCCCACCCTGGGCACACCCTGCACCCCAGCCACGAAAACCGCTCCTCTCTCTGCAAAGGGCTCTCCGGACTCCCACGGGGGACCTCCTGTCCCCACGCCTCCCACTCCAAGGGAAGTGCATTCTTACAAAGACGGCAAGGGACACGAAAATGGAAGAGTGGAAACTCAGCCAGTGGTTTACGTTTGTTCCCCTGGTACTCGACCTGTAGCCGCAGGCACTGAAGACACACGTGGACGCCTTGGCGAGGTCTTCATGCGTCTCTCTGTTTCCGGGTGTCTCCTTGGCCCGCTCTGCAGGGCTCTGCTGTGGCAGTTGTCACACCTTGGTCTGTGTTTGTTTCTTCTTCCTCCTCTCCGGAATGCTGGCACCTCCAGGCTCATTTCTTAGGACGTCCCTCCCTCCGTACTCCTACTGTGCATCCAATGTGCCAAGCCAGGACCGCCCCCAGTGACAAGTTTCCCCGTGGTGTCTCTGGACTGGAAGCTCAGTGAGGCCAGGGGCTGTGATTTTTCTTTCTGCGTGCCCTGCACCCGGTGCGCAGTAGGTGCTAAAAAATGCTTGCTGAGGGAGTGACTGAGTGGCCATGATGGGTCATGAGGAATGAAAACCCGAGTCCGCTTTCAAAACACAAATGACCTTCGGGCAGAACCCTACAGATTGTGTTTCAAATCTGTTACTGTCCATTAAAAGCAAGTAGTCCCAGGAGGTTTTTAGCTGCATCAAAGTTTCCCATTATTCTTTAATTGGTACCCAGAGCTGAGAGTCCTGTTGTTTTGTCTATGCCCTGGACGATGGCTCGGACTCTTCTGCGTCTCCCTGAAGTGAGCGGCGCACTGTGAACAGCCTATAGCTTCAATATATTGATCGGAAAACCGGACCCCTTATAGGACTTTCACCTTTTTCCTGCCCGTATTGTCTTAAAGGTCATGTTTGTGTGTAGGACATGTCTGTAAAAGTTTTGGGCAGCACCTGTTCTTTGGAGGGGGGTGGGAGAGAAATTTCTTAACCCTCTAAGAATTAATTCAAAAGAAACTCTATTCTAGTGCATAGATAATTGGATAATATTATGTTTTCATCAATATATCTTGACCCTGGGAAAAAAAATCTTTATATTGCAAGTTAAAAACGTTCTAAACATAAAAATATTGAGAAGAAATCTCAAAAGAAAATTCACATAGGTTTTATTGGCATTTTCTTCTTTTACTAACAGATGAATTTAATAAATAAAGATATATAATTATTAAGCTTCTGGGAGGAGATTGTATCTTAAACTCCAGGAAAACAACCTATTTTTGAGTTAGAAAGTATGTCTTTATGTTGAAATACCTTTAGTTACTTTAAAAAATGAAATTCCTTGAAATATATTTAAAAGTGTATTCTTACAAAGGAGAATTATAAATAATGAAAGCCATAGAAATTCAATGAATGTTTTAAGTTCATTCCCTTAGTATTAAATCTGAAAATGCAAATACATGAAACACATTTGAACTTGTATCAAAAAAATAAAATGGAATGACTACCTTCAAGAAATTGAAAAAAATAAAAAGATGAAGAAACAAAGGTAAATAGCTATGAGAGCCTGTCCGGAGCAAGCTGACGATCTCTCAGTGTGGTGGTTTATTGGCGTATTGCTCTACCGTGTGGGTTGAGGACAGCGAGGTGGTGGAACCCACGGCCAGCGTGCCTCGTGGGTCGTCGCTGTGATAAGCAAGTCTGCACAGGTGTGGGCAGGGCTGGGGTCTTGAGCAGGGTGGGGAGCAGCTGCTGGTGCTGAGGTCACTGACAGAGGAGTCTCAGCTCCTGGCCGGAAATTCAGGGTGGCCTCTTTGATGGAGTCCCGAGGGTGGAGGGGGAGGGTGGACCCCTCACTTCATTCCCCCCCCCCCCCCCCCCCCCCGTAGTGCTGATTGGCCTGTAAAGGAAACCGTGTAACCTGATATACCTTTAAGAGAACCTCTGAGTGGTTTCGGATGCGACTGGAGAGCCGCCCTCGTGCTCAGGGAGGTCAATGAGGGTGACCCTGTTCCTCTGAGGAGCCCCTTCTTGCCCATCTGCACTCTCCCTCAACGTGCCGCGACTCTGCTCTGGCTGCTGGTCAGGAAAAGAGGGTGAGGCGTTGACATTCTTGTTTTGTGCCTAGAAAATGCCATCCAGTTGGTTTAAAAGTGACAAAATCAGCCACTTGATGGGTGGTTTTATGGGTGTCCAAGGATCTCAAAGCGCTGTCTCCAGGCAGGTGAAGCCCCAGGGAAGAGTGACATCTGAGTGGGTGGCCCAGTGGTGATGCAGGCAGGCTGTGGGTCCTGGTCCTTGGACTGGCTCTCCTGGCCGGACAGGAGGGACTCCTGGCCTCCGAGTTGTACATTCCCCGTTTCCTAGGGTGGCTCTGTGTCTCTGGACCCCTCGTTCCCTTTCTTGGTCCCTTTAAAACCCCTCCCATTGCTATGTCAAGATCAAGGGCGAGATCGTAAGAAATGAAGAAGATATTATTTACAGGCTATTTTATTTCACCTGCATCATTTGTAGGCTGAAAGAGAGAACGAAGGAGAGAGAAAAACCTTGGTTTATGCGGCTCCAGAAAAATGATCTGATATGGTGTCAACTCATACGTTCGGAGTCATGTAGAAAAATAAGATCTTCAATCCTCATTTTGGGATTCTGCCATTTAAAAAAAAACTTCAACTGTAATTATTAATAGTAGTTTCTAATAAGTAGCATTTTACGTCCAGAAGAAAACGTGCTGTTTGTGGAGGCTGGTATCCAGATTTCTTAGTCTGTTCTCATCACTGAGAGACACCTGTGTGTGGAAAATCTCTTTACTGTGATATTTACTATCCTTACCTTCCAAACTAGGGAGTTGTACCTAATAATTTCTAAGGTCTCTTTAATCTCTTGACATTCTCTGAGTGTGATAGCTGTCCACTTAGTTGGATGCTCTTCCTTTTCCTGGTTGGCCCCATCAATGTACAAAGAGAAATTTCAGTGTCTAGTTGATAGTGAGACAAGACACTTGAAGAGAAAACCACTTGCCCAGCTGGGAGCTCCCGAAGAGCTGAGACAGTCCACAGGCCCCTGATGTCACAGCCCTCTGATGCTCCAGCACGGGGGGAGCAGGGTGGCAAACGGAGCCCCTGGAACTGAGCTCAGCGGGCCCGGAGGGTTGGTGCTCTGGGGTGCCAGTGACACACCATGGGGCCTGATTTCAATGTGCTGCACTTTCTGCTTTTCTTTCTAAATCTCTGTTGAGAAATGGCCCTCCGGGCAAGAAGCTGCCACATAAACATCCTCTGTGGGCAGCCAGGAGGAGCCCCCCTGCCCACCATGTTTTCTCTCCTGACGGCACCTCTCTCTGGCTTAACCTCAGCCAGCCAAAATGCCGATCGATGTGACTGTGACAGATGGTTTCCCGCTGTCCCAGGGCCTGGACATCAGGCCCCGTCGGGCACAGCAGCAGGTGTCTTGGAAATCTGTTACCCAGTGTCAAAAGACAATGGACAAGACTTTAGAAGGAAAACACTTTTTTGAATATAGATTGAGGCAGTATTTCCAAAGGTGGAATTCTGTCCTGTAAAGTGTGGTTGGAGACCCCGGCCCTGGGGGGCTGGGGGAAGCCAAACCCTGGGTCTCCTGGGGGATTAGGGAGCGTGGGAAAGGAGGGGAGGGGGGAAGGTGGGCATCTGCAGGTGGGGAAACAGGCATGAACCTAAGTAATCTGAGGGCAAGACAAGAACTCACGGGAGGGCGACTGTGCCGCCTGCGGAGGCAGACATGGCAGGAGCTGCCTGGACAGGGGACTTCTTTCTCCCAGGGAGGAGACTGTCTGGGTGACATGTTGTGCTTGCAAACAGAGGGTTCATGTCAAGGATTCTTGGGAAGAGCACAAATGACCAGGATGGGCTGAAGAAGAGGAAGAAGAATGTGGGCGGGTCCCTTTGTGGGCCAGCTGTGCACAGGGGAGCTGCTGAGGACACAGTCTGGGCTCTTGAGTGTAGGATGTGAGGGCCAGCGGGTGGAGGCGGCTCTGGCGTGGCCTGGGCTGCTCTTGCTTCAGGAGTGACGATGAGGTTTGTGGTCACTGGTGGCAGTGGGTTACCCCGGGTGCTGGGCTGTGGACAGCTCCCTTCCCCCTGCTCGGTCCCCAAGGCCAATGTCCTGGAGGGCAGGGTTTGAGAGGCCTGGTCCTGGAGTCTGCCTGCTGGGGTTCAAGTCCCAGCTTGGCTGTTCACGAGCCGTGTGACCTTCTAGCAAGCTTCCTGATGACTCTGTGCCTCGGTTTTACCATCTCTAGCATGGGCGCGCCTGCCTGTTGGAACGACGCCCTGCATGGGCCCACGCCCTATGCTGCTGGTCTCGGGGAGTCTGCACTCAGCTGAATTTCGGACGCTACTTCCCTGGCCCGCCTTGCTTCAATGGCCAAAGCTTGATCTTCACGTTCATGGAGTGTCTGGGTAGCTGCCCAGAATACTCTGATGTTCACAGGAAGAGGTTTTGCCTGGAGTCACCGGGCAATGGGGCCTCTGGGGCATCGCCAGGAAAACCCTGCCCATGGACTACAGAAGGGTCGGAATCATTTAAATATCTCCGCTCATGAGGAAGTGCAGAGCCTCAGATTAAAAAAGAAGAAGAATCCATTAGAATTTGAGAGAAAGCCAATTCCAGAGGAAGGCGGAGAGGGGAAGGTTAAGAAGATTAAGGCTGAGCCCAAGCCCCTGCCCCACGGGGCTTTTCTAATAGCCGCTGCCCCAATCAGCTGTACCCAGAGGCCATCCCTCCCTGTCTCTGCCTCTCCCGCCAAAGGTAGCCATGAATATTAAAGCCTTTATTATCAGAGTTTGATAGCAGCATGAAACATTCATATTTCTGTGTTCTTTCATTGGCCAGAGAGACGCAGAAAGTCTAGAAGATGCTCCCACCAGGTCGTCTGTAGGGCGGGGGACTAATTATGTCGCCATCGGTCCCCCTTTGTCAGGGCCGAGGGGGCGGGCCGCACAAAGAGGCGCCGCGGCAGTGAGCCGGCGAGGAGGCTTGCTGGCAGCCCGGTGGTTTGTTCTGAATCAAGGTCGGCCTAGTGGAGCTGTTGTGCTCTCCCCGTTCCTTAATTTTCTATTTAGCTTCCCTCACAATCTCTGTGATTCAGAAACAAAGGCGAGCGGGCGGGCTGGCGATTACAAAAGCGGTTTTCACAGGATTGAAAGAGGCGCGGCAGCTAACACAGTCAGCATTCCTTCCATACGGACGGGACGGGACCGGTTCCCCGAGCAGGTGACTGTCTCCATAGACAGAGTTATTATGCTCTGTGCCGTGGTGAATGCTGGACACGGATGGATGTTTGGAAAATGAGATTAAGAAGTAAATCCACGTGCCCCTGTAACCCCGAATCCTGGTCCCTGGCCGGAACAGGTGGTCTGACTGTGGGCAGGCGTGGGTTTTGGAGAAGAGGGTGCTGGGGAACCCTCGCGCTCTCACTCCCTGCCTCAGCCGTCCTGGATGCCAGACATTCTCCCCCGTCCGTAGAATAGAAACAGTGACACCTGCCTTCCTGGGCACTTGGGAAGATGAGACAAGGTGACACGTAGAGCTGTTCTGAGCAGGCACCTTGGTGTGGAGCATCAGGTTTTTTTCTTTTTGGTTGTGGTGACGTGGTGGGTGTCCTGCCACCACTGATGACAATCCTCCGTCCTAGGTCTAGAGAGGAAGAGCAGCATGTTCTCTCTGTGCATGTGGTGGTTCTGCAGGGCATTTACAAGCGACATTTTGGCTGTGTTAAAGCAAGTCTAGCTTCTCAAAGGTGAAGGTGAGGAAGTGACTCTGGCCTCGAATGTCCCACTCCTTCTCGAGGAAGTGGCGTTGCAGGCTGGTAGGAAGATGTGGTTTCAGAGTGTGTGTGTGTGTGTGTGTGTGTGAGCACACACGCGTGTGCGGGCTTGTGTGGAGGACTCTGGCCAACTCTTCTTGCAGGTGGGCAGGTCTTTTGACCCTTTCCTGGCTCTTCTTCAGTTAAAGTGACCATAGAAGACAGTTAGCTGGCGGTTCTAGTCTGCTTAGTAAGCTCTCCCACCGGGTGCCTGGGGGTGCCAGACCGCGCACACCGTACACTTGATAAATAATTGAGTGTGTGTCTTTCTTTCATGAGGCTGAAGATAACACCCCCGCTAACGACTTCCCAAAGTACAAAGGACTGTCAAGCCTTCCGGTGGAGACCCATGTTAATTAAGGATTGAACATCTTAAGTGATTGAATATTGATTTAGAGTTCTTGTCCCGAAGGGCAGGGTGGGCGCTCTGGCAAACCTGCAGAGGAAAGGAGCCTGCGGCAGGTGTTCGGGCAGGAGCGTGGCCCTCGAAGGCCCTGCTGAGCGGGGCTGGGTTGGTGGCCACAGGGTCCAAGCACACGAGTGGACCAACAGCATTCTTGGACCTGCCTTCTCTATGCAGCGTGGGGCTTGTTGTCAGGAAGAGTCAGTCCAGAGAGACGAGTCAGAGGCTGCCCAAGGACCTGGGATGTTGGAGGAGGGGATGGTAACTTATTTTGGGCAAATGACCTCTTCCTTAATTAAGAAGTTAAGTTAAAAAAGTACTTTATGTACATATAAGGAGAAAAAGGGGCGATCTGCAAAAAGCCAGGGCACGCTCAGTTGTATCTGCCGCAATACCACAGGTCAGAAGATTCTGAGGAAGAGAGAGTTTCACTCCCACGCAGCTAGACGCATAATTCACGGCCAAGTGCTCCAGGTTCTATGACCCCTCTTCCTATCTTGAAAAACCATTGCTCACGTCTGTCACCTGGTGAATGAAACAAAAGTCAGGGTTCAAGGTGGAGACTTCGAGCCCTAAGGGAAGGGCCAGGGGATATCAGAAGCATGGAGCTGTAGGATTTAGAATACATACTTTTAATCTGGGGAGAGAAGTTCAATGCCAATACATATACGACTTTAAAAAGAGAAGATACCAAACGTAGGGATGCGGGGGAGTATGCAGGCTGGTGGTTCCAGCGCCTCACAGTCTTGTGTGAGGGACACACAGCAGACAGAAGCCACAGAGCGTAATTCACAGCACAGGCAGGAAAAAAGTCAGGGAAGAAGACATGGAAGAAGAAAAAGCACATGTTTTAGCAATCAAAAATAGATGGGTTAAAATTTCAAATGAAGAGGCAAAATTTCTAAGATCAGGTTAGAAAAAAAATCCAAGAATATATTTTTTATAATTTCTACAAAAGGTTTCAATGAAATGATAAGGCTGGTCAAAAAAAGAAAGAGGTGGAGATGACAACTTTGGTTGTGTTAAAGTTCAAGACAAAGAGGTGGAATCGAGCAAAGAAGTTTGGTACTTTATCAGTAAAGGACAAAATTCATAAGCATGATACATTTTCAGGTTTAAAATAGAAGAAAAAATAAATAGAAAAAGCAAGTGGTCTTCTGAGATGTTAATTTCCTTAGCTTTTGGTATAATGAGTAGACAAAACATAAACTGGAATTAAAAAATTTGGAAAACCATAAGCACCACAGTTGGCTATTTCATGGGCTATTTTACGTGTCTTCCCCCAAACGCTTATTTGGTGGAAAGAAGACGTCAGGACCGCGAGGACCATTCAGAAAACATACACGGTAAGAATACTTGCCACCCCTCCTGGCTTTGGCTGTGGGGCCGTCTCAGAGAACTGCTGGGAGGGAAGGCTTGTCCTGATGGTCTGAGGCTTGGTGGACCCCGTGTTTCCTATCGTCCCACTGCCCCCCTTGGGATGATGCGCCGTGTGAAGATGCTGCACCATACTATGGCCTTTCTTCCGTGAAGAGGGCAAAGACAACTGGATGGAGAGCAGGGGAGATGCCCTCCTCGGACTTGTCCTTCAGCGCAGGAGTTCAAGGGCATGTGCATGGAATCAATCCGTGGGCCTTCAAGCTGAAGTCAACTGTTGCTTTTTCTCATGTGAGGCATCGAACGGTCAAGGCCACGTGTGACTTATCGCCATTCACCTAAGAAGGCTTGGAGAACTCTCCCTGTGTAGCTGAAAGGTATCGTTTCTGTTCTCACTTAAACTCACGTTTTAGCCTTCATGCTTGAAAGCTTTTTACTAATAATCGCCGTGTGATGGAAGTGTTAACCGTTGGGGAGCACAGGGACTCCCGCTGGGAAACGGTCGTCCAAGTCCACAGCCGAGCGTGAGCTGTGCCCGGCAGGCACCTGGGCCTCCTGAAGCCTTCTTTACGCCCTCAAACATGGCAGTGGGGTTCGTTAACTTCGCCTTTAGTTTTGGTGGGTTTCTTACTTCAGACTGAAGTTCGACACAGGGCTACTCACACTTTCTGCAGATGCCCTGGATTTTGATTCCTATTTGAAATGCTGAAGGCAAAGGTGTTTTTCCCTCTCCCCTGTAACTATAAGGAAGGTGGATGTTGACCCAGGTTAGTCATCCCTGATCCCAGGCAGGAAGGACGTCAGAGGCTGGTGGGAGCCATTGAGAGGAGACTCTTCGTTCCAAATGCCTTGGCACCCACAGACTGAGAGCCCGAAAGTCTCCCGGAAGGACACACCGCCCGAGACTAGCGAGCCTGCTGCAGCTGCTCTCTGCCTGTGGAGTGATGGCTGTGAAAGAAATGCGAAGGGAAGATAGAAGTTTCTAGAAGAGGAAGCTGGAGTTCTTAAGAAGAGGTGGGGGGCTCTTTTGGTGTTTGGAGGCCAATTCCACCGCGCGCGTGTGTGTGTATGTGTGTGTGTGCACGTGCAGAGGGGTTTCCCACACAATACCAAGCAATGCTCCCACCTAGGTGGGTGCCTGAGAATTAATTCTGCCACCCAGAGGGCTCGTCAGTCCCACAGGTTAAGGGCTCAGTCCTACAAGACGGCCCCACTCCCACCTCCGATGCCAGTCACAAGTCCAAGTTGTCACCTTGGTCTTTGGAGTCTGGGGTTTGAATCCCGACAGTGCCACTTGCTTTAGACTTTGCACAAGTGACTCAACTTCCCTCGGACTCAGTTTCCTCTCTGTGGAGTGGGGCCAGTAGGAACATCTAGAGACGTTGTTAAGGTTGAGTGAAGTAACACAAACGTAGCACTCAGCACGGTGTCCGACAGAGTACGTGTTCAGTACGTATTAGCTAAATCATTCTTATTTATGAAATGAGAATTTGCAAATCGCGTCTCTTCGGCAGTGACATGGAGCATATACTCAAGTAATGCGGACGTAGGGATCCTCAAATGTGGCCTCATTTTAGTGGAGGCCAAAGGCAAAAAAATGTGCACCTAAGATGTGTCTGAAGCAGTGGGCCAGCGCCAAGCAGAGGCCTGACAGGCAGCAGGCTGATTATGACGATGTGAGGCCATGTGGGGCCAAGGCCAGGACTCACGGACACAAAATCTGGTCTTCAGACACCAGGCTTTCAACTCATATTCTATCCAGTGACATGGCTTCCCTGTTCCACTAATACCTAAAGCTTAAAAAAAAAACCTGCATTCAAATCCATTCCTTGTTTCATTTTTCTCTAGGAGCGGGAGACTATTATAACCAGCTTCCTAGAACAGTGCATTGCCATTCTCTCCCTGAATGTCCACCGGCGTCCTCAGACGAGAATGAGCCTCTCTGAATAAAACCAGCAATCTGCACGTAATTAAAGTCGTTTTGTAAGGTGCAATAAAGCCCCATTGTTGGGCCTACCGAGCGGCCGTATATGCAATTGTGAAGATGTCTTGGTAGGCCCCGAGCTGTTTTGAAAAATTTCAGAGGCCACAAGTCTGAAAACAACAAGGACAAGATAATGACCGGAGGAGACATAATGAATCTGGACCCGGGTGCGGTACAAACTGTCACGGCAGCGGGGGACACTGCCGGGCTGCAGACCGAGACCGTAATGGTGCTCTTTAAGAAAAACATAAAAAGCTTAAATGCAGAGTTCTAAATGGGGGGGGGCAGGCGTGAGAGTGAAGAAAGTAACGTAGCATAGGTGTTGCTGTGTGCTGAAAAGGACAGGAGAATGGACTCCATGTGTGCAGAACGCAGGGCGTGACATGTGTGTCCGTGTGTCTGGGAGGACAAGGCTGCATTTAGGGGTCTGTGCCGTTGCTGCTCGGGCAGGACCTCAGCTGGGGCGTCGGCCAGATTTCAAAGCCCGTGCGGCATGTCACACCCCCGTGGCTCCCAGTCCTCGCTCCCCGTGTGTCCAGTGCTGAGCCTTACAAGGGGCCTGGGGGAGGCTGTGGGTGTCCACTCTGAAGGGCAGCCTTTATCTGGCCTGCAGATTCAGCTGAAGCCAGACAGCCAGCAAGCACAAGGCCGAGCGCGCACTTAAATTTGAGTGTCAATCCTAATTTTTTTGATAGTATACGTTTGTATTACGCAGCAGTAGGGACATGCTTGTACTAGAGAAAATGCAGTTTGTCCAAAGTTCAAGTTGAACCAAGTATCCTGGATTCTCTCCAGTAGCCCCTTGGAACCAGGACAGATGCCAGTTTGGAAAGGCCACCCTGTGTCCCAGGGGAAGTTGCCGAGACCTGGAGGGGTGGCGTGGCTTTGCTAATGTCCCGACGAGCTGTGTGCGTGCTGCCGTCACCTTCGGGCACGGCACAGAGGCGGCCAGGTGTTCGTGGTCATTCGCAGGCACTCCCCGTCGCTGCGATTTTTCCATGCTTGCTCTGCCTTATCTGCCGCGGGTGTACGTGTCCCACACCTGCCAGGTGAACAGGCTCTATGGCATTATCTTGCCATGGTGAGTGAATGCTGGATTCACTGGCTTATTTGCTTTTCCCTCACGGTACATTTCATCGTATGTGGGTGGAATTTCAGGCACCGGGTTGTGATGGGAGAAAACACCTGTGGCTGGGGTGTGGGTTCCAATCCCTGGCTCTTGTTAGTGAAGCTGTGTCTAGCATGTGTGTTACTGTGAACGTGTTTTCTGTCCCTCCCCACCCTGGAGCTCCAAGTAAGCACAGGTGTGGAATTAATCAGCGTTGGGAAGCATTTCACCACTTATGAGAGTTTGGAACATATTGGTTCTCACATTGCCCACCTACCAGCCTTGTTCTGAGGTGCAAATCTGGGCTGACTTTATTTTTCTCCTGGCCCCTTCTCGCTTAGCTTCTAGAACTCACAGGGGTCTAGGTTCCCAAAGGGTGGGAGCTAGTCTCGGGCACTCTATGTCCCAGAAGCTTCCTTAGGACCAGTCCACGTTCCTGTGTGGACATGGGGCACCCCTGGTAGGGTCTTCTCAGCATCGAATGACAGAACCAGGATGCCTATTGTGGGCTCACTGCCCATCCCCCGAGCATCTGAGTGGACGCTGTATGCAGTGCCCTGGGAACATAAAGATGAATGAAGCTCACCTCCGCGTCCAGGAGCCTGTGGGCCTGTGGGGAGATGGACAAGCAGATGGCCCCTTTGGCACCAGGTGGTCTCCCGTTTGCTGGCGTGACGTCCAGGGTGTTGTGGGAGAACCTTGGAAATGCACTTGACCTGGAGTGGGGGACATCCTCATGTCCAGAGGATATGAAGACTCAGTTGTGTTATGATGGACCCCGGTAGCTGAGGGAAGTGTGTTGCTGGCAGAGGGGGCTCCCAGGAAGTACGGAGGGTGGGGGAAGGGAGCAACTTTGCAAGAAACCCCACGGTGACAGGAGAGCCTAGCCATAAGGGAGCGGCTGACTCCTGGGCTGGCAGACTGAGGTGAGGGTGACTGCGTTCTGCGGTGCTTCTGCACACCCTCCTGCAGCATGTGAGGGGCGGTCCCGGGGCACCCGTTCTTTCTGTGCCCCTTTTGATAAATTAAGAAGACCCCCATTTGGTGCATTACGCGTGTGCTCCCCCTTCAAAGTAGGGCTCACAATGAGTGTAAGATGTCTCGTGAGACTGCACGAGATGTCCTTAAAAACAAGAGAAACAGGGAAAAAAAACTGACTCAGCCCCAGGCCATCCGCACTGGAAGGGAGATTTAAGGGTCCTCGCTGGAAGTGGGTAGCTGCCGACCCCAGCACCCCTTAAATTGCATCCTCTCAGGAAACGCAGGATTTATAAGTGGTGGGCTTTTATTTTTTTTCTTTTGAAAAAGGGTCTTAATAATTCAAAGAACTTTTTAATGATTTTAAAAGTGCATGTTAAGTACTTGATGGATGGGATCAATTCAGGCTTTGTAGTGCTGGGTCCCCACATCCTCCGCTGTACATATGGAAATTCCACAGATGTACAGAAACACCGCGCAGGCCGGCTTCCTTCTGACATTTCCTCGTGCGCTTCACTGGAGAAAAGACATGTGTGTGTGCTTTATGCAGTTAGTCATTAACTCCGAGAGCCGATTCCCAAACCTGCTTTGATCTGAATTTCCTGTGATTTATCTTTGGCGTCTTAGCATGCACTGAATTCCTGATTGTTATTAACTCCTCAAATATTTACATCACTCCAGATAATCAATGCTTATCACAGTCAATACAGATGTTACAAGACCCTAGAAGAAAGAGGGTGTCAGCATAATAACATTTTAATTATCGCAGCTTGTGGTTTCAGCTGGGGCTGTTGCCTACGGCCCCAGTGAACGCCGCTGCTCTGCCTCTTGAATTCACACGAAGGCCTGAGGTGGCTGAACGTGGAAATGGCCGCTATCCCCACCGAAGACTTGAAGTGATGGCGCGTCACCGCTGAAGGTACTGATGCTTGTGCAGTTCACGTGAATCTTGCCACCGGGCTGCATGTTCACTTTCGTTCCCTGGAGAGCTCATGCTGTCTGTAGGGTTACTCGATTGTTATGTAAAACAATTATGCTTGTGGATTATTTTTTTTTTTTAAAGATTTTACTTATTTATTTTAGACAGAAGGGAAGGGAAGGAGAGAGAAACATCAATGTGTGGTTGCCTCTCGTGCGCCCCCTACTGGGGACCTGGCTCACAACCCAGGCACGTGCCCTGACTGGGAATCGAACTGGCAACTACTTGGTTCACGGGCTGGCGCTCAATCCACTGAGCCACACCAGTCAGGGCCGCTTGTGGATGTTTTAATGGTCTGACCCGTCTGACTGGAACTAGGCTCTCCTTCCATTAACCAAACCACAAGATGGCCTACTGTGAGGCAAAAATAACTCAGCTTTCATTTACCTGTTTGGCAAAATTAGGTTTGACCTGCACATTTTATCCCCCAGCATCAGACCTCACCTTTGGCTCTGCTGAGAATGAACAACTGCCACGTTCCATGCGACGTGGAAGGCACGACTAGATGGAAAGCATTCTGGAAAACATGAGCCTAGCCTCTTACTTAATTTAAAATAAAAACAGACCAAAAAGCTGCAGAGAAGCAATAACCCTTCCCATGGCCTCTGCCCTCTGTCCCGCGAGGTGCCCTCCTTGCCTGGACCCTTGGGCTGCACGGTGGAAACCGAGAACGTTGCGTGTTAACTCGCTTTCTAAGAGGTGTGGCGTTTGCTCAGACACTCCTCAGTGGCCACTCTTTGAGCTTCCGCAGATGAACAGTTACAGAGACGTCTGTGATGAGGTGTGGGAAGGACGGTAAAAGAGGCATGCCTGAGATATCACCGAGAGTTGGGGACCCGACTGTGGCAGGAGGCGTGGTCAAGCAAGGCTCCCAGGTGACAAGAGGCTGGAGGGAGGTGGCGTGTTGGGGAAGGACGTCTCATGTGGTGTGGCACCTGATTACAGTGATCATTCTACATCCAACACCATACGTGCCTTTCAGAGACAATCTACAGTTAGAATGAAGGAGAAAAAGTTACCGTCCCTTGAATTTCCAGGATGTTAGGTAACTGGAGGCAGTGACGGGACCCACCTGCACTCTGCAGAGCAAGGTGACCGCACACCGTTCAAGGGCTCGTCCGTTGCCTGTTTGCTAGAAAAGCGATTCATCAATGACCGAAGGAATCTATGACATTTGCATCAATATGTAAAAGGGGGTCGAGTCCTTGATGACAGCCGTGTTTTCCTTTCATATATATTTTGACCCAAGGTATCAGCATCTACTAATTTTTTAAAATTTATTTTGGACTCTGTTAACTAGGAATTCATAGTATATTGGGACTTGGGGTAATTTTTAACATAGATAATAGTGTTAATAATAAATTGACTGAAAATAGTTCATGTACTAACTTAAAATCATTATTGTTTTATTATTAAAGTCAGACCCTCCAGACCTGAAGGGTTAGAAAGACTGAATGTGGGGTGGGGCAGTCAGCCCCTCAGGCCCTATATGCGCACATACACATGAGAAGGTACATATGTGAATACATGTATATACGCACATAGGGCCTCACACATGTGTGAGAGGCGACTTGTGGGATGTGGCACATGGGGAAGGCCGTTTTCTAAAACTGAACACCCTCACAGAATCAACCAGAGACTTAATTTGTTGGATATCCCAAACTGCGTTGGAGGGAATCCAAGCTCAAAGGAGTGTTCAGAGGCCATTTTGGACCAAAGGTTTCTATAATCTAATAATGTAAGAAACTCTCAAAGTTTGAGAAACTCAGGGGTAGGCCGGTTTTTCTCTGTGGGGCATTCCATGTACATCTGGAGCTCATGGGACCACAGCGGGGCCTCTGAGCGGTGCTGCTGCCGTACTGAGGGGCCATGGCCTCCTGGGTCTGGTTGTTTGCTCGTGGCAGCCCATGGTCATGGTCGTGGGTCAGAAAGATTAGGCAAGGACTAGAGAATGGGAGACACTTCTGAGTGAGAAAGCAGAAGAAAGTACTCGAATTCCCTACGCTAGGAACTGAAAATGAGCCTTGGACTGTTCTATTCTCAGATCTTGTACCCTGCTTTCCCTCACTGTGCTGTGATCTCATGCTCACTTGTAAGGTCACAATAAATCTTAGTCAGTGATAAGTCCAGCATGCTGTTGTCCAAAACAGAGGTTTCACATTAAGGCATATATTCACTTATGTATACATTGAGTTATAAATGACGTGGGTTAATGGAACACTTCTGGGGGTAGTACTCAGATCAAAGACCTTATTTTTCCTCTTCCCCAGCCTGGTGAGAGCACAGTATCCTTAGCTGCTGAGAGAGGACTGGAGGACAACCCAGAAAACAAGGGGTTTCGAGTCTCAGGCTTTGGTTTGTTGAGTGGGAAGGGAGGTCAAGTGGCTGGGCTCTCCCATCACAGGGCCACCCTGGACCGGACGGTAGAGCTTCCATGCGCTGCCCACAGCCCTGAGCGGCCTTGACTCAGGCTTTCTGTTACGCATCCCAGCGGAACTTTTTATATCTGGATGGGGGGCAGAGGGTGAAGCTTTGTTTTACACAATCAACAGAGACTTCCGTTCTAGAACGGCGTGATGTGCATACTAGTGTGAAGAAAATCCTTTTCTGACTGCACACACTTGTGATTCTGGGTCCTGATGGTCAGCGAAAGTTAAAATTGTTCCTTCTCACTTACAATGACGCCTGTATTTAACAATTTTCGGAATTGTTTTCCTTTGACGTTGTGAAATGAAACCCAGGCTTTTTTTGGGGGGGGGGGTGACACACCAAGCTGTGATAAGAATAAAGCGTTGGAAAACAGTTCAGATGTTAAACACAAAGGCCACCCTTGGGTCATTAAGTAAAAATATCTCATTTAATGAGCAGGGGAGTGCTGAAGCACACTGAACCCTGACACAAAGCAAATTACTCCAGTGGTAAATCATATTTTATGGGGAGTGTAAAAGTTAATAATACTCAGGGGTCTGGTAATAAAGGCTGAGGTGTAACCAACCCATCGACTCCTTTACCCACAAACATGCCGTAGGTGCTTAGTTACTCCACGTGACCGCCGGGAGTCGGGGACACACAGCTGTGGCTGTTTTCCATCAGTTCTTTCTCTCGTGTTATTTTAAGAGATCCTCTCTCTCTGTCTCTCTCTGTCTGTCTGTCTCTCTCTCTCTGTCTTCTGTGGTTTGTGACACCCTGCTGCCAGCTCCACGCTGCTTTTCACTTTCTGTTGCTTCTTGACCTTGCAGCACCGAGAGCTGCCGCCTGCTCTTATCTCTCCGCAGGCCCCATAAAGTCAGCCATGCATTCAGCCTCCCTGGTGGCCCGCAGATGACCTCCGGCCGCACTCGCACAGGACCCACCTGCCCTGTGACACCCCGGGCGGGTGGGCTCTGTGTGGGCACCACTCGGCTCCTTCCCAAGCACATGTGTCCTGGTAGTGTGGGACAGATCTGTCATCGACCGTGGCCCATGACCCCCGCGCCGGGGAGCGGAGTGGAGATGTGGCAATTGCCTGGGCAGTTGAGGCTATTGATTGAAAGGGAGGGGAAAGGAAAAGCCTGCTTAAAAACAACAACAGCAACAAAAAAAAACAATACTTTTTTTTTCTGCTTTGACTTGGCTTTGAAATGAAATTTGTCCCTCTTTTTGCCTGATCCCTGCCTGGTTTGGAACTATGAGCAAATTGTAATGCTGTATAATTTTGCCTCTGTAGAGGCAGATTGTAGATAAAAATGCCGTGTATTGATGCTACATGAATTATTCTTTCTGGACTTGAAAAATAATAGAGCTTTTGCCCTGACCACTTGGGTCAGTTGATTGGGTGTCATCCCGCAAAGTGAAGAGTTGCCTGTTCGATTCCTGGGCAGGGCATATGCCTAGGTCGCAGGTTCGTTCCCTGGTTGGGGCACATGTGAGGGGCAACCTATTGAGGCTTCTCTCTCGTATTCGTATTTCTCTCCTTCTCTTTCTCCCTCTCTTCCCCTCTTTCTAAAAAATATTTTAAAAAAATATAGCTTTAGAATTTTAGAAATTTGAAAATTTTTAGAATTTCCAAAGCTGATGTTAGCCTAGGTGACCACTTGGAGGCCAATGGGAGAAGTGTAGAATTCTACTACTGCTGTGTGAATCCGACTCACAATGGCACGTCACCCCACTGAGCCTTTGTGCATTCTGTTCCCTCTGCCTGGTTGGTTTTCCCTGTGGTCTGTTGGGCGAGCTTCGGTTGATGTCTCAAACCCAGCTTGGACATGAATTCTGCTGCCCACTCTGCTCCCCTCACGCTGCAGGTTGAGTTGATCATTCCTTCTCGGCTACTTCATATTTATATTATTGCCTTTTCTCCTTGTGTTATACTTGTTTCTATTTTCCTCTGGGCAGTAGGGTTTCTGAGTGTGGAAACCTTGTCTTGGTAGCCATTGCACTGCTAATACCATGATGGTGGCCAATAATGACGGAAGCAAGGACAGAAGGAGGGAGGGAGGGAGGGAGGAAGGAAAGGAAGAAGTAAAGGATTTTGGGTCAGCTGGACTGCTGGAGCTCCCTGCGGATCTGGTGGGTGCCGGCCTCCAGTAGAGATGCTATCCCTGTGTGGGTCCCTCCTCTGCTAGGCTGCTTCTCCTCCTCCCTGTTCTCAACTGCAGCCTGTGACTAAGTCATTCATACGCAAACATCCAACCAAGGTCAGACTCTGCTTCTGGGGACTCCACCAAGATATCAGCTCCTTGAGGAGGCTTGTCTGGGGGGTCAGAACCTCCCTGAGGCAGTGAGCCGGGAGAGGGAGAGTGAGGAAGTGGGGCTGGCCAGCGTGCCCAGGCCACCTGAGCAGGACAGGGGACTGCAGAGCCAATGGAGGCGTCGGAGTCCATTCGTGCTTACTCCAAACTTCTTACGCTTCGTAGCACTTACCTCATCTGTAAAGTACACGTTTGACTAGTGTTTGTCAGTAAGACGGGCTTTTTGCCAGTAGACCGAAAACTCCAAGTTCTGGGTCCTCCTGTTTTGCTCTCCTGCAAACACGCAGTCCACTAGAACCTTCTGTGAGGACACACGTCTTCTGTGTCTGCACCTTTCAATACAGTGGCCATGAGCCAGCCACGTGTGGCTGTTGAGCACTTGAAATATGGGAGGGAGACTGAGGGACTGAGTTTTCAGTTTGACAAATCGAATTGCTTTAAATTCGAATACCTGCCTGTGGTTCATGGCTGCTGTGCGGGGTGGTGCCTCTCTACAGCCATGCCATTGCTGTTGTAAGAAGAACGGGTGAAGATCAGTGGAGTTACTGACGGGCCGTCCTGTCAGCGTGCCGTGAGAGGCAGAAACAGTGTTTGCTGTGTGACAGAAGACAAACCCTTCTGGACCCTGCACTTGACGGAGCTTCAAGGTCATAGAGAGGCCCTTGAGGAGCTTGGGAAAGGAATCATGTAGTGTTGCCTTGACCCATGGACTGAAGAGCATCCTAATGTTTAGGTAACATTTCCTAGAATTTTATTTTTTCTCTGCCAATGATAGGTACATCTCTGTCCTGTCTTTTCTGACCTAAAATAAGTCCTTTCAGGGCAAATCAGGTTGTTATAAATCACTTAGGAAAGATGGAGAGAATTTGTGATGTGTTAGGAAGCCGGGTTTAGAAATGTGTCACCTTTTTAAAAACGCCTTTACAAAAAATACATTTTCAAATGACATAATTTGAATGACATATTTCAGTGGGATGGAATGTCCTTGGCTGCCTCCACATGTATTATCTTTATCTCAGGTGTTCCTGTCCTCAGCCCTGTGAGTCGAGAAGAGGGGTATTCTCCTTTCTGCTTTATAGGCACAAGCACTGTGGCTTCAGAGAAACTCAGCGAGTGTCCTTGGTCGCTGAGGACTTGAGTCCCAAAGATTTTACTCATTGTCTTCTCTGTCCCCGCCCCGTGTGCTAGTTATACTAGTTAGGAAATCACTTGATTTTTAAAATGGGCAGCTGGTTCTCTCAGCATCTTCAGGACCACATGGCTTCAGGCTCGCGTGGCCTCCCCGCTGTAATGTCCACACTTCAGGAGGAAGGCAGCTTCGATTCACGTCAGCTGTTTACAATTAATGGCACGCTCATATTTTATTTAATAAATATTAATGGTTGGGTTTGGCAGAGGACGGGAGCTATTTTAGACCTTTCCTGTAAACAGGATCGTTACCACGCCCTCAAATCTGATTTCTGGAGTGCTCACTTGTCAATACTCACGAGGCACGTTGGTTGGTTCTAATTGGCCTCCTCACTCGCCCTCGGAACACCTGTGAGCGGGGGCAAGAGGCTAAGTGTATCCAGAGTGCACTTCTGCACCCGTCTGTCCTTCACAGTGGTCTCCTCCGTCCCGGAGACGGGGTGCGTGGTGCTGTCTGTCGTCAGCGCGCAACACGAAAGCTCCTAAATCAGTAATGCTCTTTATTCCGACACTGTCAGTGCGCAGCAGCCTCCCTCACCTCGAGTCTGCTGTGCTGTGAATTAATTATCTGGGATGGGGGCATGGTCAGTGGGCCTGGGGTGCCCCGTTCCCCCACTTCTCGGTGGTCTTCTTCTGTCTCTTGCACCAACTTCTGCAGTGAGCTCCCGTGAGACTCTCTAACGCCCCTCAGGGGACAGAGTGATAGAAAGAAATTTGCTTTACCATAAATTTGCTAAACTATTTTCTGTCTCCCAGGCCAAAGAAAGAACATTTTTATTTGTAATTCATGTCCGCTTCACACTTTTTTTAAAAATTGGAATCTGAACTTTTGAAATTGGAATGGAAACACGTTTGTTCTTAAGTCAGAGTGGTAGCCTAAAAGATTTGTGCAAATACATGTGGGTTTTATGACCTCTCACTCCCTACTGGAAACAAGGATACTCGTTTATTTCCCAGAATTCAGTTCAAGAAAAGATAGCTTCACCTGCCCGGAATGTAAATATGGACCAGTGGTGGCCCCATTTCAAATGGTAACGTCAGGTGCAGTAAGGAAGATTTTCCATCAGAAAGAGCAATTAAAAAGCAGGAACCCACTAAGTTTTAAAGGACTCAATTTTCTATCTTCTTTAAAATAAGGATGAGAGGCAAACTCCATTAGCAGGCCGATGGTAGCTCTGCTATTAGTAGCTATAGAAACAGGTAATCAGGTACTGAATAGGAGGGGAAAGGGCAGATAAGTAGGCTGTGAATGAGGAAAAAGCCCCAAACCCAGCTGCTGCCCTTAGTTAGTGCCCTAACACTGGGGCGTAGGGACAGCAGACTGGGGAGGAGACAGGCCAACGTCTGTGCCCATCTGGACACTTCACTGTCACTGCCTGTTTCTCCAGGACTTGGGTGCGTAACTCGGCACCTAAAGGAAACAAATACCCACTGTCAAAGTAGAGGTCATGCACAATGGGGCATCCACCCAGCACCCAGTGCAGCGTGTGCCTGGGGTGGCCTTAGGGCTCTGCAGAAGCCCCTTCCTGTCCCGTCTATGGGGTTCGGGGAAGGAGAGGGGAACTAAAGCCATTTCAGTCCCCCTGACGACATGCTCAGCAGTCCTTGTCACCCTTGACGTCCTCCCGAGCGGCTGTGCCAGCGGTGGGGGCTCAGAGGAACACCCGGGCCATCCGGGACAGCGTGTTTTCCAGACTCTGACTTGCCGTGTGGCTGGTAGAAGTGCCTCTGATCTTCAGTTAAATCCCCGGGAGTCTTTTCAGCTTGGACTTTATCCCAATGTCTGTCCAGGGTCATCAGACTGTGTCACAGAAGCTTGGTCTTCAGACACAAACAGCCTAACTGCCCAGCTGGTCCTCTGCAGAGGGGCAGCCTTTTGAGTCCACGGGTGTGTTTTCTTGAGAATCAAGGGCCTTGGGGGTGTCTGCAGGTATGAAATACAGCCTCTGGGGGCCCATTTCAGAGGGACAAATTAGGGGCTACCCCACAGATCCTTCAGTTGGCCCTCATGGCTAAAACCTAAGCCGTTGTCAAGCGAGTCCTACATTTTGAGCGTATCATCTACCTGGGCTCCTTAACTGAATGACAGGGCCAGTGTATGACCAAGAGCCACCCAGGTCCAGCAGCCACCAGTGAATTTCAGGGGTTCAGAATGGGATGGTACCCACAAAAGCGGGGCTGGCATGCAGAGCCACAGGACAGATCTGGTCATCGCCAGCCTGCTTTTGTACATAAAGTTTTATTGACAGCGTCATGCTTATTGCCACAGTGTCTGTGGCTGCCCTGGCAGACGTGACCAGTTGTGACAGAAGCTGTGTGTCCAGCAGAGCTGAGAATATTTACTACCGGGTCCTCTATGGAAAAAATGGGCCACCCCCTCAGCAAGAGAATGGGCTCTGAGTCACATTGCCTGGATGTCAGTCCTGGTCCCGGCAGTTACCGGCTCTGGTTCCTGGAGCAGATGTTCTTTCTGCCTTTGCGTTGAGCCTATAAAATGGACCTCCGCACAGCGATGTCCTTGTGGGTTGCCATGGAGATTACCTGAGATGATGCCCATTATCTTAGGAGTGCACCTGGCACGAGTCGTGGATCCCATTCTGAAGAAGCGCCCTCCTAAAGTCATGTCTGCTTTTTATTAAGCAGAGGACAACTTTATTTTTTCTAAGAACATCGAATGTGTAGGCATCGAGACTCATCCCTGAAAAGCGTCCACGTAGGCAGCCGACCCTCAGTGCTGTGGGTTTTCACCACCTGGCACTTGCTCACTGGATTTGCCACTGACCTTTTTAAATTGCTAGCGTCGTTCATGTTCGGGCCCCAAATCTGGCTCACAGAGAAATTCAATCTTGTGTTCGGAAAAGGCTCCAGGAAAACTGGCAGAAATGCAGTGGGAGGCGGGCAGAAGAGATGTGGGTGACCCTCGCCTTCAGCTCCTGGCTCTGGGTCCTTGGGTCGGAGTAGGGGTCAGCCTCACCACACTGGAGGCCACGGGGTCACAGCGAGGGAGTCCCAGCAGACCCCGGTCGGCGGTCCCAGAGAATAGTGTCAGGTTGGCCAAGTCCCTCTCCAGGGCTCAGCAACTCTTTCCTCTGGCTGGAGCCCTGTCCTAATGCAGCCCCGTTGTCGTCAGGTCTGGCTGCCTCCAAAGGGACCCATCCCCCATCCCCCAAGTCCCCGAGCAGAACTCGGCTCATTGAGGTCCATGCAGACCAAGCCAGGAGCAGAGCCGATCACGGCAGCTCCTTCCTCAGTTGAACTCTCTCTCCTCCATTCTCTCTGTCTTGCTTCCCACGACGGCCATTCCCTCATGGAAACCTGGGCCCGAAGGTCCAGCCTTGGTGACACATCTGTGAGCTGTACGCGGCAGTGGTTTTCAGGAGCAGTAGACGCACGGACCGTCCAGCATGGTGGACGCTGGATGCGTGGTCTCAGATACGGTCAGAGCAAAGAGGAAGCCGGGTTTCTCGATGTGAGAGGGATGTGCTGTCCTCCTGTTCACTCCCCCGCCCCCGGCTTTGGTGAACGTGACCGAAGTGCATAGTGACCCCAGCTCATGGATGACACGGTGCCTCGTTGGCTTTTGTGCATCATCCACGTTTGTTGTGGGGATTGGCCCCCCCCTCCATGTTTCATGTCGTCTTTAACGTGTGCCTTTTAGAGGCAGAAGAGGCCAGTAACACGAATGTCTCCGGACTGCAGTGAATGTGTGAGCAGAGTAAACCCTTTAATGACTAATCTCCATAACAACAGCGTGAGGGACAAGTCAACGGGACTAAGGAATGTTACCTTCATTTTTCTTTAGCTTCCGGAGAGAGAGATTGCTATAGAACAGCCATTTTCAGCCTTTTTCACCTCACAGCACCCATACAGTAGTCACCAAAGTGCTGGGCACACCAAAAAAATATAATTTTGCCGACTTGACCAAAAGAAGTATGTAGAATTTTGGCTCATTCGCACTGATGGCTACTGCTGTGCTGGTTGTTGTCATTTTTTATCTGACAATCAAAGGGGAAAGAAGTCAGTGCCCCGGGCCAAACAGTCAGGTGTTGTACGTTTTACTAATTCTTGCGGCACGCCGGCGGAGAATCACTCTGTATACAATGGTCACGACAATTTCAAAAGCAGCACGGCGTCCTGGGGAAGACGGCCCATGCCGGAGCCGGCCTGCCTGTGTTTGCACCAGGTCAGGGACCTCCTGGTTGTGTGGATGTGGACGAGCCACAAGGTTTGACTCCTTATTGGGAAAGTGGGGACTCCGTAACCTGGGAAACCAAACCTTGTTCATTTAAAAGTCACGTCACTTTTCTTAGAAGGGCAGTGGGTGATGGCACGTCGGTCACCATAAAAGGACGCATGGAAAAGAAGGGAAGGGCAGCCACACTCTTCAAGGAGGGGCCGTAGTAACCGTGGAACGGATCGGCCTGAGAACGCCGAGGAAGAAAAAAATATTCACGCAGAAGGGCTCCTTTTCTTCTTTCAAGAAGCATTCTAATGACGGACCGTTAGGATAAGCTAATGTATCTCTAAGTGCTGACAGTCTGAAGGGCCCCCTTCGCCCCCAAAGGCATCGATCCTGCCTCTAGGGCTCTCGTGCTGAGTGGAGATTGCCCGGAGTCCTCTTGGCTGCTGCCCTCCAGGGAGAGGCCTAGGCTGAAATGAAGAAAGGAGACCTGCTCATTCATTAAGAAGCCAGAAGTGAAGGCCAGAGAAACACTGTTCATTCAGCACAGACCTGACTCTCCCAGCCCCTGCCCCCCACAGCCACCGTCTTTTAAAGAGTAGTTTACATGTTTCCCACAATCCCTGCAGAGACGAACCTGCTGCTTTGATGCTTTTTAAAAAAAATAGCAATGAATTTGTGACAGAGTGCAGCCCTTTGCAGACTTCCAGGCCGTGCCCAAACTCGTAATCTTGCATTGGCCAGCTGGGCTCATTTGGAGAATCTCTGGCCCAAGGTGACGAGAAGCCAGAAAGGCAAAGGCAGCGTGACTGATCACATTGCGTCTGTCGAGCAGGCTCGCTGGTTCCTTGGGTCCATCCGCACAGTTACCCACACAGCCAGCGGCCAGTCCGCGGGCGGCGGAGTGCTCCAGGGGAAGGCTGGGCGATCCGGCAGCAGGCCGCCCCAGCTGGCCCCTGGGATGCACAGCCAGGACGGCGGAGGGCGTGGCCTGCTCACCTGCTGGGGCCACACTTGTGGGAAGGCCAGTCGTGCCAGTGTTTTGGGAAGGGATGTAAGAGACTCAGGAACTCGAGCAGGGGAGGCTGGAGACAGGCCTGCAGGCGAGAGGAGGCACCGGGAGGGTGTCACAGTGGCCGGCCCGCAGAGGTCATGAGTGTTGCTGCCAGCTCGACACCGCAGACGCAGGCGCATTCCAAAGCTGGACGCGTGGGGAGAACACGCGTCGGCTCAGAGGGCCGTTCTTTTCCACGAAGCGTGTGTTTGTCCTGTGAGTGTTTCAGGAGGGGAGCAGGTACTTCCCTGGCCACCAAGGCTACTGTGTGACAATCGGTGGCAGCCATGTGTGGCCTTTGATACTGCAAATGAAAGTATAGGTGGCCAGACTACACGTCCAACGCAATCCTTTTTCCCCATGTGCGTCCGAGCGTTTTCAAAGTGGACTGTTCCCAGGGTACGGATTGTATGAGCAGCTTCGGGCTTGAGCCTCCTCCTGCTGGTCAAAGGGAGCAGCCCCATGAACAGTGTGTGCACCCCCCGAGATGAACATGAGGAAGGCCGAGCTGGTCTCCCGCCCACTAGGAAGGAAGAGATTTACACCCCCCACCCCGCCTCATTTTTGAAGAGTAAGGACACCCATTTGTCCACGACAGAGGAACAGCCCTCCTGTGTTCTCCCCAAGTCAGGGAGTCGTCAGTGCGAGGGACCGTGTCCCATGTTCAGGAATAAAGCTGCCTATTATTTTGGTAAGAAATGCCTAAATTGAAATTCCAAAGGGCATTATGAACTTGAATTAAAAAGGTAATGGGTTTTTTAATAAGTCCTGGGTCAAGATGTATTATCAAACTATTTTCCATAGGGCACAGAATATACCATCTGCCCTTTCAATAATGTCAGACCGAGTCTGGCTTCCAGCAGCCAGCTGAGGCTGCTTCTCTCTCATTGTTTCTCCCACCACCCTTATCAACGGACCAATAACCCCCGGCCTCTGAGACATCTTGAACAGAACCGTCTCTTGGAGATTCGGTTCCCGGCAGAGACGGGTTCGATCTGGACCTGGGTAGCCTGCTTTGGGAAAGAGCAGATCAGTCTTGTTTGGGAGCCCGTCATAGAGGGAAGGCTGGTGACGGGTTAGGTAAATCGTGACATGAATGACGTACACACCAGCTCCCAGCCCCGGTCCCCCTGATTGTTCTGATCCAGGACTAGCAGAGAGCGGTTCTATGTGGTTGGAAATTCAGAGGGCTTTCAAAAACGCCACTGTAATTATGCGAACCATTTGTTAGGCAGGGATGTCCTAGGTCTACACATCCCGAGAGGCTGCGGAGAACTCCACCAAGCATTTGAAAAGTGGCCGACGTGGTCTTGAGTGGCCGACAAGCTTTTCTGTTTTTTGATGGTTGGTTTCAGTCCCAAGTCAGAGTTAGGTCTTTAAATCCGTCTGTCATTCCGCATTGTCCAGTCTGCTGTTCTCTGGGTTCTGGCCTCTGTTCCTATGTTCCTTTAGAGGTGTCTCTTACACACACCTGTTCCCTTGCACACATCCCGTTCCCTTGTACACACACTGTTACCTTGCACACACCCTGTTCCCTTGCACACACCCTGGTCCCTTGCACACACCCTGGTCCCTGGCATACACCCCGGTCCCTGGCATACACCCCGGTCCCTGGCACACCATATCCTGATGATCTCTTACATCTCTGCTGGGCCCAGGGACATGGACACTTCTATTTGCAGCCATGCAGAAAAAGACACAGGTAAATCTATTGATGACAGGGTAGATGAACTTTCCAGAAGTGAGTGATTGTTATACTCTCAGGGAAAGAGTAATTTATTAGAAGTTAATAAATGGACGAAAATCCTGCCTCGTTACGTGTTCAGATGCCGCTGGTTAGGGAAGAATTAGCCCGTGGTGCTGGCGTAGCTCCGGTCATGATTTGAGATTAGTGTGGAAATTCTCTTTATAAAGCAATTCGATGTTGGAGGCATTTGATTCATTGTTACAAACCGTCTTCTGTTTTCTGTGTCTTCCGTAAAACAAAGCTCTCGTAAGATAAGAGAACACCTGCCTCTTTCATCAGGAGCAAACGTGGAGGGCTAGGATCTGGAAAACAAATTGGTACCTTTTCTGGAAATGGGAACCCCCTCGTAAAACGCTGAATGAGTTCAAGGTCCCCTTGCTGTCATTCTGCCTCCTGTTCATTCGGACGGTGACAGCCCAGAGGTAGTGGGGGCAGTGCATGTTATTGGACGAATCTGCTTCAATTTGAAGAATTTACGGAAACTCCAAATGACAGACAAAGACATGCCTTTTCCTTTTAAGAAAGGGCAAGATTAATATTCAGCCGTCACAGAAATGATGAAAGGGGAAAACAAAACAAACTGTTTATGCAGACACAGCATTGGCTTAATATCATAGTGGGCCTGGGAGTCTGTGGCAAATCTCAGGAATGCTGCTCGGGGGTGGGAAGCCCGTCTGGGGCTCTCGCGGGGACAAGCTCACGGCCATCTTCACGCACACGGTGAACTTGTTCGTCAGCTGCGTTTGTGTGGGATGCTCCCCGGTCTCCTGGTGCTGTCTGTCTCCCTCTGTTCATCTTTATGTCCTACATGCCCTCATTAATTTAGGAGAGAATTTCAAAGAGTGCTCAAATAACACTTCCAATTAGTAGCCGATTTTTTTTTTTTAGGTGTAGGAGTGCAAAGCTCATGGAAACAACCCCCAGATGGTTGAATTTTATTCTAAAAAGAGACCCGATAGGAAAAACACTGACTGACGACTTGGAGGCCTCAGAGAGCCTCTCCGACTGAGTTAAAACCCCGCTCCGTGCCTTCTGCAGAGTTCTGGGTCCCCGTGTCCACGTTCTGCTCGCATCTCTGAACTTCAGACCTTGGGCAAAGCCCCCTGCTTCATTTTTCTCCGAGTTCATCAATTTGTATTTTACTGTTGGAGCAGTGGCCTTGCTAAATTTGTATTAACATTTCCGCTAAGTGACGTCTAGGGTAATTTTGTGGGGCAGGGGGCTCTGCAGTTTGGATGCTGTGCACAGGAAGCTGTGAGACAGAGGCTAAGAGGGCACATGGCTCACAAAGGGGTAGCACAAAGCATCTTCACGTTTCTGGAAGGCCCGCTGGGCTTGTGTAGAAGGCCCGGGTTTTCCCGGTGCGTGCTCACAGGGAGGGTGGGCAGGGCGGGAATCGCTGAGAGTCCAGGGTGTGCAGAGAAGACAGGAAAGTAACAGGTGATGAGCCGGGGTTGGGGAGCGAATCGGAAGTCTTATTCTTTTAAAGGTTTTACTTATTTATTTTTAGAAAGAGGGGAAGGGAGGGAGAGAGAGACATCGATGCGAGAGACAACCTTTTGCTTTGCTGGGCGACGCCTGCTCAGGGCGGGAGTCCGAAGTCTTGAGGCTGCCCTTACCTCTGGGACATGAAGGTGACATCTTTTTATTTTCAAGTCGTTCCCTCTAGGCTGCACTGAACTCCTGGTACCTACCTTGCAAAGTCCATTCCCTGCTACCAGCCCTCCACCCTGAGGTGGTGCAGTGCCAGATCCTACAGAGCACCAGGCCAGAGTGTCTGTCCCCTTTTGGCCTATCTGGCCATGAGGAGGCTCTCCTGCTCTCCTGCCCCCAGGTTGCCACGAGTCTCCGCCCCTAGCAACCCCAACCTACGCCCGTCCCCCGCTCAGTTACCTGGAGGGAAGCCTTTATTTTCTTCCAAAACAGACCTGTCACTAACGTGAGAAAAAAAAAATCCAAGTGACCTGCCACATGTGGGGACTCAGAAGCCATGTCCCCACTGTGGGTAAAGAATATGGTGATGGGTCCTCTGTGAAATAGTAACGCTTCACCATGCTCCCTACTCCTAAACGTGGGTCATTCTCGAGTCATCTTCCAGGTTTTAGTGGTGTCTATTTATCACCTCTCATTTATTTATCATTCTTTTAAATTAACTTTTAAAGCTTGCACATTTTTTTAAAAAAGAAGATTTGTAGCACCCCCATAAATGGGAAGCCGAGACTGTTTTCCTGAAATGGAAGACATTAGCAGGCCTCGCACGGACACCGTCATGGAATTCGGACTGTCACCTGCGCTGTGCGGAGGCGTTTGTGCCCGAGGTTTAGCCTTTTGTTAGAAGACCCGGCTGGGTGTTGGGCAGCGTTAGGATGTCAAGTCGCATCAGCACCAAACTGAGAACCTCTCCCCGACTTACCTAGAAGGACTAGAAAAGACCGCGAACGGGGAGACGCCTCTCTGTGTAATCTCTACATTGCTCAGTTTCGGGTCCATCTGCCGTGGGTGGCAGCTGCCGCACTCCGATCGAGCCCCAGGACGAGATTCTCAACGACCTGACAGGTCAGAAAAGAAAAGAGGAAAACTCCAGAACACTCAGGGAGGGAGGGAGGGAGGGTCCGGCTCGCCCCATCCAGCCCTATCCGCCCGGGCGCTGGCCTGCGGAGGAGCCAAGGCTCGGAGAGAAGAGCCGGTCCCCAGGAAGTCGGAGGCTGTCTGCAGCAGGGCCGGACAGAGAACAGGGGGTGCGGCAGTGCGGCGATCTGCCTGACCCCGAAAACGCTGTGCGCTCATCGCAGGAGAAAGTTGTGAGGTTGGCTCTGTGGCCGGTGCCTTGTGTTGGTCTGTGCGTGAGTGAGGTGAAGCCGTGTTTCTCTCCTGAAATCCCACAAAAGTCCGTTGCGTAAAGTACAGATTGCGTTCCAGAAGGAAGTTCAGCGGGATGTACAATGCTGGACCAACTGGAAATCCCGACGATTCCCCTCCGTGTGTGGATTGACTGGGCTCAGCCTATCGCTGTCACCAGAATGTCAGCGAGAGAGAAAGGTGCGAGCCTGGAGTGGGCCTGGGAGCCACAGGAGCTACTGCTGGAGGAGGGAGCGATGGCTGTGTCACCACTGTGTCTCAGAGGTGAGCGCGGTCAGGGGACCACTCCTTTGTCTCCTTTTGGTGGCCAGGTGCTCTGGAGGTGGGCTACTGAGCAGGCAGCAGGCAGGTGCCCTGTAGGCGCAGGTGAAGGATCGTACACAGCTACATGGACAAAGGGTGTCAAGACTCCAGGGCGGTCTCAGTTCTCTCCCCTCCCTCTGAGTGGGCCTGCTAGGGAGCCGGTGCTATTTCACACAGAGCCGCGAGGGGGGAGCACCGTGGGGCTAGCACTGCAGGCAGAGAGCAGGGTTGGCGCTGCGTTCCGAGACAGGAGGCCGCCTGCACGTCCATAGCAGGCTTTCCACACCTGACCAGGGCCCCTCGCGACTCCGCTCTGAGTACACCCAGCAGAGCATCCCCAGGAGCCTCCTGCCCGGGGCACCTTTGCTCCTGTATTTCTTTGTGGACTGTTGGGTCCATTCCCAGGTGCAGCTGCACACGTAGGCATGTACGTGTGCACACGTGTGCACGCAGACGCACACATGTGTGCACGCTGGGTCATCCCTCCTCACTCGTGAGCCCTATCGTCTGTCTGCTGATGGGTGAAGCCCACCTTCTCTGCCCCATCTTCCAGAGCGTGGCAATAATTCCCGGATCCCCTTGCATTAAAATGATTGTTTCTTGCGATTTCCTCCATTCTGCTGAGAGTAAATACCCAGAATATTTGCGCAGGGAACCAAAATATAATCAGAAAAGGCGAGGAGAAAGCAACACACAAAGTCAGTCCCTCGTGCCCAGCAGTGGGGCGAGGGCGCAGTAAACCTCAATGTGGTCTGCCCGCGTGCAGCGCCCAGTCTGGTCTGCGTGAGCGCGCAGTCACAGGCCGGGAATGATCCATCGCAGGACAGAGGAAGCAAATTAGGGAATAAATCTTCGCAGGACAGAGGAGGAAAAGGGCAAAAGGAGAGCCAGTTCCACCCGAGGACAAACTAGACTATTCCTAACTGTCGTCTCCCCTCCTGGGACCAGTGAACCAGGGCTTCAGAGGAACTCAGCAAAGTGAGACTCCAAGCCAGAGAGGGGATTTGCTGATTCTGACACAGCACGTTAGTCCTTTCATACTCCCTCCTGGATCCCACCCAATAACCAATCTCCTAATTTTGAAATCATTTAAAAGCCTTGCTCTTTTAATAACATTTTTAAAAAGTTTAGATTGTGTTAACATTTTTTCTGCCTTATGAAGGCCATCGTCTGTAAACCGCTGATGGGCTGGTTTTCGGGGTGGACAGCGTCGTGTCCCAAAGCTAACGGCCTTGGACATCTTTTATTTATGACAGCCCGCAGCTGCCAGTTCCTCGAGGCAGGACTGACGCGACACAGGTGCCCCACTCACCGAGGGACACTTCGGTCTGGGGTGTGATGAAGGGTCAGCCCGCGCTCGGCTCTGGTGCGTGTGCACACACCGCTCTGCAGCCCCTGCCCCGGGAGCTGCACATCGGGGTTGTTCCCATTCTCAGGCCTCCTTTTCTTTTCTCCTCGCTCCGCCCTGTGGGATTTGTTTTGTTTTGTTTTGTTTTTTTTGATTGAATAGAAGCAGGCGTGGGGGAACTTGAAGCAATTTGCCCGGGCTTAGAAACCAAGTTTGTCTAATAAAAAGCCTCAACGTTTTTCTTTTTTTTTTCTTTTTCTTTTTCCTTTCCTTTCCTTTCCTTTCCTTTCCTTTCCTTTCCTTTCCTTTCCTTTCCTTTCCTTTCCTTTCCTTTCCTTTCCTTTCCTTTCCTTTCCTTCCTTTCCTTTCCTTTCCTTTCCTTTCCTTTCCTTTCCTTTCCTTTCCTTTCCTTTCCTCTGCCTTGACACGTGTGAGCAAACCCAGAAACACTGGTATCTCTGCACTCCATATACTGAAGAATTTCGTCAATAAGGAAACCCTAAGTACATGCACAGATTTGAAGATCTCTATGAAAATATCACTCGGGATTTTTTTTATTATCAAATGAAAGTGCCACACTGGAGTTAGGACTTTACATGTTTATTAAATGTATAAGGATCACACAGAACAGTTATAATCGAGTAAAGAGAAGTATTTACTTCAGACAGCTTGCTGGGGACACGAATTTCATACCTATTTATGTTAACAACTAAGAGTGTGTGAATGTGTAAGTATGGAACACAAATATGCAAACACGTGGGTGTGGTGATATAGTGCATCTCAGAAACACAGATCAGTGAAGAATCAAACCCCAGCGAATGTTCCCGCCCACCTAGTCCGGTTTCTGAAGGTTTTGTCACGGGCCTCTCCCCAGCCAGCAAACGTGTAGCCCGTGCCCCTCCCGTGATGAGTTACAAAATTTGTCCGGAAGGACGTTCTTGACTCAAGCTGGTGTTGTTGCCGGGGATGCCTGTCCAGCCTGGTCCACCTGGAAAACACTTCCATACCTTTCACGAGTCAGCTGCTGGCTCACAGACACCTCTCCCCTGAGACCTCTGTCCTCAGTCGTGTTTCGGCCTGCGGTGGCCCCCGAGTCATCTCTCTGTGGCTTCCGGGGTATCTCAGCTCACCAGGGGCCACATTTGCTGCAAGTGCACAAGGGAAGGAGATTGTTCTCTTTGGGGTCCACGCTTCTGGAGTCGTGTCTGTATTACTTGAGTCAAGGGCAGCGACTACTTGTGCAACAACAAAATAATCATAGCTGCGTTGTTGGTGTTTGTGGAGCTTGTACAAGCATCGCAGGCAGCCAATGCCAACGCGTCAGAAGTGATGGGCGATAACCCCTGGCCATCATTCCTGTAGATAGAAATTTGTGGGTTTGTTTTTAGAAACATGTCAGTTTCTGATAGTGCTTGCAGAAGAAGGGATGAATCAAAGAGGAGGTACGCTTGTGAACGTTCTATGCATTAAGGAACAAGTGGCCCCTTTTTTTAGGTGGACTTTTTGGTGGCAACAAAGCATCTCTTTGGGGGAATTCAAGAGACTGTGTGGAGAAGCTCATCCTACCTGCCTGTCTCTTCAGCAGAGGACCTGGCTCACCCACCCAACTTTAATGCCAAAAACTTTCTCTCCTGTGAGTGGAGGGAGAAGGTGCACAGTAACTACCTGCGACAGGTGTGCGATGTTAACTGGGTAGCTAATTGAGTTTTAAGGTGTGCCTGCTTAGTGACGGGGTGGAGGCTGCCTCACACAGCTGGGGTTCGTGTAGCGTGCACGTGTGCACTCACAGGCTGCCACGCGGTTCAGGGTTTACAGAACCCCACACGCTGCACTATAGAGGGGCCTGTCGAGCCAGGTTATCATGATGAAGCAGTTAGAATTTTAATTCCCTGGCAGATTTCCTCTTTACGAAGGGAGATGTCATCAAAGAGAATTCTGACTGCTGGAGACTGGTGGGATCAGGTTCCTTCTGGAATTCTGTTTTCCCGTGAACGGCAAACATATAAAAAATGGCGTGTCTGGAAGAGAAAAAGTAATGAGTCACTAATCAGCGAGCTGCTTTGGTCCTACCCACAGAACAGTCTCGGTCTGTGCCGGAATGTCCTGAGTTCATTTTATTTATTTGTCTCAATGTTCTGAGATGATAGAGTTGGCCACTCCTCTGTCTCTATTATTTCCTGTGTCCTACGTTATGGAGCCTCTACATCATTCTGTCGAGTCAGGTGGAAGGGCAAAAGGAAGCATTGTCTGTCCGACCGATTTTTAGAAAGCAAGAGAGAATAACTCTCCCACGTTAGAGGTTTAAAAGAGAAATCGGCGAAGAGACTTCAAACTTATATATTTTTTTGCAGCACTTTTGTAATTATGCTCTGAGAATGTGTGATGTGTTTTTGTTTTCATAATTAACAGGAAATTCATGTTATACATGAAATGCGACACAAGAGATATGAATTATGCAGGCAGCTCGCTTTGTGCTGATGAGTGCAAAGCCCAAGGCACGTTCCGTCGGGTTGCTATGAAGATCCATAATGAGTTTCAAGTACATCATTTCCTGATGGAGGATAAGAAACATCCATCAATGCAAATTTTTGCACGTTTTTTCAGCTTTTATGAATACTTTACAACTTCTAAAAGGAATGCGTTTCCAAAGTGCAACTTGAGCAAATCCTGTTGGTGACGCTACATTCGATGGTGTCAGCCCAGCGGAAGGCTCAGAGGTATGTCCACAAACACACACACATGCGTGTAAACTTGCTGTAGGGCAGTGTGTGGAGGCGGTTAGTTTGATGCCGTGCGGCCCAGTATCTGGCGCATACTAAACCTCTGACGTGAGCTTACGCTGGAAAATAAAGTGCACCACAGAATGCGAAGCCAGCAGATATTTGCGAATAAAGTAGACTCTTTTAAATGCAAAATTAAGACTTTCATCGATGTCCCGGGAGTCACCTATGAAGAGCGAATGTGCACATTTTATCCATTTAATTCTTTTGGAAAGAGTTGAGGTTACCGTGAATATCTTCAAGTTATGCCGGACTGAAGTTTTAGTTCTGTGTAAATACACTCACGAGGAGGGAAGGAAAACGCTTAGGGAGTAAAACTGTGCTGAGTGTGAAATAAAATTCAACCGGACAGACCTCGGAGGTCCGCAGAATGACACATGTTTACTGTAGACGGAAGTCCGAGGAGGTGACAGCTGCCTCATCAGTTCCCTTAGCAGGTCATGGGCCCCCCCTGGGGCCAGAAAGGTGGAGGCTCATCCCCCTGGCCGGCCCTGCAGTTCCCAGCCTTGTTTCTTGTCACACTCCCCTGACCCCACCACCACCGCCCTAACCTCTGGTCCCTGTAGGAGCTTTGGGGCCACCACCTGAGGTCGGCCAAGGTGATAGGCAGTTTTATTATCTACTGTTTTTAGATGTACTTTTTCATTTTGCCCATCCTCTGCCCTCAAACAGAGAATCAGAGAGCAATGCAATCTCCTTCAGCATGATGGAGAATGTCAAGAGTACGTGGACTTTGGCTTGCTCCTCTTGCTCTGTGAAGTAGTCGGAAGCTTCCACGTCTGCACAGGTGTGGAGAGTGATGGTTCCCAATGCCACATGCAGGGGAAGGACACAGGGCCACAAGGAAAATGCCTAGAAAGCCCCCTTGACCGCCTGAGTCAGGGTTGTCCCAGGGTCCCCGAGCACATGTCCCGGGTCCTCGCCGAGCTCAGCATGTAAATGCTAATGATGGGAAGTTTGTCAACAGAATGGATGTAACCGTCGGATCCACATTAGTAGTGAGCAGGTCGAAGGACGTGGACTCATTTAATCACATCGCACATAAATTTATTTTCAACACTGTGAGATATTTGTTTTTCTACCAAAACATCAACAACTTCTAGGATAAGGACTTCAGTTCTCAGTTGTGGAGAAAAAAGAATGTGGAGGGAGTGCCTGCTCATCAGTGAGACAGACAGACTGTGCGGTCTCAAGGCAGCAGGAGGTTCACTGACATCTCCTTCGCCCCCACTCCATGCTGAAGGTTGCTGTGACAAACCTTGATGTCACTGAAACACTCAGAGAGTGAGTGGTGGGGGGTGGGTGGCATCCAGCCCACGTCATCGAAGGAAATGGTCATCCTGTGAGGCCACATGGACGCTGTGTACAGACCAGAGCTTTCAAACACCTTCCCCCCAGCTCAGGCCATCATCGACCTGAGACCCAGAATGCACTGGTCTCAGCTCGCTGAGGCTGAACATCCAGACCTGCCTGTCAGCCTTGGAAGGAGAAGAGGCAGAAGTAGATGATCTCAGATGTAACCCAAGCTGGTGCCTTCCAGGCCTGTACGGATTCAGTGGCAGATTCAAAGATGAAAATAACATGCTTCGCTTCTTAAAGTGTCTTATCATCCTGGTAGTAAGAAGTATTACAAAAATACATCCAATCGTACATGATACACGGGGAGGCCCCAGCCCAATCAGATGCCCCCTGAACTTTGTTTATGGAGGGAATGTCACTTCAAAAACGACGCAGCCACAACTATCACAGGGCATGAAAGAGCTGGTGAGTCAAGCCCTTCCTCGGAAGTCGCCTTATGCTAACAAGCGGACAGCTGTCAGCCTCCCCTGGGCCGTGCGCCTCCTCTTTGATCCCCAGGAAAGGTCGCTAGCACTGTGGGTGGTTTTAATTAACAGCAGCTCTGATCTCCTACTTCCTACTGCATTTCAGGCGCTGGACGAAGTCTATTAACACTCGCCAACGTTGTCTTTTCCCAGCCCCGCCGTCCTACCCACCTCCACGCATAACCATTTAGGGGTGCGCCCAACCGTTTAGGGGTGCGTGTCCTGTTTTAACAGTGCCTTTCAGGAGAAAGCTTGACACTTCTTGTCTACATATCCCCAGAGTCAACTGGGTCAGAAGCGAAATTAGAATTGTCTCCTATTTTTAAGCCATTTTGACGTGAGTTCCAATATCTTCACTGTGAATGATCTGTGCACCGGGGGTCCTGGGTCTCTGCAGGGCGAAATCCGAACTGTGGGTGGCAGAGCACATGGCTGTCTGGGCAGCTCTGGGAGGTTGGCTGCACTTTGTCCCTTTGATGAGGCTCCAGCCTAGCCTTGCCCACTGGTAACTTCTCCCATGATCCTCCTCCCTTCCTGGCATGCACACCCCTCGCTTATTCCCTTGAAAATTACTACCTTTCCAATGACGGCACCCATGCTACTTTCCATGGAATGTCTTCCCTGTATCCTCCAGGCCAGAGACATGCTGGTGGGTCCTCCTCTACCTCAGGGGACCCCCGGATACGTGGAAAAGGGGGTTTTCTTTTCATTCCACCATACCGAGTAAGGAAAGCACTGTTCTGTGGGAACTTGGGGTCCACCCCCTCTTATCTTTGTGATCGGGATCCTTAGATGCTCTTTCTGTGCTGTTATTGGGGCTGGTTGTGTGCAGTATGGTTCTTGGACGGGGCTGTGTTTGTGCAAAGCCCACGGTTCCTGAAGGGGCTGGACTGGAAGAGCCAAGGTAGATCAATATTGTTGATGAATGAATGAATGAATGAATGAATGGTGTTGATCAGCATTACAGCTCTAAGGTAAAGGTGCACAGAGAGAAACAGGTTTGACTGATAAATTCTTCTGCAGTGAGGACATAGGAGTTGACCAAGGGGTCTTGGCTCTCAAGGATCATTTAAACCCAATAAATTAAGGACAGGAGGCCAGTGAGAGCCTCTCAGAGATGATAAGCTCTGTGTACATATTTCTCTCCACAAAGGGAGGGTTGAACCACAGGGGTTTTCCCCTTCGTTCTTCCTTTGCCATCAGGGAGGTATGTGAAACTCAGTCTCACCCTTGGTGGAGAAGGTGCTCATTGTGCCCGGCAAGTGGCCGCAACCCGAGGGTGCTCAGGTGCCCTGGATGTCTGGGGCCTTCTGGGGAGTGAGGTGTGCTACTAAGGGGTCTGTGTTTAGGAGGCTTCCAGATCTCATCAACGAAGAACAATGATCAACCCCACGAAGGCCGATGGGGCGGGAGCAATGTCCCCTGTCAAAGGGAAAACCTTCAACTTGTTAGAACCAATGTGATTTTTAAACCACCCTCATTGAACTCTCTGGTCAGAAACCAGCTTGATTCTCTGCTGTCCTCGAGGACTTGAATGAATGCTCTCCCCATCCGCTGCCTGTTTCTTGGGAGGTGTGATCTTCACACCTTTCCCACTATTGATTGGGCATCAGTGAGTATTTATCAGGAAGGCTCCTAAGAGAGGGGGCAATGTAAATATGAAAACTTTAATTCCTTTTCTTTTTAATTGCATATTTATTGATCTTTTCTCCTGTGCTTTCTAAGCCAAGAATTAGCCGTACGAGTGACCTGTGCATGTTAACTAATCCTGGATGGTCAACTCCAGTGTTGCTAAGAGAAAAGTCCTGTCGGAGAAACAGACTTTTTCCTGGTACCCAGTTCATCCCAAGTTTCGCGGCTGACAAGAAGAGCTACCACTGACATAACTCTTACTACGGCTAGACCCTTCCTGAAGTGTGGCCCCTGACATTAGCTCAGGTTATCCTCGTAATGGCCCTGTGAGGCTATTGAGGTGGGCACATTATTATTGTAGCTTTCCAGAAGCAGAGACATGGGGCAGAAAATGCACAGCTCTGCAGAAACGCTGTCAAGTTCAAACTCAGCTGTCTGGCTTCAGAGTCCAACTCTTGACTCGTAAGCTGGGTTGCTTTGTCCCTTCTGGGGTGGGGGGCAGCCATTGTGGATTGTGGGGAAAAGGCCACTGGTGGTCAACCAAACCTGCTGGGGCATCTGCTTGTGGCTGAGATTTCTAAAAGACAGAATTAGGAAATGCATTTGAATACTTGCAATACCATTGAACATTAATTGGTTATGTATTTGACCAGCGCTATATACTTTGTACAGACTGAGCTCCTGAAGCATTTCTTCATGGACAGTGGGAACTCTGAAGTCCTGAGCCCCTGCTCTGGGGGGAGGGGGGCTTGCACATCTGTCTCATTTCATCTTCATAAGCACTCTTCCAACCACCGACCTAAATGCAGGTTTCCATGCAAAACTTCATATGCATTTCAAAAGTCCCTTCAACCATTGAAATAAACGTCAAACGATCGTTCTTGGAGTTTCTTTTGTTTGAATCCAAGAGCCACAGCATAATTGCTCCGGTATCTTCGTCCCCAGAGAGCATGTTCCCTGTCAAAGTGTAAGAAGCCATTTGTCAGGGTAGTCACTAAGGTCACGTGATCCTGTGTGACAATCTAAAAGATTCAACATAAATCAGGGAAATCTCCCATTTGGATGATTATCCAAACCATCTGCTCCTGGAGATTTGGCATGGTGGTGTGTGTGCCAAACACATTTTTATGCATGTAACTGCAGTATCTTCCTTTGACCTCCTGATACCTGGTCCCCCTTCCTCCCTCTGACTCACACGGTTCGACTCCCCTGCCTGCTGGCTCCCAGTTGGCTTGGGCAGTGGGAAGTGCTGTCCACCTACCCCAGACCTGAAGGTAGGAGAAAAATAGGCATTTATCCCCAGCAACCTTCAAGGTTTCCAAATCTGTCAGTGTGGCTTCATTTATTACGCCCTTCAGCTGCAGTTCCCCTGCATTATTTACAGTTCTCAGTGTTTGCTGGTATTTCTCCACATCTGTGTCTCAGCTTATTTTTTTCCTTCTTCTTAGAATTCAAGCTCTAAATCAAGTGCCACCTCTGCCAGGAAGTCTTCCTTGGTTTTTCCGAGCTGGAGGGAGCCATGTTCTTCTATGGCATCTGGCACACATGAGACACAGCTGTGCACTTTGCTGTCCCCTCTGTCTCTCACACCCACCCCGTCACAGCTGGGTGTCCTAGATGCAGCGACTAGATGTCCCTGGGTTTTGTTTTCCTGACCCATGAAATGGGGATCCCTGTGGTACTGACCTGGGTGAGTTGTGAGTTTGTATTCGGTGGGGCAGATGGAGTGTTTCCGTTTGATCCAGAAGGAGCAAGGGGTGAGCGCTGGGTTATTACAGATGCGCTTTGCCGTGAAAGTATCTGGGCACAGGCTTGGTTCTGCAGCACCGGAGGGACAATGGCCGGTTCTCAGCACCCAGCCCAGAGCCAGGCCGAGCACTGAGGGGTGCTGAGTGGGTTCACTTGTTCGCTCCTTTGACGTAAACACAGGTTAAACTCAGGCGCAGAGATTCGTGTCCAGGGGGCAAGTCTGGTTTCTGGAACTTCGTGGTCACCGGACTGTGACCAAGCACGTTCGTCCCTTTGCCTTGGCCTTGGCCTTGGCCTTCTCCTCTCCGAAGTGGAGATGCTGATCTAGGCTTGTTGAGGTCCAAGTGAGATGATTGTCAATTATTTAGCACCAGGCCAAAAAGAGTCTCCACATACCATAAGTCAGAGCGTTTTCAAAGCAATCGCAGAGTTCGCAAGGAGGAAGTCTGGGGAGAAAACATATAGGAGCCAAAGGGCTTCAGTTTCATGATTATTCTGTTAAAAATCAAATACGCGGAGAAATCACGGTGAAAAATATCTATTTCCGATAAGAAAAGCATTTTGAGGTTGAGAGTTATGTAAGGACAGAGCACCCTTGTGTGAAACTGCTCGGGCGTCGTGAGCAAGATTCATCGGGTCTGTCTCCGCCGAAGGGGGCGTCAGGTGGGAGATTTACAGCCCCCGGCACCACGCGCGGGGCTACCTGCCATCCGTTCCCGTGTCACTGACTCGCTCATCACTCCTGCGCAGGGCTCGTGCGCTCCCCGCTGACCTCCGCTCGCCGCGCCGCCCATCGCTCACCGCGGGCCGCTGGGGGCGCTGATCTACGGCCCTGGCCCAGGTGGGTCGGGAGCGCGGGGACCGGAGCCAGCCCCGCAGGCTGCTGCGGTGATCCATTCTCATCAGGCCCCCAGCGCACTAATGCAGAAGTCAGGGCAGGGGGCTTCGGGGAGGGCTGCGGCTTCTCTTCCTGCCTTTCCCACCCCAGACGCCGACCCCACTGAGCGGTG
The DNA here is from genome assembly GCA_007922815.1 of Macrotus californicus. Lineage (NCBI taxonomy): Eukaryota > Metazoa > Chordata > Mammalia > Chiroptera > Phyllostomidae > Macrotus > Macrotus californicus. Next base: position 675,669 of record VMDR010000010.1, read on the forward strand.
GGACGTGATAGCCGCCATCCATAGCTCGGAAAACAATAAAGTCAGCATTGTCAGGATTCAGATTTCCTGCCTCCACATGGCGCGGGGACAAGACGGCCGTGCCGAGCCCTCGAGGTGAGCCTGACCTTCGCCGACTGACTGATGGAGGGCCCGGGTCGCGGAGGAGTCGGGAGAATCACAAGGGATGGATGGGGCTGTAAATACAGGATCAGCGCAGTCGCGCGCGCGCGCGCTCTGCGAACATGCTGAATTGTGACTTTGCTGGTCTAGGAAAAGTAGAAATCTCCCAGCTCTGGCGAAGTAGTAGGTTATTTAGGGAGGCTCAGAAGTACACTACCTGGACACACACGTAGACATTTAACTACAGGGATCCCACCAGCACGTTGGAAGTGCATTTCAGGTAATTTCACAGATTCACGTGCACTTCCAAAATACTGAAGTCACCTAAATTTTTTTAAATCTTTTTTATGTTATTATTTATTCTTTTTAGAGAGGGGGTAAAGGGAGACAGAAAGAGAGGGAGCAAAATGTCGGTTGGTTGCCCATTGCCTGCCCCCAACCAGGCCCCCTGGCCCACATCCCAACAATGTGCCCTGATTGGGAATCCACACTCCAGTTCCAAGGCTGGCACTCCATTCACTGAGCTACACCAGCCAGGGCAAAAGTTATTTTTTAAAAACAGGGATTAGTATTGCTTATCTCAAACTTCTAACTAGAACTGGTAGTTCAAGGGTCAGAGTTTTCTACACTTGAAATGAATACCGAGGGGATAGTGTAGGTGGGCATGTTTCTGAACTGGGCTGCCCGCAAAACTGTAGAGAAATTAATTTAGGGTTCAATTAGAAAACACGGAGGAAAGAAACTGCCCTTGTGGGTTAAGTAAATACTAGTCTCTAAGTTCAGAGGTTGTTTTAATCACTGGGTAGATGCATATGAGCTGAGACTGACGTTCCACGTCAGCTGCAGTCAGAAAAAAAACAATTTTCTGTATTAAAAATATCTTCAAAAGTTTCCTGAAAATGACCAGTGGCTTAAAATCTTTCCTGATGATCTAATACCCCCACCAGTTTCTCTCTTGGCGACTTAAGGGAAGGGAAAGGTGTTCTGAGCCTACGTGGTGCATCTATGGAGGGCAGATCATTCCAGACAGTTGAAGAGGGTCTGGGACAGCCATTCTGAGGTGTCAGACCCCTGTGGCCTGAACTCCCCAGGAAACAGAGGCTGGAACCCAGGGGAAAGGGAACACCACGGGCAAAATGAAACAAGGCTGACCCTCACACTGAATACCATGTGAGCTGAGTTGATAGTCAAGTCCTGCTCAGTGGTACATGACCGAGAACTTGAGTACATGCTAGGCCTCATCTACTTCTGTAAAGTCAAATGTGTTCTCTCTCTAGCTGGGCAGCTGACGACTCCAAGTAACTTCAAGGAGACTGGACAGGACTGGACACAACCTGCATGATAGACAGGTGGTGAATATTCTTTCCCTGACACCCCTGCTGCCCATACTCCGGGGACAGTGATGCTGGTGGTGAATAGTTCCCGACTCCCTGCTGTTCAGACCTGACGTGTTTTAGGCATGATTAGCCTTGAGGTGGTTTTCATCTAAAAAAGTATAATGATTTGATGATTGTGCTTCAAAATCTACCTTTTTCTATCCCACTAGGTATTCTGGCAAAAGGGTGGGATTCTGATCAAAAGAAAGCTGGAGAAAATAGAAAGTATAATTTCTTTAATGTATTTTTTAACAATGAAATAATCTCCGCTCTGAAACTTTTGAGAATCTGTGCTTAAAATATTTGGTTCATGTGTAGCTGAAGTGATTCAGGTCTGTCCTTCCTTCTGTCCTTCCTCTCTTCCTTCCTCTCTTCCCTCCTTTCTTTTAAAAAACATTTTATTCATTTACTTCTAGAGAAAGGGGAAAGGAGGGAGAAAGAGAGAGAGAAACATCAGTGTGAGAGAGAATCATCGGTCTGTTGCCTCTCGCATGTGTACTGACTGAGGACCAAACCTACAACCCAGGCAGGTGCCCTGACCGGAATTGAACCCATGACCTTCACTTTGCAGGAGGATGCCCAGCCCACCAAGCCCCCGGTCAGGGCTATGCTGCCTTCTGTATTCCTGTGCAGATATCTTCTGTTTCCAAGTGAGAGCAAACAGGAGTCACAGAAAAGAAGTCCCTTGTGATGCACACTAATGTGACGCTGTGAGGCAGATGAAATGCAAGTGTTTCTCACGTAATTGACTTGATAAAAAATTTCCAGTGTCACCTCTCATTGTGCCTGTCTCACAGTGGCTAGCAAGTGCCTTGTGAGAATGGTGCTGCTTACAAAAAAACAGGCATTTGTAATTTTGGAGATTTTTAAAAAATGCTACTTGATGGCATCATTGTGAATGTGAAATCAACACTCTCCAAGGGCTCTCTTCACTGAACTGATTATAAGATTTGGAAGAGTCGGTGAACATTTTGGTTAGTGACCCTCATCAGTACCTGGGCAGTAAAGGAGCAACTTAGGGAAATACCTGTCATTCATTTGCTACATAACACGATGTAACAGGACCTTCGGCACCAGACAAGCAGGTCCCAGAGTACCTGCTGGTCGGCCCAGAGGTGCCAGCTGAGCAGGTTTGCCAGAATCTTGGCACTGACTTAAATGCTTAAGGACGTGAGTTAGAGGTTCTCCAAGAAAAAAGACCACCTAAAGGGACAGTGCTCTGCAAAGCCATTGGCATGATTTTTGTTAGCTGTCGGTCACACACTTCATGTCACTGCTTTTTGATGATCTGGAACATTCACAGGAAACTGAAGCCTGGAAATTATTTAATATCCTGAGGATTTAAGTAAAGATGCCCAGGACACCACAGCATTTGCAAGAGTGCTCACACGTGCCCATAATCACATGATAGACACCAATTGTCGTGTGCTAACAATTCTGTTAGGACCTTTACCAACTGCACTGAGACTTTCACACATTTGTGAAGATGAGGAAACTCTCACCAATGATGTTGACTGCTGTGTTGTAAGGGGACAGTGTGACTTCTCCAAACAGCAGCTTGCCCTCTGTTCCCTATTGTGATCACTAAGGCCCTCTGAGAAGAAAACCAAAAATCCATGTCCAAAGCATTGACGCCATTCGAAAAGTCTGATTTTAGGACAGTTTAGAAAGATTTCCTAAGGTTTTGTCTACTCTTTTGAGTAGGTGAGGTGCTGGGGGGTTCTGGAGGAGAATCTGTATCATTCTCTCTGAATTTGACCACTCTACTAATTCTCCTGCAATGGGACTATAGCCCTTCTCTTTGGGAAAGAATATAGAAAACTTGATTCCCAAACCAAAAGTTCTGTCCCCAGATTGAGTCCCTGAATCACGATACCAATTGTGCTGGTGCTGAAGTCCAGTGAGTATTAGGGTAACACTCAATGCAGGTTTTAAATGTGTATTTTGACTTTTTGTTTCAAAATAATTTTAGTCTTACAGAGAGGCTGCAAAAATATAGCTCAGAGTTCTTGTATATCTTTCACCCAGATTTCTCTAATATTAGCATTTTATGTAGGCTTAGTAAAATGATCAAAACTAAGGGATTACCATTAGCACAATATTAGCCAGCAAACTATAGATTTTATTTGGATTCCACCAGCTTTTCCACTTTTACTTCCCAGGACCCACTCAGAATCTCGGATCGCATCGGGTTGTCGTGGCTCCTTATCTCTTCTGTTTGTACTGTCTTCTGTCTTCCCTGTGCTCCGTGACTGTGGCGCGTGTGAGAGGTGCTGCTCAGTCATGAGGTGACATACCTCAGTTGGGGTTTTTCCATGAGTAGTTTGAGGTTATACATTTCTGGTAAAAATACCACACGTGGTTTTGAGAACTGTGAATCTAGCTGCTATAAATGTGAGCATGTGGGTGTAGGTCAAGGTGTATATGAGACTTTAAAAACAAATTTGAACTCTATTTATTGCTATTACACAGAAATGCAATTTATCTGTGTATGTTGACTTTATGTTTTGTGATTTCAGCTCTCAGTTCTAGTAGGTTTTGTAGGTTATTTGGAATGTTCTTTATAACAGTTTTGTGGTCTTTGGATAGAAAGTCTTATTTCTTCCTTTGCCATCTGAATACCTTTTAAAAATCTTTCTTTATTGTATTGGCTAGTACTTCTAATACTAGCTTCAGTAGGAGTTGTGAGAAAGGACACCCTTGCTTGGCTCCCTATCTTGGGCATTCAGCGTTTGCCACTAAGTATAGTGTTAGCTGTAGACTTGAACACTATGTCTGATACAATCCAACTGGTGCTTTGCTAGAACTGTGTATTTTTAGTGGAGGAAGGAGAGACAAAGGGGGAGGGGTCAATTCTACACTCCAGGGGGGAGGCATATCTTTTAGAAAATTCTGGGGGAGTGAGTGCTGAACTGCACCTTGAAAGACTGTGCTGGTGGTGTACGACAAGGCAGGTAAGGCAGAAAGAGCAGAAGAACCAACTATGTGGATCTGAAGAGCATTTGAAACACTCAGGCGCCGGCCCTGCAAGTGACCATTGGGACAGAGCTCAGGGACAGGGAGGTGGGGTGGGCGGAGCCAGCAGGCAGTGCTGGTGTGACACCCTGGCTGTGGCAGGGTCTCTCCTTCTGCCTTCTGGAGGATTCTGTCATCTCCAGCCTGTGTTCTTCCTTCTTTCTTTCATTCCACATGGCAGCTCCCCTCCCTCTTGTCCCCTGCCCCTCCCACCCCCAACTCCCTCTCAGACCTAAACCTGAGATGATTTGGGGCCAAACCTGCCTTGAGGGGTTGTATCTTTGGTACAGGGCGATGGTGCTGTGATTCCATGAGAGCTACGCTCAAGGTTTATTTTTGTACTTCCGATGAAGGGGAGTCTTCTGAGCGTTGCTCTTTACACATTTAAAAGAAGCAGGAAAAACCCCTACGGTTTTAACTCCTAGACAAAGAATAAACATGTGCCGCTTTCCTGAGTGTGTGGAGGACTTCCATGATTCTGTAACCTGGTGAAGCCAAAATGGACAAAGTAGGGCAGCATGATGCCCACAGGGCCTTATCTTCTGTGCAGCACAGCCTCCTGGGAACAGACCGGTCCAGCTTTGAGCGTCCCTGCTTGCGACCTGGTCATTTCTGGTCCCCAGCTCTACCTGGCTAAGTGGTCTTCTCTCTCTCTCTCTCATCATTTGCTTTCCTTTAATGCATTCTCTCTCACCTTTCCTTTGGTCTGGGGTATCTTGCTCTGGGGGTTATTTTCTTATTGACCTGCAAAGACTCAAGCTCACAGGTTAATAAGTTGGTCCTGCCTTCTTCCTTTAAAAAGGTGGTGACAGGGCGGGGGACAGGGGAGCGCTTGACTCAGGGACAAGCCCTCCTGTGTTAACAGTACGTGTTCACCTGGTGAGCTATGTACCTGAAGCAAGGGCTTGATGCCAAGATAGGAGCCCCCAAGTTGTCCCTCACTGTCCGATGATGTTAATGGCAGGAAGCAAGTGACAAGTTGTTGGAGCTGTAGTTGACATGTGTCCCTGGCCATGGTGTCCCGTGCAGAAGCCAGAGGCCCCTGCAGCTCACGGGAGGGCAGGGCCTCCCTTCGCCCTGTGTCCTGACGATACCCACACCTCTGGGGAAGCCTTCCTTTCCTGCCAGGTGCACACGAAACACCAGGTGCTCAGTAACATCTGCACCTTAGACAGATCCAGAAAAATGTTCTCGTATAGGTACATCTGCTTATTGCATGGGGTGAAGGCACATGGAGAGATTATTCCTTATTGACCTGAAACGCAGATTTAGCTGGGATCTCCTGTTTTTATTTGCTAAATCTGGCAATGCCACCTCACTGCTCTCATTGTTTTATGAGCATTTGTCACTCACCTGGATGCAGAAAGTTCCCCTTGTTCACTCTTGGCAACCTGGGGGGAAATGACCAACCTTCCAAAGAACATAATCTTTCAAACCAAGTGCAGCTGAAAAACAAACCTGTCCCTGTGAGATGCTCTGAGTCGATGAGTTTGGGAGTTTGAAAGAATGACACTCTCTTCGTGGCTGTGTGCACGTTAAAAATGCTTCGAGCCTCACCGCACAGGTAGAGAGAACACCTGGTCAGTGGCACAAGAACCAGCTGGCAGGAACCAGGTTTACAGTGCAAACCCCCTCGTTTCACAGAAAAGGGACCAGAATGACCGAGTGGAAATAAAACCTGAGAGTCGGACCTGAACATGCCAGGTGACATGATGCAATGACAGGGGGAACGGGCAGGGCACAGGTGTGTGAGTCTCGGTCTCCTGCACCCAGTGCAGTGGGGACGGTCAAGTCCACCTTGCAGGCTGGGGGGAGAGTGAACTGAGTTAGCAGAAGGGCCCGGAGGGCTGCCCTGCTCTCTCTCCACTGCAGGTCAGCAGGGACCTGGGGACATATCCTCTCACCTGTCGCCATGCAGTCCACAGGAGGTGACAATTGTCAGTAGGTGATCACCTTCGGCCTCTGTTTATCACCCAGGGAGGACGATGCTGGTCTAAAAACAACAAAACAAATGAACTCCCCCCAGAACTCCCCAAACTGGCAGGCCTGGGGACTGTATTTCCCTGTGGGGCCTCCCAGGGGTCTCCTCAGGGGATGCTTCCTCAAAACTCCCACACTTGGGTTCTGGTCATCGTGAATTTTTACAAAATACTCATTTACTTTTTCCTGCCTGCTTTCCCTAATCTGCTTATTTTCCTGTCCTGAAAGGGGTAGTTCTCAAATGTTGTCCCTCTGCCAGTAGCAATGGCATGGGGGACTTCACTCTCTCAACACTGCCCCCTCCCCAGGAGTCTGTGTTTGCATGGACTGTCCTGGGGACCTTGACCTTGGCCTGACTGAGAACCGTATCTGCCCATGGCTCTGTCTGGATCTTGTTGGTCCCCCAGCTGTGGGGTTGGTCCATTGGGGTCTTTGCCCACTCTGATGGCCACTTGGGGACACTCGGGAAGTGCCACCTCACAGCGTGGGGAGGAAGGGACGATGCTGGACACTTTCTGCGCATTACCCCTTGAATGCTCCCAGCAGCCCCAGGGACTGGCCCTGACCCCTGGTCTTGGTAGATAATCAGGCAGGAGCTCAGAGAGGTCAAGTGACTCATCTCAGCTCTGGGGGGCGGAAAGCAGCCACAGCTCCAGGGGTGGAGCAGAGGTCTGAACCACTTTGGCCCTGAACTTAGAAGGATGTGCAATAGAGGCTGGCTTTTCTCCTCAGAGCTGCCTGGAGCTGGAAGGACCAGCACGTGCTGTCTGTGGGGAGAAGGGGGCTGAGCAACAAGGGCCAGGGGTCTGCAGGCTGGAGGGGCAGCTGTTGGAGCCCAGCCCAGCCAGGAGCTGCGGGCACCCTCTGGGTGCGCGGAGTGGGGGGGGGGGGCAGGGCAGTCACGTTTCCGACCACTTAAAGGAGGCAAAGTAGCCATTGGGGCTGCGGGGGAGACCAGGCGCGCGTGGTCTCTCAGTAGTGGAGACCCTATGTAGCGTTTACAAGTTATGACCGCTTCAGCGCAGCTGGGCGACCACGTGGCCTCGCGGAAGAGCAAAAGAATACATCGAATACCTTGGAGGGAAGAATTTCCCTCGGAAAAAAAAATAAAACAAAGGAAGATCCTCTGATTACATTGAAATATTTCCTTGCCAAGGCTTGGGGGAACTCTAGCATTCCTGTTGCAGAGGAAAGCTTTTGTGCCTGGGCAAGGGGGCTGGGGCGCCGTGCCTGGGGGCGGGGAGGGGGCGGAGGGGAGCCCGGGGTCATGGGGCACAGGTGCGACAGTTTGCAGTGAGGGATGACCTCACGGGCGGCCTGGCGCAGAGGAAACGGGGGGGGGGGGGGGGGGGGGGGGGGGGGGGGGGGATTGAAAGGTGGCGACCGCGCGCTGCCCGGGTCGGAGTGGCTGTGGGGCGGCCTCAGCAGCCGGGGCAGGTCAGAGAGTCGCGGAAACGCGAGAGGATGCAGATGAACGACTTTCCGGAGGGGGGACAATTCCTAGGTTGTTTGCCTTTGCGCTGAGCATTTTTGGGGCCTGAATGGGCGCAGTTTATGATCTCCTTTGTCTAAGAGAAAAATCTGATTATTCTTCATGCCCGAATATGGTCAGCATTTGAACAGTTCGCTTCAAGACAGTGGATGAGGAATACAATATGTGCTTTGTAACACAGCATCTCACTTTCTAAGAGAATCCGCTGCATGACGTGCCCCCGCCCGCCCCCGCCATTTGGCAATGAAAATATAATTGAAGTGTTAAGGAAAATCAATATTCAGCCATCTTTTGGACAGCAATCTATATTGCTGACAACATTTTCTCCGTAAAAAGATAATCTATTACATGCACATTTTTGACTGTTAGCAATATAATTTCACGTTGCCTTGGAATATTAATCAAATTAGTTAAGTTGTGTGAACAAGTTGGTGAGCAAATATTTGCTCAATATTGTAAAAGCATTAGTTTGTTTATAGGAAATTAAAATTTAGGTTATCCAGTTGCTCAATCTTTTTTTTTTTTAGATGTCTATGTAGTTAGTTATCTATTTAATTCCATTCAGGTAGCGTCTTGTGTCAATGTGTCCCTCTGCTTTTTGACTGAAGTATTTTAATGTTTCTCCCAACGCCCCTCTGGGTAATGGCACGAAGCAATCTCAAGATCTAGTGCACACGGTTCTAATTATGAAAATGTTTGTTAAGTCTCCTGACAAAGGTAGAGGTACTATGGAAAAAAAAACACAAAAAAGAGGCATAGTAGAAGGAGAAGCCACGCAAACAGTTTTTAAGATATCATGAATTTTTGAAAACAGACCCAAGTTCAGATCCAGGCCTCCATTCTTCCCATGGGACGAGGGGAGAAAGTTCCTCCAGCCCCTGACATCTTATGATTGCTGTGAGACTCACGTGAGGTCGTGTGTGTGCAGAGCCCGGAATTCTCCTTGTACACCAGAGCCCTCCTGCAAGGGCCAGCCTCCCACCCTTCCCCTGCCCTCCCTGCTGTTCAGAAAAACACGGAGCATCAGAAAGGCTACTGACCAAGGCTTCTGAAGACCGGGGGCCGGGCTAGCCCTGTGGTCTCAAGCAGGTCATTTTAGCCTCTGGAGACTTGGCTCATTGGTGTCTGCTACCTCCTGTCCCTCCTGCCTTCTAAGAGTCACGCTTGCCCAGAAGTCCCGCTCCTTCCAGTCCTTAGTGTTCCTGCATTGTCACTCATGTCCCGGCATGGCATGATCTTGCTGGCTAGCTCCCCAGTCGCCTCCTGCTTCTTATCGCTGTGTTCACATGAACTTGTGGACTTAGGTGACCCGCACTTGGGGCTCACGGAAAGACGTGTATCTGCTTGTGATGGGCTCATAAACCAAGTGAGAGCCGCTTATGATGTGGAAAGAGCTAGACCCACGTTCAGTAAATGTCTGCCGTGTGTCCCGTGGCCCAGAACTGTGTGTCCTGCCTTTTGAAATTTGAAAGACTTAAATTGCCACGTGCATCTGTCTTCATTCGGTCCCATCGCATCCCTTTAGAGCCAAGGGCTGATGGGCTTCCCCCTTGGGACAGACTATTAGGTCTTTTCTCCTCCATGGGTTGGGCAGTTGGACAGCAGGACAGACTGGGGGGCTTCTGGCACCCTCTACTCACACTCTTCCCTGGGAGTCCAGTGGTAAAGTATAAAGAGGCAGGGATGGCTTTCTATTTCAGTGCATTTTCTCTCTCTCTCTCTCACTCTCTCTCTGCCCCCCTCCCCCTCTCCCTCTCTCACAGTTGGCAACCCATTTCAATAAGGTTTTTGAGAAAACAAAAATAAAATTAACACCGAAACAGTGGCTGGACTCTGCTCCCTGAGCAATGGAGTCCCTAGGTTCCCCCGGGCCCCCAGGACTCTGATGTAGGAACTGAATGAGGGGTGCTGTGGCCGTGCCCCCGGCTATGCACCCCGCTCTCCTGGGACGATGGTTCTGGAACCTACATCACAGCTGCCCTGCCTTGGAGGACTCACACTTGGAAGAAGTCCACCCCGCTCTGCTCAGCGTGAGGCTCCCTGTACACGGTGGCAGTGCTGTCACTGCAACGCCCCCACCAGCGACTTCATTTCCCGCCAGAACCTCCCTGAGTTCACCCACTGCTCTGACAGCACTGCTGCCCCACCTCCCAGGCTGGGCACGCGCTGGACTCCAGCTGGCCAGACCCATGTTTGTGGGAGGCTGGAACGAACGCAGGAGACACGAACGGCACGCCCTGAAGTGCGGTGGTCCCCCGATGGAGCCCGCACTGAACGTTCCAGGCCTCGCTTCCTGTTCCTCTCAGCATGTGTGCCGCTCAGGTCGTGGGCTCCTTGGATTCTCGGGTGTGATGCCAAGCGCTGGAGGTTCCATCATCACCAGTGTCCCCAGCACGTCCCCAGTGCGGAAGCCTCCCGTGCTGCCCCCAATGCACAGGACACATCCTATCCATGGCTCCTCTCCTGGCTGGGACTCCGTCTGAGGGGGAATTTAGACAGAGTAGTAGCTCACTCCATCTCCCAATGACTGTTTCTTCACAGGGGACCCTGTGTGGTAGGGGACTGCTGGATTTGGGGACAGGGACGGTCAGCTGGGGTTGAGTTGAGAAACGGGAGAAGAGGCAACACTGTCTGGAAGAGAAATCCTTGAATCGTATTGGGTGTGTGCGGGGAAAATGATAAACTCTTAGACCGCCAGAGCCAGGGATCAGGGTTAGTGGTGAGTAACGTCACTGATAACACATATTTACATTTCTGTGTCTCTGGGAGCAGCTAACACAGTACTCCAGTCATCAGAAAGGGTTTCTTTTCATTGTTTTGAGGAAAAGAACTCATTTGCATCACAGAATCTCAAAATGGTAGAGGGAGGAAAAAAACCCTGGAGACTGTCCAACGCACTCCTAATTTTGCTGCAGATGAAAGCAAGGCTTTCCCCAAGATCCTGGCGGGGCTTGGCTCGCTTTTGCATGCCGCGTTTGCTCAGGAATGTTTACCCAGGAATCGTGTGGAACGCCTGGTGTGATGGGGAGATGGGTCCCACAGCGAGGGCTCCACCATGGTCTCTGGTGACCATGACCTGGCTGATGAGGAACAGTAAGCCCCTTGCGTGACATTTTTCTTTGAGAATCCCTCAGGACCTTTCTCACCATTTTACTGAGGCGAGAACGTCAGGTGTCAGAAGCAACAGAACTCATTTGCGATTTTGGTGGCAGCCACCCAGTATGTTTTGTCTTGGGAAGTCCATTTCCCCAAGAATGTTCTACTTTCGAGATAATCAGCATTGTTGAGGAGTGAGGGGGAGGTTGTTTGAAATATGCTGAATGTTACACATGCAAGAAATGGGTCTCCTTCCTGCTTCCCTGTTTGCACGAGCTCAGTTGTGCAAAACGCTGCTTTCGGAGCCGAGCAGCACATCACTCGCAAGTGCCCCCCGCTGTCCTCGCCGAGAGTGACACCCGGAGAAGCCTGCATCTCACCGCCGACTGGGGCAGGGGAATCTTCCTGGAGCAGAGCGGCGGTTCTCCCGGAGCTGGGCTGCAGCGCAGGCGGAGCAGCGTCCCGGACGCCCTGCCCTGCAGTGGTGGGTCAAACCCGGACAGAGGAGCCGCATCCCCCGCATCACTCGCATCACTCAGGGGCGCGGGTGTGGTCCGAGCGCACAGCGCGACTGACCCCTAGTGGGCAGAGCCGGGGTCGCCGTCTCAACCCGCTTTCCCCTCCGCATGGTCTCCACGGTGGGGTTGGGGGGGAAACAAAACCCAAACCAAAATCAAACAAACCCATCGCCTCCCAGGCGGACACGGCTCCAGATCTGAGTGAAATGAAAGACACTGGAGGCTTCTGTGAACGAGCAGGCTCGCTCTGCAGGGCTGGGGAGGGGCGCACAGTAGCTGGGCGTGAAGAAAAGTGCCGGGAAGATCGGGTGGGGTCAGCCTGCTGCGGAAGGACCCAAGGAGGCTGGCAGGGTGGTAAACGCCAGTGGACTCCATAAATATCTGCACAGCATTGCGACGCTTATTGTGATTTTCACCTTTTTTGATTTTTACTCATCTGCTTGAGAGACAGGTGGAGAAAGGTCTGGTCTGCTCTGGTTGGAAGCTTGGTGTGAGGTTGGATGCAAGGGCCCACACGGCACTACAGATCTAAGACTCCAACGCTCATCAGTGACAAGTAGAATCAATTTCATTTTTTCCCCACCAGAAACTTTTACTTAGTGCTAGTAAAAACATTCAAGAGAGTTGAGCATGCCAGCGAGACGTTCTAAGCACAGAGCATTTGGACGAAATAGTGTGTCTCTTGTTCTCATGGAGGTATCGGAACCCAGATGGTGGTGGACATAACGCCGTGGGTCACAACGTTGGAGGCTAGTCTTTAGGTAGAAGTGCGGGCGTTTGGGCCCAAGGAGTTCTTGGATGTGGAAGCCGCAGACCGGAGGAGGGGACCACGCTCCGGTTCCTTTTGCAGGACCCCGTTCTTAGCGTTGCTTTGGATGGTCAGGAGTAAAATGCATTTTGACGAGCAATCCTGTAGGTTTTTACAACACAATGCAAGCTTCCTTGCAGGCATGTTCTTCGGAAGAACTTACTTGGCTGCCCGTTCTCCTCCCTGTCCGAGCTGTGTGAAGTCTCACACAGAGATGCAGTGTTGTGGGAAAGGGCATTTCATGGTCAGTGAGGGTGGCCAGTAAGCGGACTCCACAGCAGGTGATGTTCAGGTGCCACGTCGGTGTGGTTCATTACAAGAAAAAGTCTGGCTGCTTCTGACTCGGGGCAGGTGGCTCGTGTTCCTCGGCACTTGTCAGCAGGTCAGACTCCACCAGGGGTCAGCGTGGAGCTGGTGTCCTGGGTGGGGTGGCAGTGGGTGTGACCGAGTCCCCACATTCTTCTCTGCCAGTTCCAATAGCTCTGTTCTCGGTGGGTCTGTTCCTGCAGGTTGTTTTATTTCCTTTGCTGGTGTAGGTTGTCTTTCTCTGCTTTTTGCCTGTCCGGTCTCTTCCACAGGGCTGGGAAGCGTGGCCGCCACGTGGTTGGGGGCCTGAGTTGTAGAGGTCCCCTTGAAGGGTGTTGTGGTGTCTGTGGCAGGTACTAACGTTACTGGAGGGCCAGCAGCATCGTTTTGAGGCTTGTTGCAACCTCTGTTGGGGCGAGCCCAGAGTTGCCTTTCCTCTAAGGCTGGAACAGCCTCCTCTGAGGGTCTGGGGGCTTGGGGGTTCCACTTGAAAGCCTGGAGGGAGATCTTGCTGCTCAGAAGTTCTGTCTCTCACCCCCGTGCAACCTCCCGAAACCCCACTCAGCTGCCCCGTCCTGTCTTCTCCCTGACGTTGCAGATTTTCTGGAACTTCTCCTTTGTCCAGATGCTTCCTCACCGGTACCGTCTCTGCAGATGACACCTCTCCCGCTGCCCTGGCCCCTACGTTCCGCAAGGCCACCATGTCCTGGTTGGTCTCCCCCTGTCGGGGCTGCTGTCCAGGCAAATCTTCAGGTGGGAAGCAGATGTGGGCTTCACCTCTTGTGCGTGCGTCTCTCAGGGGTCCTGGTCCCATGACGCTGACGAGCCAGCATCGGAAAAGCGTGGCTTCGTCTGTTGTGTCTGGTGTCACTGCTGTCTGGGGTGGGAAGGCGGCCCATACACAGTCACCCCACAAGCACACATTCCAGCTCCTGCGTTAATGAAGATACTTCCATGTGACGGAATTGTAGCACATCATACTGCATCGGGAGGTTGGTGGTGATAACCCCCGTCTGGCTAGATTTATGCGAAGCAGAGGTAACATGGGAGAGATACAGAGGTTTCCAAACTTCCAAACAGCTGGATTCTTGGCTGATGCATTTGCAAATTCACCCAGATGGAAAGTCACAGAGAATCCCTGACTCCATAACCTGAGCTCCATTCCTCATACCGTGGTCTCCTCTGTCCGACGTGGGAGCAGCTTCGACAGAGGAGAGCGTTTGGGACAGACGCTCCGAAGTGCAGGAAATCCCCATGCCTGCCAGTGAGGGAGCGACGTCCCCTGGAGTGGCTCCCAGGCAGACCAATGCCTACGGGGGCGCGGAGAGTGCAGAGCATCAGTGGATGTCAGTCATCTCGCAGGGGGACAGTGCATTAGTGTAGACACAGGTTCTCGCTCTGCAGGGCTCTGAGCAGCGACGTGACCAGCTACGTGTCACTTTGGGGTGATGAAGGACCCGTCAGAGCGAGGGTTCTGGAGTCAGACTGAGGTTGGAATCCCAGCTCCGCTCTTGGCAGTTTGGTTAAGTTATGGGCTCTCGTTGTGCCTCAGTTTCCTTGACCTGTCAAGTGGGGTCACGAGCAGACCGTTCCCATGGCACCAGCAGGTGTTACTGCTCTTCCTCTCAGCCTGGATCCGTGGACAGAAGCTGACAGACCTCGTGTGCCCCGACAATCTGGTTCCAGTATCAACTGATATGATGCGAAACCGAGTGTCGCATCACCCTCCAGCCGTAGAAGGACTTTCTGCCCTGCACGGCCTTGGACTATGAGGTAGAGGCGTGAGTGTAATCCTGCAGAGCATTTGAGGTGGGCATTTGCAGGCAAGCCCCTGGTTGGAGGAATTTTCTAACAAGTGTAGAATTTTGCAGGTGTGTCTCAGGTGTATTTGTAGAATAAGAATACTTCTGATAGGTGGAGCCCACTTTCACTGAAGGAAAGCGTATTGGACTGAACAGGAAAGGTTTAAAGAAGGAACCCTTTTGTGATGGTAACATACCCGGTGTAACTTTTGGGGCTGGATATTGTGTGACGGCAGCCGTGAGTTTAATGGGTGCTGCTTGTGCCTGGGCTCTGCGCTGAGTCAAGTTTACGCTTTGAAACGGTGATCGCCTTCTTGAAGGGGCTTCGTCTTTAGAAACTGATGCCCAAACATAAAGCCGTTCGTGACGAGACAGCCAGAGTGTTTGCTGCGCCAGCCTGGCCCCCTGGAAGCACATGGAGTTCATAGTTTTCGAGGTCACATTTGATTGAGCCAGGTGCCCAGCGCCTGCCCTGTGACTCGCGGATTTCTTCTGGTCCCCCAGCCATCCACTGTGCGCAGGCCTGCGGAGGCTCCAGGAGATGGGCCACAACCACGATGGTACCAGCCATTCCTCAAACCTGACACCAGTTTCCAATTAAAAACCGACATCCTCACCTGCTCCAGGGTTCACCCACAGGTCACCTTCTTGTCACTTCAGCTCTCCCCCCATTAAAATGACATCTGTGTTCGTAAAGGGCCAGAGAGGGGCTATGCGTTGTTAGCATTCTCGAGGATTAAGAAGGAGATGCCGCCCGCCCCGATAGCGCAGTGCACACCTTTGGCCTTTGAGGGACGGACAGGGGCCCAGCAGCACCTGCCTGTGTTGCCCAGAGGCCACCTGTGCCCCTAACGTGACCCGTGCAACAGGAACAATGTGCCATCTCAAAGACGACGCCGTCACGTCAATGCCAGGACACAGGCACAGAGAAAGAATGAAGTTAAAATATTCTTCCCACATACCTTTGTGGTGTTAGTTTTACCCTAGGAAAAAAATAGAAGAGGTTTCTTTGTTTTTTCTTAAGGAGTGCAGGGGATAGACGTAGAGCACTACAAATATAGACCAAGTGAAGAAATGTCTGAATCATCTATGCACAGCATCTGCGTGTAACACAATGTAATCCGTGTAACACAATGTATGTGTTCAGCACTGAGGATGGGCTCAGTGGTGAGTGGCCCTCGGATGATGATAAGTACGGATTTCCTTTTATGTGAGCATTGCATCTGCCTGGTTAGCTTCTCAGTGCTTAATTACATAAAAACACAGGCTAAGACAAGCTCGACTTCAGATTGGAAGAAATGAAACGGCAAATGAAGCAGTTTTGGGATTTGGAGATGGGGGTGGGGATGTACGTTTACATTTTGTTTTTACCATTTACCATGTCAACTTAGTTAACCTAGAAATCGAGAGAATCGGGACTGAGGAGCAGGCTGAGACTCGGAAGGGCGGCGGTGGGAGAGTCAGGAAAGCTCCCCAAGAACACAGATGTGCCATCGGAGACCAAAGCTGTGACCGTCACACCCTCTGTCCCCAGTCAGCACGGACGGATGTGAGAGTTGGATGGTAAAGGAGGCTCTGCGGAGCCCCTGGACCTCCAGGGAGATGAACTAGTGGGTCCCAGAGCAAACTGGGTCTCAAACGTCACAGGAGGCAGGATGGCAGCGCTGAGGCTGCCCTACTTCGGACACGTCGTGAGAAGGCAGCGTTGTTTGGACAAGACAGGAACGCTGGGAACCACAGAGGCAGCAGGAAAGAGAGGACCAGCTGGGAGGTGGATGGAATCCATGAAAGGGGCCGCGGGCTGCGTCCTCGGGGCGGAGCAGGGCTGTGAGGACAGGACACTGTGGACGTCACTCATTCATAGGGTCCCTGGGAGCCAGAGCTGACTCAGTGTCATGTAACAACAACACCGCTGACTTAAGTGAGTCATGTAATCTCTTCAGACTTTTAGAAATGGAAACGGTACAACACGTCCCTCCCACGGTTATGATGAGGATGACGGAACCACGGCATCGTGCGTATCCCAGAAGGGTGCTTTCCTGCAGGTCACGAGGCAGGTGCCCACGGATGGGCGGAAGCCGTGTTCATGTCAGAAAGTTCTTTCCAATCCATTTTAGGGCCAGTCTGGTCTTTGTGCTTCATCTGACCCTGACTGGTCGACCTGCGTCATCTTTGACCCGCATGTTGGTGTCACTGAGAAACTTCAGTGACATGTTGCTTATCGTCAGGAAGGGCGCTGGAGTGTAAAACCCAGCCAAAAATTGCAGCCCTGCCTTCCTAGAAAGCTAGAGCCTATAATATACCAGGCACTCACCGGTTGATTCATTCCAAGAAAATCAGGAAAGAGCTGAAATGTCTCAAGGAAGTGTCACTGCCGACGGGCACAGGAAGGGAAGTGGTTTTTCTTTTTCTCTGGGCGTACTAGAAACATTATTTACCAAGATAAAATCTGAGGAAGATGTGATCGGGAGAAAATTACAAAGAAATGTGTGTCTAGGATGAGATATTAAAACTCTAAAGCATAGCAGGGTTGGCAGCCTGGCGGCCAAATCCAGCTCGCCATCTGTTTCTTCCCGTCTGGGTGCTAAGAACAGCTTTTAACATTTTTTAAATAGTTGGAAAAATAAAAAAAAAAACGAATGATATTTTGTTTCATGGGAAAACGACATGCAATTCAGATTCCAGCATCTATAAATAAAGTTTTATTGGAACACAGCCTCACTCATTCACTTATGCGGCGTCTGGTGGCAAATAAGTGCAACAGAGAAAATACATCCCGCGAACATGGCAAAAAAGTGCTATTGGGCCCTTTCTGGAAAGAGCTTACCGGTCCCTAATGTAGAACTCAGCGTGTAGGTCAGAGAAAGGCTACATGATTATACACGTGGCACAGCATCCTTAGGAAGATCACTTCCCCCATATACCTAGTTTCTGAAGATGTCTGAGGCTTTAAGCTGTTTCAGTGGCACACTGTACTTGGATTCAGCTCAGATTCAACCACCCAGGAAGCTTTCTTTGCTCCAACAGGGCCTGGTGGTTCCCGCTCCTCTACATACACTGCGCTTGGTGCTGCGGTGGGACCCGCAGCGCTGGCCTCGGACTGACGTTGGTTACAGTCGCCACGAGGGGCAGGAATGGGTGTCTTGCGTCTCCTTTGCTCCCTCATCGCCTCGCATGGTGCTTTGTCCAGAGCATCAGTCAGCATTTGTTGAATGTATGTCAGGGACCTGGCTCAGTGCATTTTTAAAGAAGAGGGGCCCTAGGAGGCCGCTTTTTGAGATGTACCTTCCAGATGACAAAGCTACCCTGTGCATGGCTTTCCCAGATCGCAGAGTGGAAGAACATGTGTCCAAAAGGACATCCTTTGTATCTGGGGAGGCTGAGATTACAATTCGTCAGAGCCCAGCTTTCCTCTTCACCCAAGCGTCAGACACAGAAGTCTTCTCTCCTGGTTTCTGTTCTACTTCCCTCCTATCTCCGTGTGAGTTTCCCCTGGGTGTTCCTGCTGCCTCTTCCAAAGGCCACCTGGGGACATGTGTCGGGGTTTCCTTTTGCGTTTTCATTGAAAACGACAGCCGTTTTGTTTTTATTACTGACGTTCACTTCTTACACTAGTAAGTGGTTAGCGCTTTTCTGCGCTGGCCATGGCAATGTCTTCTTAGGTTTTATGTGAAGTACAGAAAACGTTCAACCTGGAAAAACAATTTCTGACATCTGCTTTTTGCTCTCTTTTGTACTCCATCCAGCGCCCTCTTCCTTATTTTCTCCTGTTTGCCTGATGTATTTCCTCTCACAGTTTTCTCTTTGATAACCTCCCTTCTCCCCACAAATTAAAAACTTCAGTGTAAATCCCCCAGAATGAGGAATTCACTATCTAATTCCCAAGAAAGCTTGTACAATCAAGTCGTCAATAGACTGAATAGATGCGGAAAAATTAAGTCCAAATAAAGCAACGAGAGGGCTGTGTGCGTAGGAAAGGCGCTGGCCGAGGTTTTGTAAAACCACGCTTGGCAGCGTGGGGGATGGGGGTGGGAATAACAGAAATAGATTGAGGACAACACTTTAAAAAAATGATTTGGGTATTGATCATTTTTAATCTTGTGTCCCGAACAACTGGGAGGTCTATTAGAGCTGGAGCTGCATTGAAAGGCAGGCCCATCCTGCAGCCTGCCGCTGTTCACGTGGACATATTTTATCTCTCGGGGGACCCGGCCACAAAGTCCATTAGAGGTTGGAGACAGTCAGGTCTAATCAATTGTCCACACCACAGACAGGGCCCCCATCACTTACGGCCATTCGGCCGTCACGCCGGCGGAGAGGAAAGGTTAAGAGCCGTGCAGCCGTGCGCGCCTCCCATCCATCTGTCAGGGTATTGGTGATACCCAAACATTGCTTAAGGAACAGGACGCACCGCGTGAAGCTCAGGTGGATTTAGGGGCCCTGCGGACAGCTCACCAAATTCTGTTAATGATGTTTTAGAGGTCATGGGAACCTTCTTGTACGTGGGAATGAGGTGCTCTCGTGCTCCCAGACCGATTGCGGTCATTTTTCGTGCTGGCTGTGGTGTGTGCAAGGAGCCCAGGGGGCTTACTAATGGGGTCTTGAGGCTTGGGGTGACTTGAGTAACTGAGTTCCACCCCCGCCCTGCCCCCCAGGTGGCACTCACATGCAGTTTCGTGACAAGGAGGAGAGAGTGAATCACACATTTGTCATCGACCTCCAAGGCACGCAGACAGCTCCCGAGCCGGGAGAAAGAGACTGACCAAGGGGTGGCTTAGCAAAATGTTGATGTCTCCATTTTCAGGAAGGAAAAAAAACACTCCTATTTTGGGGATGACATGCTTAGAATGTGTCAAATGATGTTTTGTGATGGGTGTCCTCATAGGACAGATGGATTCCTGCTGCTTTGTTACGAGAGAGGGTGGACTCCAGTGGACAAACCTAGCCCTGCCTTCCTGTGCCACCAGCTGCTGCTTAGTCTGTCTGTGGTTGGGGACAATGACACTTGGTGCTCCTGTCCTGGGCCTTTAAGCGAGGTGCCAGGCTCCTTGCTGCTTTGCAGAAGGTGGGGGGCAGTGAATGAGAATGAGCATGAAAAAAATGAGCCTTTGTTCTTCCTTTTTACTTTAGGGTTTTCTTTAGTTTCCTTCTTGACATCTATGTTCCACCATTGACCTCCTTGTGGAAGGCAAATGATTTTAGAGAAGATCACATCTTTGTGGAGGACAGAACAGGGTGTGATGGGGTTTACTTGGCGTGGGAGCCCATGAATGACTCATGTAGACAACACTGGAAGTCATCCAGTCTCTGGGGTCCCTCTCCTACCCTCTCTGTGCGCGTTCCCGTTCAAAGGCAGACGCAGAGAGATGGGTCTGGGGAAAGACTGTGAGGTAATTTCCCCGGAGTGGAATTGCCCGGTGATTGTCGAGATGAAAAACGGCCCCATCTTCTGTAAACAGCAATAA
Source organism: Macrotus californicus (assembly GCA_007922815.1). Classification (NCBI taxonomy): domain Eukaryota; kingdom Metazoa; phylum Chordata; class Mammalia; order Chiroptera; family Phyllostomidae; genus Macrotus; species Macrotus californicus. Next base: position 695,647 of record VMDR010000010.1, read on the forward strand.
AGCAAAACCCACCTGTAATTCAACAGCACTTGCCAGGGAAGTTGCGGCCAACCAGGACTTCTGGGGCTCCTCCCCTTGGCTCCTGGTCCCCTCTGTCCCCCAGGCTTCCTGGTGTCTGAAGGGACAGGGCAAGTAGAAGGAGCAGTGAGTGGCAGCGAGGAACAGGGACATGTGACAGGGACGCCAGCCTGCTGTTCATCCCGTCAGCTCTGCACAAGGCCACATCTTAGAATAACCAGCAAGCAGAGCCAGACCCTGGTTCAATGACAATGACCGTTGTGAGTCAGGGGTACAGGTTTCACTGGTTCCAGAAACGACAGTGAATTTTTACAAAAAAGATACTGGCCTTGACTACTGTGCTTACAAAGTGACGGGCACTTATCAAGTTGGTAGGGTCAGCTGGGAAGGTGGGAGACAGGCACATCCATTCCAACTCTCAAGTCAGAAAATAGTGAGTGCTGCTTTGGACAAAAAGTCTTGGAAATCTGCATCTGGTCTAAACTCCTGAGGGCCCAGTTTCTACCCCGTGTGACTTGTGATGGCTGAGACAGCTCTGGTGGCGGCTGGGTGCTCCCTGGAGCTGGTGGCTTGCTCGGCGGGGAGCGGAGAGGGTTGCAGAAGAGCCTTTTTCAGATAACTCGTCGCTGGAGGAGTGTGTCTGAAACGTGTGTTTCAGAAAACCCCGGATAACGGTTTCACTTGGCCAATGTGTCTGTTACTAGTTACGTCCTGATTTATGGCGGAGCCCAAGGATAAGGAGGCTTGGGTCTCTTCTGGGGAATTTAAACAAACAATCAAAGGGTTAGACAGATATCTTTCTCAGATGGGCTGAAAAGAGCATGAAAATGAAATGGATGTTCTAAAAAACTTCTCACAAGCTCTGTGTTTTCACTTTTGGGAAATTTCCAGCACAACACTTTCAGAAAACTCTTAACTAGAAAGTCAGATGGCTAATCATAAAATTCAGGCCCTACCGCGACCACCTATTTATTTGTACTCCATGAAATATAACGCTGCCAGGCGGTGGTAGCTTACAGACAGAGGCACACATGTCTGAGAATCAGCTTGGTTTCCCTGGCGAATGTGAAAATATTTCCAAGGAAGCAGGGCTTCGGGGTGAGAAGGGGCTGCCGCGGTGCCGTCTAACAGCGAGACTGGGGCTGGTCTGACAGAGGAGGGCGGCCCAGGCGTCCAGGGCGTCCAACGCCTGGGGCCTATTCCCGGAGAGGTGGTAATCACCACTACCCTTCCCTTGAATGGCCTGGTCCCCTCATGGGAGAAGGCTTCCCTGACCACCCACCCCGTTTAAAGGAGCCCCCAGCCTTTCACTGTCCTTGCCGCTGCTGCTCTTTCCTTCCCGGGACTCACCAACACCTGCTGTTTTATCGCCTGCCCCCCCACCCCCCATGGTGAGTGTGCCAGTGTGTGTGCTGAGAACGGGCTGTATTCCGTCCTCAGCTCCGTCACCAGCAGCTGGGACAGGGCCTGGCACACATCAGGAACTTGAGAAATATTCGTGAAATAAGTTAGGGAGTCAATGCGTGAATAAATTTAGAAATTTTAAAAAAAGAATCAGAACAACGCCGTGTGGCTGGTTTGCCCACGTGCTAAGCGCATTTGGCCCAGAATAACTTTTGGTTGTGTCCTCACACCACACGTGCTGTCCCAGGGGGGACGTGATCCTGATGAACACCGTGAGCCACATGCCACATGGTTTGCGTGTGACTGTGTGGAAGTTCAATGTGTTGTCACTGTGTCACGGAGCCAGAGGGGCTTGGGAGATGGTGCGTGGGTGGGGATGGGCTGAAGGTTACCGGAAGTTCTTCTGGACATTTAACTGTAAAATTGAGCATGGTAGCTTTGAACTTCTACAGGATATTTCATGTATGATGCAGAGGAGGATCCTTCTTTTTTTTTCTGTTTTTAATTTTTTGTTGTATTTTTTCCATTGCCGTGCGTCCCTCTCCTTTCTAATTAAGTACCTTTTCCTTCACATTTCTCTTTTTATCTCCCCCAAATACTCGCCATCTGATCAGCTCAGGGAGGTGATGGTGGGACTCGAGACAGCAGGGGCAGTGCTCATCGCCGACATATCACCTGAGGACTGGTGAGAGGAGGTGACACTTCTCTGGTGGTCACCACCTTGCTCCTCCCACTTCCGTTCATCTCAGAAGTCACTGAAGTTCCTTGACCCACACTCACTGGGGTCCTGTGTGAACCACAATAAACCAAAACAGGGGTCTTCCAGCGGCCTTAGCCCTCAGTGTGTGGCAGTGTTCGAACTGGCATCCCTTAATGTGACAGAGGGAAAGCCAGCACGACTCATTTTTCAGAATTTTTATTTATTGATTTTTAGACAGAGAGAGAGAGATCAATTTGTTGTTCCACTTATCTGTCCATTCACTGGTTGATTCTTGGATGTGCCCTGACTGGGGATTGAACCCACAACCACGGTGTATCAGGACGAAGCTCTTACCAATGGAGCTACCTGGCAACGCAGCGAGCACTCTTCTGACACACGCCTCCTGTTAGATTAGGCACGTCTGGGCGCCCGGACAGAATGTTCTGAGGCGTGGAAATGATGCGGGAGTGGCGGTGGTCTGCGTCACTTGAGTAAGCAGCAGAGGTTAACCCGCCTGACTTTCCCCCTAGGCTGATGCCCCCTCTCGGGAGGGACTGTGTGGGTTTTTAGTGTCCTCGGGGCGGGAGAGAGCGAGTGAAGCCAAGACCACAAGGCCTGGGTGATGCGTCACTGCATCCATGGGACCGACGGGCTGTGAGACGCACGAGCTTTGTTCTTGACCTCAGCGCTTCACGACCATGGAGGTGATGGGAAGAAGGAGTGAAGCTGTCTAAGGAAAATGACGCCTCAGGAGTCCTTCACTGGTCTGGCCACAAGCTGATAATGAGGCCAGAATGGCAGGACCACGTCACCTTTTCACCCAGGTCCCACCCCAACAGGTCAATGACCAGCATGTCTCTGGTGACCTCAGGGCACCCAGAAAGAGCCACAGAGGACGCCCAGATGCACCAACACATCGGCGCTGAGTTAGGGTCCGAGCCGATTTGCAGAAATGGACCTGAGCCCTTGGAGACAGGAAACCACCTGCTACGCATTCACTCCCATCTCATCAATTATGCATGCAGGAGGCGGGCTTGTCACTTGGAGCAAAAGTCCACAAACCAGTCAGTGCTCCTGTTTAAAATCCCCTCTTCCTGCAGGAAGCGGCGTTTCCTTAACAGAGAGGAAGAGGAAAAAAGGAGCAACTGCTACAGAACGTTTTCCCTTCTCGTCATGTCCATGGTTGCCAGGGACCCCGGGGAAGCTCCATGCTACAGGTTTCTGGACAAGCCGCACTTTCCACAGAACACACAACAAGAGCCCATTCACCTCCCGTCAATGTGTGTCTCCCTCTCATCAATATTAATGAAGTTACGCACAAGCATCGGGGCGATAAGAGACCTCCATTAAAATCCATTTGTATTCATGAGCTTTTAAAAAAATGTTACTCTCCAATCATGTCTTCTAAAAATGTGCCTCAATGATCGCCTCCATGTCAAAGGTATTTCAAAGATGGTTGACTAACTGCAATGAGAGTCCAATTAAAGTTTATTTCCAACAATTTCCATGAAAACTTGACAGGAAATTGACCTGGTTTTCCCCTAAATCTACTTTTTATTTGCTCTGTTAATCTGTAGGCAGTACATTAGCCAGAAAGCACACGGAGACTCCTGTTTCCTGCCTCTGTTAGTCTTTGGGGTCTGAACTTGATAGGCTGACAGCTGCCAACCTGGGCATCACCTGTCCATGAATGAGGATTCTCACCCTGGAAAAGCCAACCCAGGCCAGGTCCGCCATGTCGCCAAGTGGACGAACCACCTCGGTATTAAAACCATGCCGAGCTGTGAGATACTGAGGGCTGGCCGCCCCCGATGGGTTCTGTATTCAGAACGCAAACATTCTGCCTGTGCAGGGACCTATCTCTACGCACCGCCCCGCAAGCTCCACAGGGCCGGGCTGTGAAGGCGAGGCTGGTGGGGGTGGGGTGGGTGGCGCAGGGTCGTGCAGCAGATAACCCCCATCTGCAAGAGGTCGCAGGGGAGTGAGGCACTGGCCTGGGGCAAGGGGCGGACGGTGATCCCCCCTCTTCTGGATTTTCTTATTAGAGGGGCGCTGCACGCTTTTAGAGAACATCCTACCCTCCTTTCAGAATGTGAACCTGCAAGCAAAACAGCCCTGAAAACAAGCCACGTGGCACAGAAAGGGCAGCCCGTTTTTCCAGGGCTCCTCCTGGTCTAAAGCCTGGGCTGCGCCGCTGCGTTTCCTAGGACGTGAGCGCATGCTTGTCTGCTGGGGCGGGCGTGGGGCCCAGCCTGGCTGATCCGGACACGCGCGGAGGGCGTCTGAGTCCCGGCGTTGGAGAGTCTGCGAACCACAGCCGCAGGGGACACCCCCGAAAAGTGCGCCCAGACTGTGAGGTTCTCTCAAAGACGGTCTACAGCTTAGGACAGGGCCCTGAGCAGGCTGACCCCGCCCCGCCGGAGGAGAGCACCGTGAAAGGGCCCCGTGCCTTCCTCTCTGCAGGAGGAGGCCCGGCTGCAGGGGCGCCCTGCTGGGGAAGAAGGTGGCCACGTGGCAGAAGGACGCAAGTTATTGTACATGACCAATTATAATGACAACATATTACCAAGAACGTATGTGTATATATAGTGACAAATATTTTGGGGCTGATTTGCATGATTCACACACACTCTAAATATGTTGTCCACTGCACTCATTTCAATGTTTAGATACATGTGTGAAACATGTAACTGCATACATAAAAATGCGCTGCAGCACACAGAAGTCTTAGTGACATTAAACTGAGTGTCAGTGATTTCAGAGGCTGAGTGCCACAGAGTGAACCGGGCAGATGGGAAGAGGCAAAGTCTTGACTCTAGACCTGACCTCGGCTACTTTTTTTGGATAAAATCCATGACCTCTGCTAAGTGACCTGTCAGGAGCACAGCAGAGGCACTGACAGCAGGGAGACCAGACGTTCCCATTGATCTCTGTGTGTTCATCATTCACCTGCATGGAGTGGCCAGTGTGCCAGGCCCTGGGCTGGGTGACCAGTTAAAGAAACGGGGGACGTGGATGTGCCCTGGACAATTCCAGAGAGAGAGAGACGGAGGGGGAGAGAGAGAGAGAGCACAGAGCCAGCGGGCATTCCCCAAACAGTGGTTTGGCAACTTGTTTTGAAATTCTCCTCAGATAGAACTCACCAAAACACAATAAAAAGTTAATGTCTGAAGAACGACAGAATCAACAGGGAGGGACACGCCCCGCCCCGAATTCTGTGCAACGTTTTAACTGGCACTGGACAAACCAGACAGGGGACTTCAAAAGGGCTACAGAGGGGTGCGATCGGTTTGAACAATCCATTTGCTGAAACACCGGTGACGGGCAGTTTAAGTGAGTTTAAGTTGCTCGTTACAACACTGCTAAGAGGCAAATATAATTAATGTTTCCAAAAAGGAAAAAAAAAACAACTAAAATCAATACAGTTTCTTTCCATCCAGCCTTTGATTATACAGCTAATTATGTTTTACATTAAAAGCAGCTTTGCTTTGGTCCCATCCCATGATTGCTGAGCTGTGCATCATTTTGAATCACATCGGCCTGAAAGCCGGAGCCCAGTGCGGTGACAGGTCCAATTAAGGAGACGGCTCTACTTAGATGCTTGAGTATAAATCGCTGAAGAGTCCCCACAACTTGTTCCTTTATTTTTTTTTTTTTCTGATTATGGACATCAACTGATGTTTGTCCTTATTTTTAATTGAGTTTATTGGGGTGATATTGGTTAATACAATTCTCTGAGTTTCAGGGGTACGGTTCTATAACACATCATCTGCATATTGTATGGTGTGTTCGGCACCCCAAGTTGAGTCTCCTTCCATCACTATTTGTTCCCCCTGTACCCCTTCCTAGCCCACCCCCTTCCTTCTGGTCCTCACCATGCTCTGTGTCCATGAGGTTTTTTTTTGCTTAATCCCTTTACCCTTTCACTCAGCCCCCAAGCCCCTCCCCTCTGACAGCTGACATGCAGAGTTTTAGAAAAATATTACTCCTGGGGGCCAAGAAAAATATGAAACAATTACCCTCTAACATGCAACATGCATGAAAACTGGGAAACAATTACATTGACCTCTTCATTTGTTTATGTGCATTCACGCGGGTTCGCCCCGTCCTCTAACATTGCCCAATCTGACTTGAGCAATTACTTGTTTTAAAGCATATAAAGTTTTATTATTGAGGGAAAGGTTTGGACTATTGTAAAAACCTTTCACAAGGGAAACAATGTCTTAAGAAAAAGCGACAAAGGAAAACAAATTCAGGCATTTTCATAAAATATGTGTAATTTGTTTGCGAGCTCTGTAGTAAATTACATGTTTCACCAAGATTTCAGTTTGCATATTCAACGCCTGGTAAACATAGTCTCCAGAAGTTGTGGACTCGTGGTTTTTGATTGCACATAACATTTTTGATTCTTTCTGAAAAATAGAAGGCGGGAAGGTTTGTCATTAATGCATGGCGTTTCTCTAGCTTTTAAAATTATTACCAAATGCAAAAACAGATCGCAGGAAGGTACTTAACATTGCATTTTGTCATCCTGAGGAATATTTTATTTGAAGGGCTGTCAAGAGCCAGAGGGAAGGGAACCCTGGAGCTCTGGGTCTCGTTGTGTTTTGCTGTGAAGAGTCTGTTCTTCCTTGAGCTCTGGGTTTTCCCAACTGAGGGGTTCGAGGCGGGGACGCTGGGGTGTCGCCACTCAAAATGTGTGTGAGTGATCTGGAAGCATGGAGTCGCCTGGGAGCAGATTCTCTGTGCAGGTCCTGGGCTTACTGAACTGGAATCTGCATTTCAATGACTCCCCTCCCCCGGCCCTGCCCCAGGTCATTCCTATGCTCAGAGTTTCTTAATATTCTATGAAGTAGTAGAGACCGATGTTTAAACCTCCTGTTCAAATTTTGGCATCGCCTGATGTGCCTTCTCCCGAATTCCAGAAAGGTGGAGAAGCCACGACCCTGCGCAGCAGAGCGGACAGCCCGGGTTCGCGCGGTGAACTTGGTGTGCGAGAGGCCGGCACATGCGGGCAGACGATATGCTTCCTCACTAATGGGCCTTTGTTACAGAAAATAATTTGTACTGGATGTTGAGCCCCGTTTAAAAACGGGAAAATGTAAGTTTCATTTTCCACGCCTCTGTTTTTAATTATCATTTGACAAAAGGAATAACCACCCCACCCCTTTGATTTGCCAGAACCTTATCTGGCCCCACCTGCGGAGCCCAAAGCACTCAGCGCTGCTGACAAAGTGCAGGGAACACAATTACGGGGCTGGCATGTGGACCCGCACGGACGCCAACAAAAGCAGACGATAGCCTTTGTACTCGAAATAAAACAAAAATACATTAAGCTACCAACTGTAAAGGTTTAAGAAAGCCACATTTAATTATAGGCAAATAGATTCCTCTCGCAAAGAAAAGTCATGAGAAATGGTCTGGGAGTTAAAAGGCCAGAGTTTGCATGGTCCACACTGCTCACTCCTGAGAGCGTCGCCAAAGCAGAATTCCACAGAGCTGCTGATTTACATGAAACGTGACGGGGGGATGCCGGGCTTGTGCTTGCGAACGGAGCGGGTCAGCCGAGGACCACGTGCAGTGCGAGGGGGAGCAGCTCGCCGTGTGGCCGAAGCTGGAAAACCAGAGAGCTGCCATTAGCTCCCGGCTGGGGCGGGGGACTTCGCCGTGGTCAGGTTCACGGAGGGCGCGTTGCCTTGGACAGTGTACCTGCCTTTGCCTCGTGCGTGCGTCCACTCACACGACATTGAGGCAGACCCCTGCAGCCAGCATGGAGGGTTGGGCCAGTGTCTCCCTCTTTTGGGAGGAAAGTGCAAGCCATTTTGGAAGACTGACATGAGTGGAAACACAATGGGAAGTGACTGAGGATGTGGACACATGTCTCTGTGCAGGGTTGAGCCCTTGCTTTGGGCTAAACGTCGTACTTCATGCGCATTATTTCATGATCTTTTTGGCAGACCCCAAAATAAGCTTTACGGCTCCTCTTGTGCAGACGCAGGCTTTGAGGCCTAGAGAGGTGGACTGACTTGCCTGCGTTTGCTTACAGAGTGACCCGAGTCTGATCCTCAAACTGTTGTTCCGCATCTCTGCACGGCAGGTGTCTCTGAAGGGGCTCCGGCCCAAAGGGGATTCCTGTGTTTGTGGTTAGGAAGCCCGGGCCAAGCACTGCACTGGGGTTGGTTCCATGTCTGAGGTGAAGCTGAGAAGGACACCTGATAGATTATGTAAGAGTTGACATGTCTGGAGAAAGAGGGGCATTCGCAGAAGGACCACACGCTACGCAGAGGTGGAGAGGGAAAAGGAGAGGGGCGCACAGGATTGTAGACGGCGTGCAGGGAAGTGCAGGGGAGAAGGTGTCCTTCCTGCAAACCAGGCACAGACCCCCTGGGTGAAGGGAAGCCATCCACCTTGCAAAGCCTTCCTTCACTGATGGCCACTGAACCCCCATCTCCTGGTTCTGGACTCTTCAAGCAAACTTCCGACCTCTAATGTAGTCTCCAAAGCGAATGGGTCTGCTATCTTTCCTTCCCCGGCGGTTTGATAATTGGTGCTTTGGTTTACAGCCCAAAACCAGCGATTTCAGGTCGCCTGAGTAAACCTCTTTTGTTTAACTGGACCTGGACGGCATGAGGACCTTTGGCACCAGCAGCGGAGAGGGATGCGGTGGCCGTCATGCACGTGGTAGGTGCAGGGGGTTTGGCGGTTGATGATGTGATGTGTTTGTGGACCAAACACATGAGGTCTCAGGCTGGCAGAAGGTAACTCAGTCTGGCGTTTGGGAGAAGGTCAGGGCAGGAGATCCAAATTCAGGGGTTCTGGCACATAGATGGTCTGGAGATGATGCCCGAGTGGGGTCTCCTAGGGAGTTACAATGAAGAAGACATGTTGGGATTCTCTGTGGCACCCCAGTGTTCCGTGGTGAGGAAGAACTGACAAAGGGGACTAAGAAGGGACAAGATCCAGGGGACCGTGGTGTCCTGGAGACCAAGTGGTGGAAGGAGGGATAATCAGCCGTGTCAGATGCCGCTGCTGAGTCCAACAAAGAGGACAGAGGCTTGGTCACTGGTTGTTGAAATGTGGAGGTGACAGTGACCTGAGGTCAGGTGGAGTGGATTTAAGAGAAGGAGGAAGCTGCAGACAGCACATATACACCAGCCTTTTAAGGAGTTTTCCTGTAAAGAGGAGGGAAAAGTGCAGGAGGGCACCTAGTGGGAGAAGCAGAGGTTAGAGAAGGCTTTTAAAAATTAACAATGGGGGACAGATGTTTTCATTCTGGCGAGACAGGCCCAGTAGAGGGCAGGCAGGCTGCCGGGCGGTCCCGTTGTGGGTGGGGTTGGGTGAAGTGGGCGGGGGGGGGGGGGGGGGGGGGGGGGGGGGGGGGGGGGGGGGGGGGGGGGGGGGGGGGGGGGGGGGGGGGGGGGGGGGGCGGGCTGCAGGGGTGTGGAGCGACCTGGCTCTGAGAGAAAAGGGGAGGGTGTTGCCCATTCATCAGAGAATGGGGCACACCCTGATATGTCACCGTGGGAAGAGGCACATCTAAGGAACACTCTGGGCTGTAGTGGGACTGACATCCCCGAAGGCAGATATGGCGACTTTCTCAAGGCAGATATGGCGACTTTCTCGTGTCTCACCAAGAATTAGAGGTAATGAAATTTGCAGGGCTCTATCGGCTGAACTGATCCAATTTGTATAAACTCCTCACCCTTTAATTACATTCTTTCTTCTTAAGGATGTTGCAGATAAGATGTCCTTTGAGAATATGCTAGTATTTCTGTTAAGACTTTGCTTTGGGGAATAATAGAGCACAATAAAATGTATTTTTATCCCAGTGTGTTGCAACCGAAAGTTACCAAGGAGTATGTTTGTGCGATAAACACTCACTTTTCTTTCACAGCGGGTGTCAGTTTATTTGCTGAATGGCATCTTGGGGCCATAGACTGATCTTTACATTTCAAAGCAGCAGGATCCTATTGTCAAGAAAAGCTCTCATTGTAAGCTCACCACAGAGAACAGATAACAAGTGCCATTTCTTTTTGGACAAACGTCTTTTTGGAAGTTGCAATTGATAACATTTATTCAATAAAAATCAATGAGTTATTCTGTGAGTGCAAAAATGGAATTCAGGAGCTAAGATGGCAGCCACCCCCTGCCCTCCCCCCCACCCCCAACACTGTGTCACCAGACTATTGATTCCCGTGTTTGTTCTGGTTAAACTGTCTCAGGAAAGTCATGGATCGTGCAGAGAAGTAGTCACAAAGGATGACATGCATTTAAAGAACTCGCTCTGTCATCTCTGGGTGGCTGAAGGGAACGCAGAACAGTTTCAGCCTCAAGATGAATCAGACTTCCCCAGAGGAATCACTAATAATACCTCACTACTGATTAAACTTCTCCAAACAAAGCAGACATTCAGAACACAGACTTTGAAAGTTCCTCCCTTAATTGTAAGGCTGCGTAGTGACCACAAGACTAGCTTGAGATCTACTTATTTATTGCTTTCACAGTTTGCTTATGCTTCAAAATTTTTTTTAAAACTTCCTTTCATTTGTTCTATTTCAGTTTTCTTTTCTTTCACTTACTAACATTCCTAAACATCCCAGGCCCTGGTGGACTTTGTTTTCTTCTGTCAGTCACTTCCGTGGTGTCATGAGAGCTAGTGCCATCTCAGACTGGAATCCGTAAACGGTTACTCCTCCTTCCAACCAATCAGTGCCCGGGCTTTGCACAGCAAACCCCGCTCCTGGCCTTTGGGCCTCCCATCAAACGCCTGCTCTCCTTTCAGAGTGCTGATATTTGTCATTACTTGCTGTTTCAGTCTCGGTGACAGGATGCCTAACCAAAGCAATCTACAACATTGTCTTGGAGGATTTTCTGAATGCAGCGCTTTTAATGTTCTAGTAAAACTCAGTCACCTCCAGTGAGTTTGTTACTGACGTGGCTTCAAGTCTGCAGACGTTTGCTGAGTTCTGGATTTTGAAATTTCACGGTGCTTTCACTTTCTTCTTCACCTCTTTGTTTAAGATTTCACCGTATTTTTCAATAATCAACCATTCCTAGCCCTGGCTGGTGAGGCTCAGTGGACTGAGCGCTGGCCTGCAAACCAAAGGGCTGCTGGTTCTATTCCTAGTCAGGGCACACGCCTGGGTTGCGGGCCAGGTCCCCAGTAGGGGGTGCTCAAGAGGCAACCACACATTGATGTTTCTCTCCTTCTCTTTCTTTCCCCCACTCCCTCTCTAAAAAGAAAAGAAATACAATCTTTATAAAAAATAATCAACCATTCCTCTTAGAGGAAAGTACTGAGGATGGCTGATATATATCCATGAAGGTTAACGAGAGTTCTAGGAATGTAATACAAAAGGTAGTAAGGTTTTACAGCCAACATAACGTTCATGAGTGCATTGCCTTCTACAAATCATCCACAGACATTTAGACATGGGGCAGCCACATGCAGGAGGGTAAACTGGAGAGCCTAATAGAATTAATCGATTCCTCCCTTTCTCATCTCCATCCACAGCAAGTGTCTTCAGGTCAGTCCGTGAATTCTCCGTCCTCACCTCTCCTGCCTCCCAGCAACCTCTGGCCCAGCGGGCCCTCCTTCCCCGGTGGACTTGTGCCTGGGCCTCCGCACACGGCACTTTCTCGCTTTCCCTCTCATCTTCGTGGTGACTCCTTATGTCTCCCCTGGCTCCCCATCTGATATCTGAGGGCTCATGTCCTAGGTGGCTTCAACCACCTAGAGTTGTTCCACTGAAATAAAAAAATGACATTATTCTAGGGAAAAAAGTCTTGTGGGCATCGCATGAAGCTAGAACTCAGTGCCCAAGATCACTTTTCCGTCCTGCTCTTCTGAACTCTGCACTTGACAATGCATCTTAACCTCACTTGTCCCCAGGTGTCCCAGTTACTGTCAGTCCCTGGGACACCACACCGATAGTTGGGGCATGCCTACAACATTTTATAGTTTGCCACGTCAAATTAATAGTAACATCTGAAATGTTGTTTTTTTTTTAATAAAAAGAAGTGGGCAGTTTTGAACAAGTCTATTTTTTACTTGGTCTGTCAAAATTTGCCGCATGTCGTCCCCACAAATAATTTTACTTAAAAAAAAACCCTGCCGTTGGAATGGCTGGGAGTTCACCAAGGAGCCGTTGTGTGTGACAGAATTGTGTGCAGGGTCTGAACGTGTTTTCAATTTGGACCTGGCCTGGAAAACGACACTTGTGACACTTCCAGTGGCCTGAAGCATTTTGTCAGCTTCAGGTAGAGCTCCATCGGACAAAGTCTCCCGAGTCTGCCAAGAAATACAAGAGGGGGACAATTAATAGAATTGCAAATCCAAGGTAATTTGCTAATTTTACTGTCTGAGTAAATTTCTCAACTTCCTTAATGTGAAAAGAATATTTTAAAGAAACTGAAATGCACTCATACCGAGATTATAAAGTAGATGGAAAAGTAGTTGATGAAGCAATATTTGCCTAATACCCTGCTCTGGGGTATTACTGTGGAATTTTCCTAAGGCGGTGCTTACGCGGTTGCAGACAGTTGTGCGGGCTTCGGGGACGGGACTGACCCCGCCCCCCAGCACAGTCTGGGGCTGAGGCGAGGGCAGGAGGAAGCTAGCTTTGCGGCGGGAACAGCTCTCCAAGCTCGGAGACGGCATCTGCGGAAGCTGTCTTTCACGCTGGAGCTTGATTTTCTTCTGAGTAAATCTGCAGACAAATCAAACAATTTAAAGGCATACTTTCTTAAGACACAGAAAGATATGATTAGGAAGCTCAAATCAATATTGTTGGATTCGAACTAGTGGTTTGATCACATCTGAGTTAAAGTCACATGCACTAGGACCATGCCAGAAAGCTTATATGTGGTCCACGCTGCTTCAGAAAAGGTTTCACAACATCCCCCTGCAGGTCTGAGATACAGATCTGCTGGAATGATAACACTACCTTCCTATATTGGAATATGCAGTGAAATAACGTGGGCAGATACAAGCATGTACTTGGCTGATGCTGTATTTCTATGAGACTGGCAATCTCCCACATTTTTAACTGGGGTGTGAAGGTGTTGTCTTGTCTTATCGGATTCCCTTTGGGCTACTTCAGTTATTTCAAAACCCGTTTGTTTGACTTGCTGCCAACTTGGGTTTTGGGTCACCCCAAAAGGCCTGAGACCAGCCCTTGTCAGCGGCCCAAGGTTCACAGACAGTCCTCTTCAGAGTCACTGGTGTTGAATCCAGGGCTGCCTTCCTGGTGTGCTGACCCTTTCTCCTCCCATGTCTTGCCTAGGTTTTGACATTTGGTTGCCAAGGCTCATTATCTGAGTAACTGTCCCCCTCTGGCTTAAAAGCCACATGCATCCATCATTGCCAGGTTCTGACCTGTGACACCTGCCCACCCCTGCACGAACTTAACAGTGGACTTGTGGCCCTGCCCTGTCCTTGGGGCTGAAGTCTCTCAATGAATAAATCTGAAAAAACTCATTCAGCGCTGATCTTGCCTCCCTTAAGTCTGTTTTGCTCAATTACTGAGCCTGCACTGCGAGTTGGGAATTGGGCAGATGCTACGGGGAATGAGGAAGTCCCCCGTCCCTGCCTTCCCATGGCTCGGGGGGCTGGGAATCAAAGTCACGCAAACAGCATGTCTCTTGAATGTAGAACAAGGGCTCTGAGGGTCTCCTGGGCCTGTGACACTGTAGTTGCGTCTTGCAGGGTGAGTGAGAAATCTGCCGCGTCCGCCCGGGTGCCCAGTGACGTGGTGAAGGCACAGGGGGAGGGACCGCTCCGGCGTGCACGAGAATGAAGCATGGTGTCACTGCTGGGAGGCCTTTCTATATCTTTGCTTGCTGCCCCCATTGCCAGGGCAGCGGAGGGATCTACAGGGCGGGGCCCCGGTGAGCGCCAGCCAGGACCAGGTCAAGGGATGGGCCAACAGGAAGCCCAGAGCTCGGTCTGGGCGGTGGCCTAAGCGAAGTGCGGCGTTGCAGGTGAGAACCTTGGTGAACTAGGAGTCATCTTAGACAGTTTTCTTCCTCATTCTGATAACGACCCCCCGGTCCCATCGAGATTCAGCTAGTGTTCACAAGGGTCTGCTGGTGGGGGGGCGGGGGGGCGCTCACCATCAACGTCCCCCTGGGGCACGGCAGATGCGGACTCTGAGTAACTCGATGACTTCTCGCTGCTAGCTGGAAGGACTCTGTGTCGCTTTTTTCCTGCCTGGCATCGAACTGGCCCCTCTGAGGTGGACCCCAGTGTCTCCTGGGTACATTGAGGCTCCCTGCTCTGGACCCTCTTCCTGAGCAGACGGGAGCCCACTCCGGTACCCAACTGGGTTTTCCTGAGACCCACTATGTTTCTGCTCAGAGTGAGGGTTGCATGTTATGGCTGAGAGAAGGCAAAATTGCCTTTTGGGCCAAATTAGCTTATGCTGCCAGATACAATTTTATGTATTTACAGAGCTACTTCCCTTACCCTTCCTCTTCTAAAGCCCCCTGCCCTTGCGTTCTCCGTCAAATAAAAACAGCAACATCTGTTTCATACTTTAGAGCTGATACAAATCACTTCATGTGCAATATCTCATTTAAGTCCAACCACTCTTGACGTGCCCATGAACATATCCAAACAATTAAAATGTTTGAGGATTAAAGGTGGAGAGTCCAATCACTTCGAGTCTCACCGCCTAGATGCCGAACATCTGGTCGGGCCTCCCCCCGGAGGGGCTGGAAGTGGACAGAGTGTCTTCGGTGTGGCCCACCTCGCTCAGCGGCTCTTTCCCTGACCCCGGCACACCGCCCTGGTGCGGCCGCAACTGCCTGGGCTTCTCTGTGGCTTTCTTTCCCCGAGTCATCAGAACGCACGCGCTGCGTGTTTTCTCTCCTTAATCTCTCTGGGGCTTGGGGCTTCCTGTAGAGAACACTCTAAGTATTTGCCTCTTGGAAGAGAAATCCCAGAGGTCCTGTCTTAACCAGAAGAAATAAGCCAGTCATGCTGGAATTTCAGGCCCAGTGACAGGTACAATGGAGAAAGAGAGTCCTCCTCTCCCAGCAGGGAGGCAGTGGCCCCTCCCCGCCACCAGCGAAAGACCGGCTCTTGCTGGGGGCTCAGCATTGATGAGACATCTGAAGAGTGAGTCAAATCCTTTGCTCTTCACATGCAGCTTTCCATGTATCACGGGCTGAAGGAGATGCCTACTTTGAAATCATTTTTACCTTTATGGATAAATTCCCGAGATACACTCCGAACGCCACGGAGCTCAGGGCCACCACATGTGCACACACACGTGCTTGGAGGAGCTTCTGGAAATGATGCCAATGTGAACAGGACACTCAGTCTCCATTCAGCGAAGTTTCGCTGCTGACCTTAGAGGAAAAAGCGCCTTCACGTCTATAATCTCTCCGCAGAATAAAACAGACGCTGAAGGCCCCCGTCGTTTAAGTTAACTGAAGGGGACAGGCAGAGTCCCCGACTTTCAGATGAGGAGACTGAGGCAAAGAGGTGCTCGGGTCCTTGCCCCTTAGCGCAGGACTGGACCAGGCAGGCCAGGTGTCCTTCCTTTGTGTCCTCACCTACACCTCTCCTACAACTCGGTTTGCTGCGTGTCCTCAACCGCATTAGCAGCGTGGGATGGAGAGGGGACCGTCCCCCACGGGCCTGCTCACCTGCACTCTGCTCTGACTGTCTACACCTGCCGTAGCTTCTGTCTGCACCACTGGCTCTTCCTCGAACCGTGGTCCCCTTCCTTATGTTCTTAGCTTTGACCTCAGGGAGGCACTGTGTCTACTTCCCTTCTCATCCTGAGGATGAAACAGGGCACTTTGCACGTAAAAGGAAATAATGTACACTTTTTATATGATGTTTAAATAATGGAATTTAGAATGCCCTGTGTCACCGAGCTCCAAGAGAGCAGAGACCACGTTTTATGCTTGCGTGTCCATGGCTTTGTCCTGAGGTGCTGCTGTTCCAACTATTTGTGGAACGAAGGGAAAAAATAAATGGTTGGGCCACGCAAGATACTTAAACTACTGCATATTCCTAATAACTTGGAGCCCCATCCAAAGTGACATTTAAGAATCTTGTTCATTGTTCACGTAGTGGTGTTTGGTAGAAAACAATTTTTCATCGGTGAAAATTACATAATTTTATACTGAAAACAAGGGTTTTCTGACACGCACTGAAGGTCACATCACAGTGCATTTGATTTCAGATTGTCTCGTGTTTTCTTTTCTGTTCTTATAATTGGACAGCGGAAGTCAGTCCCATTTGCTGAGAGACGAGATAGAATTGGAAGTTATTTCTCAGAGTACATTTAAGTGTTCTTCTGTCTGGTTTGCATGTCAGCATGGCATGTCACACTTTTCTCTGGTGGCTACCCTTCCTCTAGCCTCTGTTCAGGCCCGGGGGCACTTCTCGGGAGGCGTGTGCATGGGGGTAAAAGATGGATATTAATAGAACTCACTCATTCTCCACGGGAGACACTATTCTATCGTCCTTTATTTTGTTTGGACTCAGCTGGCTGCCGCCGCCAATGTGAGCAGCCTGTCAGCCGGCTGATGGCCAGGTGAGTTAGAATTGGGCTTGTCCAGGTAGGGGCGGAGCCACAGAACTGCCTCTGGCCAGGACACCCTGAAGAAGCATCTTCACCTTTGTCGGCCTGTGTTTATTTCCCCAGCAAGGTTGGGAGAAGAACAGCAGGCTGTGGAAGGGTTAAGCATGTGCCATGCCTGGCTCGGGGCTCCCATCGTGGGTGCCCACTGGGTGCTTGGAACAGGGGCACCCTCCTTATCACTCCCACGGCTCCACGGGGAGGGCTGGAGGCTCGTTTCGGTGTAGTTCCTTGAACTCGCCCACAGCGTTTGTTTTCCTACCCAGCCTGCCACTGGCGCGCGGGCTCAGGAGAGTGGCCAGTCTCGCAGACAATTCCTTGTGGCAGCATTTCATTTTTAGCGTTGACAGGAGGGCAGGCGGCCAGAAAGCCAGCTCGGGGCAGATTCCAGGCGCAGGGCATATAGGAAAACGTGCATAAAATTATTACCACAAACTGCCTTCAAAGAATTGTTCTGATTGTCTAAAAATATACAAATGGAACTTACTCTAATGATTTCATTCTTTGGAGGATTTCCTCTCTGTTTCTGTCAGGGCTTTAAAAAAAACCACCGGCAATGAAGAGAAGGCTTTTGCCAAAACACTTTCTAATGCGCGTATTTAGCTGGTCCAGTGCGGTGGAAAATTGCACCTAGGATTTTGAGGATCACCCCATCCGTCTCACGGGCTGTGTTAGCATAGCCGCAGTTTACGTGCAATAAAATCTCCGTCTTTGATCAACACACACAGACTTCAAAATAGAGCAGATTCTAGAGATATCCCGGGAGAGAAGAACCCATGCTGTTTTGGGCTTGGGCTGACACAAAAGCTCATTTTCCATCCGAAGCACTAGGCGCCGGGCTCAAGTGATTTCTGCCCTGCTCTCCTCGGACGCTATTACTCTGGAGTTATCTATTACCTGCAAGATCGATTGTTTCGCCCATGCTATCGGCATAGATCATCCCGTGTGGAGGCAGAGCTGACATCACGTTACTCTGGCGGCACTGGGCCCGGTGGCACACGTCCTGAGACTTGTCCTCTCAAACCGCCAACTTCATTAAACATTGTGGTGGTGGGCCACTCAGCGCCATTGAGAGGGTGGCGCTGAGCGGGAGAGCCCGGGGCCGCGCGGTGGCCCTGCCCGTGCACCCAGAGCGGTTTGATCGGAACAGGAGTGAAGACAGCTGGCCTCCAGGTCCTGCCTTAAAATTCTCCTCACCGTGCTGGGAGAGGCGCTTTCAGAAACAGTCACAAAGTGCCTTCTGCTCCAGTTAGATAGCTGGTAACGTAGACAGAGGAGGGTTTCTGACCTTCTCTTCTTGACGAGTGTGGCCTAACGTTGAAAGATCAGGTTAAGACGGCTGACAAAAATGAAACGTGGTGCCTTGGAAATGGAAACCTTGACCGTGAGCCCCGATTTTCCAGCCCTCCTCGAGCAGTCTTGGCAGCAAAGAGCTTTTGCTCCATTTGGGGGTTTTCCCCCCAAGGGCCTCCCTCAGGGGACATTTTTGTCCAGTTTGGCCAGGATAGTCGCCGTGACCTTGTTCTCACCTCTAGTCCTAGTCTATGTGGGCCCACGTTCGAAACAGTCCACACAATTTCAGCACAAACAGCCTCATTTTCTCGGAAGAGCAAAACATTGGAAAGGTGGAGAGCAGAGAAAAATACTGGAAATGAAGGTAATAATTAAGACCTCCTATCTAACAACTATGATCTTTTGAGGACTTTATTATTTTCCCTGTATTTAGAAAGGCGAACATGAAAGTGGACTTTTGGAAATAATAGGCATGCAGTTGGACCAGCAGCCAGCAAGGGTCTGCTTTTGTCTGTTGAGTTTGACTCCACAGTGGCAATTCCGGTGTTGTTTCCACTCAAAATAGTTTGCCCCACCAGATTTCTGTATTTGTTTGTGACTAGATAGACACCAAGGACAAATACAGCATCCTGGTAGTGGGTGTGCCGATATTCAAACATGTTGTTTTTGAGGAAAAGTGGAATACAATAGCAAAAAAATCATCGTAAATTAGTCTGATGAAATTTTCGAACGAGTTGTTTTTTACATCACGAGATATTTTGGGGGACTGAACTGGGTCAGATGAGCACAGAGAATAGCCTTTGTTCACTTGCCTGTCTTTGGAAGGAGTATTTGTTTTCCCCCTTCGGTCAGAAGAGCAATAGGAAACTCCACGCTGCTTGTTGACGCCGAGCTGAGGGGCCCCCCGCAGCAGTGCCTTCATTTAATGGAGAAGAGGAAGTTATTAAAACCCTCTAAGGCCCACGAACAGCTCATTTACCTGCTTTGCTTAAATGCAAGTCTGGAATTAGTTCTAGCCCGGAGAGATGCTTCTTTCGCAGTTAACAAAGAAGTGGGATTTTCCAGATAATTCTGCTTACATGCTCACAAATGAACTCGGAGCAGCAGCCCCACTTAAATGTGGAGCCACCTTGCGTCCCCACAAGGACCGCCTGCCCTTTCACGTGCCGTGATGGAGCAGGGATGGCGAGCTCCCTGGTAGCTAGTGAGTGCCTTCCGACTGCGCTGCAGGGCAGCCTGATTCCAGAGACGTCGGGTCCAAGGGATGGCTCCCGGGGGGGTGAGGTGCAGTAATAAGAGCCCCACCGACTGAGAGAGTTTTGTGTTTGGCACTGTGGAAGGACCTTACTTAGGTTAATGGTGGAGCATCAGTCTTCTCCCTAACTCCGTGAGGTCGGCATTATCATAAGGGTTCTTACCCCTGAGGCTCAGACGGGTTCATTCACTGGCTCAAAGCACCCCAGTAATGATGGGCCTGGGGCTCCCATGTGGATTCCAGGATATAAGCTATCTTTCCAGTGAGGGAATGGGCCTAAAAAGGATAAAACGAATGTACTTAAATGCTCAGAGTCTCACGCAGCAGCTTAAGACACACATAGGGAGCGCAGACAGGTCCTTGCCCCGTCCCCCTCGTGCTGTGCTCTCTCCGCAGAGGAAGGCGACGCTGCCCGAAATCTGTGGTTAGCATCCCCATTCGTTTAAATGCACGCCGGCTCGTTCCTGAACACTGTGTCCTCTTGCTTTGAATTCAGTATGTAACACCCAAGGGGAAAATGTGCAGACGTTCTCTCTGTGTCCTTCTGGAATTCGCTCCACAGCTTTTGGGAGCTCAGTCCCTGGTGATACAGGAGTTCTGTCCTCTCTCTTTGTCTTGTCCGTCAGCTGTTGTCCACCCTCCCCTCAGCAGGTGTTCGCGGTGCAGGACGTTGTTGGAGACGTTCAGGTACCAGTTTTCCTGGTTCGTGTCTTGAAGTTGTCTAGGAAGGGGGTGACCAGGGCTATGGGGTGCACACCTTCAGGAGGCAGTCCCGAATAGACGTCATAAGCACTTGGTCCTTCCACCTCTTTGTGGCAAATGACTCTGAGAGAGAGAGAGAGAGAGGGCGCTCCTGGCCGGGCGCTGTACCGTTGGGAAGATTCATCTGGGACAAGCTCGATCCAAACCACACTCTGGTTGGTGGGTGGATGCTGCTGATTGTAGTTTGAGTGTTAAATGCTGAGGGAGGGGACACGGTACCAAAATGCCAAGACGTCCAGCCGTCCTTCAAGTGCGCATGGGTGTGCGGCACAGCCATACCAAGGTAAAGAAGCATTAATAGCCGATGTGAGCACGCCACACAGGCAGGTCTATCCCAGCCATGCGAGCAGCCCAACAAAGTGCAGGGACACCACATGATTCTAGTGATTTTGATGAAAAAATGTTCAATTTATGGGCTCCAGTGCCAGGAAAGGAATTGTGCCCCTCCACCAGGCACCCCAAACACATTTCCCCTTCCTCCCAAAACAGAACATATCGCCCGTGAGCGTCTCAACCAGGTAGAGTGGTCACCTAACGTTTGGGATTTCATAGCTCTTCGTGAGTGCCCAGCTTGCCAAGGGGAAGTATCTCACGCGTGGAACTAAGCAGTAAACGCTGCTGACGGTTCTACCCGGGACGCAGTATGGATTCAGCTTTGGGGGGATGTGTCATGAGAGGCGGGCTCTGGAACTGAGGGACGACGTGGATGGAAAGAGGAACACGGACCTGAGCAGAGGGCAGCGGGGCAGAGAGCGCGGGGATGTCGCACCTCACGTGCTTCTCACAAGGGCGGGTGCTTTCAGCGCGTGGTACCCTTCTGCGCCGCTCTCCTTGGGCCGTGGCCCAGGCTGCATTATATTCAGAGCATTTGTCTGTGGTAGGGCTTCAGGAAAATTGATGCTGATGACTGGTTTTCTTCTTCTTTGCTACACAAACAATAATAAATCAAGAATAATGGACATCTAAAAATAAAAAAGCAAACACAATTTTCTCTGCGTTCATCTGCATGTGCGATTTTGCATAATTACTTTTGCAGTGCTTTCTGGTTCTCTCTGCATCTCTCTTCTTGCTCAATGTTGTCCTCGGTTTTAGCGGTCTCATCAGAACTTGCTCTGTGACATGGGATCATTTACTTAGCTGTCCCTTTGTCAGGGATGGACACTGACGTTGTTACCGAGCATTTGTTTGGTAGGAAACGCGACTGTCCGTCCGCACAGCGTCCGTCGCCCTGTCCCCCTCCTAGCAGAGCCGCGGTATGGTGCAGACACACACCCACCTCTGGTGCGGCTCCATTCCCGATCGGGGCGGGGACGCCTTCGGCAAAGCCCGTCAGCACCGCGTTCCTTTGCTGACTGCCCCCCGTCTGGGGTGGCTTGGGTGATGTGATCTAACAGAGGAGTGGGCATTCCGATATGTCACTTACTAACTTATGTGACTTCAGGAATGGCATTTAATCACTCTGTGTGTCACTTCCCTCATCTGTAAATGCAGCGTCATCACAGCCCTGGATCCAGGATCAGGGCATAAGTGAGTGACTGTAGTTTAAGTTATAAGTCACTTTATAAGCGTGAAACCCAGGAGCACTGGCACAGGGCACGAGCTTGGTGCCACCTGCTCTCTAGGAGCCTAACGCTTGTGGGGTGCAGTATCATCAGAAAACAGCAAAGGACAGAACCCCCACTCTGAGCACACATGGGGGGTGGGGTGGGGTGCGCTGTGTATGTGTCAGAGAAAGAACTGGAGACCTTGAACCATGAGAACATCCGACCTAGGACCACCAGTCCATGTGACAAGCAAGATGAAGACAGGTGACAAGAACTCACTAAGTGGAATTCATAGTGAGCGCCCAGCTTCACTTCCCCCGAGGCTGCCCGGATAGCCTGGCTGGTGTGGCTCAGTGGACTGAGTGTGGGCTGTGAACCCAAGGGTTGCAGGTTCAATTCCCAGTCGGGGCACAGGCCTGGGTTGTGGGCCGGGTCCCCAGTAGTGGGCACGGGAGAGGCAACCACACATTGATGTTTCTCTCCCTCTCTTTTGCCCTTCCTTCCTCTCTCTCTAAAAGTAAATAAATAAATAAACCTTTAAAAAAAAGAAAATAACTTATGTTTTTTTAAAAAAACCGCACAGCTAGTACCTCAGTACACTCTTGTCTGTCTATGGAGCAGTCACTGAAAACAGTTGGGTGTACCTGCCCTGTACCGGGCATTGTTCCAGCTCCTGGGGACTCTGGGGAGCAAAACAGACCAGTTTTATTTTAGAAACGACAGCAAGTCCTTGGCTACATTTGTTTGGGGGCGGGACCCCAGCAAGGCCTGCAGGGACATAGGGAGGTCAGACGTCACTGATGAGGACCGTGGTGGCCCGGAGGAGAAGGGACGCTGGAGCGGAGACAGAAGGGCAGGGAGTCGGGTTAGGGCGTCCGTGTTGGAACCTGGAAATGCACACGTTCGTAGTCCGTGGAGGGGGACGAGCCCCACACCCTCACCTCCGGTCCCACCTCTGCCCGGGGTCCCACAGCCAGCGGTGCGGTGGAGTGGGTTCCCCGCCTTTTCCTGGGTCACCCACAGCTTTCGCCATGAATTTGGAGCTCGTTCCTCCCCTTCTGTGCAGCTACCTCCTTTCCTGGGGTTGAGCTGGGAGCTACGAATAATTTGGAACTTCTCAGGAACAAGCTGCCACCACTGTCCGGGGCATGAATAGTTTTTGGAGACAAGAAGCCGGCAAGCAAATGGACATCAGCATGGTTTTTTCCCTCTTTAGTTAGGAGAATCCCGTCCCCCGGGACCGGAAGGACTGTTCTTTCCCTTTTTTCTTCTTTTTCCAGTTCAGCCGGAAGACCAGCAGAGGGCGCTGGCAACCCTGCAATGCAGAACCGGAGGGGAAGGACTCAGAATGGCTCCGGGTTCTGTGAGGGCAACTGCAGGCAGACATGTGGGCTGTTTTTTTTGGGAAGTCAAAACTGTTTATTCTACCAATGGGTGGAGCCTTCCCCCACCCCCTTCTTTTGAATTCAGGCTTCTAAAAATATTCTAGCCTATGCAATAAATAATTTTAGTAGTGTGAAAATGGTATTTAGTCGTATTTTTTTGTATCTAATTATAAATTATTTTATTTGATTCAGAATGTTCCCACACTGAAATTCTTTGAGTAAGTTGGTTAAAAAGCTGAAGTAGGCTTGTTTCACAGAAGGCTTCTACTTCTACTTGATTTATCATTCTGATTGTGTGTGTGTGTGTGTGTATTCAAAGTTTTAGAGAGGATTCAAAAAGGTGATCTCTTGTGTCTGTCCCAGGTGTGGAAAGTGTCTGTGAATAGCAAGTGTAGTTTGGCATTGTTATTTATCCCTGCTGTTAAAAACACAAGGGGGTACGGGTGTGGCGTTTGGGTCTTCAACGCCGTGTAAACCAGCAGAAACTCTCTAGAATTAACGTATTTGTTGAGCGACAGGGGGATTTGGCCTGGCAAACCGGCCCTTCTGCACTCAGGCTGTAGGTCAAGTGGCCCCACGTGTTAGGCCTGGAAGAACGCACACCTTCATCTCCAACTCGGAGCCCGACGGTCAGGGACCCTGCCACTTTTCCGAGAGGCAAAGTCCTTCAGGATTTTCCTCCCTCATTCCGCTGCAATTGCTTACCGTGCACATCACACGTACTTGTGGAAGCCCGTGTTCAAATGCCGAGCGCCACTTTGTGTGACGGATAACCAGGGTCTAAATAGAATTCTCATAGCCAGGAAATTCTATATTTTACCTGGGCTGAGGCATAATGGGCTGCCTCTCTCCGCCACCGGAGACATTAATTTCAGTGTCCCCATTGGGGTATCGCATGGCCGCAACCCCAGGAAAAAAATCTCTTTTCAAAGAAATGCCAGAGGTTCACTTTCACGCTGTTTTGTGCATTTGCACTTGGAGAGGGTCAGCCGTCTCCCCTCCTCGGGGCCGAGCTGGGAGGGGTGCTGCGTGGGTCTCGTCATTCAGGACAGCAGGGGGACCACAGACCGGGGGACACTTGCTCGGGGTGGCCAGTATCTGTTCTTTGGTGATTTCACGAGCAAACCTGCAGCAACGTCCATGTTTTTCTTGGCTGACGGCAGTGACAAAGTGGAAGTGTGACCCGGCGCAGCAGCTGCTGGCTCTTTGCCTCTGGGTGGCAGTGCCTTCTGCTGCACTGCTCACAGCCTCGCCACCACGTCCCGAAGTCAGGGCGTCCCAGCCTTTGTGTCTGCTCTCTAGCCAAAGAAAACACTGACTATACTGAGTCTGAAACCTCTCTCTCTCCCCCCTGTATCTACACACATCCACCTATATGTATATTTCTTTTAGATTTGCACACACATACATTCGAAAACTAAGGATCAGCAAGGAGCCTGTTTCCTGTGACAAGCCGACAGCATGCATCCTATGTTCAAAGGGGAAGGAGGGTGCAGAGAGCTACCCTAAGAAGTGGCGTTTGGGTACTTCCATGTGTTCAGACGTGACTCATTTGCCTTCTTACATAAACTGACAGATGCTGCTGAGCTGAGAGCGTGTCTTTCCTCAAGACGAGGAGGCATGCGGGGCTCCAGGAGCTACTCCGGGCACCGGGGATCCACGTGTCCGCCGCTGAAATTAGCTATGCGGGTGCCTACAGACCCTCTGGATTTTCTGACGGCGACTCTTCAGAGACATGGGGTCAAAGAGCTTAAACACGAGGGAGAAGTAAGCCACACACAGGTGCCACGGCGGTCCCCTAGGCTGACGTCTGGATTGGGCTGTGGCAGGAATTCATCGTCTGTGATGTTTTCCGGGGCCTCCTTGTCCCTGTCCTTTGATACCTGCTAGTCTTTCCTTGTGAATCCCTGGTTCTCCACCTCCGTCCCAGCACCTGCCCCTGCCCGCCTGCTGAGATCACCGGGGCTGACAGCCCGAGCAGACCTGTGGCCGGACCTCGCCGTTTGCCAGTGGGGTGCAGCTGGGCTGCAGCTGTGCTCTGGGTCCCGCTTGGCCCCAGAGGTTGTGTGGCCTCCTAGCAAAGCCGAGTGGCCTCCTTGGTAGAGAAGATGGGTCAGTGGGGAAGAAAAACACTTCGGAAATACTCTGCATTTCTGGCATGCTCTTGCTTTAAAAAAAAATGTCCCTCTGAGAAATTACGTTTTTTAAAAAGTGATACAATAAGGCCAAAATTGTCTGCCTAAGTTACATTCTTGGGCATGTCAACTTGTCACGTCTAATTGAAGTGACATCAGGCTCTGATGACTTCATGAGAACTGCCTTCAGACAGTTGCTGATTTAGGAGACCGGACCAGAACTGCCTTCAGACTGTTGCTGATTTAGGAGACCAGACCATACTCTCACGCATGTGGTTCTTGTTAACCCAGATAAATGAATATCGCTGTTATGGCTTCTCGGTGATAGACTTTTAAACGAATATTATTACAATGATGATTTTTGGGGGTCCCAAATGAAGGAGTCCATGAAGTTGAGGGTTGGGCTTTGTTTGGGAAAAGTGGAGAGTCTCCCTTCAAGGTGAAGACGGGCTGAGAACCAGCCCGGCAGGAATAGCCCCAGCCCACAGAAGAATGCATGAGCTTGGTGGAAAAGTCAAGGGCAGGATTCAGAGTCACTGAATCCAACGGCGTCAGAAGCAGGTGTGGAACTGGGGGCATGGCACTGAGATGCTGGGCTTGGGTTGGCGGAACCTGGCTGAGAGGCCAGGCAACTGGAAGGAGAAGTGAGAAGTGGTCCTGAGGAGTGACTTCCCAGAGCATCTTCCTTCTCCCTTCCTGAGGTGGCAGGTGTAAACCCGTGCCTCATGTTCGCGCCACAAGTCACTGCCCGAAGGAAGCTGTGACTCCAGGGACCTGTGCTCGCTGTGTCTGGCTGGGTTCATCTCCAGAGGGCACTGGCTGCCCATCACCTGCTCAGTGAGACCCAATCGCATGTCAGTGAAGCCACCCCGTGGGTGGAACCTGAGGCCCTGATGACGGGGGCGGAGCTGGCTTTGTGCCCTTCCCAGCTCTGTCTCTGACCCTTTTCGAAAGGACGGCACCTTTTAGGAATGTCTGAAGGGTGCTGTCTACATTCTTTCTGCCCTCCTCCTGGGCCCTTGCTTGCCTGGTTTCCATGGTTTTACCCTCTTGCTCTGTGTCCAGCTAGACATTCAAAAAGTATTTGTTGAGTCCTCGGTTGCTGCCCAGCTTCGTGAAGCTGCCAGGTAAACAGGTGCCAGGTAAACAGTGGTGGGGGGTAGGTGCAGATGCTCCTGTCAGGACATTTATAGCTTGAGGAGGGGGCAGACAAAGAAAGAAAGAAGCAGTTACCAATCAGAGGGGTAAGGGCTCGATGGGCATGTACGTGGTCTTGTGGGACCTCAGGCAGGACCACCCCTCGGAGATCTGGTCCCCATCTGGTGTGGGGAGGACAGGGGAGGTGACTGGAGTCATCGATGAGTCCCACAGACTTCTGGCCAAAATGGTGGGCTTCCCTGTCCTGGCCCAGCCCAGGCTCCAGATGCCGGTTGCTGCAGGAAGGGATGACCACAGGTGAGGTGGCTCTCTGCCGGCCACTCTGCCAAGAAGAAAGGACCTTCCACGCTGAGCTCTGAGAACAGGGAAAGCCACGACAGTGACAGTGTGGGGAAGCAGAGCCACTCCAGGTGACTGCAAATGTTTACACGGTGCTGGAGCCCGAAGTCCAAGACACAGAGAGGCTGGGATTCAGGCTGTGGAGTCAGGTCAAGGCCACGGGGTGGGGGGCTTGAGCTTGCTCAGCTGAAGGGCTTGCAATAACAACTGTGACTTGTTCCTCACCGAGTGATGGCTACATGCCTTGTGTTTTACTTGCCGTGTTCTCATTGATCTCTGAGGTGGCCAAGGTACTGTCACTGCCAGTTTTCATCTCCGGAGAGAAGAGGGTAACTCATGCCCCGGGTCACACCTTCAGTACGTGGGAGGGCCAGAGTTTGAGCTCGTTCTTGTCGTTAGATCTCGTGTTGCCTCACGACGACGTTCGTTAACTGACCGAGAGCATGAGAGGCCTGTGGCTGGTGTTCTGATCGAGACAGATCATCTTTCTACGGGAAGACATGTGGGAATGGGTCCCAGGTTAGAGAGAGGGGCACTGGCCACGGAGCCATTACCGAAGTCTAGGAGGGAGCCGCTAAGGGCCGGGCCCAAGGCAGAGGCCGAGGGGATGGAGAGGAGGTGGAGTGGGCAACCCTGTGGGGGAAAACTCGGAAGACACTGAGTGTGACTGAACGCAGAGGCTTCCGAGAGGGCAAGGCCAAGAAGAACCCCAGCTTTCTGCTTTCAGAACATTGTGCGTGGCGGTTCTGTCCCAAGAAACTACATTTTTGCATATCTTTATTGGTATGTGCACGCGTCTCCTCCATTCAAGTATGGTCAGAAACCATTTGTTATGTCTGTGTTCCAGCATAGCCCCGGACTCAAACCACACGTGTGGCATGGACTTGACGGGCCACTTCATTGCCACCATCATAGCCTGAAATTATTAGTCGAGTCTAATGAGCTAATGGAGCATATTAAAAAGTGTATAGGTCTTCATCATAATTTTTTATTTTTCAGAAGCATAATTCCTAATTTTTTGTATATTACTTTTTTTCTAGCATCCAGCATATCCACTTTTAAAATCCTTTTAGAAGAAAAGTTTGTTTTTAGAAAACAATTGTTTACAAAGAAGCCATGAAAAAGTTGCTTGGAGAGAATTCAGGCTTAGAGCTCAATGGGTCAGTGGGTCAAGGTAACGTGGGCGTAAGCTCGTGGCCTGTCTGTACACCAGGGTCTTGGTATTGAGGGACTTTGATGGCCACCCAACAGGAAGACAGCTTCTACCTAGGTTCTTTTAAGATGTTGGTAAGTAACTCCTAAGCTCCATCTGTCACACAGCAATTCTGCCGTCTGGAGAGGTGTCAGAATGTTTCTGTTAGTCTGGTATCCAGGTTGGGGCTGTCATTCTGCTGGTATACGCGCCAGGCACCTGGGAAGGTAACTGGAGAATTAAACGGTGACCATCGGCACCCCCTACTCACTTCATCCCAGCAGCTCATGGGAATGATGCAGGTCAAGCTGTCGGGTCAGAACCAACGTGACCCTCCTCTTGCTATTTGCTCTTTGGGGAGCCCAGGGGCAGCCCACAGCCCCCTGAGAATCAGATCCTTGTTTGTTCCATGAAGAGAACAGTACCTTGCAGGACTGTTTCTGGGATTATGGACAAGGAAATGATGCGCCTGGCACGAAGTAGGCACTCGGTGACAGCAACTGCTGCTGCTGTTGTTGGTGTTAATGACTATTGGGAGTCCATGGGCAGGTCACGAGCCCTGTGACCTGTGCCATGGGCTGGGTCTGTTCAGAGCTGGGGGTTACATGTTCGTTTGGGGTAAGGACAGTAGCAGTGGGTTGTAGAAACACGTCTCTGTTTCCTTGAAACAATCTAGAAGTCACCCCCTGACGTGGTCGGGAGCCCTCCCCAAGAACTGGGAGGAAGGTTGGGAAGTGTAAGGCCTTTCATGTCTGTGCTTGCTGGGATCTCACGGAAGATGCACCATCTGGTGACTGCCCGCCTCAGCACTCCCTTCCATTACCGAGGCGAGGGCAACGTTACTGTAATCACCTGCAATTAGCTACTGATCTTTGCGGGCGGCCAGAAAGTCTGGTTTTTCCTCCAGACGTGGAAAGGGCACTTAGAAAGGACGGAACTTCTGCAGGGCCTAGCTCTGAAGCAGATGGCATTGAACCTTCAAAGGCAGCCCGTTCACCACAGTTGGTTCTGGGTCTATTTTTAGTGTGTTTATGAAGACGTGGCATTGTCTGGTGGGGGGAAGAGAGAGAACAAATGTGAAGGAGTTTTCCAGATGGACGTAGAGGCTGTTTGTAAAACACGGAGCCAAGTGGGTTGAATGACTGGGAGCCCTTACAAGACCCAAAGGGCGAGGTTTGCTCAACAGCTAGTGAGCGATTCTTTCCCGTCCCACTGATTCATTTGGTCAGTTGGGAGCAAACAAGAATGTCACAAGCGGAAAGGGCAATGAGAGTCGTTATGAATGTAAAAGTAAAATTGAGGGCACCCTGGTCAGA
Source organism: Macrotus californicus (assembly GCA_007922815.1). Classification (NCBI taxonomy): domain Eukaryota; kingdom Metazoa; phylum Chordata; class Mammalia; order Chiroptera; family Phyllostomidae; genus Macrotus; species Macrotus californicus. The sequence goes on from VMDR010000010.1 coordinate 724,745, forward strand.
AACGGACCTGGCTCCGGCTAGCTTGGGCGCTGGCAGGACCGGGTATTTGTTCCGGGTCCGTCTCTCCTTCTGGACCTAGAGGTGGGAGCTCAGGGAGACCTGACTGTCTAGGAACTCAAAATGGACCTAGGGCAGCGTGTTCTCACATCTCCAGAAACTGTTCAAACTATTCATCTGTTATCTGAATCTTGCACTTCTGTCCTCAAGTGAAAATGTGCAGTTGTATTTTGGAGCACGTCACGGAGATTCGAGTCTGAACATCCCAAACGCTGGGTCCGACTCTGGCTCCTCGGTGGGCAGTGCTGACTCGCCCCCTGAACCCGGCCCACACCATTCCTTTTCTGGGGCTGCTGTGAACACCGCTGTGGAGTGGGTACTTAAAAATGATGGGAATGGATTCTTGGTCAGTTTTGGAGCCTGCAGGCTGAAACTAGGGGTTGGCAGGGTTGGTTCCTTCTGGAGGAAGAGGCGGCTTTGTGCCTCTGTCTGAGCCCCCCGTGGCTGCCACGGTCCTTGATGTTCCTGGCTTGTGGGTGCATCACTCCAGCCCTGCCTGTGTTCTCAGGTGTGGATTTCCCTGGGTGTTTTCTTCCCTTTCCTTCCAAGGTCACTGGATTTAATCTGTCCCCCTTAATTTAGGGTGGTCTGATCTTGAGATCCTTCATTTAACTCCATCTGCAAACACCTTTTTTCCCCTCAAACAAGGTCACGTGTACAGGTTCATGGTGGACATATCTTTTGGGGAACCACCATTCAACCCACGAGACTTATTTTTGCAGTGAACACCTTCCAGCTGGGTTGCACCCCCAGAGCCCAACTGAAAGGTCTGGGAAGTAGGGAGGTTACCGTCTGTGGGAAAACAAGAACTTTCTCCTTCTACCTGCCAGTGCTTTGAATCAGAGATCAGTTCTAACCTCGCCCTGTCCACAGGAGACAACCTGAGGCTCCAAGGCTTGATTTTCCTCCCGACCCCAAGTTCATTACTAAGCACCGTGGAAAGGCGTGGGTGCCCCTGCTCATCTAGGCACATCGCCTAAATCATCCCACCTGCATGGCTCACCGCGTCGGTCTGGGCTCTCGCATCAGGCCTCTCACCTGAGCCTCTCTCATCCAGCAGCCCTCTGCACGAGGACCTAGCGCCACGTCTCAGTTCTACAGGTGAGGAAATAGAGGCAGTGACGAGACACGTCACTTCCCTACGTCACACAGTAGTAAGTGATGGAGCTGAAATCTACACGGGGGCTTTCCAGCCTTAGGATACAAGTGCTTCAACCCCCGTCTTACACTGGAAGTGACTTCCAGTGCTTCAGTGACTATTTTCACTGTTGTGTGGGAATGGGATGTGTTAGCTAGAAACCGGTGCCTAATTTCGTACAAAGTGTGCTTTCTTGCCCAGAAGCAGTAAGAAGTGTGCATTCACACCCAAGCCAGTATGGATCTGTTTTTAAGTCTTTCATGAAACCCTTTCTTGAAACTCTGATGAATTGCTGCAGCAGTGGAGGCCAGGGCAGCGTGGATGCATGCCTGTCTTTAGTTACTCTTGGAGTTCCTGTGCCTCAGGGATTTGGACTGATTCCACCACAGTAGGTGAATTATTGCCTAGGGACACTGACCCTGAAGATGGGGTGGGAGGCACCCAACACCCACACATTCCTCACCCATTCATATCTCCTCTGTCAATGGTGTGGAAGAGACAGACCTTCGTTTGGCTGTGCTGCTGAGAATGGGACTTGGTCTGGCGGGAGAGAAGTCTGGGATGATCTCCTTGTGATGATGCTAATTTGGTGCTGGATGAGGCTGGAGCCACGGGGGAAACTCCAGTGGTAAAAAGTGGTACTTGCTAGTAAAGTTTGTATGAGCAAGCAGCGTGGTAGAGTAAGAAGCTTATAATGCACAGACTGAGGAGGCCAGGACTTGACTCCATCTAACGGCCTCGTGACCTTGGGAAGCAAACATTTTATCGCTCAGGGTGGTAGTCTGAAGTGCGGTGAGTACTAAGACCTCATCTTGCTGGGCAGCAGGTGCGCACATGGCCACACTCTAAGCATCACGCACACGTGAGTTCGTACTGTGACTGCCGTGGGGTATTGATTAGGCACAAGCCACAGCTGTGTTTGTGCTCCCGTCCCTGCTTTTAACTTCACTTGTCTGTCTGTCTGTTTTTTATCTTAAGACTTGGGGTGGTATGTTCCAGGTTTTTAATATTCCAATTAAAGATATGGCTTTAAAAACGTGTGCTTAAAAGAAGAGGGAACAAAGTGAAATTAGGACCAGGATTATAGGAAAGGAAATATTCAAGAAATAAGACAGTGTGGTGATCATCTTTTGGTATTTCCAGCCTGTTCGATTCTGCAATATTCTGTTACCATCCGGCAGTACCACTTAGCTCCTGCCTATGCTTCCTATGAGGCCGTCAATCCCAGGATTCTGTGCCCAGGAGTGGCCTGGTGACCCAGCGTCAGCCAATTGTGTTGTCCATTGACCAGCTGAATCTGAGTTCTTCTCTGGGATTTTATTGACTCTGGAAGAGAAAGCTGCCTTCACCTTTGGATCAATAGAAGGGACAAGAGGAACACGGGACTCTCTGTTGTGGATTTTTGCTGTAAAGGGAGATGTGGAGATAAGGCAGCATTTGGCTGGGACAAGAATTGAAGGGTTTTCTCATTTGTTCTTTTTTGTTTGTTAATTTTTTTAAGATAGAGGAGATCATAGCAAATTTGCAGGCTGTTGGGAACGATGCAAAAGAAAGAGAAATTGGGGACACATGAGTGAGGAGAGTGAACTGTCGGACCAGCTTCCCTGAGGGGCAGGGGGAGTGTGGAACTGAGGGGTTTGCAGGAAAATAGGCAGTTTACCTACAGTGACAGGATGGAGGCCGAGTCTCGGGGAACAGATGCTCTTGTGGGCTCGATACAGGAGGCTGAAGTCTGGGGAAGCTCTCTTTGCAGTTACTTGAGCCAATGAACTTGACTTAATGCCACTTCAAGATTAAACCAGGCTCTTGAGAGGCTAAGCAGGGAAGTTAGGTGATTTAAGGTCCTATAGCTCTTAAGACCGCTTCGTGGGGCGGCCTGGACTTCGCCAGACCAGGGAGCTTGTTTTCGGTCCCAGGTGTGATCTGACTCAGGCCTGGAAAGAGCTTCTTACACATTGCCCTGCCAGGTGGTGTTGAGTGACTCATAGGCATCACGTGATCAAAAGTGAAGCTGGGAGGCCATCAACGACACGGAGTTATTGCTGCCCTGTAGGGGGAGGATTCCACTGGGTCAGAAGATTCCAGGTAGACTTCTTGAAGAACAACACTTAAGCTGAGCAAGGAAGGGCGGGGAGGCCCCTTGTGTGGTAGGAGAGGGCGGGCATGTGGGGAGGGAATGGAGACCCAGGGCGTGTTTGGGGGAGGCTCACATTTTGAGCCTCACACCTGAGAAACGGGGTCACCACGGACACCACTGGGCTTTAGTTAGGATGAAGCAACATGATGCATGCAGAGCAGCCGCGTGCCCCACACACAACAGACCTGCCACCAGAGTTGACCGTCACCACCTTGCCTCTACGATGTGAAGACTGAGCATCAGTCCAGTGCAGGCCCGGGGCAGTTCTGGAGATGGTTCTTGGTGACGGGGGAGGGTCCAGAGCAGCGGTGGCGGGGGAGAGAGTGTCAGCACTCAGTGCCTCGTGCTCTCCTTTGCTTGGTCAGCCATCACTGCCACTGCTTTCCGTGTATGTCCCGGGCCCCACAAGTTGGGCAGCGACGTCCTCTCTCCTTTGGTGCGAAAATCGAGGCAAAGAGAATTGAAATGACTTGCTCAATAATTTGCAAAGAAAACTTAAGCATGACACTTCTCTACTAGACATTTATAAACAGGGTCTTCACGACCTCTTCCTGTATCCCTTCAAAGTCGTTATTAAAGGAACTATTGTCACCCTCACTTAACAGGTGGGGAGAGCAGGCCTTTAGTAGTATCGGAAGAGTGTCCGTGGTTCCGTGGTCAGGAAGGACAGCTGCCACCAAACTCGTGGTTCCCTCTATCCTGCACTGCCTCTTTCCAGGAAAAAGCCGCGAATTGTCTCGAGGTTGGCGTAACTACCATAATTTATTACATTTGTCAGAAGTCTTATTGATTTTTTTGTTTGTTCCAATCTAAAAACAAGGACATCCTGCAGTAAGCAAGGAGCTTTTTCTCCATGAACTGTAAGAAATACCCGACATCATTTGAGGATTTAATATTATCCTGATTTTGAATTTTCTTTACAACAGAAACATGCAGAGATAACAAACAAATGTTGACCCTGGACAGTTGTATAAAGAGAGTCCTGGGTTTTCGCCCTTTCCAAGGCCAGCACTTAAATGAAGACAAGAAAATCTGGTTTGAAAGTCTTCATTCTGCATTCCCCAAAGAACCTTAATTGTGGCAGCTGGTCTACCTGCTGAGTGGGGGTGGGGGGTTCCCTGCTGGAGTCGTGTGTCTATCCCACAACATCCAAAAAGGATGCTCCAGGCCCAGTGTGGCCATGTGGCAGGACACGTTGAAACCCAAGGGGGCCGCAGGAGTGACGGGGCAGTAGGTCCCATGAGCGGACCCCTCAGTCCTGAGTACTGACGAGTGAAGTCTCATTGCTTGGTGTGACTCTCCCCATTAGCTGGAATGTGAACGGGGTGTGATGTGGGGTGCAGGAGAGGCAGTTGCTGGAAAGGGCTCCGGGCCTTTTCTCTGGACGTGAATATTTGGTGCCGGGTGTGTCCGACAGAGGGGCACTTGGAGGCTCTGCAGGCTGAATCACACTTTCGGCCTTTGAAGCAAGCCGAACCAGTTTGCCAACCAAACTGGGCAGGGTTTGTCTGTGCAAATCCAACAGACACCACACAGAAGTCCCACGCCAGCAGTCCTTAGCTCGGAGTTCTTCTTGCTACGGAATGGACTTAACCTCCTCCATCGGACGCAAGGTTGGTCAGGAAATAAGCATTCTGTCAGACCCACAGTCCTGCACCTGCCCTTCCAAACTCCAACAATCTGAAAACAATCGATGTGAAATTCCCATAGATTAGCACTCCTAAGTGTCCAGCTAGGTGAGTCTCACCGTGTGTAACTCCGGCATTGCCTCACGAGATGTGACGCGTGCCCTTCCCCCCAAGTTTCCTTGCCTTGCAAGCTCCTCCCCCCACCACCGCCCCCCACCCCCCGCCCCGACCCTCCCAGGAACTGATTTCTCTCGCCGCAGACTGGTTGTGCCTGTTCTGGACTTCAGCTACCCAGCCTCGGGGAGTGCTCTCCCTCGTGTCTGGAGTCTCTCGTTCAGAAACGTGCTGAGACCCACCCTTATTGTATCAGGATTATGTTTCTCTTTTCTTCGGTAGTCTCAGGGACCCATTGAGTGAGTGGGAGGTAGTTCACACAATGAAGATTTCCGACCGTGACGAGGATCCCCGAGCCGGGGGAACAGGAGGCGCTCTGAGGGTTTTAGCTCAGAGCCCCCCCACCCCGGTCACTGCCAAGTGCGGCTCTCAGTTGGCACCCTGAGAGCTGCACCTTTGGAAATGCCTCCAAATAGGAGTGACAGCCTGGAAAGCTTCCAGAGACGTGGAGAATGACTAGAACATTGTCTGGGAGGCCCTTACAGTACTGTCCTTCCCGGCAGCTAAGATGAACGTACGAACAGGGGGCGTCCTGGTTGCTCCCGTAGGGGCTGGCCAACCTTCTCCAAGGCTTGCGGGCCAGGCCGTGGGCAGCATCTTCTCGGGCTGATTTCTCATGTACGCAGACACACCACCGGCCTTCTGATGCCCGGAAGCCAGCAGACCCCTCAGTGCCCGGGACACTCTGCATGCTCCTCTCTCTCATCAGCTCATGGCCCGCCACAGGCCACCAGAATGGCGCCATCAGTGGCACTCAGTGTGGAAATCAGGCAGCTGTCCATTCCTCACACCTTGGTACAGCAATGACATTAATTTCCCCCAGCCTTGACATCAGAGTCCCTCCTCCAGACACTTACTGAAGGTGCCCGAGGGCCCACCCAAGTGGGAAGGTAATAACACTTCTTCTAAAGAAAACCTCTTCTCGGAGAAGGCGGGGATTAGGGAGAGTAGTAATTACACCTGAAATGTTAATAACTGGGTATTTTTTCTGATCTCTTGCAAGTATTTACATTTCAAAAGATAAAATTGCTATGAAAATGTAGAAGAAAATAAGAGTAGTTTCAGTGAGAAATGGGCAATTTTCTTTTTTGTTGTGGATGTGACTGCCTGGTCTTCTTCGGGATTCTTCTCTGTGAGCCGGGAAGACGAAGGAGGCCATTATTATGCAAGGCGCTCTGGCACAGAGGGTCACTGCACATCTCAGAGGGAAGGGGCTTTCTCACAGAAAAGGAAGAAAAATGGAGTGCTCCGTGTTTGGGGTTTTCAGTGAGACTTCTCGGCTGTGTGCCATGTCACCCCACAGCTGGGGGCCCGCTATTGCCGTCTCAGGGGGCAGAAAGAGAAATGCAAATATTTCACACTCAGCTCTCAAGGTCAAGGGAAGGGGTGACAGAATAGAACGGCTAATAAGTGTTAACATTTGTCTCTTCACAAAGGTCCCATGACAAATATTGCTCACAGATGGGAGACCGTAGGTAGCAAACCATCCAATGTCTTTTACAATTATTATGAGATCTTGTAAGTGAAAATTAGAAAAGCAAGCATTGTAGGTTTTTCAATTCAATAGAAAGGAAACAAGCCAGGTTGTCCCTTTGACAAAGCGATGAACTCAGCTACGGAGAACTCCCCAACCTGTGATGTGTGTGACATCCATCTGTGGCTTCCTTCTTGTTCTTGGCCTGACTGTGTGCTGGGATTCCTGAATGGGGACAGAAAACCAGCTATTTCAGATTTAGATTCAAGGCTGTCAGTCTTAGCAGACCAAGTCCTGGAGGGCTGTTGGCCTACAGCCGCCCCTCCCTGCACTGTACAGGAGTCTTACGGGGCTAAGCTGGAGCCATCAGCCCAGTCATATGCCTTTCTAGGGGCTTTTGGGAGAATCCATCTCCTGCCATTTCCAGGTCCTGGATGCACCCAAGTCTCTCAGGTCAGGTACCTCTTCCTTCATCTTCAAAGCCGACATCTCCATGTCTCCCTGGGTCCTTGCTCAGTGGTCTCCTCTCCCTTTGATCAGGGCCAGGAGAGGTCCTCCTCATTCTTACTCCTCACTGGAGGGTGTGTTTATTGACTTTAGAGAGAGAGAGAGGAAGGTAGAGAGAGAAACATCCACATGAGAGAGAGACAAGGGTCGGTTGCCTCCCGCACGCGCCCTGAGTGGGGATTGAACCCACAGCCGCCTTTCGATGCAGGGACGTCACTCCAACCAACTGAGCCATCAGGCCAGGGCAGACATGGGGACTTTTATAACACATCTGAAGACAGAAAGGAGAGGAAGGCTTTCCAGCTCTGAATCTGATTAGATCAGAAATTATGGAGGAAATTTCAATTCGACTTAAGGAGAAAACTTCTGTTTCCATTAATGGAATAAACTACTGAAAAAATGTACCAAATTGCCCATCACGGGACTTATTTTAGCAGGGACATAGTAGAGGTCAACTCAAATGGGCTGAAGTTAGATAACACGATGTTCAGATGGCCTTCCCGCCTGCGAGGAGGGTCATCTGTGTCCTTGTGCGCACAAGAGAGAGCTAGCTCTCCCACAGTGTGCCCGTCCCTTGGCAATGGTGTGGCACTGTGAAAGGGACTTGTGCACGTTCGCATCGCCCTTTACGATTTGCAAATGCCCTGTGTTCTTTTTCTTAACACTTCACTGGCTTTTGTGAGGTAGGAAGAACAGCGATTGCGTGTTGCCGATGAGAAAGCTGTGGTTCTGAAGGCACAATTCATCCATTGTTCTTTATGTCAGAAAAAGTCGCAATGGTGACTACGCACCGTGTTTGTGCTCTGTCACTGAAGGGGTGTCTGTGTGTGTGTGTGAGAGAGAGAGAGAGAGAGGGGGGGAGGGGGGGGGCAGAAGGCACCAAGATGGGCTTGGCAACCTCTAGATCCCTCTTTGGATTTGTAAAACTTTTTAACGTCACTTTCCCAGTTATTATTCCTGTTTTCTGCTACAAAATGCATTTTAAGATCTAGCTGCTTGGGCTAGTATGCCAAGAACAGCTGAGTTGAGTTTTTTTGAAGGATGTTTTCTTTGTCAAAAAGCAAAAGCATGCTGTGGCCCTGTGGACTACCCATTTCTGAAATATGGAGGTGAGGGCCATTCCTGGCATTGACCTTCCCTCCTGCCTTGGGCTCTGTGGTGTTCTGAGTTCAGTTTGTTGGGCCTGAGAGCTGATTGGCACGGCCCCTCTGATGGTTTCATGTGCACAGAACCAAAGGATGACACCGTGTGAGCATTTCTGCCCCAGTGTGGGGGTTTGGAAGCATTCTCTGGCACCGGTATATTTAGAAGTCAGAATTTTCAGACCCCCCTGCCCCCCCGCCCAACCCTCCGCAAATGTGTGCGGCATTTTAACACTAAATGCAATGCAAGCACTTAGTGTTCATTAAATTAGTAACAGAGATGAGCTTTGGAACCTGGCTCATGGCAGAACTCAGCTCCAGGACTTGATTATGCATTGAACTATGAATGAGACCAGAGAATGTAGGGTGAGGTCAGGGAGTCAGCTTGTAGGTTAATAGATATACCCTCTCGTTCAAACACACCCTCCTACATTTAAAAATTGAACTACACAAAGTCATAGTTGTGTTTCCTTTGGCTTCAAACGCCTATAAACATTCCCTGCTACTTTACAACTTCTTCTTTCACACGTGTTAGGTTAACAAGCACCGAATTCAGGAAGTAAGTTCGCATGTCCACGTTTGTTTTCCACTCACTGGCTTAGATTTGAACGCCTTACTTGTCCCATGGCCCCCCTGTGCTGTATCAAACACACACAGCTCTGCTTCTCCCGGGGGCCTCTTTCTGCGACTCTGGATGATGCGCTGGGCCCAGCGTGAACCGGCAGGCCCTGCAGGATGGAGGAAGGAGGCAGGGCATGAGGTCAGAGCGATGAGATCTGAGGATGACTGGCCCTGCCCCTGGGCTGTTGCTGGCTCTGCAGATGAAGGATGGGGTCACGAGCCACGGCAGGTGGGCAGCACCGAGGAGCTGGCCAGAGCAGCCCGTGGATTGTCTCTATGTCCCCAGAAAGGAGCACAGCCTCCCCGACACCTTGATTTCAGCCCCGTGAGCCCCGTTTCAAAACTGTGGCCTCCAGAACTGGGAGATGATAGGTGGGGGTTGGAGGACACTGATCTTGTCTACAAAAGTGATAGTAATTTCAAACTGAATGCTATAATGATGTATTTCTTCACAAATCAGGACGTACGTTTTATGAATAATGAAGTATTCCTACTTTGTGTAAGTTGCAATTAAACCATCAGAAGTAGGCCCTTGATTTTTTAAAAAAAATTCAAACATTTTACACATTCTGGAGTTCAGTACTGTTTTTATTTTTGTTTTGGTTCATAGAGAGTGAAATTTCTAAATATTATGTCCTATTAGTACTGGTAAAGTTATTTGGTGAAGTAAAAAATATTGTCCAGATAAAAGCTTTGTGTTACCTTCCTCGTAATATAAATTCTCGTTTTCTGATTCCTGAACTAATTCGTCCACCTTCCCAGGAGCAGAAAATGAGGCAAAAGGAACCTTTGCTATGGTGAAGATGTTCATTCCATTTCCGAACTTTTATTCCATTTCTAAACAGAGCAGGCAAAGATGGAATTCTTTAGCATTTTTAAAAAATCTCATCATTTCAAAATAGCATAATTACCTGAAAAATCCTGTTTTGAACCCCAAACTTAGCTTAGGAATCCCTTAGATGTTGAGAAGTAATTTTGGGGATGCTGTATTCAATAACGACTTTACTAAAAATACTTGGAGAAAGTATTAGCTGACAAAAGGCACTTTCTGATCAAATTTTAATCCTGTTTTCCCTGAGACTGAGACCCGTGGCCTGGCGTCTCTGGCTGTGGCCCGGTGACACCAGCACCAGGAAGGGGCTCGCTGTGCAGAAGGCTGAGTCAGCTGCTCTGCATGCGTCCTTGTTTCGGAGATTGCTAAGTTTGCCATCAAAACTCTACTGGAGGCTGAAATTTGACACCCCCAAGCCTCTGTCTGGAGGCAGTCCTATTTTTCTTCCATTTGGAGAAAAGCATCTCAGTGGATTGAATTTCTAGACACATTAGAAGTTAGGTGTTTCAAAGACGTCTTGTGTTTTCTTATAATAAGACGCCTTGATTCTTTTAATTATTGGAAACAGGATGACACCATCAGTGTGGATCCCTCCCGCCCACGCAGGACCACAGGCCGGCTCACTTACCAGCGGCTGCGAGAACACTCACCGCCGTCTGTCAGTTAAAATAATGCGCAAGCGTCCTGAGTTGCAATTCGTTGTGCAAAGAAAGTTGTTTACAGTAAACTGACCCTCCCACAGCAGGGCTGTTCAAAATCCTATCTGAGAATCTGTGCAGCCAAATGAAAATAGAGCCTAAAATGAGAAACAACAGGTTCTTCATTTGAACTAGATGGCAGAGGTCAAAGGCCAGACTGAATGCGTCTGAACTTGCAATGTTTTTAAATACATGAACATCAGTAAGAGCGGAACGAGAGCTCAGAATAGGTGAGTGAAGAGACATGGTTTTCTATGAATGCGAGACTCCAGCCCACACAGACTGTGCGTCAGGGCCCCGCGGCTCCTGGAGATGGGATTCGACACCACTGTGTGTGTCTTCAGGAAAGTGGAAAGCTGGGTGGGGTGTTGCCAGAGATGCTGAAAGGACCGTCCTTCAAAAAACGATGGGTGAGCTTAGAAAATGACAAATCAGGAATAGGGTGTCGATCTTCAGAGATTTGTGTGATGTTAGAAAATAATGAAGGAAAAGCTTCGCTCATCAGGGGCCACCACGACCGGCCCACCTGCACCCCGGCTTGGTCCTTCGGCACCCACTCATCCATTCACTCCTCTGAAGGCCTCTCCTGGGGGGCCCAGGGCTATGCCCTCCCGTCACCAGCCTGCCAGCCCTCCCTCCTTGGCCTCTTCCTTCTCTGTGTCCAGGTCTGATGGCTTGGAAGACTGTGAGAGGCATGTGATCCAGGGCCTTAAAGACGTGGTTTTAGAGTGTTTTAGGACAATTTCCCACTTTTTTTTTTTTTTTTTTTAGAAAATGACAAAGCTCCATCTGACAATGACAATTCCTACATCTCACAACTTTATGATGGGCATTTGAGAATGCTATTGTCATGCTAATTATTTATCAAGAGCAGGGAAAGCCTTTCTGGGTTGAGTTAAAATCAACCTTTAATTTTCCTCTGGTGGTTCTACCTGAGCCTAAGAGAACAAGTGACCCATGTCCCCCTGTACTAATACTGTTATTCTGGGGACAGTGAATGCTGCCACCTTTCCGACCCCTTCCTCAACCCTCTGCAGTCTGACCTGTCATTCTGGTGAAACTTCCTCAACGGTCACTTACGACCCGTTTGTGGCCCAACTGGGTGCCATTCTCCATCTTCACTTTTACTTTGACTTTTCGATGACATTGGACACATTCTTTTTTGAAATCCTCACTCAAGGGTATGTTTATTAATTTTACAGAGAAAGGAAGAGAGAGAGAGAGAAACATTGATCGGTGTCTCCCATACACGCCCCAGTGAGGCATCAAACCTGCAACCGGCTTGTGTGTCCTCACGGGGATGGAAACTGCCACCCTTTGGTGTGCAGGACGGTGCTCCAACCAGCTGAGCCACACTAGCCCAGGCTTGCCGCATTCTTGAACTAGTAATTAGTAGATGTTTATCCTAGATGATTACCTTCAAATTATAACCTGTATGGAGGTGGGGACTTCCTCCCTCCTCACCACACCCAGGTTCTTTTACAGGAGAGAAGGTCTCAGGGCAGCTGCTGAGTCTCGGCGCTCACTCGGCCCTCACTCCGGATAGGTTAGCTGAGCGACTCGCTGTGATCCTAACGATGGCATGTCAACAATTTAATGAACAGGCTTGCGTCCCTCCCCAGCCCAGGTGGTCCTCCTCAGTTCTCCGCCTCATCCGCTGGCACAATCACACAGCCTGTGAAACTGAGGATCAGCATTTAATGCATCGCATATGCTTTGACCTGCACGTCCACCCTTCATCCACCAAATCTGGCTTGTGTTTTACTACGTTCCCACCCTCTTTAGCGTTACGGATGTTTTCAGTCAGTGGGTTCTGTCCTCTTGGTCCAAAAGGACCTATGTGTTATTATACCAGTTCGTCATCCTCTTGATTCCTGTGACTTTATGACAAACCCAAAAATCAGGAAGTGTAAAGCCTCCAAAGTTCTTTTTCTTTTTCAAACACGTTTTAGCTGCTGGAGGTCTCTAGCACATCCATGTGGACTGTAGAATCCGTATTGTAATCGGTTCTACTCAAAGAGCCTGGAATTGTATCGAATCAAAGCGTTAATTTGCGGGCTCTCTATTTTCATGACATCACCTTCCAATTCTAAACATGGCCGAGCTGGCCATTTCTTTGGGTTGTCTTTAATTTCTCCCAGCAATATTTTGCAGTTTTCAGAGTTCTTACACTTCTTCCCTCATTTATCCTTAAGAGTTTTGTTTTTGATCCTATTGTCCGTGGAATTATTTTGTAAAGTTCACTTTCCATTTGCTTGTTGGCTGGATATAGAAAAATCGCTTCCTTTTGACCTTATTTGCACACTTGGGTGGACACAGGAATGCCAAGGGCTTCTGACTGGACCCCTCTTCGATGTGGTTCAGGAGTTCACTTTACATGAAAATGGTGTTAGACCATTTCTTACATGGCCAGGATGAACAGATCTGAAGAGGTTACCCAGCTCAGATCTCAGTTAAATCACAGATCACAGAAGGCTTTGAGAGACAAACACTCGAGTCTTTGGCGGGCTCTGTCATGGACTGCAGTGTGTGATTGTCACTAACGATGCTGCAGTGGCCTGCTGAGCTCAGAGAAGCTGCCACGTTGCACACGAGTCAGCCCCTCTACTCCCAAAGTGGAGAGGCCGGTTACTGCCGGGGAACGCGCTCTTGCAGCCAGTGCCATGCACACGGTGTGTGTGTCTCAGCAGCACAGGCCCATGCGGTCCCACACGTGCAGGACCAGCGGCCAAGACCCCATTTCCATCAGGCTGAAGGACAGGGATCAGCCAGGCACAGAGTCCGTCTGTGGGGAAGGAAGCGAGCAGGAGGGCGGCCCCTGAGACTCAGAGCCACTTGCTTTAATGAATTCCTTGGGTTGCGGCTGCTGTGGCTTATGTGTCCCTTGAGGGGAGCTGCGACAGGCCACTGGGGAGACTTGGAAGGTGTCCTCTAAGTATTTATGCAAAAAAGTATGGAAACGTCAAAAAATTCAAATGATGTGTATGTGCTTCTTGCATGTTCTCACACAGCACTTCAATTTAAAGCAGCGTTTCCTTCCTGGTGTGCGACTCACGGACCGGCTGGAGTCTCTGGTCCTTGTGACAGAGAGGGACATTGTGAAGAATAGAACCCAAGTACGCTGCTCACCCAGGACAGCATCTCGCCCACGGATGCTTTCTCCGAGTGGCTCCGCCAGCTCTGCGTCTGCCTCTGGGGCCCCATGACGACAGCCTGTGTGTGCCACGCTCCTCCGTGCCGGCTGTCCTCGCGCAGGGGTCCAAGTCTGTGGCCGTGACACAGTGCGCTCTTCGCCCTTTGGCTGAAAGAAGGGTTTCCATGCAGATGCCACACCGGAGCTCTCCGATTCGCCATTAATGAAGTGACAGGGACCGTGAAGTGCTCTAATTTATTGAAAACCTAACGCAGGCCAGAGCCTCTCTGGTTATGAGCATGTTTAGTTCATTCGGCGTCTGATGTGGCTGTCATCTCCAGCTCGCAGATGAGAAAAGGGGCTGGGAAAGGTTCTGGTCACATGGAAGAAGACCTGTGCTGAGCCCCGAAGGCAGGTCCTTTGGGTGCCAGAGGCCTCCTCTGTGCTGTCCTGCCGTGACCGCCTGTCTGAAACACAGACCGGGGGCAAATGTCGTGCTTGCTTCATCAGTGCTGCCACCGAGTTTAGGGGAAGACAGCATCTTGGGAACAGCATTAGACAGACCCGTCAGGGGGCTTGGGGGTGGCACAGGAGCCCCACTGCCAGGCCCCTCAGTCCAGGGGGTAGACACCTCTTGTCCTGATTGCTCAGAGGAGCTAATAATACCCCTTGAGGGGGGCTCACAAGTGATGAGCTGAAAAAGGAATGAAACCAGACCCACTGAACATCTAACACAGAAGTAACGGGGGACCGGGCCTCGGGGCTCTCTGGGAAAGGAAATCGTGCCCAGCTCACCTGGACAGGTGCTGGGAGGAGCTAAGCAGACACTCAGAGGAGGCAGGACCAGTGGCCACATGGGAAGATAGGCTTTCAAGATCCTGTCCCCAGTGACACCGAGTGGGCAGTGTCATTGCCCTAAGTGTGTGGCCTGTTCCCCAGCCCCGGGAACAATAACAGAGGTAGTGAAGGAAGGGAGGGGTGGTCCTTTATAAAACGGAGCAACGTGCTTGTAGAAAAGCTGAAGGCTGGAGGTTGAAAAACGTTAACTTTTGCAATTTTACACGTAGCCCTAAGGAGTGACAGCCGCACACTCACATACCACAGCATGTTCTAGCTTGAAAGGCTAAGGCAGCAAAGAAGCTGGCCAAGTTCTCCAAGGCCACGTGAGCAGGCTGGGGGATGACAGATGAGTCTGAAGTGGGCAGGGACGAGGTGGCGTGTGCTCAATCATCCGTTGGCCCTTTGCCATCTTTAAACTTTGAGGCCGACACCAGAAGTGACCGCAGGGCCCCAGCAGCACGTTAATTCACGATCCTTGGTGTGTAAGGGGCAGTGTGGTGCTCTGTGCTGCCGGAGAGCTTGGGTAAACCGGGTAGGGGTTCCTTCCTTTACTGGGCTCAGTGTGTAGACAGGTACCCGAAGCTGGAGTGCCGCGTGGTAGGAGCAAGGAGAGACACTCAGAGGATGCTGGAGCTTGGGCTCTCTTTCTATTTCTCTCTCAACATGACTGACACTTGTGCTGGACAGTTTTGGTCATGGGGCACCCCTTTGTGCCACAGGGTATTAGGTAGCAGCCCCTGTTCACTAGAGCCCGTAGTGGCCTCCTCCAAGTGTGGACATTGCTGAATGTCACAGATGGAGAGAATAAATTGCTCTCCCTGGAATTGCTCCCCAGCTTCAGCTACGTGCACAAGGGATGTCTAACTGAGCCCTGAGTTGGTGTGGGGAGTGGGCGACCAGAAGGGTATTGTAGGGAGGGAAGCTGAGGAAGGCTTTTGAAGGTGATGCCTGAGCCCAGGTTTCGAGGACAAGTAGGTGGTAGACAGCCAGAGGCAGAACGCGCCAGGTGGGAAGCATCCCTGGAGGCAGAGGAGGGAGGGCTGCAGCCGGCAGCTGGGGATTCAGTTCACAGTCCTTCCCGAGCACAGACGGAGTGCCCACCAGGTGCTCAAAGGACAGTTCACCTGAGGTGGAGAGTTGAGGGGAGCTCCGCTCTCCAGCTCCACAGTCCCCCCCCGACGGGAGGGTTGTGACATGGTGATCCCTTGTGGGGTATGCCTTACACAAGTTGTTACTAATACTTGTTTTTCAAAAACTGTTTGGGCGAGGTTTGCTATTATCAGGAGGTTATCCCTGAAATAAAAATCACTTTTACTCACTGGCATTCTGATGTAGCCACCAGCTGCTTGTCGTTGGGAGCACGTCCGAGAAGTGCGTTGTTAGGCGAGTCTGTCCTTGTGTGAACCACACAGAGCACACACTCAGCACACACCCAGGTGGGGACTGTCCCGCACTCCTGGGCCACACAGTGCAACCTACAGCCCCTGGGCTGCACGTCTGCATGGCCGGTCACTGCACTGAGGCCTGCAGGAAACTGGGTCGTGATAGTGAGTGAGTGTGCATCTCACGTAGAGGAGGCGCAGAGCAAACTTGGGACCCCGGCTAAGACTGGCGCACCTGCGCAGGGCGCTGGGCACTGGCGGGGCCTGCAGGGTTGGCGTCACTCGGGGTGAGCCATGACTGGGTGGGGCGCGAAGGTGAGCGTCTCAGACAGGACCATGCATGGCGTGGACTCCAACCATGCGATGCCCAGTCTGAGAAACAACACAGGGCGGAATGCAGTCTGGGAGAGAAGGGTGCCGTCGGGAGGCTGCTGCCCACTGGCACGGCCTGTCGTTCTGCAGCGTGTTAGTTGTTAGGGAGCAAGAGAGCCCTCGGACACAAGGATGGAGAGTGCAGTGCAGTAAATGTGGAAACCAGAGACAGCGCCCTCTGTGGTCCTCACCGAGTAGCACACTGGGTTTGTCTACAGCAGAGTCAGCACAAACTCCAGTGATGCGCTGGGCGAGGGCGTTCTGCAGCCATGATGGCACCGGATGGTAGGAATCTGCCAGCCCCATCAGAATCTCACGGGGCCACCGTGTACGCCATCTGCCGCTGACCCAGTTGTCACTATGCGGCGCATGACGGCATTTGTTCTGAGTGAAGAGGTCCGGGAATGGTGGTGACGGAAGTGTGCTGACTGGGTAAAACTGCGGTCCATCCCGAATTTGCCTTGTTTACGACACTGCTCAGGGATGGCTGTGAGTGACTATTGTTATTTCAGATGGCCAGCGGCCTGCAATCTGGTACTTAGATGAGGGGGAAGAGAGAAATAATGGAAATAGAATGTGATTAACTCATCCACATCTTTTCGACCATTTTTATGTTGAGTTTTTAATTACGTGACTTCTTTCCTGGTTTCCTGTCTTCCTCCTCAAGCATTTTCTATCTTAGTCTCTTTCAGTGTTGTCTGTTGTTTTGGTCAACATTGAACATATTTTTTGGGGAGCCTACTGTGGGAGGGCTGTGATTTTAGGCAATTTTGGTGTTCCTCAGAGATGCCTGTGTTTATTCATTTTTATTAGTGGCTTTCAATGATTTGGGAGCGAGATGGAGAGTGTGAAAAATATGGGTTTATTTTCCTCTTGGTTGTCACTGCGGGAGGGAAGGACCGGTAAGGAGGGACATGTGCCTTTAGCTTCCAGTGTGCTGGGCAAAATGGCAGAAAAGGGGGTTAGAATCTTAATTGTTCAAAATATTCTTCCTGGACCATCATCACCCAAGCCCACGTCTTCTAATGTCCCCTGTACCGTGGTGACTTAGGTTCTCTCTGCCTCATCTGGACCTTCTCCCCAAGCCCGGGCGCCACCCCCACACACTCCTGGCTGCTCCACAGACACCACAACCAGCAGGAACTGATTGATTGTTTACTCCTCACCTCTCCTGCCAGGTACCTCTCCTCTTTTCTACATCAAAGCCCTAGCTCTGCATCCAGCACTCAAACCAAAGATCTGCTCATCTGACATTCCGCAGCGTCCCTACCTGTGGTCACTCAGTAAGAGCCAGCTCTGCCTTCTTCACTGATTTTGTATTTTCTCAGTCATTGACTGATTATTAAAAAAAATTCCTGTTCCTTTCCTTCCCCAGTCTTCCACACTATTGTCACATCCATCCCGCTTAAAATCTTAAAATTTCTGAACGTATTTCTATAGCTGCAGAATAAAGTAATCCTTTTCTCCTGAATTCACGTGGTTTTGTCATTTGTATTCATTTATCTGACTTTCTTCAACCCCCAAGCCCACAAACCTGGCCCAACTCCCCGTCTCTCCTTTCCTGGGCAGATGAAAAGTCTTGCCCTTATTTTCTCTGTGGTCACCCTTGCCTCATAACCCTTTTTCCAAGTGGTGTCCAGAGTTGTCCCTTAAAAATAGCACTCCTCTGTAGAACCCTTAATAGTCTCTCTGTGAACTAAGGACAAAACACAGTCTTTGACGTGCCCAGGAGACCCAGCCCCAGCCGGCCCCTCCCGGTCACCCACCGTGACCTTGGTTTGCTCCGACCACAATGGCTTTGCTTCAGGTCTGTCAATGTGCCTGGTCCCTCCTTTCCCCAGAGTCGTCCCACACACAGTTTTCTCTGCCGAAAATACTCTTCCCTCCTCGTCTCCCTGGCTAAGTCTTACTTATCCTTTGGGTATCATCTTACCGAATAACTTGTGTGGTTTTTCAAAAACGCCAGGCTATTTATGTCGCCATTTCTGCTATTTTAATTTTCTTCATAGGAAATAGGCTCCACGCCATCTAACATCTGTTACTCTGTCCTGAGGAAGCCTTCTCATTCAGGAACAAGTTCCGAAAACCTTAGGCTGGCTTTCATAGCCCTGCTCCGGATCTGTGCGTTGTGACCTAACCGTGTATACCTTGTTTCCATGAGAGTCTCCCGAGAGACTTTCTGTATTGGATTTCTCCTCACTAGTAAAAATATTAACCAGCCACATTGATTCAGTAAATAGGTAAGAAGGCAGGGCTGAGTTTTCCTGGGAATTTAGTTGTAAAAGTCAGAACTTCCCTTTTATTGCTCAAATTCAGTGACGTTCTCCAGTGACCCATAGCCCCCAAATCATAAAGAGAGTTTGCTTAATTGAACTTGGATTTACAAATCTTTGGAATAAAGTCATTTTGGACGAGCGTGAGTTTTGCTGGATTCATTTATGTTTTTGCTTTTGAGATTTGAAGAAGGTGATAGGAGAAGGGGAGAAATTAAGTTTGTTTTGCTCATGTTTATTATTGTCCCTAGTTCAATAACCCCACATTTTGGGGGCTCTTATGCAAAAGCATTTATTTGCCCTGCTGTATTTCACTGCCTTTGGGTCTCCCAGGAGTCCCTGCCAATCAGTCTTCACAGATGCAGGGTTAGTTTCTCTTTTGCATGTGACAGAGGCCCTAGTGGCTTTCTGTAGGAAGAACTCCTGGGGACAGGATTTCTCTGGGGCGAGAGTGGCTTTCCTCAGGCAGCCCCACTGCGTGGCTGACATTTTCAAAATGCCCCGTCTCACCTGATTCACGGGTCGCCTCCACTGTCTGCAGCAGCTGTCAGAGTGCGTTCGAACAAGAGCTGTACCGGTAAAGGTTGCCCAGACTCACCCGGAGACGTCGGTCCAGCTTTTTGCTGGTTGAGGAATGGCAGACCTGATTTCCTTCTTTACAGAGTGTCAAGGAACATCTGTTACGTTACTGAGAATCGAGAAGCTGAGGCAAGCCATTTTGTGTGGCTCACCTCCTTGGAGTGCAGGGGTTTTCTTCAAAGTGTTCAGAACAGTTTTATACATTATTATTTACTCATAGTAAGAGGGAGCGACGTCAGTACCTGCCCTGTTAGCAACGTGCGGGGAATCCCAATCCCAGTCGCATTTAGAGTTCAAAGCCTCAGTCGTACACACCCATGATTAGCATCAGCTGAGTGGATGCAATGTTGTTTTGAGGAAATTCTGGAGCAGCTACTCTCACTTCTCTTCTGAAGAAGCAATGACAGGGCGCGCGCGCGCGCGCGCGCGCGCGCGCGTGTGTGTGTGTGTGTGTGTGTGTGTGTGTGTGTTCCTGCCCCCTCCTCGTGCTCCTCCTTCCGTCTTCCCCCTCTTTCTCTGTCTGCTTTCCTTCCTCTCTCTTTGTATTCCAGTGAACTGATCAGATGTGGTCTCTGGCCATCACTCCATGTCATGGCATAACAGTCCCATTTGCATCACTCAGATCAGCAGCCCCAGCAAAGATGGCTCTCCTTCCCTGTCGCTCTGACATGTCCTAGGTGCATAACTTCCCTGGGCCCGCCCTTACAAACTACCATGAACTGAGTGGCTTAAGACAATAGAAACTTATTTTTCCACTGTTTAGGAGGCTGCAAGTCCAAGATCAAGGTGCCAGCAGGGTCATGCTCCCTCTGACAGTCTGGGGAAGAAGCCTTCCTGACTCTTTTTGCTCCTGGTGGCTCCTGATGTTGCTTGGCTGGTGGCAACATCACTCGAATCTCTGTCTCTGTTATTGAGTGGTCTCCTTCCCTGTGTCTACACCCACATTCTTCTGTTTTTCTAAGGATGCTCGTCACTGAGGGAGGGCCCACCCTCACTTAGTATGACCTCATTGTAGCTTGATTATATCTGCAAAGACCCCATGTCCAAACAATGTTACAGTCTGAGTTTCTGGGGAGATGTGAACTTTGGAGGGGGCTCTGTTTAACCCAGTACATCAGGTGCCACCCAGTCCTTTCTCTGGCTGTAGCTTTGCACTTCAGAATGTAACTCAGCTTCCCTACTTCCGTAAATTCTTATTAAATGTCACCTCCTTACGGAGCAGTGTCATCTCCAGCAACCTCGTCCCATTGTTCTCTTTGGGGTGCCTTTCTGGCTTCTCTCTTTGCACCTGTCACAACACATAATTTTATGCTTATTTGCTTACTTTCTCCTTTAGAAGAATACATTCTTCCTAAGATTACAGAGCCCATCTCTGGTGTATTTACTCTTTTATTCTTAGATCTGGCTCTATTCTCGACACATAGTAGGATCTCCATAAAAAGTGATGATGAAATAAATGGATGGATGGGTGGGTGGATGGGTGGATGGGTGGGTGGGTGGATGGTGGATGGGTGGGTGGATGGGTGGATAGATGATGGATGGATGGATGGTTGGATGGGTGGATGGATGGATGCATGAATGAGTGGGTGGATGGATTAACTACAAACAATAGGTATTTTCTACTTAACTACACTCTTTCAAGCAACATTTTGCTTTTTTCTCTAATAAATAATTATTATATTTTGTGTTCTTAACTGTTTGTATCTGAGTCAACACCTGTAGAAAATATTGAGGACTTTCTGTGTGGTGTGTTGACTAGGAAAAAAAAAGAGAACAACCTGGAATCAGTGCTGGCTTCTCAGGAGCTGATAATTTAAGATAGAAGGAATAGCTAAAAAAGAAAAAACAATAATCACTCTTAAGATGTTTATCCTAATGATGGCATTAATTCCACAGCTTCTCCGTATTCAAAAAACTGCCAAGAGCTGGGTTCATACAGAGTTCACAGTCTTCTACAGTTCATACTGAGTCACAATGAGCAGGGCTCTCTCAGAACGCCTGGCACATAATAAACACTCAGTGAATATTAGTTTGGGTGAATTAATGAACGTGTGATTTGTAAAACACCTGTAAGGGAAGCCAGAGGCAGAAGGCTCCGGTCCTGATCTCCGTGTGCAGCACAATTTACAGAGCTTGCGGGGATGGGAACCCACAGGGCTCACGACATGCTCTTCCTTTCCTTTTTTAAAAAATCTTTTAAATTGGATTTTGTTCACTAATTTAATTATTTATTTTTGGGGCAGGTGGCAGGGTTTAAAATTTTTTTTTTAAACATATTTTGTAAAGTAAAACTTAGGGAAACTGGTCGATAATATTGTGATAACTCTGTGTGGTGTGGGGCAGGTGCTGGAGATGTACGTATGGGAACACTTTGTAAAGTGTGTGGTTGCTTAATGACGTGCTTCCGGGTCCAAAGTCCTGGAGAGGCAGACTGGTTCGTGATGAGGTCTGTTAGAAAAGGTTCCAGAAAGAATCCGAGAGTGACAACAGATGCAGCGGGGCTCCTCTCTTTTCATTTGGGGACAGTCCATGACCTCTTTCTAAGAGGGATTGATGAGTAGATTCTTTTTTTAGTTAATTGAATTCTCCATCTTGATAAGTGAGATAAAGCTTCTTAGTATACTGGAATATAGACACTGAAAAATAGGAAGTGTCATGTAACCCATGGGCTAGAGTGCAATGGGGAATGTTACACACATAAATGTATATTTTATATTATATTTACATTCACCTCCTTTTTTGGTTTTCTGCTGGGCAAGGGGAGTGAACATTGGCTTTTTCAGCGCACAGCTAAACAAGTCTCGTGACGGTCTGAGCTACGGTGTTGGCAGTTTCCTTGGCAAAGTGCTGGAGGCTGTATTATTAATTTATCAGCATTGCCCTGCACATCTGAGTGTGCTTTCTGGAGCTCTCCTGTGCTCACCCCCTTGGACCTTTACATTTATTCTCCACATTCAGAGTTAACAGGGTCTCTCCTTTTGAACGCACCTGCTTTGGATGAGTAATTGTGTTCATCACCGTCTGGGTGCCCTGGGGAACCCCTTGGTGGGTCAGAGCCCAGCTGTGTCCTGCACCTCGGACTGCATTGGGACCCTTGCACAGTCCTTGGGCTGCACCTGAAGTCAATCTGGGGACATTTGTCTCTGTGTGTGTGTTTCTTCAAGATAATTTCTTCTTGGGTTTTTGAGATGATTCCGAACTGTCAGGCGGGCACCTTGGTCCCCTGAGGCGCTCAGGTCTGCGGGCAGCACGGGTCATAGGCACATGGGTCAGAATGAGGCCCGCAGGCAAGCAGAGGGCCGAGCGGGGGTGTGTCCTGTGTCCTGTCGGCCGTGTATGCAGACGGAGCGTGGAAGAGCCGGGGCCTCTGACTCTCTGCGTGTCCGTTTTGAAGAGCGCATTGTGATCTTTGAGAGAGGAAGGAAGGGATTCGGGCAAAACAAGGGCAGGAAGAGTTTGTTATTTCTTTCCCACCAGCCAGCTCCCTGGTCCTTGTTGCCAAGAATATAACTTTAATTTATAAGACCGATGTCTGTGGGTTTGTTTCTTTTTTTTTCTTAATCCCTTCACCTTTTTCATTCAACCCCCTCTCCCCCCTCCCCTATGTCAGCTGTCAATCTGTTCTCTGAATCTGTGGATCTGTTTCTATTAATACTTTGTTGGATTAACAGAGGGAAAGGGGGGTTGTGGGGGCAAAAGAGGGTAAAGGGGGATAAACAGCGATGGAAGGAGACTGACTTGGGGTGGTGAACACACAGTACAATGTAGAGATGATGTTACAGAATTGTCCACCTGAAACGTATATAATCTTAACCAATGTCACTTCAATAAACTCAATAACAGATTTTTAAAAATTTATAAGACCAGGACAGGTCTAATATATATAATTTAAAATTTAATTTAGAGTAATACCATATCTTTGGAGCCAAATTCTCTATTTTGAGGTTAAAAAATATGAGCCAGAGAAATATAGGAATTATGGGGGGGTCCCCTAATTCAAACATCATCAGTGGTGTGTGTGGTTAACACACATATGGGTGTTGAATAAAATTTACTGCGCTACATCTATTTTTAAATTGAGCCTGCTGAATATAAATTCCTGTGCTACAATAGGAGTGTCTTATAATTTTCAGCAAAATTTATTATGGGAAGAAGCTCAGTGTAGGAGACAAGGTTAGTATAAATTGGACCCTAA
The DNA here is from genome assembly GCA_007922815.1 of Macrotus californicus. Lineage (NCBI taxonomy): Eukaryota > Metazoa > Chordata > Mammalia > Chiroptera > Phyllostomidae > Macrotus > Macrotus californicus. The sequence continues at coordinate 747,927 of VMDR010000010.1, forward strand.
AATTAGCATATGATGATGCTGTTCTCAGGATATAGCTTAGAACCCAGGACCACGTCCCATCATGTTATCTACGAATAAGCTGAAGGCACAAACCATCGCCTTGAAAAGACACAGGAAACCTGAAGTCTGCGGAAGGATCCTTCCCTGGTTTTCCATCCAAAGAAAGGTACAAGTGTGTCCAGCAAAGCCCACCGTTCAAAACCTGCCCCCGAGGAGTACGCTGGAGCAGTGTGGAGCCTGGTCGTCTTCCTGCGTGGGTTGCCGGTCTGCACGGAGGCCTTTCGGCGTGAGGCCTTCCGTCCAGCTTCAGGAACGAAAGGATGAACTTGTGCACAGGTATCGGCAGGTTGGCTTCAGGTAATAGCTGCTCTGGAGGCAGCGGCCTGAACCAAGCCCACCTCCCAGAGTGAGCTGGGGCTGGGGCTGGAGAGTGAACACGCTACTGACTCTCCAGTTGTTAGTGAATGTGGGCAAGTGGTGGGTTTTAGATGCACAGGTGGGTGGGGTCAGAGAATGTGAGCAAAAGGAAAAGGTTAAACTAGACAGAGACGATGGGTTCAAATCACACACGCAGGAAAGTCGGTGCTGCGGTCGTCTCTGGTGGTGTCAGGCGGGGCACGGTATTTGGTGCGTTTTCCACTGGAGCGCTTATCGAAGTGCTGGGATTATGAGCGCACGCTCGGTGAGTGGAGTGTGATTGAATCAACACTCCGCTGACGGAACAGAAAACCAAACAGAGAGAAAACAAGAAAGAACCAGCGATGATTCGTTATTTATTTCACTTTTTACAGAGAGAGAAAGTAAAAGTCATAGCTATTTTGCATTTTAATAGTAACATTCAATGTCCGTCTTTCTTCACAGATCTAAAAAGCCTTAGGTGGTTTTTAAAGTGCACACACCCATTGGCCTATATTTTTAATCCAAAAAAGTCCATTGATTAAAAAAAAACCATGTTCTAGGGTTTTATCTACCTGTTCTGAATAGAATAAGAGAAAACTCGCACTGGATAGTTCTTCTGGAAATTTCCATTTTGGAGAGAAGGGTGTATTCTTCCACTTGGTAGTTTGGTAATGTCCTGGGGTCTTTGTGCTCTGAGGCGTGTTTGAGGTAAACGCCCACTTCTTGCCGCCACCTCCTTCCTGCAGAGAACAGAAGCAGCGTCTCCTGCCAGTGACAGAGCAGCTGGCACCGGGTGGGGGTGGGGGTGCTGGTGCGCTGTCAGGAAACATCCCTAAGTTAAACACACTGTCTAGAAAGTTAAGACACTGAAAACGAGCTGCAGTATCTCCATGGTTGGGATTCGAGATTAAGTCAGTGGCAATAGCAATCGTGTGTATTTGTGTCCAAAGGAAGCTTCCCCCAGAAGGGCATTCGGAGTGGAACCCCAGTTGTATTCTCAAAGGGCTTTGCTTGGGACGCTGTCCCACCCCCTTCAGGAGAACATGAATTTTCATTGTGTCAAGGTCCTTGTCCCGTGGTCATCAACTTTTGCGTTGATGGAACTGTGCTTGTCATGCGGCATGTCTCCGTAAATACCGATGCAATGAGTTAACGAGATGAAACGCAATCAAGTGCGGAGTTATTCCTTCACACCACAAATACATGCTGAGCACCAACTATGTGTGAGGTGCTATTCTAACTACTGGACGTACAGTGAAGAATGGGTAAGAACAGCTGCCTGTAAAGCTTACGTTTGCACATCTGATGACAGACAGTGAAGACAGAAATGAATGAATTCAAGAGATGAACTATTAGTAGTGATGCATGTTACGGATCAGTAAAGAGGGCCAGAGGGTTCTGAGCGCTGCTGGTGCTGCTGGGCCTCCCTGAGCAGAAGGCACTGAGCTGAGCAGGGACCGGGAGGATGTGTGGCAGATGTGGGGGAAGGCCATCCAGGTAGAGGGGAATGCTGGTACCCTCCCAGGTAGAGGGAAGAGCTGGTACTGGAGCTGCAAGACAGGAGCATCCTTGAAGTCTTTGTAGGCCATTGGAAGGATGTTGGCGTTGACTCTGAATGAAACGACAAGCCTCTGAGGGTTGAAGAGGAGGTCACGGTGATCTGATTTAGGACGATGTGGTGCCACAGAGGCAGCGGAACCTCCCAGCCAGGAAGGCCCATCTCTAGCACATGAAGATTCTGATTTCTTTATTACACTGCAAATGCTCCCCAGCCTCCATTAGACTGAAGCAGCCACAGAGTGAGGACTCAGGACACAGAGCCAACGACAGTCCCTACCGATGGGAAGCGGTCCGTAGAGTGAGTGGTTCAAGTTCTAGAGAGGATGAGGGTCCCCGGGGGGGGCAGGTGTCTCTGAGACACTGCAGGAGGCACAGTCCCGAGCCCAGGTCGGCCCTGGAGTTGGCAGTGAGGTGTCACGGGGCCACTGGGCTGATGGTGCATTTTCTCCAGGAAGCAGGAGGCAAGTTTTCTGCTGAGGCTGCAGGAGGGAGCGGAATGCTCTGAGAATTTATTCCTGTGCTCAGCGATGGGAAGCTCTGAGCGCCGTTCTCTGTGGCAGCCAGTTCTGCTGGAGCTGTCTGTCCAAAGGTGTGAGGAGTTAAAAGCTGAGCTCTGCAATCTTTATAACGGTGAATCTAAATACAAAGCATTATTGGAGAGATACGTGGGAGAGAGATACAAAGAGGAGGAAAGATAAGCAGATTGAGATTTTTCCGACATGCCTGGGCTGCCATGGCATTTTACATGGAGTGAATCTTAAAACGCCCAACGATTCTGTAGGACAGTCCTTCATGCTCCCACTTGCCGTGTGACAACTCTGAGGCACAGAAAGGTAACCATCTACACTTTGGCACAGCCACACTAATTTGAAATCAGGTGTGCCAGACCTGAGCCCACTAGTCACCGAAGGATACGCTCAGGAAACACAGCCCAGGCTAGCAGTGCCTGCGTAGGAGAGGGGCCCCGAGGACAGCAATGAAGAATAAATATGGCCCTGACCGGTGTGGCTCAGCGAGTTGGGCCTTGTCCTGCAAATGAAGGGTTGCCGGTTCGATTCCCAGTCAGGGCATACACTTGGGTTGTGGGCCAGGCCCCTGGTTGGGGGTGTGCTAGAGGAGACGAACTGATGTTTCTCACATTGATGTTTCTTTCCCTTTCTTTCTCTCTTTCTTCCCCTCTCTCTAAAAATAAATAAAATCTTTAAAATATATTTTTAAAAAAAGTATAAATACTGAGGGACAGCAACATAGGTCTATGGGAAAAGGAAAGGATGGGGCCTTTGAGATAAGGTCAGTTCCCTTAAGAAAGGAAGGGATGGTGCTTAACCACTTCCAAACATGGGCCCTTTTCCTCTTTGGAGGAAAAAATCCAAGCATCACACATAAATGTGAATAATCAGAATGGAGGCCCTCACCACCGTCTCATGGCCTGGGCCAGCTACTGCAGGAGTAACCAGCCCGTTCCTGTGGCCGGCCTGGGTGGGGAGACCTCCCCTGTGGTAATGTGTTGTTGTGGAAGAAGCCATAGGGCACTCCAGGAACCCAGGACAGGAACACCAAGCTGGACAAGGGTGGAGTGGAAATCGGGATGTCTTCCTGGGAAGGGGAGGGAGCAGGGTGCACTTGGAGAACTGGTGGTAATTCATCCAAGCAGGCTGCAGAGCAGGAACCAAGCAAAGGGTGGCAGGTGAGCCAGAGGAAGGCAGGGACCAAGCTCCCAGGACCCTCTTTTGTCTTGTTGTAAGATGGCGAGTACCTTCATAGCCAGAGCCAAACCTCGTCTACCTTGGCCCAGCTCAGTGCTTGAGACGGGTCTGGTGATGGAGGGGCTGTGTTTTATCCTAAAGGCAAAGATGCAATTGCAGGATGACATCTAAAGCAGAGGAGGCACAATGAGATTTGTGTTTTAGAAGGCTGGAGGGGTTCTAGATGGCCGAGGCAGGGTGATGTCTAGTGCGTTTGGCATGTGGTTGGGGCGAGGACCCCGGGCTCCATGCTGGGAGCAGGGATCAGCGATCAGCACAGGGGTGATGGGTGGGGTTGCTGCTGCTGGTGATCTCTCAAGTGCTGGAGTGCGTAGTTTGGACAAAGATCACAGAGGAAACTGAGCCCTGGTAGGGCAACGGCATATACCCAGTGCCTAGGGAACTGGACTAGACACTGAATCGTAGAGGCACAAGCTAGAGGCTGAGTGTTCAGCTCCATGGAGGTGACGCTGAAAGGGCACCACTCAGCCTGAGCCAGTGTGAGCCATGAGAGGTGACACAGGTGTTCATGCACTACCTGTCCTGAGGCTGGAGCTCTCTACTCAGGCTCCTGACCTTGGGTCCCAAGGTGGTGGGCTACCCATGGTCTCGAGTACTGACAGGTCCCAGCAGACAGAAAGGGACCCCTGGACAACCTGGCACTAACAACTGTGTATTCTGGCTCAGAAGTAACACCTGTCCCTTTCACTCACCAGTCTGGCCACATCAGGTCACATGGCCAAGGCTAATCATAAGAGTTTGAGTGGGAGACACAGCCAGAGGTAAGCCAAAGGTACTGACGACTCCCCATAGTATGGGACCTGAGGGGGGAAACAGCACCCAGGATACTCTTGTCCCAAAGCAAGTGTCTGAGTTTGAGGAATCACCAGTGATTGGCTACTGAGCCAGTGACTGAATCAGGAAAGACGGTACATGTAAGACGTGTGCAGCAGAGGAACCGGGTCTTCAGAGAGGCGGAAGGAACATGACAAAGAACACCGACTAAGGGTCGGCCGTTCATGAGGAACAGATCCATGTATGGGGAGAGAAGTTTCCTTGAGGGCCCACTGTCCCCGTGAGGCCAGCTCTTCGCGTGAGCCTGGACAAGCGGATCATGCGTGTCTCGGTTTACTTAAAATGAGAATTTTGACTCGTACTTCTAAGAAAATGAATTCTATTCCAAATTTGAGCTGCAAATTCCCATAGAAGAGTTTAATCAATGCCTGGGAACATAGGGTGGTTTTTTCCAGAGTCAGAGGGAGCAGAGACGTAATTTGCTGCTTATAACCCAAGACTCTCGGTTCCAAGTAGCAGGAAACAGTTCACACCGACTTAAGTCAGCAGGGGCTGTACTGTGTCTTCCAGCTGAAGATACCCTGGGAGGGGATTAGACCCCAGTGGCGTCTGGGGCTCCTTTTCTCCCCACCCTGCCCCTCTGTCTCTCTCTTCCCCCTTCTTCTTCCTCCGTCTCTGAGAGTTCTTTCTACTCTTTGGCTTTATTCTCAAACAAGGTCCTTTACATGGGGACAAGTTGTCCACCAACATCTCTGTGCTTACAATTTATATCCTTTAAGTCCCAAGGAAAAGAAAGACATTTCTTCCAACTATTTCAGCAAAAATCCCACCGCTGTGTTTCACTGGCTCTGATAGGCCGGCTGGAGGCATGTGATCACCGGGGTGGGGGTAACAGTACTACTGTTGAGGCCCAACAAGGCTTACTACTTTGAACAAAAATTTTAAGTCTAATTTCAAGACGTCCCTGCATTCTCTAAAGTGTTGGACTCACAGGGAGTGGTAACGACTCTCGTCAACGAGAATAACGCTGTCCCTGGCGTTTTCAACTCGTGTTTTTCTGTAGGTGGCGCTTTGAGTCAGGACTGTGTGAAAAACGAGCCGAAGGCAAGAGGGGAAGAAAGTGTAACCTAACACAAGCTAAAGTCAGAATATTTTCACTGAGGGCTAACTGGCGTTCTGTAATTCCTCCACCACAGCTCCTAAAGTGACTCACTAGGAGCTGAATATTTATGAGCTTCCTGACCTCAAAAAAATTCAACATCTTAAACGAGGTCACCTAAGGAGACTGTGGAAAACTTCCTGCAACTTATTGGCAGATGATTTCAGTTCTTATTTCAACAAGCTGGGTATGGAATGCGCGCCATCTGGTTACTGGGAAAATTCTAGTGCCTGTTAACTGCTTGTGCGAGAGACATCCCTGCCATTCAGTTGTGAATGGCTGCACCTGCAGGTGAGAAAGGAGGAGAGCGCGTCTTTTCCCTGGCTCCCGGGTCTGGAAGATGTGATGACTCAGAGCTGCCGTTCCTTCTCCTTTTCAAATCGGCGTCTGCTCGGTGCAGCGGTTCCCCCACGGCCATCTTGAATATACTGTTGTCTACCAGGACCCAGGACTGCTGGGGGACAATTTCAAAGGGCACTAAATGACTTCGGAGGGCCACCCACGGTCCCTCTCCATTCCTTGAAGGCATTTCTGTTTCCAGATAAAATGCAGGTACCTGTGCTTTTCATGTGAACCCTGTCAAAGAAGTGCATTTCAGGAAAGAAGGCCTTATGTGACCCCGTACTTCCCAGGCTCTACTCACCAGAGATGGTTGTCACATCTCTGACGGAGATGAGGGTGCAGGCTCAGGACAGAAGTCCCCGTGTCCGTCCGTCACCCCATCCCCAGTGAGATGGGGAGACCATCTGTGCATCAGCCTCCAAACGAGACAGTCGTGGGCTTGAAACATCAAAGACCCTGTGACAAACAGCCTAGCCATAGTTTAGATCTATTTTGTAGATCGAGCATTTACTGCATCTGTGTGGGGTCAGGGGAAGGAGGGTAGAATTTAGGGTTCAGATAGAGCTTATCCACTCTTAGCCCTGCCCTTTGTTAGCAGTGTGATCTCAGGGACTTGCTTGCATTTAGTTCCTTAGAAGAGGACGACACCCATTACCCGAGGGCAGATGAGAAGTCCTAATGGGATGCTGCACGGGAAAGTGCTCAGCATCTGGGTAGAACCGAATAGTATTCATTGAATGTGTCTCCCTCAACCAAGGCATTTTGGGAGTGCTCAGCTCTTATGGTGTTCCCAAGTTAATCTTGTTCCGCCTACCACAGGCTCAATATGCGCACATTGTTCTCTGCTTAGTGAGCTTTCGTTAAGGAGCCACAGGGCAGGCTCCCCATAGGAGGTGGTAAGGAAGGGGATGTCTTCATTTGTGAGTGTCAGGCACTGAGAAGGAATAAGTAGATTTTTTATATATATTTATATAGTGGCAAAATCCTAACCAGTGGACTCATTCTGTTCCTCTGATACGTCCGAGAACTTCCCAGGCAGTGTATTTAATGTGTCTTTTTGCTGAGTGGTGGCTTTGATGACTATCGCCAGGTTATCTCTTTCATCGAACAGAGCGGTTCAACTCTTGCTCCCCCATCACAGAAAATATGGAAGTCGGAATTCTGAACGTGCTTGTGCATCACCACCAGCCCCAGGAGGACACCCTGCTTTGTCTCCCGAGGCATGGAGCTGTCTTGGTGAGGCCAGCTGGGTAGTTACTGAGGCCATCGAGCTGCAGGGGGACCTCAGCCTGTGCCAGACCCCACGGAGCCGTGCAGTCAAGAAATGCACACGAAGGGGAAAAACAAGGCACAACTCACAGACGCACTGAGCAGTGTGGTGGTTACCGGAGGGAAGGGGGCTGGGGTGGAGCAGAGGGCAGAGAGTCAGCGTGCAGTGGTGGAAGAAGCCTTGACTTTGGGTGCTGGGCACACAGCACAACAGACAGATGGTGCATCGTAGAGCCGTGCCCGTGACACCTACGTCATCTCATTAACCAAGGTCACCCCAATAAACTGAGTTCCAAAACAGAGAGCATAAAAAAACGTCACATGGAAGTGGAAACCAAGCAGTAGCAATGTCTAGAGACCCGCAGCAGCTGGCCCACAGGGCGCAGCAAGAACAGAGACCGGGGGTGACAGTTCGCGATGATCACCCGTCTTTGCGGAGTGTCAGGGGATGGACTTGTCACAAAACTGACATGTCGTGAATTGAGTTGAGTGCATGCCTGTTTCGCTGGTTCTTACTGCCTTTTCTCCCCCAGAAAAAATAATTAAACAGACACATTATGAAGGAAAAAGTGCAGAACTATTCACTTCTATCCCAAATTTGCAGCGACATCGATTTGCTCCTGAAACATTTGATTTTGCTTTGCCAGATTATACATGGTGCGAATTAGTGGCTTCAGGCGTTTAGTTTCCCTTCCTACCACTTGAACAGCAGATTTCTGTGATTAAATAATATGTATCTTCTAAATCGATGTCTTATCATTGTGTTAAAAATTGTGTTTTTAAGAGCGCCGATGCTCCCTGGTCTAGAATTAATTAATTTACATGAATGATGTTTTGATGAACAGCAGTTCTTTTTCACTGGATCCATGCGGTTTTAGAAAATTTATTTAATAGTTTAATATTGAAGTTGCGTTTTATAATGGGAGCCGGGCTTTTGATTTCTTGCCTGTTCAATGCTGCAGCTACTGGGAGCAGGGCTGAAAGAGTCGTCGGTGTGGTGAGCAGGGTCGTTAGGTCAATGGGACTGAGTCGCCACCTGGGTTTCAGGGAGGACAGAGCAAAGCTCTGCTGCCCACAGTGGCACCACGGGTGTGAAGGAGTCCTCTCTGGCATTGTACCGCTTTGCTATTTTAAGATCTTTAATATTTTATGCATTGTGCATTTGTTGGACAGGAAGATGCTTTCTACCACTAAAAAGGCCTTTTGAATTGAGGAGGTTGTAGCCAAAAATAAGAGCTTATGTTCCAAGTCAGTAAGAGTTGACCAAAACTGTAAATATACAAGGCTCAATTATGCAAACTCCCCGACCCCCGACAAACCTGACACATGGTTGTGAACCATGGATTTGTTTTTTATCTTAGTTTTTGTCTTTACATTGTATTTTGTCTTAAAAACAATAATTTTGAAGTTAAATATATTTAAAAATTTTTATTTCTGTGAAAGGGTCATTGACTTCTCAGACACATTGCATTGAATCTATAGGTTACATACAGTTAAAATAATCCATTAAAGTAAAAACATATTCCATATTTAAGGCTGTTTTAATTCGTTAGCTCTCCATGTTCAATGGCTCAGTTCTCTCACTCTGCCCTCCTCGGAAAGTATTTCCAGTTCCTCCAGCCTGTCACAGGAATGCAGTTCCACGGTCTCATTTCACCCCAAGGCGAGGGTTCAGGCCAGGGGTTTCGGTGGCAGGACTAGTTGTGACAGAGACGGGGGAGGGGGGAGAAAGAGTTGCACATCGTCTCTCACCCCATTTCCTTGCTCAGCTCCTTGGAACTCACATCCGAGGTCACTGCCACCTTAGGTTAAAACCCTCCGGGCAGAGCAGGGTCCGAGCTCTGTGGCTCTTCCCTGTCTCCCTCCCTGAAGGCAGAATGACAGCACAACCATGACAACACCCTCAGAAAATATCACACACGCAGACGCACACACACCTTGGCTGGCCGGCTGTTGCGGTTCTCGGACTGGTGGGTGGGAAACCATGGGTGGTCAGAAACAAAGATGGAGCAGAAGGAAGACAATGGTCCCCGAGGGTTGGCCCAGGCCTTACAGTGCCTGTCCCCAGGGGCCTCTGTCTTCTGCATCTGTCCTTGACCCCCCGGGGAAGTGCCTCATGCCTTCCACCGGGTGACCTGAAAATAACTCAAGGACAAACCTTGTTCTGTCTGGGGATGGGAGGTATGTTGACACCTTTTCATGTGGCACAGAATCCAAGCACTTTCCTTACGTCAACCTTCTCTTTCTCCTGGGCAGAACCCCCCACCCCTGGGGACCTGGGCGGAGCTGTGCTCCCACAGGGCCTTCTGTCCCACTGCCGCCTTGGTCCCTGCTCACTGACTGACATCCCAGTGTTGGCTTAGGACCTGTGACACCACAACATCCCAGGCCAACTTAAGCACTGAAGACCTACTCACGATGCTGCTATTGTGGTTGTAACTTTCTGGCATCTGCCTCTCTCTCCTTCCCTCTCCAGAGTTTCCATGGGCGTGCTACGTCCCCGGGCGCCCTACCACAGTTCTGGGTACGGGGTGAAGCTACCTGTCCTTTAAAAAGATGCCAGTGCCACGGAAATTCTGCTCATAATGGCTTGTCTGGATCGTTCACGTGCCACTTAGGGACCTGTGTTTTGTCTTCTTGTGGTCTGATTATTGCTTATTGATCATCTAGGGGGCTCTGACTCTGGTGTTCTCAGGCTTGAGTTGGAAGTGTCTTTTTAAGTGTCACAGTGTCTGACCAAACTAATGGCTGCCTCATCCTTGATGAGCTTTTGCCTTCCTACCCAAGTCCCCATCGCCCCTTCCCCCAGGATGCAGCACGGCTGTCACTGTTTTCATCTTTGCTTTTAGCTGCTCATCACTCCACTTGGAGTGACCTTGTCTCGTGAGGAAACAGGATGTGAAAAACGGCAGGCCTTCCCTCTTCAGTACTTGGACAGTTGTGGTTTTTGGCCACCCGTGGAAGATTCTGTATTTATTGTTATCCGGTTACATTATCTTAGGTTTGGTCATCCGCCTACCTTGAGGACAGCATGTTTATCTGGTATATAATGCATTTCATCCAGTCTCTACTGGATTCTGGAGATTTAAAAGGGAGAATCAAAGTATAATTTATTATCGTCTTGCTAATCTTAGACTTAAATTCATTTTATCAAAGTTTGTTCATTCTTTTTGATAGGAGAAATAATTTTGTTTGACAGAGAAGTTAGAAATGAAAGATTAAGAAACTCAATTTTTCTTTGTATCATCTCTTATCAGTGACAAACAGTAGCTATGTGTGATTTTTTATCAGCGTACTTTTATGTTTCAGAGAAGTTTATCAATAACATTTTTTTTCTTATTTGTTTACTGTTTATTGCCTTTATTCCCCACTAAAATGTAATTCATGGGGGTTAAAATTTTCAGAATAACAAGAAAAGATTTTTCAAAATGTTCTAATATTCTTACCCAAAAGAGTCATTCTACTATTTTTAAGTGTCCCCGTTACCTTTGTCAAGTTTGTACATTACACTCATAAAATGTCCTTCACTTCCAGCTTTCTCGCTCTGTAGTTTATACCGAAGTGTATTAGTCTTAGTTCTTCCTTTTTTGTCTTCTCATAAATGCCAAGCAAAATGCTTGCCCCCTCAGCTTCCTGGCTTTCAGCTGCGGGCTCATCATTTCTTCAGCTGGGCTGCTAGGACGTGTCACCCCACATCGATCGTGTCTGTTTAACTGAAGTCACGCTTCTGTCACTTCACGTCCAACAGGAGTCTAATCCCACCAAGTGATGCTGCATCCTCTGAAGTTTATTATTGGGCTGCACGAAGTCTCAGTTCATTTTAGTCACCTTGTTTACTAGTACCATCAGTGCATCGCTCACAGCAGACCTGCTGGTCTGTGGACAGCACTGGCCTGGAAGCTAACACCTCCTGAAACTGTCTTACTTCTTTTGTTCATTTTTTTATTCATCAGAGTCTAGTGTGAACATGTTTACCTGGGTGTTTTTCTTTTCCATCTTCCCTTCTGGTAAAAACTTTGATGGAGGAAAATGAAAAATAATATGGATAAAACGTAAAGCATTATCTCAACAGAGCACTCTTTACTCCTCATTAACTCATCTGATGTTGGCTCTGTCCCAATCCCTTTTGGGGGAACCATGGGGTGCCATGTTACTGGACAGCAGGGACCAGAGTTTCGAGTCCCATTGGCCTCTGGTGACAGGCGGAAAGGGGCCTCATTACTGCTTCTCACGCAGCCTCTACTGATTCGGTGTGATATCTCCTGATACCATAATAGTGAGAATATGAAGAGCGTGTAAAGGAAACCCACAGAATGGCAAAAAAATGGTCAGCTGTTTATCTGATAAGGGACTTGTATCTAGAACCTATTTAGAATTTCTACAACTCAACCATAAATAAAAAGACAATATAATTTTAAAATCCAGAAAGGATCTGAACTGGCAGTTCTCTACAGGAGGTATATAAATGGACGGCGAGCACCTGAAAAGATGTTCAGCATCATTAGTCAGCACAGAGATGCACACCAAAGCCACCATGGGTTGCCACTTCACCCCACTGTGGAGTTATAATCAGATAGTGTGTGCTGGGGGTGGGGAGCTGTGCAGGAAGGAGCCCGCAGACAGAGCTGGTGGAAGTGTAACGTTGTGTAGCTGCTTTGAAAAATGACCCTGACAAAATGCTAAGCAGCCTTAGCAGGTGCCCAGCAATTTCACTCTGAGGCATCTACCCAAGAGCAAGGAAACCCTGCATTCCTACAAAATCTCGTACAGGTGTTTGTAGGACTATTATTCCTACCAGAGAAAAGTGGAAACGACCCAAATGTTCACGATGTTATGAATGGGTAAATAAAAATGTGGTATATCCACACAACGGAATATTGCTCGGTCCCAATAAGAATGAAGTACGACAAAGATGAACCTTGAAAACTTTGTGAGAAGCAGAAGAAATCTGCCAGTAAAGGCCACGGATTGTCTGATTCCGTTTTATAGAACATCCAGAGTAGGCAAATCTCTGGACACTAGTAAGTGGTTGTGCAGGGATGGGGGACGGATGGGGAGGGCCCGCTGATGGGAGTGAGTTTTTTCCTGTGAATACACTAAACACACCGAATTGTACATTTTTAGTAGGTGAATTGTATCACATTGAAGTTATAGCTCCATAAAGCTGTTAAAAACATGATATTGCAGTGTTTCAGCTAATTTGATTTAGCAGGATTTCTAGTACATGACCAGACTTGACTTACACCGGATCCTGAAAAGTTACGGTTGAACAGAGGCAGCAGCAGCGGAAAGGCCAGCCTCAGTTCCCGGGCCTGGGAATGGAGGGATGCTGCCAGCTGCGTTCAAGTTAGCATCTGTCTCTGCCTGTGAGTGTCGGCGGAAGGTTGGGCTGAGTTTTAAAATATAACCTACTCGCGGGTCTTACTCCAGAAGTAACTAGCCGTCAATGGCCAAAAAATAAAAAACAATCTCCCCAAGACCCCCTGAAATACACCCTGTGTTTAGTCTCGTAAAGCAAGGCCAAGGGAAAGGCACGAAAACCCAGAATTTGTCTCCTGGGGTCCTGTCACATCATACATTCTCCCGCAGAAGGGTGAGCTTTTAATGAGTCTTTAGACATCAACTGCCTAACTGAAGGAAAAAAAAGAAATTCCATGAAATACGTAAATAGTATCATCCCCAAATCAGTGGCTTCTATTTGACTTTCTAAAAAATAGAATACTCACTTCAAAATATCACAGTAATAGTCAAATGCATTTTGGGTCCAAAACAAGTTATTTGCTCTTCTGTCATAGATTTCAGTTTTTATGCATTACTATGCTTTGAATAGTAATTAGACATTACTATGATTTGTATTTTTCTAAGACAACTATTATCTGAACACAATTTTGTTTTTGAAGTGGATTTGGAGAGTCATTAATTGGACTGTAAGATAAATTGATTTGGGAGGAGGAGATGGGATACAGAAATGTGTCTTGGAAAGTGATTAATGATATCAAAGGAAATAATAAATAGCACATTCCCTTGGAAATGGACTGGAAACACCCAGTGTCTGTGATATGGTCCATCTGCGCTTCTGAGCCCTGCCACCTCCAACCCAGTCTGTGTGCCATTGTAAACACAGCTGTTACATGTCTTCGGCAAGTGCCAAAAGAAGTCGTGTTGGCTGTGGATGCTACTTTATGTTCTTTCATTGCGCAGGACAATTTAGGGACCAACAGGTAGGTTGGCTTGATGGGAAGATGGAAGTGTTGTAGCTGAAGGAGGTTGGTGAGTCGGTGAGTCCAGTGACCAAGGATGCCCTTTGGGGCATTAGTGCCCCATTCCTAAGTGCCGGGCGTTAACCCTTACCACTCCTGCCGATGACTGGTATTTATCGATTTATTTTTAAATAGCTTCCCCCACCCACCACCATTTGACAATTATGAACAGCTCTGGGTTGGAAGTCAGATGAGAGAATGCAGGAATTTGCAACTGGACATGTTTCAGAAAGAATCAGAGTCAGGGGCCCATCTCCCCTGGTCCCCGCCCCCACTAACCCCATTTACAGGGTTGGATTTACAAGGACCCAGGATGGGCACGTTCAGGGGAGTGATTTCCAGTTCCCTAGCGTTAGCCAGACTACTCAGAATCACATTTTCTGTATTGAATTTTCTGCATTCATCTCTCCAAACTAACCATTTAAAGCTCAGATAAAACAGAAAGGTGAGTTCTGCCTTTTTTTGGTGATTGTTTTTGAATAATTCAGTGACGTCTGGCATGTGCTTGAGAAGGAAGCACAACAGGGGAAGTTCTCAGACAGCAGCCAGAAGGACTGGGTCTTTTCTGAACGGCTCGAATGTCCATTTTTTATCAGAGTGACCAGGTTTATAGATAACGAGCAGGGACTTGGACCAACGAACCTGATGTTTGTTCCTTGTGTCACCTGGAAAACACCTTCTGTACCGAGATGGCCACACGTCAGGACATCATTTCCATCACCACCTCCACCCCACGAAAGAATGCAATATGCAAAGTCTTGTTTAGAAAGAAAAAGACACTTAATTGTTTTTATAACAGAACATGTGTGAATATTCCTGAGTAAGTGGAGCCGTGAAAAAAACGGATCGTCTAATTTCAATGTAATTGTCTTATAGGAACAACATTCTGATACACCTTGTCCCCAGGTCTATTTGTCAGCTGTGAAGGCAAGATGATGTGAGCTGTAATGCTCAAGAAATCTGACCTTTGAAATTATGGACTATTTCTGTAAACTGAATATTCTTTTGCAAAAGAAGTAAAGGAAAACTACAGACTTTGCAACTTGGGAGAGGTCGAAAGCAAGGGCTTTGGAGGCAGACGCCCTCGTCTTGCCCTGCTCCCTGAGACACAGGCTCTCCCTCCTTAAATGTGTCAGTGTGACCGCCTGAGCCCGCCTGCTTCCATGCTCCAGCAGGACAATCGGACATTCCTTGGTGATTTCAGTTATTACTGAACTCAGTTCTGCAAACGGTGTTCAGTTAAGTGTCACTGGAAACCCTTGACTTTACATTCTTTCTACAACTGTACACAGCAATCTCAAAGGGAGGTCAAACTAAAAATGTATTCAGTAGATGCTTTATAAGTTTAAGGATGGAAAAGTCATAGTAGTTTTATTAGAGTATGCATATTATATGTTTATTCAAGAGGTGACTTAGGGGGAGACATGCTCTTTAAATTAGAGATAAGCAGATTGTACCAAAAGCCCCTTACAGCGTTTAGGATAATTTTGCAATGTACAGAGTTGTAGGCTGATGGTTTTTTTCTCTCTCAACATTCTAAATATTTCATTCCATTTTTTCTTTTAGGGACTTTGCTTTTGTTGTTATAATTAAGAAATCTTTTTTTCTAGCTCAAGGCCTTGATGGTTTTATCCCCTGCTTTACTGCAAGTTTATTGTTTCTCCTCCTCTCTTAGAGTCTGCGGTCCCTGCAGGCGGTGTGAGGTAGGAATCCAAGTTCACTCACACAAGTGTGGATGTCCGCCTGCCCCAGCATCATTGTTGCGCAGGCCATCCTTCCCCCGATGAGTGGCCTTCACCCCTTGTCAAATATCAATGAACAAAACAGTCAGTTATCTGGTAAAGTTATACCAAAGATAACGAAAACTTAGTAAGAAACTTCTGTATATTCCCCATTTCTGTTGTTCTTTGTTCTACAGATTTCCACATGCTAGTATTTTCCCTGTGCCCGAAGAACTTGCCTTAACATTTCTTAATGTTGGTAAAGGATACTTTCAGATTTTGTATGTTGGAAGAAAGTATTTCACTTCCCTTTGGATAGATATTTTTGCACAGCACAGAATTCTAGGCTGACAAGCGCTGCTTTTAATGCTTCCTGCTGCTCCAACATGTTTTGTTTGGATAAACACTTCATTTTCATCCCTCTGCACGTCTTTCTCCCGCTTTTTGTGCTTCCTCCTTATCTCTGGCTTTAAGTGGTTGGATTATGGTGTGTCTTTGAGTTGTTTCCTGAAGGGTTCTTTCACTGTGGTGTGCGTTTCCTTGATCTGCAGGGTTAGAATTTCTGTCAACTTTGGGAAAACGTGAGCTGCTGTCTCTTCAAGGACTTTGTACATACACACCCCTCTCTCCTCTTCCTCCGGCCTCCTGGCTCCATGAGTATTAGGCTGCTTGAAGTCGTCCCACATTTTACCGTTGCTCTACTTGTTGTTATGTTTTTATTTTGTGAGGGCGCAGTCAATTACTTAGAAAGAGTTGGATTATTCAAGACTTGCCTTAAGCCTTCCTGGGCAGGATCAGAGCAGCTTTGGTCTGGGGATGATTTTGACCCATAATGGAGGTGTCAGCCTCTGAGTACTTGACCCAATTCTGTGTGTGTTCCAGGGTTTTCCCACTCCAGCTGTCAGAATCCCAGCCGTTCTAAGGTCCCGTGCGAGCCCTGGGGATGTTCTGCCTGCTCCTTTCAGGTGGTTCCTTCCCTGGTCTCAGGACGCTTCCTCGCTCAAATGTTCTTACCAGGGATCCGCTGATGACTCGGAGTGAGCAGTGCTCTGCAAACATCCTGAGTTCTTTGTGTGTGACTGTCCCCTCCAGCTTCCAGGTGAGGTGGCGGTGGCCCTCTAGCCCCGCAGTTGTCAAATAGACACCTGAGGTCAAAACCAGTTCCTTCCAACTTTCCAAATTGTAATTCCAACCAAACCCTGGGAAAATCTCAACACATTTTAATCCAATATATTCATAGTCAATTTACTTAAATCCATGGAAGTAGGCATACTGCTTCTCTTGACCTCCCAATGGTTAACTTTGTCTCTGTTCATCATGAAAAACACAAAAACATTCTTATCCTTGTGTACCTTTGAAGTAGCAAGGATTGCCTATCTGTACATTTCTTGGAGCTTCTGAAAAACAGAGCCTGCTAACATCGGGGCCGCACGTCTTGTTCAAAACGCTACGCACATACTTGAGGAAACTTACGGCACATTCATAAAGCCTCTCATTTCCAGGATCAGCCCCGCGGCCAAGCAGTTGTCACAGAGGTAAACAAAAGTGTAATTAGAACTACTTCAGTGGATCTGGGTCAATGTATCACTCTCTTAGAACACATTGTGAATTTATCACAATTATAGCCTGGGGGGTGGGGAAGTCAGCTTTTTGGCATTCTCTAGTGTAAGTCATTATTTTTGAGGACAAATTGTACTGAACCCAGAGTTCAAGTGCAGAGAGACAGCGGAACACAATGGCTGACTAGACGAGGCTGGCCACCTGGGAAGGGCCTGGTTTCCATTCCTCCCGTTCCAAATAGGAGGATTTCAGGGTTCCTCGTGATGATCCACAGTGGTGCTGTTCCCCTAAAGCTGCCCGTGAAGCCGCGTAGTCATTGCAGCTATATTTTCTCGTGCTCACTCTTTGCCGGGGCTTGTACGTTGTACACATGAGAACGCCGAGCAGTTCATTTCATAGGTGAGAGAATCGAGTCTTGGAGGGTCTAAGTGCCTTTCTCAAAGTCATGTATTTAGTAAGTGACGGAACCGGAAATAGAACTCAGCAGCCCTGGCAGCAGAATTCTTCACCTGTTACGTTTCTGCTGGCACCTGGAGCCATCGAGTTCCCCAAAACTCTTAGAAGCTGGACGAGAGAAGATGGGAGTGTGGTGGCCACACACAGTCTGTCCCATCTCATAGCCTCGTTGTGTCCACTTCCCGGAAACACACAGGGCCTTGGGACACAACAAACTTGGCCTGTGTTGGGAACAAAGACCCACATGGGTGTGACCAATGAGCAGAGGGGAGAAGAGCCCAGCATGGAGTGGAAGAGGTGGATGAAAAGAGGTTTCACGTAGGGTCTCGTCAGTGATGGTGAAGGGGCTGGGCTTATTCTAAGAGCTGTGGAAAGACCTCAGGAGGGTTAAGGCGAAGGCAGGTGATGCCTGATTATATTTTTACACTGCCACCATGAATGCTGGGCCAGCTGTGGAGGAGCAAGAGGGACCAGTGGGAGGCGGCTGCCTTTGTCTCCAACGATGGGTTTGCCTATGGAGGTAGCAGCAGAGATAGGCGAACCCAAGATATATTCTGGGAGCGGAGCTGATCAAAAATTGGCACCGAATTGGATGATAGGCATGAGAGAGAAAGATAAGAATGAAGGATGAATCCTTGAGGTGACAGGAGAGGACTGGTGGTGCCACTTCCTGAGATGGGACAGTGTAGGATTTGGAAGAAACTGGGGAAAATCAAAAGCTCTGTTTTGGACGATGTGAAGTGTTTTTAAAACATTCAGGAGGAGATGAGTAGACTAGTATTACATGTTCACACATGGAAGCTGAGTTGTAGAGCCATTGAGGGGGGTATAAACTTTACGCAGTGGGGGTTATGGTCACGGCCAGCATCGGTGTCCCTGAACTGGGGCAGGGCGCACTCCCAGCAGCTCTTCGCAGCTGGGTGACTCCCCAGCGTCAGGCTAATAATACCAGGCTGAGCAGAAGGCTCCCCAGCGCAGCCAGCGCTCAGGTGGGAAATGGCCCCAGAAGCTGTGATACAGGTGAGCGGGCCCCAGGTGCCTCAGACTCTGACAGGCCACCCCTTTTAAACTCACTGGTCACCCCAGACTCTCAGGGGTTCTCTTTTTTTGGGACAGGAGCTTCTAATCCTGCATTTACCCTTCTTCCTAAAGTCTCTTCAACGGCCTTCAGGTGGCCTCTCCTCCCAGGAAAGCTTCCCCAGGTCACTCCAAGTGACAGTCTTTCCTTTTATCCCCTCCTGTGCTGCAGCCTCTCTTGGCGATGACAATGACTAATCTTGCCCGGGTCCTCCCTCTGGCAGGACACTCTCTGTGACAGGAACTGAGTCAATAATTCTAGCAACACTGCCCACAGTTTTAGGGCAAGTCCTTCCAGCAGCGATGGAGCTGTTCCGTGACTGCAAAGACTTGTGCGTTGTTTTTTATTCCCTTCCCAGGGAGCACAGACAGGGTGGCATCAGCTGTGTGTGAATCCAGAACATTCTATCTGGACCCTTCTCAAAGAAGCGCGTCATTCCAAGCTGTGTCAATAGAGAATTAAAACTTCCACATGACTAGGTATTCAAAATGTAAATACAGCCAGCGATGGCATTTCAGAAACCCCAGAGTAAAACCTTCACCACCAGAGGAAAAAATAGCTCAGAAAGAGGGCAGCAGGACAAATGAGGACAGCGAGGCTGCTTTCAGCTTATTTTTGTTGGATTCCTTCTGAGTTTTGTAAACCAAGCTCCGGTTAGATCTTGAGGAAAAAAAACCTAACTGACATAATTCACTGAGTCAGCCTCACACAGAAAGTTCTGGACATCAGACAGTATGAAGAGCTTTCCAGCCTCAGGTCTCGATCGATCAGTTTAAACCGGGCTAAATATGTAGCCTTTAAAAATACCTCCGAGCAGAGTAAATAAAACCTCATCTGTTCTTTATTGCGAAAATCAAGCCAACAACAAAAACCTCTTCTTCTCTTAAGTAATTTCTAAAAATATCACACATAAAATTACATTTGCTGTATTTGTGCTCTATCAAATGTATACTGAACGTCTCCCTAGAAAATTCACACTGATTTGAAATGCTAGATTATACATTGAACATGCTGTAAAATAACACGAAGCAGAAGAGCGCTCTGTTTTTCTGGCTAAAATTGTATAAAGTACCATCTCTCTTTCTTAATGTCCCGGTCTCTACCCATCATCCATACTACCACTCCAGTTCAACCTTAAATGTTCAACGGAAAGACAGATGGGATTCTGCTGGAGGCTAAAATTATTCTTTTTGGGTGAGAATGCCTAAGTTTTTGGCTCATCTTAGGCCACATTTGCCAGCTGGGCTTCGGGGTTGGTTCTTTCTTCCTTTTTTTTTCTTTGCCTTGAAAATATTTCCTTTAGTTTCTTTTATTTCTAAATAAATATTAGGGCTGGATTTTTAAATAAAGAGGCAATTATAAGCACATTAACATTTCTACCAGACGGCAAAGATAGGGCTGGTCAGTCAACCCCAAAGAGAACGCCGCTTGGCCCAGAGCCCTGGGCCCCTGCAGTGAGAACCCCCCTCACCGACCGGCAAGGGGCACAAGCCCCCCTTTCGGCTGTGAACTTTCAGGAAGGACGTTACCCTGCTGCTGCTGCTGCTGCTGCTGCAGGAGACCTAGAGGTGGGCTTTTATTTGGGGGCTTCTCTGCCCCAAATATCAAAGCCAAAGCAGAGGTGTGGTCTACGCGGGGACTTTAAAGAAAGTGGAAGAGGATGAAATTCCCTTCCTGGCGTCGATTCCAAACTGCCTTGGCCAGATGGCTCTTTGCAGACACTCACGCTCTGCTTCCTCTCTGGAGGCGGGCTCTGATCCTTGCTGATGACCCACAGCTGCACCCTTCTCGCTCTGCTCTTCCTGAAGCGGGTCTCCAGGGAGCCCTGCCCAGGCGGAGGGGCCCTTCAGACTTGCCCCCACTCTGGCTTCTCTTGGAACTGGAGCTCGGGAGCGGGCTCCACTCCAAAGCTCGTGTCTCTGCCATGCTGGGCACACCTACTGTGTCCCCTTTTCTCTGATCGCCCTGATGCACGTTTGTGAATTGATGAAAGGGAAGAAGTTTGAGCCTCTCCCTGACCCCACTCCACCCCAATCTTCAGCCTGCCTTGTGGGCTCCACATGTGGCTGCACCGCAGGGAGGGTCTGACTGTGGTGCTGAGGGGCATGAATCCCCCCTGTTGCTCAGCCCGCAGAGGGTAGAGCAGGAATGAATGAGTCCCTTGTGTTCGCTGCCCGAGTTGCCTTCCTCGCTTCCAGCTGGGTCCTACCTGTTGGTGGGTAAGGCCTCATTGAGGGAGCCTCTGGGAGGAAAAGACCATGAAATGCAGCTGAGATGCTGTCGGGTCCTGTGTTGGGAAATACACCTTCTAGCCAGCTGGCTCACCTGCCCCGTGAGGTGTCCCCTGTACGTCCTCGAGAGCGGGATCTGGCTGGTGCGAGCAGGGTCTGGCTGGTACCAGCAGGGCTTTAGGTCCCACTATTACAGATTTTATTGATACTATGTTTTATATGGCCATTATAAAATATGTGAATATATGATATATAATAGATCATATATCTGTATCACATATATCATATATTTAAATGACCTATTTCAAATTGGGACATGTATATTTATATATACATATATGAGAGGGACAAATGTTTCATTATACTTTACAAGGCAATTATGCTAACCAATCATTTCATAAAGTTACTCCATCTATGAATGGCCTTTGCGTTTACAAAACTAAACTGACTCTCCGTCTGTGCCCCCACCCCCGCCCCCCACCCAGGCCCTTCAGCTCTGCCTCCCTCTGAATGTTAGCATCGTGGTCCTCTCAGCTAGTGAGGTCGAGCAAGCAGAGAGAACGGCAGGGTTAAGGGACAATTTTTACGTGAGAGAGGGACTGGCAGAAGTCAACTGGCAGACATTGAAATTGTCAGGCGGATTTCGGAAGTGGGACTATTTTGAACAAAAGAATTTAGCCTGTGGTTCTAAAAGTAAAGTCTCAAACTGGACACAAACGCCACCGAAATCTCGCAGTCTACAGTGAACGCTCACCCGGGAGGCGAACCTCCCCTCCCCCTACCCTCCCGGGGAAGAGGGAGCATAGCAACTATTTGAGGCTTCTTGGACTCTCATAGGTTGTCTAAGGTCATTTTTTCTAAATTCTTAAAATTGTTCTAAGTTCTTAATCTTTCCTATCCAGTTGTTATTGTTGTTCATCAGTCCTATCACTGTATCAATTAATCACTAATAGATGCTAAGCATGAGGAAATGGTGCAGGGAGGTCGAAAGGCAGGAGGCATGAAATATTGCCCTGAACCACGCTAGCCCAACACATGTCTGGTTAATGTGGAGTGATGGCGGTGAGCTATTTTGGAGAGTCTTCGTAATTAAAAACAGAGTATTTTTCCAAGGTTCCAAGTGAATTCCTATGAACCCCAAAAGGTTCAGTTCAGTTCAGGAAAAGGTTAAGTTTGATGTTATTCTCGGAATTAGCTTTCCAAGCCCTAATTACAATAATAGACATTAGTTTGCAAATTTGGAAAAGGTTCATTTACACGACAGATCCAAGAATCAACTGATCTTGTTACCTTTCATTTGGTTTTTCAAACCTGACTTCAACACACTGATGCACTGCTGTATACCGATGATGTACCGGAGAATTATACACCTGAACCCTGTCTGATTTTATTAACCAATGTCACCCCCCTACAGTTAATTAGAAAAACAGAAATAAGATCTCTCTGTGATGAAGAGTTTGAGAGAAAACACTATATTATCTTATTAACTTATGTCACTGATTGTAGGACTCTGTTATGAAGGCAAAGAAAACTCCTTTACAGAGGGTAACTCTCGACAAAGTAGAGAATACGATCTTGTCTGGGGGTGCGATTTTTACCAATCCTTTCTGATTTCATGATGACACGAAGCTCCCTTAGTGGATGAAAAGCCAGGCCCTAGAAGGAGCGCTGTGACATCGCCACGGGAAGATTTCTGTCCGCACTCATTTACCAAATGTGAGAACCATCGCCGTTTTCCCTGTCCATCACCACCACACACAGCGTGGCTGGGGACACCTGGAAAGGCTTTGACAAGACCGTGTCAGCCACCTTCGTCGTGTCTGCCCCCGGCCCCGTCCATCTGGGAAGGGGACAGCTCTGCCACCCCTCCTTCCTTGACCTCCTTTTCCTCTTCGTGTGGAGCTTCTCATGCAGCTAGAGCGTTCCCTCTACATTACTGATGAGGTCACAGGACGCACCGTGTTTACTCACATAATTTTATCCGCACTAAAACAGAGATTAATTTAAAGTGAGGGTGAGGCGGAAAATCCGTGCAAACATCTTGGTTTTCACGTGCGGTTCCGCGCTGACAGCCTCCATTAATCTTTGAGGGGCTCATGCAGTAGTTCTGCACGCCCTGCTGATGTTCAAAGACCAACGTGAACACCCTCATTCATCCCAGACCGCACAGAACCAAGCCCAAACCACACGTCTGAGGCTCAGCCCTCAAAAGTGCCATCCATCTTCACAACAGGTTTCTTGGAGCAGTGATAAGGGTGTTTATTTACCTGGCAAATCATGAAGATTTCAGATTTCTATTTTAAGACTTGCCTCTTTCCTTAAAAGTTGGAGTTTTTGGGTACTCTCCTGTCCCCGTGTCTATTTCTCTGTTATCCTGAACTTGACGATGGAAATCCTGATTCCATCCTCTACTCAAGGTCTAAACTTGGGCACGTTCCTTAACATCCTCAGGGCCCGCATCTGTAAAACAGATCTGTTGGTAATACAGACATCATGGCGTTTTGAGGAAGATTAGGCGAGGCAGTAAATGTTCACTTAGAATCCTGCTTGTCACATAGGAAGAACTCAGTCAGTGTCAGCTGCCATTATCTGTGAGGGATTTTCAAACCTATAGGGTCACATCGGTGTTATCACTGGAAGGAGGGACCTCTGGCTGAGGGAGACACCACAGCTCAGTCCTGAACAAGGGTCTGAAGCCCTGGATCAATACTTCTGCTTGTTTCCAGTCTGCTTTTAGCTTGTTACAGTTTTATTCAAACATTTTTCATTTGAAAAGGGTTTTTCCATAATATTTGCTCAACTCTGTATCTTTTCGTGTTTCAGTTTTTCTTAGCATCTTTCTTTTTTTGTTGTTTTTCTCTGTGTATTTATTTTTTTCTAGGTTTTTTTGAAATTATTTTCTTTCTCAGGGCTTAATTTCCTGATTGGTTAACATTATGTATCATTGAGGCTTCAAAGTTAAGTTGCTTAGATTCAAATCCTGATTCTATCACAAGCCACACGGACTTGGATGAGCCACTGATCTGTTTTGTTTTTTCTTTTTCTTTCTCGGTAACAACTTTCTCATCTGTGCTTGGGGGATAAAGTCACGATCTGGCTTTATAATAAAGCGCCTGGTGTGTACTCGGAAAGTAAGATACATGCAGTAAGAAGGGGAACCCCTGGCAGAAGGCAGTAGTAACTCAGTGGATAGCGATGGGGGGGAATCTGCTGTTTCAGCCCCTTTTCCTGGGAAGAGAACCAGGTGTGGGCGCACTTCAGCCAGTGCCACTGTCATTCCTGTATCGCTCTCTACAGTACTCCTGGCCGTAAGCTCTGATGTTGATGCCAAGACCAAGAACAGAAGCGTTAGGGTTACAGCCCCCATTGGCCCACGGGCTGTGCTACGAGGAAGCTTCTCTCGTGGCTCCTGCTTCCTTTTGGTCATCAGCCGGGTCACTTGGAAGTACGGCCATGAAACTGGGTAGCCGCACTGAGCTTTCTCTCCCTCTCAGGTAAGAGCACGCACAGCGTATTCAAGTGAAGGAGATGGGCTGGTACTGTAGCAGCCACTGAGAGAACCTAAGCGCTGTGGCTCAGCTATCTGGAAGGAGGTTAAGAGACTTAAAATTTCCAGAGCTCCCCTTCTGACAGAGGCAACCCTAAGATCCCCTCGTCCGGTTGCTCTGTCGGGGCCAGTAAACCTCTTTAATTTCTGTTTGTTGATTGTACGTCACCCTGACAGTTAACGTTTTTGAGATAAAAACTGCAAAAGAACCTGTGTTATGAGTGTTTTTAAACCTTCTGGCTAGGTCTTGTGGGAGCCACAAGGTTGCAGCCCACAGATTCCCGGGGGGGCACCGGCGGGCCCGCTGACAGACAGCTGCCTGCAGGGCACGTGAACCCTTCCGTCACAAACCCGGTCTGGAGGGACTACAGATTTTTCTAGTAAATATTCCCATGGCGGACATTTACATTTACCCAGGACTCCAAAGACATTGGATTAGAGATATAGAGTAGTTTCAACTCTTGTGTCCTCAGGCTACGAGAAAAAGGCACTGATATGTGGGTGAAAAACCCCAAAGACCAGAATGTCCCACCTCCACGCAGTCCCACCTCCACGCAGTCCCACCTCCACGCAGTCCCACCTCCATGCAGGCTTCCCGGTCCCGAATTCAGCCTCCTTCCGCCCCCGACAGTACTCTCTGCCTGAATGCTTTGTGCTTTCATGCACCACCCTCTGATTTTTCCGGTAGGTGCTACTTTGAGGGCTCCTCTGGTCTATTATGTTGTGTGTGGTTGAAGGCACCCCATACATGTCAGTAGCCGATTCGTTCAAGGGCTGAATAACTGCTCAGTGGAAGCCTGGATTGGGGGGCTGACTCTATTTCTAAAGGGCCACTGGCTGCTCCTGACTTCTGGGTGGTACCCTGGCCATTGGCACCCATAGAGGGTCCCCGATGTTTTCCTAAAAATTTGAGTACAGGGTTAGTGTTTGCCCTGGAAGATTGATAGGAACCATCACAGTGGCTTCCAGCAGCTTCCGGTAGGTGCTGTGGCCCTGGAATAACTTTATCGGCCTTAAAAACAGTGAGTTTTGATGCTCTGAATCTTTAAAATGTAATAAGCTTGAATTGTAACTTTCCCAAGCTTACAGACTTACCTCAGACTTTTTAAAATGAACAAATTGAAATGATACCCCATGACTCTAATCTTATCTGTTAAGTGAAGGGAATGGGTGGTATTTTCACTTCAAGAGGAAAGTATTTAAACCATTTAAATTTTTTATTTGCATTTAATTATCTTACGAACACGCCAAGAGCCTCTATCATGTCTAGAATTAATTTAAATTCTGAAAAGGGCAACAATATTTACCTTTTATCACCAGAATCTTATAATGATTAATTTAATTCTTGCGTCTTTCTATTGCTGTCAACTTGGAGGTTATACCAATAAATGGAAGCAGTCATCGATCAGAAACAATTAGCCTTTAGGAGAGGAACGACAACCCATAACCAAGTATTAGAAATACTGGCAGAGAAGGAAGTCAGTCACAGCGGAAGTCTCGGTTCCACGAGACTTAGGACGAGAGCTGGTGATGGAGACCCAGGCAGAGGACGTAGAGAAGGCCCCGTCCTAGGAGCTCCCGCCCGCTGTGTGGCTGCTCTGGGCCTGTCCCCATGTCCCTGCCTCACTGAGACCTGATTACCCAGGGCTGTAGAATGCTCACTACATTTATATTTGGGGGGGGGGGTTAAGTAGCAGCCAGCAATCCACTCCCTCCTGTTACAAGAATAGGGTCCATTAGCAATAAAATGGTCATTTCCCCGTTCCCGTAGGACTCTTCGTGACCAGCCTGTAATATCTGTTGGGAGATAGAGACTTTGTCTCTGCAAACACCGTAGTGAAGGATTGTGGGAGTAAGTAGAACCCAGACGTGCAGGGGTGGTGGGACATCTGGTGGCTGAAATGCTCTGACTGTGCCCTGAGCCTCGCATAGAGACCCCACTTCATTGGGGCCAGAGGGGCAGGTCCAGAGTGGGAAAGGACCTGGGCAGCAGTCCGCCCTCTGCTCCGGCGGTTTCTGAGTGCCTGGATGCGCATGATAGCTTAGTAAAGCTGCCACGGGGTATGACCTCAGCCTCATACAACCGTGTGCTGATGGTCCGACCCCTGGGTTGGCCCGGTAACCAGTTCCTACTCAGTCTGGGAAGCGGGGCACTGCCGTGCACAGCCGTTTGTTGGGGCACTTGTCAGATGCAGACGCCTGGACCCCTGGTTGAGATTTTGACTCAGGAGATTTGGAGATGGGACCAGATCCTCTTTCCCAACTTAGGGATGTGACGAAATGATTTGGAAATACCTCTAAATCTACGTTATGCGGGCATAATTCCACATCTCGCTATGGCATTAGAATATCTTTTTATGGTTTATTCCTTGAGTTTGATGTTTTTGCTGATTGCAAGACACTTGCCTGCCACACAGAAGCGGAGTCAGCGTGCAGCAGAAGTGGGAAATGGCCCCCGTCCCCTAGCACAGGGAGTGGCGCCTCTCTCTCCAAAGAGGTTCTTGAGAGAGAACTTACTGAAGGGTTGGAACGCCTCTTTCCAAATGAAGTGAGTGGTTTTGTTCTTTAAATGGCATGTCTAAGAGTTTAAAATTTATGTCTGGCATCAACGGTGAGCCATTTACTGCACGTGACGTGTGCCGAGCGCCTTTTAAAGATGCGCGCTGGAGTTCGATCACTGCATCAAAATCACAGACACCGCCTTTCACATCACTGTGTGCAGCGGGCGGCTCTCAAAGGGGCCCCCCGTGTGTGTTCAGAGCTGGGGTCCGTCCAGAGAAAAGCTAGAAGCTTGTTGGATGGTGGGAGGAGGCGCAGGGCCAGGGGCTGGTAGCAAGCCTCCTAAGTATACACTATTATCCCAAACAGAGAAATACTGGGCAATTACAGCCCCACCTTCTAGAAGAGGTATGTAATTCCTATATTACTAAGTATAGCCTAGTGCAAGCCAGATTACAGAAGCCGTGTATTCGGCAAACATACAATTTTCCGGCCACATCCGTGTTCCTATGTTCCAGTTTTGAAAGTCTCTCTCTCTCAGTGTATATATTTTTTTCTCTCTTGTTTCTTCTGCTATAAAACACTTTACATCAACAAGGTAGACTCCAGATTAATGATTAGTAAAAAGAGAAAATGACACTGAGCCACGTAGAGAAAACTTACGGGGCTTTACATTCTACTCAGCCCGAGCACAGCCCACTTCCTGGTTCAAGTTAAAAAAACACTGCTCGGCTCCTGGGTTGTTAACCGGCCTTTACCAAACAACAGCTTGATGAATTGAGAGTGAATGAATGAGAACCATATGGATAAATTTCCTTTGAAATACACCCAGGATTAAAAAGTTTAAGAAAAATAGCTCTTGGCAAGTACAGTTTTGTCGTTTTTGCTGGAATGAAAATGTTTGATAAATAGTCTGAAGTGTTTTGTTGGACCCAAATCTCCAAGTACCACATTTTCCAGCCCAGGGGGCTGAGGTGATGATGTCAAACCCTCTGGAAGGTGAAGGTAATGGTCTTGTTCTGGGGGGAGTGTCTCCTTGACCGTTTGGGGGGAGCTGTTGACCCTGGGAGTCACCTCGGGTTCAGGCTTGCACACCTGGCCTGTCCCCATGTGGCCAGAGATTAGAAGCTCAGGCTCTGGCCTTGCCTGTCCCCTCTTTCCCATTATTTCTCTCTCCAGGAGTCTTTTAAGGTGTTTTCCCTAATCCCTGCTATGAAACTCTATTACCACACATATATCACGCCTCTGCATCTACATTGTATATATACATTTAAAAAGCAGGGTGGGTTTTGTGCCCCCAGAACCAAATTTTGCCCTCTTGGGGGCAATATTGTCCCCTTTTGAGACTGTATATCCAGAGCAGAGGCCAGAGATGGTGCCAAACATTGTAGGGTGTACAGAGCAGTGCCCCCCGCCACCATATCTGGCCCAGAACATTAATA
Source organism: Macrotus californicus (assembly GCA_007922815.1). Taxonomy (NCBI): domain Eukaryota; kingdom Metazoa; phylum Chordata; class Mammalia; order Chiroptera; family Phyllostomidae; genus Macrotus; species Macrotus californicus. The sequence continues at coordinate 775,990 of VMDR010000010.1, forward strand.
GTGCCAAGGTTGGGCAACCCACTGCAGAGGCAGATTGCCGGGCCCTGGGTCTTACGTGTGCCCCCTACTCCCTGGGTGACCTGCAGTTTGCTTTTGTGAAGTGAGGATGCCCACAGTACCGGCCGTGCGAGGTCGCTGTGAGGATGAAGTGTGCTAATCCCTAACGTCCACTCGGGACGCCGCCCAGCGCAGAGGGCATGTGCGGTGAACGTCAGCTGCGAGCTCTACTTTAACGCAGGTTGTAGGGGCAGTGAGGTCTCACATCCCGTCACCAGGATGCGTGAGTCCCACGAAGTCTTTCTTGAAATTTCCATGCTTGTCTGTTCAGTTTTCTGAAGCACAGATAGCTCTCTTATCCTTACGCTGACTTAAATTCGGAACACATTTTTGCCGTGACTAGCGAACTATTAAATTTGGCAGATTAGTGATTATGCGAACAAATATAATGGAGGACCCAAGGCCGCTCCTGCAGACGAATGTGGTTTCCTGACACCGTGGAAAGCAGAGACTTGGACGTAGCTGCATAATAAATCGTTTTCTGGGGCTTCAGTAGACAGTCGGGAAGGACCACTTTGGCAGTCAATGTATGCCGGTGGCCCTACAGGAAATGCCATTTTTAACGAGGATTTTCAGGTTGGTGGTATGGGGAAATAGGAATCCGTAACCCTGATGCACTTGCATTACAAATATCTCTGCAAAATGCTAGCTGGAGTCTTCGAGTTGCTTGTGATTAATGTCTTTTTCAAAAGGGTGGCTTTTCGCTGAGTGACAAGGGTGTGTGTGAATGGACCTTGCTGGGTGGACAATAGGTATAGCTGGTCGCTGAAAACTGAATATCGCCCCCTTTCCATGCCTTTTGTAAAATAAAGAATTGACAGTGATGAGGTAGAGAGAGCCCTGTTTGCTGTGGCTTCATGCCACATGCTAACCTGAGCTGGGATCCCAGGTCCTTGGTTCGAATCCCATCATGGACCCGTCTGCACTGAGTGTAGCAGGAACAGGCTGGATGACGGTGGGACGTGGTTACTGACACGTCTTCCATTTCTTCTCCTCTCTCTCAGCCTTGGACCAGCTCTGCAAAGGGTTTGGGGCCAGGAAGGGCTCCCATAAAAATGTGGCTGGCGGCAGAAATGGTCAGGGTCAGAGAGTGCTGCCTGTGGCAAAGAACTGCCAGGACGGTGACCGGCCCGCTCCTTGCTCTGCTCCGCGACCAGGGGAGAGTGCATGGAATCCCACCTGAGCAGGACCTGCCACAGAGGTGCGCCCGGTGCTCACGACACAGTGTTAGCTGCCGATCACTTGATCGCTGAGGTCACGACTAACACCCCCCCCCCAACCTCCGCAGGGAGCAGAGTGGTTGAAGGTTGAGCATGATGTGCACACCCTTTGTCTAGAACACCACCTGCCCATTGTTATGCTGATTTGGAAAAAAAAATCTTTTCCGTTACAGAGGGATCGCTTAAAGAGTGTCATCTTTTAAAAAATGAGTAGCTTCTAAACTTCACTGGCAGGGAAAATCAATTCCAACCCAAAACAAAAGCCAGCATCCGAATTCTTGGATGTGACTGAAAAACATCCACATACAGCTTCTGGTGGTTGGTTTGGTTTTATATAAAGTCCCTAAAGGCTAAACACCCTTCAAATGTCCCCCCCTCCTTTACGAATGAAAAGAGTTTTTCTTGGGGCCTGGGGGGGTCTTAGCAGCAATTTGGCTCCTGTTTTTTGCGTAAGACAAGGACATTCCGGAAGGATCGAGGTCCGTCCTATCTGTAGGGGGCTGGACCTTTGGTGGGTCTCTACTACCTCACCAGTACGTCAGCTCTGCCCTTTCTTCTTGCCAGGATTTCGGCTCTAAAGTCGTAACCTCTATTGCGTGAATCTTCTGGAAATGTCCAGGCATGAACACAGCATTTTATTGAATTCATACGAAGGTTGTTTTTCTCCCCACTTCCTGGAGTTCCAGAGGAGGCGGGTGGGGAACCCCATACACTGTTCGTGTGTAAGCCAGGCTTCTTCCTGGCCACCCTTGGGGGCGGGGCTGCAGGGGAGGCAGGAGCCGAAGTGGAGGGCGCAGCTTGGCACCAGTCCGGCAGCCTGATCCTGCGACCTTGCCCTGCATCATGGAAAGAACGTGGACCACCTCTCGTGAACTGGCGCTTCAGCTACAAACAGCACCTCGGCCCTGGGAAAACTGTCACCTCTCTGTCCTGCCCTCCCCCCCCCCCCCCCCCCCCCCCCCCCCCGCCATGCTTAAGCAACAGGAGTGGGGGGGTGGTGGGGGAAGAGCAGAAACAGCCAAGGCTGAACTCGCTCGGTCTTTACGAGGGTGCAAGTGTGACCCAGAGCTCTGTGAATGGTACGTGGGGCCGCCGTTAGGAGAGCTCTGGCCTGCACCAGCTGGTACCCCAGGTATCCCCTCATCTCATTGACGCTGCTGCTCGTTATAGAGGAGCAGGTCTATACAGGTTGAGAAGTCCCAGGGAGCAGCATCGGGGCTGACCATGTTACTTACAGGCCTACTTTTCCAGAAGGTGCGAGGAGAAAGCAGCATCGTGAGTCTCTCTAGAATTTGCCCAACGGAAGCCGGGGAAATGGATAGTGGAATGTTATTTAAGGCTGTTGAGGCTGCCGCTTTCCATGTGGACAAACGGAGGAGCGTGCTGAGCAAACAAGACCTAGCTGAGGAACTAAGAATTTCTGATGCGTCCGTTTTACCGTCAACCATGCTTTCTACCAAAGATCCTAATTGCGCCGTTTGCTCTCATCCGCAAAAGGATGGCCTCTTTGCCGGGCTTCCGACACGTGGCTGTTTGACTCCTAGGTTAACGTGTGGGAGGTAACATTTCATTCAGGGGTAACCTGAGCTGAAGGGCAGGGAGGCTGATTTCACAGCCAGGAATTTACGTGAACAGACTTTGTCTCAACCCCGAGAACGCAAGATATGCAGTGAAATTTCAGAAAGGTCAGATAATTCACCAGCTGAGCTATGTAAAGCCGAGCCTGAAAGCCGGCCGAGCCTGAAAGCCGTGGGGTCTGCGGTGCAGGCCCTCACGTGCTGTGGGCAGAGAGACAACCCTGCTTCTCTGGGTTGCAATATCGTCACAGTGCTAAAGGCCACGTCTTCTAAGGCTTATGTACCCACAAATGTGTCTCGAATGCGTGGTAAGGGCCTGGCGTTGTGCTAGCAGCGAGGATGTTTTAAAACCTTCATCAGTGGTCACTGTCTCTAGTGGGATGGACTGGGCAGAGATAGAAAAAGGGAAGAAGCTCTGTGACCGCATGCCTGCAGGCCCGGAGATCAGCGCTCTGGGGAGTCGGGCACAGCTGGGTCCGGGAGGGTCCCCCTGGAGAGGTCAGGGGGCATGTCATGACGAGGTGGACTGAAGGCAGGTTTCCAAGGAGTGAATGGTTGAGTAACTGGGGAAAAGGGTAAGAGAGCTGGGAGTGCCAAGGGCAGGTCAGGGTCAGTCTGGATGAAGTGGGGGTTCTTGCCGATGAAAGCAGGGACAGGTTTCTAAAGCCAGGCCTCAATGTGACTGTTGTGGCTTTTGATTGGGAAGGGACGCATGGCAGAGCGCCCTGCCCCTGCTTTCCTTGGGAATCCTGAGGTGAGAAATGTTATTTTAGTACTATTAGTATATAGCCATTTGCAAGGCCAATTAAGAGGAGAGAGCAAGGGGAAGATGGGGCAGAATCCTGCATTTGAACTTGGCTGGTGGTGGGGAAACATCCTAAGGAGTGTAACATGCTCTTTAGCTTTTAAGATCCCACGTGACTATGAGCAACATGGTCATGTTGTTGCTGTGAAGAGCAAGACAATTGTCTGCTTTTCCAACCAAACAGTAAGGGACACCTCCCCGCTCTTCCAGGCGCTCACTGCTGTTTGAAGAACTTCCGTCTTTTATGACTTTTACTCAAGCTCAAGTTTCTCTCCCAAAATGAACGTGTCTCATGGCTCCTCAGGAGAGGCACCGCTCATCTTCTGTTGAACCCAAGACGAGTGCATCTTTCTGTTTCTCAGACACTCCAGGCACGGCGAATGGCTTTGCCTCTGCTCCCTCAACGCCCCCATGAAGTGACCGCCTGAGTTATTATGCCTGTTTCACAGATGTGACCTCCGAGGCACAGAGAAATGCTGGCCTAGGGCTCCCCAGTGGAGAATGGCTGGCAGAGGGTCGCAATGCAGGTTGTCTGCTTCTGCAGGCACCCTCTCAGCCACCACGCACTCTGCCCCCATGTACCTCCTGTCACGGTTGCCTTCGGCCCCTGTGATTCATGAAATGATCACATTGCGCCATGTCCCTTGGTTTCCTCAATTGCCTGGATGACATAGCCATTACTCCCTCCTTCCGCGTGAAAAGCAGGAGGCTGCATACATGAAGGGAGAGCTGGAAAGTGTTGTCTCGGGAACGTGAATTCATGCTCTCCCTAGAGCGGTCTGTGCTGCTCCCGTGAGTCCACCTTTGTTGGCACCAGACCATGTGAGCGGGTCCAGGAGAGAGGAGGCCCAGGGTGCTTTCCCCAGGAGAGAGGCCTTTCCCTGACATGTGCTCAGGATGCTCTGAGCAAAGCCACGGGATGTGAAGTGAGCCTTACTACCTGTGACCACGTTGGTTCTGTCTCCTGTCTGTGATGAAATGCAGAGAAGCATTTTTACTGATTTATGAAGTAACATAAACAGACACTAATATCACCATCCATAGATCAAAGGAAAGCCTGCATGGGGCTGTGTATGATTAAATATTTCCTCCCCAAGATCTTGTTGGACTGTCCCTTGGGTTTTTCATTGGAGGGTTAGGGTGTGGTTGCCTTGGCAACTGGCTCTCTCCAGCTTGCCATAAAAGTCAAAGTGTGACATGACAGGATACTCAAAAATGTGCTGTGAGGTGGTGTCACCAATTGTACATGATCTCTGCTGGGCACTACCGAGAAGACATTCGCTGACCAAGAAAAAAATGACTCATTCAATTTCTGGAAAGGAGAGACCTGTCCAGCCTGCAGGCTCCTGTCCAGAAGCATCATGTTCAGGTTCATTTTCCTTTAGGGCAATAAGACTATATATTTGTCACCGCCTTTACCCGTGGATGAAAAAGGGAGCACAGCTTCATCCTTGGCTGTGCCCCTTAAATCACTCCCAGGTTTCCCACATACTTGAATTTTAAATGCATCCTTCACGTCCATGCCCTAGATAAGGCATTCCCAGCTTCCTGTTAGGTGCCTATGTGCAGAATTTTATGTACAGACACTTGTATGCCTTTTCTTGAGAGAGGTGTCGTTTTTCCATCAGACTCCAAAAGTGTCCGAATTCACACGCACGCCGGGGGCTGCTGTCCTCTCCCACCTGCTGCCTGATTCCTGGCTCCCCTTCTTTCCCACTGACAGTGTGGTCTACCCTCCCCCAATCCCTCTCAGTGCTCTCCCTCTTGGGAAAATGTCCACAGTTCATTGGGCTATTCCCATGGCTCCTTTACTTTGATTACTGACATTGGATTTTTTGTTGTTGTTCAGATTAACCAACACATTTTCCTTTACCTGTTTAATCAGCTAAACTCATAACTTAGTTAACATCTCAGGATAACCCACAGTCACTCATCATAATAAATCAAAGCCAGATGTCAAAGAAACGCCAAGAATCTTGGACTTGAAGAATATATTTCTGAGCCTCCCTTTGAGGTCAGTGAGCACCTATAGACATTTGGTTAAACAAGCTCTAGTGAGTGACGTACATTCTGCACATGGCAGCCGGAGAGACACGGATACAGTCGGGACCTTGCCCATCCTGCAGACTTCCCGCCCGTGTGGCGAGTCAAGGCTTCCCTATGTCTCCCAAAGACTTCCAGAGGGGGTTCCGGCCACCGTCTCACAGTGTCCTCCCCGCGGTTCCCTGGCTCCTTCTCCTGCTGCCTTTCTTGCTGTTTCTCAAACACGTGAATAACAGAGTTGTCACCCTTGGGGCTTCCTCCGTCCAGAACGCTCTTGGTCCTTGGGGTGCCGTACTTCCTCTCTCTTCACTTCTGTCTCCTCTATGAGGTCTTTCACTGAGCAAGACCGTCCTTGACGACCTTCTTGAATGATGCCCTCACTCTCAGAAAACTGCAGTCCAGCCCTAACTCAGCAGTACAGGAGGGCAAGAGGTCAGGGCGGGCATCGGCGAGGACACTACAGGCAGCAGTTTACGGCGGGCGTGTCGAGCTCACAGTGTCTATCAAACGGAAGAATCAAAAAGTAACAGAGTCCACAATTTTAGAAGAATACTAACAAGTATGCATGAAGAAACAATTTGAAAAACATATCATAAAAGCCACCAGGCAGGAGACTTAATAATAGTGAGTATTAGTTGGCCATCCAATGCATGCTCTATAAAAACAGTGCTTTAGACAGGGATTTGGAAAACATGCACACGGGTTCTTGAGTAGTTTTCCAAACCGCATTGTGATGTCATGTGTTGAGCAGCTCTTTTCCTCTGTGAACTAGTTCTCCATATGGACACACTGTAGCCACGCCCACAGCCCTCTTCCTCAGTTCTTGCCATTCATCCTCTCTCTTGCCCAGCCCCGGGTGCTCAGCTCTTCAGCATATGGCACAGCTGGTGGGCTCACCGCCGGTCTTTATCCAGAAACGCCTTGGAACTGTGAAATGCAACAGGAAGTGTGTAACTCCTCTCCCCAAACCCATTCTGGCTCCTGCTTTTTCATCCAGGAAGGCTGAGCGTGATACCAGGTTTTTCCATCCCACGCAGTCTATGCAAACCACCAGTCACCAGGTCTTGGGTATCGCTTAGGAGATCTGTCTGCTCCTTTCCATCCTGCGGGGTTCTCATGGCGACGCTGCTGTTTGTACACGTGGCCTCCCTGACTCGGGACATTCCTCCAGGCAAATTCACGTCCGGGCATGCTGTGTGGCCTTCAGCATCTCCCTGGCTCCCCATGACAAAGGTCCACCAAAGATGGTTCCATTAAGCCCACAATGATAGCCAGCATCTCTCCATCTCTGTCTCTGCCCCTGCTATGCTGAGTGCTAATGGTCAGCCAGACACACCGCGGCGCTCCTTCCACATGTCGATCCCTGGGCTTCAAATGTCCTTGGCGACCTGCTCTGTTCAGCGAGCTTCTACTTGTCCTTGAAGACTCAGCGTAAGCCTTTCCTCTGTGAGGGATCCTTTCTGAATTCCCCAGGGGCTTGTTGTGCCTCCTCGGAGCTGCCAGGGCAGTGTGTGCATCTGTCCCTTTCACAGACCTGTCATGCTCAGTCACCTTGTAGTGCTGTCATTCTCAGTTGTCTCTCTCTGCACTGTCTTATTTGTGTCCCTGCCCATTAAACCCCTGAAGACCTACGATGCTATGTTGGTCATCTTTCTGTCCCTACTATGTAGCCTGGGGATGTTCATTAAGCATCCATGAAAATACGGAAGGAAGGAAGAAAGGAAGGGGGGAGGGAGGGAGGGAGGAAGCTTTATGACTTAGAACAAGTTTGCAGAACCAAACGAAGCTAAGCTGCCCTGTCAGGGCACCGTCGCACCTCTTGTGGGCTTGTGTATGCAGAGGTGCGGAGTTGAAAACTCTTCCATTTTGTTTTTTAAGTGAAAGGGAAGCACTATTTAAGTTGTATATTCTAGACATGGTGTGTGTGTGTGTGTGAGAGAGAGAGAAACAGAGAGACGTATGCCACACACATAATTCAATAAATAAGGAGATAACTCTGCTTAGCAATTAATATTGTACTCTACCGAGTAGACAGCCCCTGAAAAGCATGTTAAATCCACACATTGAGAAAAGTCAACACACTTGTGATTCTTCTGATGGTGCTCACATGGAATGAACCCCTGTCCTTCCTTGCATGTCTGAGATTTGAAGGACGCAGCTCTGACTGCAGGCTTCCCCGGACAGATCCTGTATTTCCTGCCATTCGCCCCGTGTACTTTCTTGGGAACACCATTCACGTAGGTTTGTTTCCAATTAGGGAAGGGGCTCTGTTGTCTGACTGCTGACTCAGACCGGCATGAGAAGGAAGAGAAAGAACTGTCGAGTAGATTCGTGTTTACTGGAGCAGGCTGTCCAAGGGCTGGACAGACCCCACGTCCCTCACCTCAGACAGCCTGGGCAGAGGGCCATTGCAAGCATTTACCCCTGCAGAACGAGAAAGTGCTTCCTTGTGTCCTTGCTGAATGTGCTTTCCTTTAACTTTCATTAAAGCCTCTCTGTGCTACGTCAGCCAAAGGAAAAGAGTAGCCATCACCATCCACACGGAGGGTTCCGAGCCCTTGAATTCGAACCTCTGCATCATTTCCACGTGGGAAGGGTCTATCTCACCAACCCATGCACCCTCTTTCTTTCCGGTTACTGTCAACTAGCTTTCATCTTCTTTCTTGCTTTATCTTTAAAATTTAATTTCATTTTGGAAAGAAATTGGACTCCTGGGATGCAGAGATGCCCCCTCAAAATCCTCCCTCTGAACTAGGTAAACTGCCCCGGAGGTGCACGTGAGGGATGGGTGCATCCTGTGAACAGAAGAGGCAGCTCTGACAGGCGGTGACGAAAACGCCTCCTCTCTGGCTGGCATACAAGTACGCACAATAGCGCATCACAGCTTTCTGCGACTTTTGACTTCAGGGACTACCTCTCTCACGTGCCCTGAATGGTCACTGGCACCCACAGGTGTTTAATAAATGTTAATACCACCAAGTGTCATAATGAATGGAAAAGGAAAAACTGATCTCAAAAAAAGCTGGTGGTGGGTACACATTGGAAGGTATGATTCATTGTTTCCAAAGACAATCTCCTTTTATTCCAGACATAATCTTAAAGATTTAAGTTTTATCTGTTTCATTTTAAAATGATATAAAGACTACTCGTAGCCAACTTCTTTAGTGCAGAGTGAAATTTCATTTTCAGATCAAACAGAACAGAGGAACATAAACCAGAATTGTAGACTGACTCCTGATGTAGGGTTGTATATGCAGAATTAAGGCCAGATGGAACCATAAAACTGGCCCTAAATTTCCGCACGTCATTGCACGTGTTTCAGCAGAAGGAGCTGGAACGCCCATCAGGGAGTGGGCAGACGCCAGGTCCTTGTGCCGCCCCTCACCTCTCTCCTCCCCGTCCTGTGACCTGCACGTCTGTGCCTGGGGATGGCCCATCCCAGGTCCAGATTGCGGAAAGGAAAATGAGTGTGACCTGATGGGTGACGTTGTGCAGGGACAGCTTTTATTCACTGTGATGCCAGGTATGGAAACTGGAAGAGGTTCCCCAAATGTAGCCCAGTTCCATCTTGTTGAATTTAATGGGTCTGAGAAATATCTTTTACATCTCAGAGTTACTTATTCATGGAGACGGAAAGAACTTGAGGCCATAAGGTCTGTCTTCTCGTGTCTGGGTGAAGCTGGGCTTTAGTGCGATAAATAGTTGGCTTCAGGTTGTGTAGGTCAAGTGGACTTTTTTGATAAAAAAGAGGGTGTATTAATCAGCCGAGTAACAGGTCCGACTGCTTTTACTCACACTCTGCCTCCTCCGAAATTTGCCTCGTGGAAAGAGAAACTTAAACTTCTCTTACCCATTTGTCTAGGTATTTCATCACCCGAGTAAGAGGTATACTTAGAGCCTGGAACAGTTTCACTAAGAAAACATAAAGAGTAATTGAGACTATTAATCCATAACTTTTGAGTAAGAACAGAGCAGAATAGGGATTCCATCAACCTCTTCACCTTTGGATTTGAAAAAAAAAGATGGGGTGAAAGAATTTAAGGAAAACATAAAAAAAAGTAGAAAAATATGTATTCATTTATTCTGACCCCACTTTACCCCCCCAAAAATAATGCAGGAGTGTGATTAAATGGGATAAACAACCCAAGCTCTTAAAAAAAAAAATCAACCTCTTTCTCCCAAAGTTGTTGATCTGAAGATATTTGAGCCATAGTTTTTGTTTTATTTTTTTTTTATAATACCAGTTGTAGCAGATATAAGACCAAAGATTGGGTCAAGTAGACTCAAGATTGCACTTGAACTTTTCCATTTCTAAGGTGTTCTTGGATGCTTCAATTTTGACTTGAGAGAGGTCAGATTACCGTAGCAGAAAATCCCAAACAGTGTCAAAGTGCATTATGCAGCTGACGTTAACAGTGAGCAGGCTTGAGGGTACTTGCCAGAAACGACCACACTGATGGGCGGGACCCAGGCGCCGTTCTGGAAAGCCCTACTTGTCAAAGAGAAACTGTTCTGACACGCTGGCACGCCTGAAGTGTAAGGTGCATGGGGATCACAAATTGTGAGTCTAGCCATGGCTACTGAAAATGCTTGCCGCTCCCTCCTTAACCGATTGGAGTCTGATGTGGAGGTTACCCGCTTGTGTCCCAGATGAAGCCTGTGAGACTGACCCTCAGTGACTGAGTGGACCCTGAGCCCCATGCAGGCACCAGGACCATGTCCTGGAAGGACCACTGTCTCTACCAGGCCAAAATTCTCCAGTTCTACCTTTTGAAAGTCAGTCCTTTGCTTTAAGATTTGGATTTCCTCTTTAAGTCTGGGAGGTTGCACACGCCGCAGAAAGCTGTTTCCCATTGTCTCTGGCCAGCTGTGGGGTCTATCTGACCCTGAGCTTCTTCAAGTCAAGTTGCACCAACAGGGGCCAACCCAGATTGCAAAGGGGAAGAGGAAGCAGTGAGCCCTCCAGCCTGGAACAGTAACGGAGAAGCACAAGTACAAGAAATGAATGAGGTCAGCGGAGGAATCTGGGCCACCTGATGTCACGGCCACCATCGCATGTCACTTAGCATTAACACTAGTGGCAGAGAAGGCATGGGGTCAACACTGAAGCTCTGGGAGGGTGGGCGAGCCCAGCTGATGCAGTGCCCTGCGGCTGGTCGCAGGGGGAGCTGTGTGACCCAGGCGCACCGTGCAGCTTCCCAAGGCGTCTGCGGGGGAGGAAACGCATTAGAAAGCATTAGAAAGCATTAGAGTACAAGCCAAGCTCACACGAACGCAACTAATAAATAATTTAGTTGATGAATGGGAGAGGACGTTTAATAGGTGAATGAAAATAAGAATATTTAAACAGAGGCAAAAAAGAAAAGTTATCTCTGTGAAGGGAATATTTTTTTATGTTGATGTCCCACCTCGATGTCCTCAGATTCTAGCCAGACTGTTCACATTTGATGGGAGTGGATGGTCCCAGGGCTGGAGGTTCGGGCAGGGGGTGAGGATTTGCAGCTCTGACCCATCCATGTGCCCCTAGACAGCCGCTATGGACCTTGGCCTGGCTGAGCTTATGACGCTCTTGTGACTGTCAGAGATTTGTTTCTGCTGAAAAAGTTCCAACATATTCGTGTCTTTCCGGTCCTTTGGGGAGAAAGCTCACGTCCCGGCTAGAAGTGTGCGCACTCGGGATTGGGGATTGTTTGCTGGGAAAGCGCGGGGCTTCTTTTGGAAATTGAGAAATGAAAGGCCCTGGCATGCATGTGGTCACAGTTAAAGCAAACTGGGGTTTCTGGAAACTGCTGGGTTGAGGAAATCTAAGACACACCATCGACGGTGCTGGCCTCAGCCCTTTTCTCAGAATAAATCAGAGTTATGGATGTGCCGTGTTCATGGACTTGAGCTCCCGTTCACTAGGAAGTAGTTCTTCATAAATGTCTCAGGCGGCCACACCACTTCATTAACATCTATCATGTACCTTCGGTGCTTAAATACCAAGTTCCTCCTTCATTTGTGGGAGAAAAACTTCTAAAATTGTATTTTATGGAGTAATTTATTAAGTCAAATTCAGTGCTTCATCCAAAGAGGTGACATTTGAAGGACATCCATGGCTGGTTGCAGACATGAAGCAGGGACAGTGGTGTGAGACCTGCTTCCTCCTGCCACAGACGTTCCTGCTGCGAGGAGACCAAGGCCCTTCGGCCCTGGAACCTGTGAGTCTTTACGGGCGTGGAACTGGGTTCGCAACCTAGAGGGGCCACCTTTACATTCCACCAAGAAAACATGTCTAGCGCGGATGAGAACCGTGCACCAGCAATCCCTTATTCTTCCCATGAAGATTTCTAATCATTGGATCACACAGGTGGATGCTTGGGACACATGGAATTCTGGTCCTTTAGTTTGATTTTTTTTTTTTTTGAGAGAGAGAATTAGAAGAGGAAAGGAGGGGAGGGAAATATTGATTTGTTGTTCCACTTATTGATGCATTCATTGGTTGCTTCTTGTATTTGCCCTGACCAGGGATCGAACCCACAGCCTTGGGGTGTGGGGCAGATGCTCTAACCAACTGAGCTTCCCTGCCAGGCTCTCTGAACTGTTAGTTTGAAAGAGGCAGAAGGTGCCCACGGCTGGGTTTCAGCCTTACCAGCAGTGGCTATACCTCCCACCCCCAGAGAGTGGGGCTCGTGGGAGCTGGTGACCGCCGCAAAGCCCATCCCCAGCTCCCACCACCTCTCCCACAACCAGAGCTTGGAGGCAGAGGCCTGAGACTGCCAACCCCAGTGCTGTGTGGGCTGTGGGACCCGCTCAGGGCTCAAGTCTCAAAGGCTTTGATATCGGCAGGAACCTGCTGTCTGCAGTTCCCAGGTGGCCGCCGTGCTAAGTGCAGGTGAAGTGCATGTGTTTTCTTTCTGGAACCCTGTTGGATGGATTCCCAGGCTCGTTTGATAATCACATAAAACCAACAGCAGGACTCAGCACTGGGGGGAGGGGTGGCCTCTTTTTTTTTTTTTTTTTTACCTTCCAGGGTCCTAGGTTAAGCCCCAGACCCTGGGAGACTTGCATGGAGTGATCTCATCCTGGTTCCTTGGAAGGCTTGATGATGGGCTAAATTCACAGCTCTGACTTGATGTGGTTAATCAACAAAATGTTTGAATGCTTCTCAAAACCTTATCTAACTTTATGTATCTACAGCTATAAATTTAGTGCCCACGGGGCCCCCACATTCTTCCCTGTGGGACCGCAGACTGAAAAAGCAGACTTTTATAGCACGTCGGGGCTCCTAGTGCTGACAGATATGAGGAAAAGCACTGGCAAGAGAAAACAAGTCAAATTTTTTCACACTTAAATCATGTATTTCTTTTTAGAAATTGGTTTGGATGTTCGGAGTCAGCGATTATATTTTAAGTTCTAATTTGCCCATCTTGAGCAGACAGTCGCCTGTAACGGCCATTATTATCCCTTCGAGCGCTCTCAGATCAAAGATAACCAGAGACAGGACTCTGTGTTTCTGTGAATCAAAATCTGGTCCTCGTTAGGCTGCAGCCCCCGGGGCCAGCCTCACTCTCAGCACCCTTCTGCCTCGGCCCAAGCGGGGCAAGAATTCCACCGTTCACTACACCCTGCTCAGGCACGGAATTTAAATAAAAGTTCCCCCTCCAGGAGAAAGAGGAAACAAAATCTCCCTTGAGAAAAACAGTATGAGCGTAGGCTGCCCTTTGGAATTTGAGAAGGGAGACTAGTGAACTTTTCTTTAGAAATAGTGTAATGAACCCAACTTAAAACCTCTCAGCTGCAACAGGGAGGTCACAGCTAGTCTGGTTTACGCAGTGCTGCCTGCCCCTTACCTCCTAGACTCCTTTTCCTTTTTCAGCCCCTTTCCCCATTTCTCTCACTCTCCATCACCTGCCTCTGACGACCAGCAATGTGTTTCTTGTATCTATGAGCTTGGGTTTTGTTTTTGTTCTTTTTGAGATCTCACACGTAAGAGAGATCATACCGTATTTGTGTTTCTCTGAGTCACTTGAAGTCCGTGCACGTTGTGGCAAACGGCAAGATTTTCTTCTTCCTTACGGCTGAGTAAGATTCCACTGTAGGTACATACCAACTGTCTGCATCCTTCCACGGACACCTACATTGCTCCCATGTCTGACTGCCGCAGTGAACACGGCGGAGGTGGGCGTCTTTTTGAGCTAGTGTTTTCGTGTTTCTTTGTAAAATACCCAGAAGTGGCATAGCTGGGTCAGATGGTAGATCCATTTTTAATTTTGGAGGGAAGCTCCATACTGTTTTCTACAGTGTCTACGCCAATTCACAGCCCCACCAACAGTGCACGAGGGCTCCCTTTTCTCCACGTCCTCGCCAGCACTGGTCTTTTTGACGACAGCCATTCTAGCAGGTGTGAGGTGACAGCTCATTGTGGGTTGGATTTACATTTCCCTGATGGTTAGGGCTGTTGAGCACCTTTTCATGTACCTGTTGATCATCAGCTGACACTTTTAAAAAGAATTTATTTATACAATCAGTGGATGTCATTCCACAACTTCCTGCTCATGTTTTAAAGGTGGAGGGTGTATGCTCAAGTAGGATGTTATTTAATACATCATCTGTCTCCTGGCGATATAGATCAGGATGCAGTGTGTTAGTTACAGCCGCCATGACAAAGTACCACAGACTGAGGACTTTGTTTCTCACGGTTCTGGAGGCTGGGAGTCTTAGAGCAGGCTGCTGTGAGGTAGGTCCAGCTGGGGTCCCACTTCCAAGGTGCAGATGGCTGCCTTCTTGTTGTTTCTTCCCAGGGTGGCAAGAAGAGATGGGAGTTTTCTGGAGACTCACGAAAGGCCATCTTCCACTAATTCCACCCTCATGACTGCAGCTAATCCTAATTGCTCACCAAAGGCTGGGGGGTGGGGTTTCAACACGTCAGTGCTGAGGGAACGAAGTCGCCTGGGCTATAACATGGTAGAGTGAGTTAAATGGTCAGGTGTCCAGAACAGCTCACGTATCAGGATGTACAGATATCTATGTTTGGTGCAAGGAGGACCTTTATCAATCTTAAGAAAAACATGATAAGAAAGTAAGCAAAAATATGAATTTATCCAAATAAAAGTGCACACATATATGAGCACACACACCAACAAAACTCAACGTTTGTCTTCAGTGACAGAGGAACTTGGGTCAGTTTCCTACTTTATGTCCTAACGATGAGAATAATAACTAGGGCCTACGGAGTGCTTGCTGCGTACTCCATGGTGTTTTAAGGACTGTAAGTAATGTTTTTTTATCGCCCCCGTTTTTCAGATGAAGAGCTGAGGTTCAGAGCTGAGAATAGGGATGGGGCAAGCAGCACCCCCTGGGAGTCATGGCCCCAGCAGGCCTGTGCCACCCGCCACCGTGCAGACTGCCTGGGTGCACTTTCAGGGCCCTATTTGATAGCCATGCTCACAAGCACGTGGCCAGACGGCATTGAAGAGTCACAGCGGATGAGTTATGCCTAACATGCTCTCAACATCAGTGCGGACGTGTTTTAGGTTTTAAATTATCTCTGGTAAACCAGATTATTAGTCACATTTTATTAGAGTCGAGATAGAAAATGTCTCCTTTCAACATCTGTACCGATGTTTCACATGCTGCTTATTAAATACAAAAATATGTGCGTCCTTGAAATCTGAAGGTTAGAAGCTGAATTAAAATTTCATCTTGGTATTTTTTTTTTTTGCATATGGAGTAGGAGATCAACCTATCTTCCTATAGCTCATCTGCAGCTATAAATTTCACCTTAGAAAAATATCTCAACACATTTATTTCACCCATTTAGCAGAGCTGTTAGTGTGACACCGGCTTTGGCTTGGCATGTTGGACTTGACTGCGGTCCACGGTCTGTATAGTTAGTGCCTTTCCCTTAGACGTTCCACAGAACCTCAGCCTTCTTCCAAGTAGTGCTTCCGAAGCACCTCCTGCCAATGAAGGACAGCTAACGAGGAAAACAAAGTGCATTTGCCTCCCTTTCTTTAGGTCACTTCCTTCCGGATGAGAGTTAATCGTGAGAATGAATGAACAAGACAGACGTGGTGGTGGAGGGCAGGGCTTGAGAGGAAAATAAGCCACGAAACCCCATTTCTGACCCAAATTTATGCGGCTAGGGCATAGGATCAGAGCCAGACGGCTGAGATCTATGACCACCCCCCCCCCCCCCCCCCGCCGTCTCAGTTGTTAGCGTGTGGGCTCTGACTTCAGTTTCCACCTCTGAAATGTGGGCGTACTAACATTGTCTACCCTGCACACTGAGGACTCTGGTGGGGTTCTGTAAGAGTGCCACGAGACACACTTAGCAAGGCGTAAAGCACATGTGACGCATTTTAAGTGTTAGATGTTATTACCATCATTCTTGTCATTGCGAGGGATTTACAGCGTGGCAGGTCATGCATGAGATACTGCATTACCAAGGTAAAGAAATGAAATAAACCCTCTTCCATTCTAGGGCTCAAAGTACAGTTAATTTTGAAATAGCTTTGGGTTCCCCTAACAATTTTTCACTGTATTGGAAATATCACGTAAGAAATAAGTGAGGAAGGAGCCTTGTATGTGCAGTGGGAAACCGATTTCCGGAATTAGACGATCACATTAAGAAGATGGGAGGCAACGACACAATTGTCCTTCTAGAACGGTAGATGGCGGGGAGGAGAAAATGACCTTGAGCCCTGGCTGGTGTGGCTCAGGGGATTGAGCACCAGCCTGCGAACCAAAGGGTCGCCAGTTCAATTCCCAGTTGGGCACACGCCTTGGTTGTGGGCCACGTCCCTAGTTGGGGGCATGTGAGAGGCAGCCACACACTGATGTTTCTCTCCCTCTCTTTCTCCCTCCCTTCCCCTCTCTCTAAAAATAAATAAATAATATCTTAAAAAAAAAAGAAAGAAAGACAATGACTCAGGCAGGAGACAGTGTGTTGTAGAAGAACCTGGAACTGAGCAGGTGCTTTATATACAGGGAGGTACAAGAGTAGGTGCGCGGTCGTTCGTATGGAAAAGGGTACAATAATTAATACATGACCACGCAAGAACGAACTCTGCTTTGTGTACACGCAGCTGTGCACCTGCATCTGCCCCACCCTGGTTTACAGGGAAAGAGAGATATACTCCTGGGGACCCTCGAAGTAACCGCTTCCCAGACTGTGCTTTTAGGAATACCCACAAGCAAAGAAGGCACAGGAGACAAATCAAAATGCAGTCTTCATGAGGTGGAGTGCTTCCGTCTGTCAGCCATCTGAAGTTCCGTTTCCAAGTGGCGCCGTTCACGAGATAAAACTTCTTTCTTGTGAACAGTAGTGGTGGCAGTGGTAACAAAAGTACGGCAAACATTACTGCTTCCATCAACCCTGTACTGGGGATCTGCTAAGTGTTTCATGACGTGTGCCAATACCGATAGGCCTTTTTTTTTTTTTAGGGAAAAGAAAATATTTTGAAAGATGGTGGAGCATAGAAATAGCTATTATTCAGCACTGGCCCAGGAAGGGGGATTTTAGAAGGCCTCTTTTCAGTAGAGTGGAAAGTTTTA
This sequence comes from Macrotus californicus, assembly GCA_007922815.1. Classification (NCBI taxonomy): domain Eukaryota; kingdom Metazoa; phylum Chordata; class Mammalia; order Chiroptera; family Phyllostomidae; genus Macrotus; species Macrotus californicus. The sequence goes on from VMDR010000010.1 coordinate 793,230, forward strand.
CGTTTGTTTCCCAGCTGCATTCTACACCAGCACTGTGCTTCTCTCCCGCAGGGATAAAACAGTCTCTAGCGGAAAAAAGGCACTCCAGAGCAATGGGAATTGCTAGTAAGTAAAATAAGTCAGTGCAGTCGTATGCAGAGGAACCAGGTAAGAATGATCAGGGAAATTGTTTCAACGCAACAATTAGCTGCGGCAGTTGGACGATGTTAAAGGTCTGGAAGGGGTTGTTTTTTTCCAGCATGTGGGAGTCATTAATAAATCAATATCACATTTGACAGTGAATTAGTCTGAGACCAACTTCAAAGTCCAAGTGTTTAGAAATCTGTATTTATTTTAGTATATCAAAAGACAAAGGGGAAATATGGCATTTTTACATGAAGATATGTTCATATATTGATATAAGAGCAATTAGCAATCTATGGGATAAAGCTAAACCAATCTTTTTTTGCCTAATGGTTTCCATTTTGTTCATTTATAAAGGTAGATGAGAAAAAAGACTCCATATTACTGGGCGGTGAAAACGCCATCAAATTATCCTTATAGGGTAATCAAGCGTTGAGTTTTCAACTGATATTTTAGCACAAATGGAGACGGAGGTTCGGCTATGTGATGTTTATCCCAACCAAATCGCGTGTAGTAGATAAGATTTATCTTTTCAAAGGTGTGTTTAAAACTCCGACTCGACACTCTTCCTACGTTCGAAGTGGTTATCACTGCACCCTGTGCTTGTGGGAAAAAGGCGTGAACAAAAGAGTGTGTTGCCCTGCAGCCTCCGGACAAACGAGAGTGTCCGTGACTCACGTCTGAGCCGGTGTGCCAGGTCCACACGGCGTTCCATAAGCAGGTGCGCCAACAGCCCCATCCTGAAGCCTTATTCTGAAGGTAGATTAAACGGAAAAAAAAGAAAAACCCTTCAGTAATGCTCACACTGTGCAATTTTACGTCACCGGCAATTCACACTCGTATTCGGTTCTCATTGTTCGGTAGACTCTGGTTGATGTTGACAACTCATTGGCAGAAAGGGACTTGGTAAAGTTCCTAGTTTCTAATGTCTTCTTAGAGGTTGAAATTTTCCTCTTCTCTAGTCATCCCCCAGCTCTTTCCACTTGGTTGCTATTACCATTGACTTTTCTCGGGCTTCAACTGGCACTGCCGGCAAGCAGAGGTCTTTTCAGGACACGGGGTGGGCTGCCCAGGACGCGGTTCAGCGCGGCTGTGCGGTGGTCCTCTGCTGGTGTTGGGCAAAAGGGGTTCATTCTCTCCTCCTGGCACTGACAGCCGGTCACGTGACTCGCCTTTTCTAAGCTGCTCAGCCATGTTGTGTAGAGTTCATTTCAATGTCCAGATTTAGAATCAGAGGATGTCACAGAGCAGCGCGGGTTAAGGGGGCTTCTAGATGAAGTAGGGGCACCAAGAAACCGAACCCTGAGTTCTGTGAAAATGTAATAAAGCTGATAGAATGAGATCTCTCAGGAGCCTTGAAAGAACGATTTGACTGTTTGGGACACAGGCCAAGACTTTGGTTTTTTTAAAACTCCCCACCCCATTTGTTAAAAAATTTCAGAAAACAGCATTTACTAAAGAGTAGAAGAGGTCTTTCTCGGCAGTTTCTTTTAGAAAAAGCAAGACAGAAGAGCAGCGCAGCGCGGAGGTCATAAGGCATCTGAGGAGGCCGCAGGGAGGGGCTGCCTCCCGGGTGTGCAACTCGGTGGGACTTTGAAGGTGCCCTCAGCCTCCTGTGCCTTGTTTTTTCCATTCATAAAAATGACAACAATCACCCTTGCCATCTGTGGGCCTCACGGGAGCGAGGGAGGGCTAATGAAATGTCTGTCGAGGGCTTTGAACTTTCCAGAAGAAAGCTTTTATGACTCCATAAAGTACAAAGTAGTGTCCCGGGCTTGTGTTTTTTCTGGCACTGGCCTCAGTTTCTCAGGTTCTTCGCCTACCCCCGGCTACTGTTCTCCTCCGGCTGTGGGGAGCAGTCCTGGGAAGGCACTGGGCTGCTGCTGCTTCTCCTGAGGATGTTTTCATTCTGGTCGTGGGATCCGAGACTCCTGTTTCCTGTGCGTGTTACAGTACTTTGCAGACAAGGAAGTCTGGCTGGATGGCACGAGAACCAGCATGGGAAACTTCCGCCCGACATTCCCCAACGACACATCAATACTGAGACTATACTCTTAGAGAGCCGACGTGGACCCGTGCAAACCCTCCCCTGTTACTGCAGAAAAAGTGTCAGCCCTGCCACAATGCAATGGTGGAGCTTATGAATGTATTTTTAAAGTATTTATATTCTATCAGCCTCTCTTTCTCTCTGGAAATTTTCCTGGAAAGTGGAGCCGGAAGTAATTTCTGGCTGTCAAAGTCAAGGCGTGGGTCTCTGAGGTCGTCGATCCCATTTGCATTCGGTCCAGGGGACTTGGAAGGAACTTGGTCTGGACCCTGTGCCCTGCAAATCAGCAGTGCTTGTGGGGACTTTGAGGGGAACCAAGGCTGAGGATCACGGTCAAGTCACGGTCAAGTCACAGCTGCGGGCCACTTCAGTCTAGCCTTGAGAAGCTGAAAAGAAACCTTAAAGTTCATGTGGTTTGATCTCTAGCCCTTGAGTCTCCTCGAAGTAAGAGGGAAAAACGAGGCTCATAATTTGGGGGCACCACTGTGGACACATGAGAACATGACCCTTTCCTTGGCCAATGCTCTGGTTGACGGCAGGAACACTGAGTGAATTAGCTAATCCAATAATTTCATTGAATGTTTTCTTGCTAAGCGACATTGGAGAATTCGCAGGGGTTAGGACATTTTGTCCAGATCCTCAAAGAGATTCAATTCTAACTTGTCAAAAGGGAACCCTTCACACATCCATCATTAAATTTAAAAATCTTAAAGTTCACTTAAACCATGATAGGCCCCTGAGGATGGTACATGCACACACACAGCATGCTTTAAGTACAAACCTTAGATGATAGTGTAATTTTCATAACTCTTTGAAAATATGCCTTACTTTTTACATGTGGAAATTTCAAAAATAGGGCTGCCACTCTTTCCCCCATTGTCAGAGAAAAGGGAGAAAATGGTCCCGGTTGGGTGTCCTGCCCAGGTTGCAGGTGGGTGCGGGGCTCCCGGGAGACGGGAGCATCCAGAGCTGCCCCGTGAAGCCCAGTTCTGGCCTCTGTGTCCTGTACATCGGAGCTGCGAAGAAGCTACTCTCAGCCTCAGCTACGCTACTGAACTCCATCCAGTGTTGCTGTTTGGTTGATGCTTACAACTCTGAAGAAAAGGATAGAGCGGGGCCATGTGAGATATTTCCTTAGCGGGGTGGGGTTTGGTGCTAAAAAGTAATGGAGAAAAAAATGACTGTCACTTTCAATTCCAGAAAGATTGAATACCCTGTGAAACAGGTGAATAGTCCAGGGGAAGAATCGTAGGCCGGTGGGACCATCGCGGCCCTGACCTTGTTCAGGACCCTTAGAAGATGCCCGCTTCTCACGCACACTGAGGGCAGTGTCATCTAAGTCAGCACCCAGTGACGGCTGCTGGCTGTGTAGGTTAACTTGCATTTTCAGTTGTTTCAACAAGTAGAATCGATCATGGAAGAAATCTAAATTTAGCCACGTGGAGGGGCAGTAAAGGGTTTAAAAACAAAAGCCTGGCAAATCTCCTTCATGGATGCAAATCGTAAGGGTTGGTGCAATGGTGCGACAGATTCTCACACAGCTAATATTTGGACACCTGCAGACTAACATTCAGTAAACTCACAACTCTCAGAGGTGTGCCCAGGTTGGGCAAATGAGTTCCCCATCAACAGCATGAACCGTGGCCACAGCCGAAAAGACAAACAAACCACAGACATCTGGGAAAGGGACGGAGCGCAGGAACACGGGCCGGAGGACTCCCGCACACCGCCACCAACACAACTTTCCCTTTCTTTCCGCTGGACTGTCTCCAGCCCCCCGAAACTGCTGAGCTGACACGTGGTGAACTTGGATGACCAGGAGAGGTGCAGCGTGGCCAGCTGCGTGGTGTCTGGCCGTCTGCTGTTTCACCTGGCATTTCTGGACAGCGGGCCGCTGGCCATACTTTTGGACGTAGTAAGTCAAGCTCTTTCCCAGCTCCTGGCACAGGCCGTGAAAAAGGATCTCCGGCAAGATGGGATTCATGGAGGAGACTTACAAGTCACTGCTCACCCACCAGCCTTGGGGAAGTTCCAGCTGCAGACTTGCAGTGTTTACTTCTCGGGCGGCTTTGCTCTTCTTCGTGGGAAGAGGAGCTAGCTAAGAGCTTTGGGGTTCTTTTGTACCAATCTCAAGTCTCCGTGGTGCTTTTGTACCAATCTCAAGTCTCCGTGGTGCGGGTCTTCATTTCTCTGGAAGGGCTGTAACACAGCCCAGAGCTTGTCCTGTTTACCGAGTGGGTCTGTCTGTTCATCAGCTCCGCCAGATCCGTCCCGTACTTTCCAGTGTCCCTCCATGAGTGCCAGCGCAGCTTCACTGAAATGCAACGACAGTGCTGTAAACTTACTCCCTTTTGCGCTGAGAAGGATTTAAAATTCTGCAGAAAAGTGAAAAATGCATTCAAGTCACTGTGCTGTATTGCAGGACACACCAATGCTTTAGGGAACATGGGGAAGAATTCAGAGAGATGGGGTTTATTTTGAGCCGGGGGATTTAGAGTGGACGTGGTGATGAAGAAGTGTGTTAGTGAGTAGCCCAGATGGGAAGCAAAGCACAGAGCTGGTGATCTCAGGTTGCGTGTGGGAGAGGCTAGGAAGTGCACCCAGGTGGCAGCAGGCACAGAAGGCGCAGTTGAGATTCACCTGCAGCGTGGTGCACATCTGCAGATGTGAACTGAGCAACGACAGGCACTGTTGGAAAAGATGGCCAAGGCTGAGGCTTGTAGGACATGGCAGCCTGCTGGGCACACGAGTCATGAAAGTCCAGATAGCTTAGGGCGGCATGGAGGACCCTCTCCACCTCTTCCCACTCTCCTGGGCTCTGTCCTGCTGCTTCTTCATGAGGCCCATCCAGTCACGTGAGATCCTTATGACTTCCTCCACAGGGCACCGGCTTTCCCGAACTGCTTTCTTACCTCTGCTTCTGCTGGGGAAAGCTGGAAGTCTCCCTTCAGGGCCCACTGTCCCTGGAACCTTTCTTCCTGTCCTCCTAGGAGCTCACCCACATCCAGGCAGAGCCGGCTGACTGGGCCATGCTCTGATTGGATCAAGGTTAAGATCAGATGCGTCTTGCCTACCGAAGTACAGGAAGAGCGGGCAAAATCTTTGTCCAGTTCTTTTCTGTGCAGACCTCCAGGAATTCGCAGCACCGTGTGTGGAGCTGGGAACTCAGCAAATCGGAGTTGGATGGGTGGGCGAATGAGTGGGTGGAAAGACTGGAGCTGAGGAGCTGCACCGTGTTTTTGGAAAGTGGTCTTTACCATGGAATTCTACAGCGAACGGCTCAGGGTGTTGTAAAATGGACTGTCCTCTGGGTTACGAGGGTGCTGAAATTGCACTGATTTCAGAGATTGGCGTTGGGCCACGGGGTTAGTGTAGGCAAGAGAAAATATTTCACAAAACGGGTTTTACTGTTTCCGAGATTCCGTTTCTCTTACGCTAGAAAACATGTTCTAACAACCTGAAATGAGTTATTAAAACATCTGTTTCACACACGCACATTACGTACAATCATCTTTTCTTCAAATTTTCTCAAAGTGACACAGACACCAGGAGAAACTTTAGACAATGTTTAGAACCTTGAGTCTTCAATTATGAACATTCCTTAAACTAAACGCTTGGTGTTTACAATTAAGCTTTCAAGTAATATTTCAAAATTGCATTTAGTAAGGTAATATGTACTAATTTTAATTAACAATATTCTGAGTTAGTGATACTTTTTGAATAAATGAAAAAATCCAAGCTATAGTAATTGCATCTTAACTACTTTTGATAATTAATTAGGGCATTGGTAGAGAAGTACAGAGAGGTAAAGTAGGGCTGTATATGATTTTATAACTTATTTTTGACATGAGGGGTAAACACCTTCCTGTAATATATCCTTGTGTATCTTTTAAATTTATATGTAATATTAACAATCAATTAAAAATAGTAGAGTCTAAGTTAGAGATGAAAACATGCCGGTAAATAAATAGAATGACTGGTTGAATTCCTAACTGGACTGCGACACTCTCCCTTCGCACGTGGAGAAGGGAAGCTCGCTGCTTGAAAAGGAGAGTGAACAGTGAAAACATGTTCGTTGAGAAGCACGTGGTGCACGAATTCCACAGACGCGGTCTCCCCCACTTCTCCAGATGACCGGGCTGAGACATCCTATGGGCAACTATTCCCCCCAAATGTGCCCACCAGTGAGTCAGGAGCGGAAGGAGCACTGGACCGAGCACTGGACTGAACACCGAAGCAGAACAAGCTCACACACACCAGAGTCTGACCTGGAAGGAGTATGAGCCTCGATGACCAGAAAACAGCAAACTGCCCCACCCCTCACACCCTACTGGTTCCAGTGTAACGTGGCCGCAGCTTTCCGGTCTGGCACACACTCCCTGAAGCATGACAAAGGGGGACTTTGGGAACAGATATTTCAGCACGCAAAGGCAGCAGCAGGACGTGGAGGAGATACAGCATAGCAATATGTCTGACCATCGGAGTGCCGGACTGGAGATTAAAGTTATTTGGTTACAAAAATAAGAACCTCTCATAAGGGTAATAAAATTGTTTGGATAAAGAAAATTAAAATATAATAATAGCTTCTGCATAATGGAAAAATAATAATAGCTTTTCCTAACTGCCAGTACTGTGGTATTTATAATCCTCGGATTCCTTACTGTCTGATAAGAATGCAGACACCATGAGCAGGACCCAGGCAGGGGGGCTGCAGGGTGGGGGGCGGGGGCAGCAGAGCCCCTACCCTTTCCTTAGGGTGGCAGGTAGTTGCAGACCCGTGACAGGTGAGATGGTGCAGCTCCTGTAGCAAAACAGAGCACTTGCCCCAAAGCAAAATTCCCCGGAGGCGACTCTGTTTCTTTGTGGAGTTTCTAGACCAGATCACAGAAGACTGTGATTATATGAAAATATGGACGAAAAAGTGTGAAAGACAAACAGCTAAGAAGGGCAATGAACGTGTTTGTGATTGACAGAGATCTGGATCTGAGTGCCTCACAGAGACAGGCAAGAATCTCTGTCCTTTCCTTTCCATCTGTGCTGTATCCGTGTGTGATGGGGGAAGGGGGTGAACGTGAAACAGGAACCGTGCAGATCTGGGCTGCGGGGGGGATGCTAACAGTGCTACACAGGAAGTGCCCTGCCACCTACCTTTCCATGTGCAACGGGAGATACCTTTTCAGCTCAATCAGCAAGGAATGTAGCTCGCCTAAAGGGAATTTTGATTTATTCTAGGATTGCCAGATGTCTGGCGTTTTGGAAAGGTCACAGAAAAATTAAAGGGAAATATATGGTCCAGTCATTATTAAAAACAGCCCTTGAGGGGTCAGTAGGACACTCGGCGCAGCATCTCGGCGTCGCTGGGTAGCTGCAGTTGGGCTGGCCATCAGCTTCCTTTAGGAGGAGCTTGTTTTAGGGAAGCTTTGTTCAAGGAGGGACCTTCACGTGAGTCCACGTGCTCATGGCTCTTTGGAGAATTCAGCTCACTGCTGTGGGAATACGTGAAAGTGGTTCAGACGGGGGTGTTGAGCAATCTGGTTTATTTCCACACAGATGAGGTTTGTCCCCCTCACTCCCCTTTCCATCTCTCACTGCCCCCAATCCCACCCCAAGACGGAGTGTTTTCCTGAAGTTTTGCTCCTCTCGCCCCTGACCCGCCAGCAGCTTTGGGTCACGCAGCGGCTCCCCCAACCAGTCCCCATAATCATGGCAGAGCCCTCGGTGCGTACCTTTAAGTGCATTTTTAGATGCATTTAATGCATGGCATTTTTAGATGCATCGGTGAATGCGTCTAAAAATAAAGCATCCCTGGCCGTACGGAAATGTTACTGAATGGGATTCAAAAGGCCACTGGCAACGTTGTTAGATTTTGTGCCTATTCACAGCTTCAGGAGATCGATCAGGAGATTGAAGAGGGGGCGGCTGGTGCATTTTACTTGGAGATCGTTAAATCCAGAAAGCGGCCGAGTCAGCAATTTTTGTTGTTCTGACCAGGTCTGCCTGGCCCACGTTGTTTTTCAAATATGAAGAGCGTGTAATAAAGGAGAAGCTTCCCTGCAGATGTATCTTGAATTAGTCACGAGGGTTAGAAGGGCTATTGTAGAATCTAATTTCCATTTATTTGCTAATTATCAAATACCTATTGACTAACTCAGAAATAAAGTCCTAAATGGATGCCAGGGACCAGAGCCACAGAACTATAAACTTGAAACCAGCCCTATCGCAGACTCACGAAGTTCATGTGTTTCCAAATGTAATGTTATTGACAATGATCACATGACGGTGGAGTTCGAGCAGGTGGTTAAAACATGGGATTGTGGGATCTGGCCACGGTCTCAAAGGTTGTTTTAGTTCAGTGGTTTTCAAAACGTCGTAAGTCCTTTCAGCCTTCTTCAAATGAAATCTTACATAAGTCCATCATATAAAATATTAATAAAAGTGCAGTTGTTCCATTGAAGCGGCAAAGGGAGTCCAAACCCAGTCAAATCTCTAATTTTACAGACGTGATGTAGGCCAAGAGAAGTTCTTCGTTTGCCAAAGGCAGTCAAGAGGAAAACTCTGAGTTCAAACACACAACACTTGATTCCTAATCCAGGCATCTTCCCCGCCCACCCCCCCCCACCCCCCCCTCGTAAATGGTCGTAAATGTGGAGCAGA